>CM076576.1:258363998-258979410 GCA_034641835.2 Pinus albicaulis | reverse complement strand
TTTTACTACCTAAAACACGTCATCGTGGAATTTCCGCTCTAACATTTTTCCTACGAAGGTTCACAAGATGAAATTTTTATGAGGAAAATCCAAATTCCTTAGGACACTCCTGTATAAATTTTAGATCAGGGTGCACAATATTTTCAGAGATATGATTTGTGGAAGTCAGTGTTAGGCTCCTGAACTTCATATCAAAGAAGTGACCTTGGGAAAATCATCATAACTCTGTCTTTGAGTATCGGATTGGAATTATGTAAGAATTAGAAGATATTGGATGGATTGTAGTTTTTTTTGTATCAATTTCATATCCAAATGAATAAACAGTGACACATGGCACGTCGTACAAGTTCACTCTACTGAAAAAATCCATAATTAGGTCATTGTGAGATATTGGGCATAACTCTCTCTTGAAGAAAAAAAATTGGATCAAACCTATGGCATTGGAAAGAAGACTCAGATTATTACTATAAAACCTAAAATCACATATTGGGGAGCTGAAATAACAGAGATACACCAGATTCAATATTGAGATCCAAGAAGGCAAGAAAAATCTAGATCATGTGTTGTCAATGGTTGCAAAGGACTAAACTTTCTAGGGCAGAAAAGCAAAGCAAGGTGCAGTAGAGGGTAGCACAAAAAGAGCAGCAATTAAGCTATAGAAAAGTAGCAAGAAGTTCAACACATGAAGTCTTCAAGTGGGTAGCACTGCATACAGTCATTGTAAAGGTATCATTGTACTAAGTCATTGTAAATGCATCATTGTAAAAATTGTATAAGTTTATATTTGCCAAGAGTTGAAGAGGTAGTGTTAGGAGGTCTAGGATCATAATTACGTGGTTGTTTCATAGTTGGGGTTATGGTCTAGTTTTTCTTTTCCTTCTACACCATTCTATGTCATTGTAAAGTGGACCATTTTCCCTGGTACGAGAGTCTATTCTTCTTTTATTCTTCTATAGGGTGGTAGGGTGGTGCTAGGCTGGTGCATGAAGTCACAAATAGGTTCAATCCTGTGAAAACTTTAGGGTGGTAGGGCGGTGCTAGGCTGGTGCATGAAGTCACCAATAGGTTCAAGCCTGTGAAAACTTTAGGGTGGTAGGGTGGTGATAGGGTGAGTTGTAGCTCATTGGGTGTTGGGGCATCCATTCAGTTGACTACTAAAGAATCTCGAGTGTTGTAGCATCCATCTAGTGGGAGCTGGAGAAGATTGCTTTTCTAGATTCTAGGAGGTTGGAGAGTTATTTTAAGTTGGAGTTTAATATTAAAGAATTATTAGAAAATCATTTCGGTGGTTTTTGTCCTGGAGAGGGTTTCCATCTTTAAAAAAGTGTGCATGTGTGTTCCTTTTGTTTACTGCTATCATTCTACAAAAACTGATAATAATTGAAGATTAACTAATGCTCTAATTGAAAGGAATATTGATTCACCCCCCTATCAGTATTTCTAACAATTGGAATCAAAGCTTGGTTCCTTCAATAGCAGTTTAACAGCTGGAAGGAGATCATGGAGCATATCAAGAATGGTGTACCTCTGTTCAATGAAAATAACTATGCACTATGGAAAGGAAGAATGGAGGTATATATCTTGGTGCAAGGTTACGAAGTATGGGACACTGTTCAAAATGTATTTATATCAACCGCAGATGAACAAGGTAAGAAGAATTTGGTTAATGATGCAAAAGAAAAGAATATTATTATCAGTGGAATTATTGAATCTGCTTATCATAAGGTGTTGGGTTGTAAAACCACCAAAAATATATGGTAAAAGCTTGAGAATATATATGCAGGTGACTCAAATGTCAAAGAAGCAAAGCTTCAAATCTATAGAGAAAAATTTGAGCAACTTAGAATGAAAGAAGATGGAAACATTGTTGCATACTTCCAATATGTTAATGAAATAACCAATACTCTGGAAGGATTGGGAGAGGCAGTTGACGAGAAGACTATTATATGAAATATTCTTAGAATGATACCAGGGAGATTCAACCCAAAGGTATCGGTCTTAGAAAACAGTGCAAATCTGGACAAAATTAGCAAAGAGGAATTACATGGAGTTCTCATAGCATATGAAATGAGACTTGATGAAGAAGAGGGTACTTCGCATCTAGAAACTATGTTCGATACATATAAGAAAACCAATAAGGACAAAAAACCTTTAATTGAAAAGACATGCACCTGCAAGTGTGAATAAAATGGAGATGATGAAGAAGGTCTTTCAAATGAAGAATATGCTTACTTTACGAGAAAACTAAAAATTGGTAAGGGAAAATTCAAAGGTAAACTTCCATTGATATGTTTCAGCTGGGGTGAGGTTTGGCATTTCGCAGTAAAATGTTCGAACAGAAGTGATCGAAACTCAAAAGGAAAGAAAGGTTTTAAGAAATTCAACAAGCAAGAAAAAAATAAAGGATCCAAAAGGAACTTTCTCTCTAAATAATATAGCTCATCATCCAATGAAGACAGTGACAGTGAAGGAGAAGCCAATGAGAGAGTATTGTTTATGGCCAAGCACAATAAACAAGATGTATCAAATAATGAAGAAGAAGGGTTGACCATAGAAGAATTTTCTGAGGCAATCAGGCTTATAAAAGAGCTCAAGTCAGAGAAGATCTATTCCAATACTCTTGAAGAACAAGTTAAAGGTCTCAAAATTGAAGTTGAAGAACACAAATGTATTGAAGAGTCACTTCAAAAGAATTTGGAAGAAAGAAACCAAGAAAGGGAAGCATTAGAAGCCAAAGTAGTCTCACTGCGTAAGGAAGTGAAGGGAAAAACCGTCCAAAACTATGACAACAGCTCAAGGGCATTGGAAGAACTCATCAATAGTAAACAATATTACAACGACTGAACTGGCCTCGGTTACAAAGAAGAAGAAGCAGGACCTTCTACAACAAAATATAATGAACCTATGAGATCTGACATGCATGCGGACTTCATTGGACAAGATTCGCAAGAACATCCTTGGAAGACGATTCATCGATCAAGATTTTCGTCTAGGTACCAACATATTTTTCATGGCTATTGTTATTCATGTGGAAAATTTGGTCATAAAGCTATAGAATGTCACACGTACCCTAGAACCAATACAATTCCAGGAGATGTTTCAAATATGAACCTCCCAGGGCTCAACGAAACATCAATAGATTTGAACATTTAATAAATAATATAGAATATTACAAATGTCAAAACTTTGGACACATAGCTAGAGACTACAGACTTGAAAATCTTCCAGAAGAATCTTTGAAGCCACGGAATGAACGAGCATGGAAGAAGAAGACTGATAATTGTGCTCTCTCTCTCTCAAGGCTCAAAAAAACAAAGATGTGTGGCATGTTGATAGTGGTTTCTCAACGCATATGACTAGAGATAGAAGGAAATTTGTATCTTTGAAAGAGAAGAAGGATGGAACTGTATCCTTTGGAAATTATGGATCTTCAAATGTTAATGTTATAGGATCAGGTACCATCACTCTCGAAAGAAAATATGTTATAGCCAAGAATGTTCTATTGGTTGAAAACGTGAATCACAATCTGCTCAGTTTTGGACAAATGTGTGATCAAGGACACACAATGCTATTCAACTCCACAAAATGTGAAATCAAGAAAGGTAGGTATGGTAAAATTGTGGCTATAACAAGTCAAGCTCCAAATGACATATATGTTCTGGGATGAAGCAACTAAAGCATGTATACTAGCTAAAGAAGATGAATTCTAGTTATGGCACAAACGAATGGGTCACATAAACTTTGACAATCTTGTTAGGATAAGCAAAATGGAGGCAGTACGAGAAATGCCGAAAATCTCAAAACCTTCCTATACACTATGTGAGGCTTGTTGGCACGGCAAGAAGAAAAAATTCCAATTTAAACAAAATAACACTTTGCATCACATCCATTGGAATTGATACATGCAGATCTATGTGGTCTTGTGAGAACAAAAGGCTTAGATGGAGAATTATATTTCATGTTAATGATAGATGACTATACCAGGATGATAGTCGTTAGTTTCCTAAAGAAAAAATCTGAAGCATTTGAGCGCCTTAAGATCCACAAGGAGTTGGTCGAAAATTAAACTGATTTGAAAAAAAAGTGTCTAAGATCAGATAATGGCGGAGAATTCGCTTCCAAATTATTTCAGCAATACTGTGACGAAAATGGAATAAAAAGACAATTTTCAACATCACGAACACCTCAGCAAAATGGAGTTGCTGAAAGAAAGAACAAAACCATAAAAGAAATGGGTAGAACAATTTTGAAGGACTCAAAATTGGATGAAAAAAATTGGGTTCAAGCAATTGATACGACAGTCTTCATTATCAACTGAAGTCTTCTCAGAAATAATTGCAACAAGACCCCATATGAATTATGGAAAGGAAAACTAGCTAATGTAAAATATTTCATAATCTTTGGAAGAAAATTTTATATCAAAAGAGAAGATCAAAATCTAGGTAATTTTGAATCACATGTTGATGAAGGTATCTTTGTTGGTTACTCACACAAAAGAAAGGCTTATAAATGCAATAATCTAAGACAAAAACAAATAGTGGAGAGCATAAATGTTACATTTGTTGAATATGGTGTTCTAATGAATAATGATGAGGATCTAGAATCTTTGAAACTTGAGATAGAGGCTGAAAAAGACACAAAGAAAATTCTAAAACAAGAAGCAACTATCAACCAGGAAGAAGTAAATAATGATCATCAAGATATACCAGAACAACAATAAGAAGCTCCTCCAAAGAGAACAAAAGAATGGATTCAAAAGAACCATCCATAAAATCAAATCATTGGTGACATAAATGAAGGTCGATAGCTCCATTCATCACAACAGTCTCACATTGCTTTTCTAGCAACCTTTGAGCCTAGTAGTTTTGAGGAAGCGAGACAAAATGAACATTGGGTAGCAGCTATGAATGAAGAATTGGATAAAATTGAGAAGAATAACACCTGGGAATTAGTTCCAGGAGAAAAATATAAAAATTTCATTGGGACTAATTAGGTGTTTAGGAACAAATTGAATGAAGTTGGATAGGTTACCAGAAACTAAGCAATATTGGTTTGCAAAGGCTATGCACAAGTGGAAGGAATTGATTTCGACGAAACATTTGCACAAGTTGCCAGAATGGAAGCCATTTGAATATTTCTTGCCTATGCATGTTCAAGAAAAATCAAAGTCTACCAAATGGATGTTAAGTCATCATTTTTGAATGGCGAATTAGAAGAAGAAGTTTACATTGAACAACCTGAAGATTTTCTACTTTCAGAAAAAGAATACTATGTCTGCAGGTTAAAGAAGGATCTATATGGTCTCAAGCAGGCTCCCAAAGCCTGGTATGCTCGTCTTGATGGATATATATGTCAACAAGGGTTCAATAAAGGTACAGCTGATAGCAATATTTATGTACAAATAGATAAAGATAATTTAGCAATCGTTGAGGTATATATGGATGATATAATGTTTGGTAGCAATGATGATCAACTAAGTAAGAAATTTTCTACAAATATGCAAAGTGAGTTTGAGATGTCTTTACTTGGTGTGCTAGCATAATTCTTAGGGATTCAAATATCTCAGTAAGAGAAAGGAATATTTATATGTCAAGCCAAGTACATCAAGGAAATTCTCAAAAAATTCAAAATGGAAGATTGCAAACCCATCCTTACTCCGATGGTAACAAGTTTCAAATTCAACATAGACGACTCATCTAAGGATGTGGATCAGAGGTTGTATAGATCTATGATTGATAGTCTTATATTTGTAACAACCTCCTGGCCAGATGTTATGCAAGCAGTTGGACAAGTAGCAATATTCCAAGCAGCACCAAAAGAATCACATATTATTGTTGTCAAAAGAATTCTTCGATATCTAAAGGGCCCAAGGGTAACAATATCATTATTCAAGGCTTTACAGATGCACATTGGGCAGGAAGTGTTGATGATCATAATAGTACTAGTGGAGTAACATTCTATCTAGGTGGTTGCCTCGTATCATGGTTGAGCAAAAAGCAAACCTCAATCTCGTTACTACATCGAAAGCAGAATACATTGTAGTGGAAGCATGTTGTACTCAAGTCCTTTGGATGAAACAAACTTTGCAAGATATTCAAGTACAATTCAGTGAGCCTATTCCCATATTTTGTGACAACACCAGTGCCATTAGCATCTCCAAGAATTGTGTCATGCATTAAAAAACAAAACACATTCCGATTAGATATCATTTTGATAGAGAAAAAGTCGCTGAAAATAATATCAAACTTGATTATGTTGGTACAAAAGAAAATGTTAAATTTAGGCAACTAGGTCCAAACTCTGAGTTGTGCTACTCAGATGACGATCCCAGTATTTTTATTGGATTCCTCTTTCGGAGAGGTGTAATATTTATCTAAATATCATCTCAATCGGATGATCAGAACATGTACTTTGAATTTATTCCATTTATGTGCTAGGTCAGCCTGGAATATAATATAGAATTAAATGTCTTAAAGAACGTGCCACACACCCCCAAAGATGCCTATATATTGGAGAGACTTGGAGTTCATTATACACACAATGTGTGGAGTATTTTCTTCTCTCTGGAAGGCGATGGAGTTGCGTTCTTGGTGCTGCATATCTGTGGAGTATTCTTTGTTTGGGTTGTCTTGGGGTTGTGTGTGACACACTTGGCTGAATGACTTATTGGAGACTTTGCTGGTAGAAGCATCATGCTGATCACCATAACGCCACCATTCATCATCTTTGTTTTTTCTTTTCTTCCATCGATCTATTAATATGTTCTATCTGCTTCAGTATTTTGTGCCCTAATCTGAAATGGCATAGAACATGTTCTCAAATTAACATGGTATCAGAGCTGAGGTGAAGAAAAAGCCCTATTTGTGTTGATCTCTGATCTATTGATCTAACAAGTGAAACTCATCTACAAGAGCAAGATAAAACACTTATGAATCATACGAATTGGAGCAAAGGCTAGACGTGGAAAAGGAGAACTGGTTTATCTCTTTCGAGGCCAAAAAAATACAGGAGGCTTCCACCATGTTTTAGGGTAGACTGCATGGGGTTTTTAAAGTTATTTTTGGGTAAAACTCTCCTATGCAAGCCTTGAGGTAAATTTTGGGCAGTTGGTATGGGTTAATATGTCCTTGTAGGTCCAAATTCAAGAAAATAAAGGCAGATCGAGTTTGTGTATTATTTTTGGGTTGGTTTGTGGAAAATTTGAGGGAGAAATTATCTCCTTGAGAGGCCACACTTCAGAGCAGTTGATTCAGGAAGGATTGCAGGTCTCTACAAGCCTAGATAAGGGGGATGAGAGGCCTAATTTTGGTACAGACCATCCCTAGGGGCCAGTGAAGGGAAACATAGTGTATGCCTAAAAAGAGGCCGAGTTTGCTGAGGGTACATCAGACTGTTAAGGGTTGTGTGTAGTTTTTTAAGGGCTAGTCACTTGAGTTCAAGGAGAGCATTACGCTGCAAATTGGTGATTTTTTGGGTACACTTTGAAGGGCTGGAAGCTATAGGATAATTTTGGTGCTAGGCCGCAGGGCATAGCACACAGTTGGGCCAAATTGGAGGGTGGAAAACAACCTAAGGAGGCAGTGCAACATTGGAGGAACCCCTCCAAGGTGAACCGCAACCCTAGAAGGGCTTGTTTTCTGACTGTGTGGTGAAACTGGGGCTGCAGTATGTTCCCTAACCAGGAGTGCAGTGAACAAATAGTGCAAACATTATTACAGTAGTGTCTTGTGGAGGTGTGTTGGGTCCATGATTTAGTTTTTGGATCATGTGCTTGTCATCTTTGTGATGTGCTAAGGTGACAAGGTGCCCTAGACTTGCTGTCATAAAGAACCTTGTACAACAGAAGGTGGGCACACTTGGAAATTCATGATTGGATCATTAGTAAGGATTATGAGGAGGGCAGCAGGTCTGGAGATATCTAAATTTGGCACGCTGATAGAATGGAAGTGTATGTTGTTGTATTAGGGAGATTTTGGCACAAGGGACAGTCCATGTTTTGAAAACCTTGTAGGAGGACTGAGGTATGTATGACTGTTTGAAGTGTTCATATTCAATTTTTTTTATTTGAACAAATACCTACTATCTCTATGGATTGCACGCCTTTCTGTTGCAAAGAAGATATTATTCTGAGCATGCATATCAAATCTGTAGATTGCACGAATGGTATGTTTAGTAACACTCAAACCAGAAACAAAACTTATCATGCAAGCTTCAACAGGGGAATATTTCAGGAGCTATCTGGAAAGTATTGTTTAGTTAAAAAGGCCACATATCAGAATGTCATAGCTCAGTCTTCTTCAAAAGGAAGGCCTAATGGCCTGGAAGTTTTTTTTTAACTATTTAATGTTGTACTCAGAATTGTATGATGCCCTAACTGAGGGTCTCTTATGTGTAAGGGAAGCTAGAAAATTTCTATCCCTAAGTGGCCCAGATCTGTGCATAAACAAAGGAACACATGTAACATTGACTGTTGACTTGAGGTAAGTAGACCTGATGCAGTAAGGCTAAGCATATGATGCATAGGCAGGATTTCAAGTGAAGACAAATATTTGCAAGTTCTATATCTATAAAAGTCGACATTCTTAAGAAATTGTTTTGATGTACTTGACAAAGGCTATAAGATCTTTACATGCAGGGGGAAATGAAGTGCCTCATCTGACAGTATTATGATACTGACACAGTTGACTAGTGACAGTGGTTGTGAACCAGCATATACCTGAACTTAATCTATTGGCAATGACCTTAGAAAGTGTATCGACCAGATTTATCCTGTTGGATGTTGGGGCAGAAACACTGATGAGCAGGAGTATCCTTATGACTGTGCTAAAAGAAAGGTGTCATATAAAGGATGGAATGGCATGAAGAAGGGTCAATTCAGTGTTTGGAACAACTGTATGATTGTTTCCTAGATCTGTGCAATTTAAGAAACAAATTGCAGATTTGAGATCTGAAGATTTGAAGCCCTAGATCAATCAACCATTAACTGTAGTTGGGTAGATCTGGAAGATAAGAAGAAGTGCAGAATTAGTAGATGAAGCCCTCAAGTGAAAAACCATGAGAGAATGAATCATGATTTGGATCCCTAGTTCTGTGGGTTGCAGTAAAGAAAATCTTAGAGGGCTATTTGAGGAAGCTACAATAGATCTCCATAGAACATCAGGTAATTGTTGTTAGCTTGAAATCTTCAGTACTATTAATGATGAAGAAAATAGCGATGACAGTTCAGAAGGTATCTTTGTAACTGCCATTTTGAGGAGCTAAATATGTGATTCTATGTCACTGTCATTATGACAGTGACATAGACAGACACCCATGTTTACGAGATTCATAATAACAGTAAGCTTGTGACAGTATCAGTCTTACAATACAGCGAAATGATAAACTTGATGTATGGACTGAGAAGTTTTTTCATCCTTCAGTCACATTGTTGGAGTCTTGAACCATGATCGACAAATCTTGTTTGGATGGCTTTGACTATGGGAGAATAAGACCTCTTTCCAAGTTGGTGTCTGGGATGCCCTCATTTAAAATAGATGTCTTCTCTCAAGAGAGAAGCTGGCATTAAGAGGGAGAATACATTTGTATATGCTCCTGAGCTAATATCATTATTGAACAAAATAATATCCTCATGGGTCAAAGACATATGGCTTCAGAGGGGGGAATTCTGGAAGAAAACCAAGAAGCCATATAAATAGCATGGGTATCTAGCTGCCATGAGTACAATATGAGCCTGGATCATTTGAAGAAACTGTAAAGCATCAAATTCTGCAAGGATGTGAGGGTGATGTCTAGGATATGGTTCCTAGACCATAGATCAAACCTATTGTCACCTCGATATAAGATAAAGCATGGATTTGATGGGAAATGTGTTTCCTAAGACTTCTCTAGGAAGGCACTGATTATTATTGCACCTATAATATATTATTTCCCTTGCTGCTATGCAAGGACGGAATCTTCATCATATGGATGTAAAGACCACTTTTTGGCATGGTGTGATAAAGGAAGAGGTGTATGTAAAGCAACCTCTAGGGATCAAAGTTCAAGATCGGGACACCCATGTCTGCAGGCTGAAGAAAGCCCTCTATGGGCTGAAGCAAGAAACCAAAGATTAGTACGAGAGGATAGATAGCTACTCGATGAATTTGGGCTTCACTTGTGGTAATGATGATATGAACCTTTACTTCAAGGTTGATAGAGAAAAGCCTCTCCTTTTGGTGTTGTATTTGGACGAACTCTTCCTGACAGGTGTTGACCCTCTCATTCATCAGTGTAAGAAGGAGCTTGCTGCTGAGTTCGAGATGAAGGACCTAGGATTGATGCATTAATTCCTAGGCCTGGAGGTTTAGCAGAGTCCTGGTGAGATTTTCCTTTCTCAGGGAAAATACATTGTGAAGCTTCTGGTATGGTGGACTGTAAGTCCATGTTGACACTTATGGAGCTCAACTTTAAGAAGTTGAGTAGCAGTGTTGTTGGGCCCGTGTTAGAACATCCTACTGAGTATCGTTAACTCGTAGGGTCTCTAGTATTCTTAGTGAACACACGTCGGGACGTATGTTGTGCAGTGATCACCTTGAGTCAACACTTGGTTGATCATAACATTCATTTGGTTGGTGCTAAGAAACTCTTGAGATATCTCTGTGGCACAATAGAACATGGGATGAGATACAATGTCGGGAACATGACACTCCTTGGACATACTGATGCCGATTGGGCTGGCAGTGTGGTGGATCATAAGAGCACTTCTGGATGCTACTTCACAAGTAGATTTACTTCAGGTAGGAAACAAAAGTCGGTAGCCTTGAGCACCACTAAGGTCGAATACATTGCAGCATGTATGGCCCATTGTGAAGTCACTTGGTTGCGAAATCTCTTCAGTGAGCTATTCGAGCATGTGCTAGATTCCACCCTTATCCTTTGTGATAACCAGAGGGGGATTCATTCGTCATAGAATCCCAGGTTCCACGATTGATCCAAGCATGTTGATGGCTGGTACCATTTTATCTAGGATATGGTACAGCGAGGCGCCGTAAGGCTCGATCATATAGGAACTGATGAGCAGGTCGCGGATATTCTCATAATTCCCTTGGGGAAGGTCATGTTCCTAACCTTCCATGAGAATCTTGGAATCATGGAATGACCCTTTTTGGAGGGTCCTATTAGATGATGAGCTCTAGGAACTCCAAAAGGGGTTTTGGGGATAACTTTGGTGTTATAAGCAACCACAGGGCTAGGCTTGTCGAACCTAGTTGGTGTGCTTCCGCCCCACCATGATGATATTGAGATGGTTTACCTCTCTTTGATCTATGCTCCATATGCATCCTACCCATGAAGTTTCAGACTCATGGGAAGTACCTCTCATTTGGCCAATGAGGTGGGAAATGTGAATAGAGACCATAGCAAGACTGATGGATGCATCAGAGATTGTCGTACTCTCTATGTCTAAGATGGCACGTATCTAACAACTTGATCTGGGATCAATTTTAGCGAGGTTTCGGACCTCCAACTAAATTTGGGTTAGTATACGACTCTCTTGAGTCCTAGTGAGGTTTCGGACCTCCAACTAACTTCGGGTCAGGTAAACCAACTTCGGGTTGGTATGAGACTCTGTGTGAGTCCTATAGAGGCTTTGGACCTCTAGGCTGATTTTATCAGCCGGGTATGATGTCTTTGTGACTGACCCACTTATTTTCTGAAATAAAGAGGCTAGAAAAGCAAGTTACGGCGGGATGACACACGATGTTTGGATTGCACTAGTGGACGGAGTTCTCCCTAGTTGAGAGGGAGTATTAAATTTGGGAAACTAGGTCCAAACTCTAAGTTGTGCTGCTTAGATGACGATCCCAATATTTTTATTGGATTCCTCTTTCGGAGAGGTGTAAGATTGATCTAAAGATCATCTCAATCGGATGGGCAGAACATGTACTTCGAATTTATTCCACTTATGTGCTAAGTCGGTCTGGAATATAATATAGACTTAAATGTCTTAAATAACATTCCACACACCCCCAAAGATGCCTATATATTGGAGAGACTTGGAGTTCAGTATACACACAATGTGTGGAGGATTTTCTTCTCTTTGGAAGGAGATGGAGTTGCGTTCTTGGTGTTGCGTATTCGTGGAGTATTCTTTGTTTGGGTTGTCTTGGGGTTGTGTGTGACACACTTGGCTGAATGACATATTGGAGAATTTACTGGTAGAAGCATCCTATTTATCGTCGTAATGCCACCATTCATCATCTTTGTTTTGCCTTGTCTTCCATCTATCTATTAATATGTTCTATCTGCTTCAGTATTTTGTGCTCTAATCTGAAATGGCATAGAACATGTTCTCAAATTAACAGAAAAAATCACTAATATCTTCACTAAACCTTTACCTCGTGAAGCATTTTAATATCTTCGCCAAAAGCTTGGGATTCTCCCAAGTTCTCATTATATTTTCCTTATTCAAAATATAAAGGGGGAGTGGAAGTGTGTACAGGTCCGCGAGACGGTTGTGTGTCAGGGGGAGTTACCCTTTTCCATTGATGTCAAAGGGGGAGATAATGTTGTAGGAAGATGTGTCATGATCACAGGGGGAGTACTTGTGTTTCCATCAATGCCAAAGGGGGAGATTATTGATCAGCGGTTGTCATTGATGTCAACCAAGTAGCACCAAGGGCTACCCAAATATTGCATGGGAATTTTGACCTACCAAATTACTATATTCTTGGTCAAGAATTATTTCTATGGTTTCTACTTGTTGATATGTTTCCA
The DNA here is from genome assembly GCA_034641835.2 of Pinus albicaulis. NCBI lineage: Eukaryota > Viridiplantae > Streptophyta > Pinopsida > Pinales > Pinaceae > Pinus > Pinus albicaulis. The sequence goes on along the minus strand of CM076576.1, from coordinate 258,966,657 downwards.
TTAAAATATGGTACGCCACGTAATTCTTCACAGTTTGAGAGATATTCATGTTTGAAGTTTGTAACCCCAGTTAGTGGGTTAAAACCCCATAGGGTTGTGGCATGGGTCATTGAAAAGTCAATAATTAATAATTTTTAAGCTCCTAAAATCCCTCCCATGTTCACTTGTTGAAGCCCCTCTCAACCTAAGCATTTATATAAATTGTGATCCTCATATCCTCCCTATGTGGGGATTTCACTACCTAAAATAGGTCATCATGGAATTTTCACTCTAACGTCTTTTATACGAAGGTTCAGAAGCTGAAATTTTTATGAGGGGAAGCCGAAATCCTGAGGAAGCTCCTATAAAAATTTTACATCAGGGTACGCAATATTTTCAGAGATATCATCTGTGGAAGTCAACGTTTTTGCAGGCTCCTGAAATTCATCTCAAAGAAGTGACCTTGGGAAAATTGTCATAACTCTCTCTCTGAATATCTGATTGGAATTCTGTAAAAACTGGCAGATAGTGCATAGAATTTGGTTTTTCTTGTATCAATTTTAGAGATGAATGAAGAAACAGTGACATTTTTCATGTCGTACAAGTTCGCTCTACTGAAACAGTCCATAATTAGGTCATTTTGAGAGATTGGGAATAACTCTCTCTTGAAGAATCCAGATTTGATAAGACCTATGGCATTGGAAATAAGACTCAGAGTAATACTACAAAACCAAAAATCACATATTGGAGAGCTGAAATAATAGAGATACACCAGATTCAATATCGAGATCCTAGAATTCAAGAAAAAGCTAGATCATGTGTTGTCAAGGGCTACAAAGGACTAGACTTTCTAGGGTAGAAAAGCAAAGCAAGGTGCAGCAGAGGGTAGCATGACAAGAGTAGAAATCAAGATGCATAAAAACAACAAGAAGTTCAACACATGAAGTCTTCAAGTGGGCGACACTGCATACAATCATTGTAAAGGTATCATTGTACTAAGTCATTATAAATGCCACATTGTAAAAATTGTACAAGTGTATATCTGCCAAGAGTTGAAGAGGCGGTGTTGGGAGTTCTAAGATCATCATTATGTGGTTGTGTCATAGTTGGGGTTATGGTCTATTTTTGCCTTTTCTTCCACATCATTCTATATCATTGTAAAGTGGACCATTTTCCCTGGTACGGGACTCCATTCTTCTTTTATTCTTCTATAGGATGGTAGGGTGGTGCTAGGCTGGTGCATGAAGTCACCAATAGGTTCAAGCCTATGAAAACTTCAAGGTGGTAGGGTTGTGCTAGGGTAAGTTGTATCTCATTGGGTGTTGGGCAATCCGTTCAATTGACTACTGAAGAATCTTGGGTGTTGGAGCTGTAGGTTTTAACCTTGTACAAAAATCATCTGCAAACAAATCTTACAAAACAGAAAATAAACAATAGCGAGAGCATAAAACATAAAAAGATAAATGCAAATATTTTCCCCTAGATCCCAAATCGGGATGACTATCTTGATTTTTCATTATATTCCTTTTAGTGTTACAACACATATATATACATGTCGAAGCATACATAAACCCCAATCCATTAACCCTGGATTAGAACATAACTATAGTTCCCTTGAATGAAGCTACAAAATACCAGGGGTCAAAAACCATTGTACCCCAAAACCATGCGCAAACCCATGCACAAAACCATGGGTGAATCCGCCCACCGGAAAATAAAGACCAAAAAAGTTTTCCAGGGCGCTGCCCAGGTCCTTGACAGGGGGGGCTACCACCCCCCCGTGACCCCCCGCACGTGATTAGTCATGGAAAGAATATAACACAAACCCAACATTCTCCCACTTGTTGTTTTATTTCCACAGGGGGCCATAGGAGAGCTGAGTCATTAGCCCAGCTTTGCAACACCCATTGTTTCTCTACACCAAGAGAACTTCTGAGTGCTCACAGACTTTGTCAATGCATATGCACATTCTTCAAAGTGTCCACCTTTACCAGCAACACCCTTTTAGCTTCAACCATATATCTCACAAAGTGATATTGAACATCAATGTTCTTTGTCTTTGAATGATAAGCAAGGTTCTTAACTAAGAAAATTTCACTTTGGCTATCACAATCTATCCTTATAGATTGCTTCACCAACGCCATACTTGAACACAATCTTTGCAAAAAAACTTCTTCCTTGCTTGCATGAGTGGCTGCCATGTATTCTGCCTCTGTAGTTGAAAGAGCCACTACAGACTGTCTTTTACTCATCCAATTGACTGCACCTCCAAATAGGCCAAACACATACCCACTTTTATATCTTATTTGGTCCAGATATCCAGCCCAATCTACATCAACAAAAACATGAATGTCCAACACTCTTTCCAATCCTGGTCTTCCCTGGTAGCACAAGCCATAATCACTAGTGCCATGCAAATATCTCAAAACCCGCTTCACTGCTATCCAATGATCCTTCCCTAGGTTTGACATAAACCTGATCAATACTCCCACTGCATGTGCAATGTCTGGTCTAGTATAGACCATTGCATACATCAGGCTACCCACTGCACTTGCATATGGAACACGAGACATATCCTCCTCTTCTTCTTGTGTCTTGGGACACTATTCAACAGACAGCTTTGTACCTATAGGAATCAAAACATTCATCGGTTTACTATCCTGCATATTGAACCTCTGCAATATAGTCTCAACATACTTCCTCTAGTTTAACCAGAGCTTCCTCTTTGCTCGATCTCTCTTAATTTCCATGCCCAAAATATAGTTTGCAGCACCAAGATCCTTCATGTCGAATTTGGAGAACAGCTGGGTCTTCAAATCTTGGATATTTTCTTTGTCATTTCCAATAAACAACATATCATTCACATACAAGACCAAATAAATAACACGGTCACCAATTAATTTAAAATAAACACAGTGATCCTCCTTTCTTTTGCTGAAGACAAGTCCCCGTATATAGGTATCAAATTTCTGATACCACATCCTTGGTGACTGTTTTAACCCATACAGAGACTTTTTTAACTTGCATACCAGCTCTTTCTTCCCCTTCACGATAAATCCTTCAGGTTGTTTCATGTAGATCTCCTCTTCCAAATCCCCGTGAAGAAATGTTGTCTTCACATCCATCTGTTCTACCTCAAAATCAAATGCAGCAACAACAGATAAAAGTAATCTAATAGAAGTAACTTTGGCAACAGGAGAAAAAATATCACCAAAATCAATTCCCGGCACCTGGGAACAACCTTTTGCTACCAATCAAGCTTTTTATTTCTCCACCTTGCCTTCTACATTCATCTTCTTATTAAACACCCATTTTCACTCGATGGGATTCCTTCCAGCCGGCAACTCCACCAGATCCCATGCCTCATTTTTATGCAAGGATGCCATTTCATCAACCATGGCCTCTTTCCAGAGTTTTCCATCCTCTAAATCTACTGCATCCTTGACAGTTCTAGGATCATCATCAGTTATAGTTAAAGAAAAATTTGAATAGAAATAAGATGAACGATACCTTTCTGGTTGTCTTCTTTCCCGAACTAATCTTCTAACAGCTGGAGTTTGTGGCTCTTCCTCTTCTGAGTCTTCTTCTATTGTAGAGTCTGATTCATTCTCCTTTAGCTCAAACTTTATCTTCTCAGGTTCCTTTGGTAGGACTTCATGTTTAACAATATCTTTCACCTATCGAAACACCACATCTTGGTTATACACAACCTTCCTTGTTTCTGGGTTCCAAAGCTTGTAACCCTTTAAACCATCCTTATACCCAGTAAAGATGCACTGTTTAGATTTATTATCCAACTTGCTCCTTTTATCCTTTGGAACATGTACATATGCATCACATCCAAATACCCTCAGATGTGAAAGAGAGGGTTTCTTACTAGTCCATACCTCATGTGGAGTCTTATCCTCCAATGCTGATGAAGGTGATTGTTAACCAAGTAACATGCAGTCTCCACTGCCTCTACCCAGAATTCTTGTCCTAACCCGGTACCACTAAGCATGCTTCTTGCCTTTTCCATCAGCGTTCTGTTCATTCTTTCTACAACTCTGTTTTGCTGAGGTGTGTATAGAGTAGTCTTTTGTCATGCTATACCACACTTCTTACAGAACTCTTCAAATTCCTTCTTACAGAACTCCCCACCATTATCTGTCCTCAGCACCTTTATCTTCTTCTCTGTCTGATTTTCCACCAGAGCCTTAAATTATTTAAATCTGTCAAAGACTTCAGATTTCTTCCTCAAGAAATATATCCATGTATTCCTTGAGAAGTCATATATGAATGAAACATAGTACATAGACTTACCCAATGATGGAACCAACACAGGTCCAAACACATCACTGTGCACAAGCTCTAATATCTTGTTCGCCCTCTTAGCACCAGAAGGAAAACTCACCCGATTCTGCTTCCCATATACACAATGTTCACAGAAATCAAAATCGAGAGAGTTATTAGACATACCTTCTACCATACCATTTCCATGCAGTATCTGAAAGCCCTTCTCTCCAATATGTCCAAGCCTTTGATGCCATAGCATGGTCTTTTCTCGAGAGACCGCTAGGCTTTCCACTCCACTTTCGAGAACCACAGAACTGTTGCACCCAACAATAGCAGTGATGCCTTGAAGCTTGTATAGAGTTCCAATCCGAACTCCCCACATTAATACCAATGCTCCCCAAACCATCTTACAGGTATCTTTCTCGAACACTGTTTTTACACCTGCATCATCCTTCTTACTTACAGAAATCAGATTTCTGGCCAATGAAGGAATGTGCAGAACACCAGGAAGTGTTCTAATCCTTCCACCTTGCAGCTTCATCTTGACTTTTCCACGTCTCACGATTATGGCCTTCCTATCATCACCTAAGAAGACATCACCACCATCATATTTCTCATACTCACAGAACCACTCCCTATGGGGAGTGAAGTGAAAGGATGCACCCGATTCAATCAACCATGAATCATGATCTACATGTGTATTTGAAGAAGAAGCCAAATACACATCCCCACCTTCATCCGAGGTGGTTTTTTCCTCTGCAGAAGGGGCTTCATCAGATCCCTTTCCTTTCTCAAGAGCTTTAGATCTATATTCATTTTTGTAGTGCCCTTCCTTTCCGCATTTCCAACACACCTTTACAAACTTTCTAGGAGATTTAGATCTCCCACTCGAAACCTTATTCTTGATTTTGTTCTAGGAACTTCCTCGTACAGATAAGGCAACTCCATTCTGACCTTCCATATTTCTCTGTCTCATTTCCTCCGACAGCAAGGATGAGACAATGTCATCAAAATTCAAGGTAGTTGTATTGCTACCTACTGCAATAACCAGACTATCCCACGATTCTGGTAGAGAAAACAAAAAACTGATGCACTTATCTTCATATAATATTTTAATATCAACAGATGACAACTGACTTACCACGGTATTGAAGGCGTTCAAATGCTCTGTCATCGAGTCTCAACCCTTCATCCTTAGGTTATACAACTTTTTCTGTAGGAGCAATTTATTCACCAAAGACTTAGATTGGTACAAAGTCCCTAGCTTGTCCCACAAGGTCTTCACCGTAGCTTCCCCAGATACATTCAACAATACTGAATCTGAGACACAAAATCGTATTGTGCTCTTTGCCTTCCAATCCAGCTTCTTCCAGTCTTCATCTGACATTGTCGTTGGTTTAGTACCTGGATCTACCGTGACCCACTGGTCCTTATCCACCATCAAATCCTCCATCTTGAGCTTCCACAACTCAAAACTTTGACCATTAAATTTCTTGATCTCTTTCTTCCCTCCGCTCGCCATTTTCACCGCAAGAATCGATCCCGCAAATCTCCCACTGAACAGGGTTTACCTTAGGCCCGAGCAAAAAAACCCTCAACAACAAAGGCGTCCCCTTGAAGCCAAAACTGCTCTGATACCAAATGTAGTTTTTAACCCTGTACAGAAATTATCTGCAAACAAATCTTACAAAACAGAAAATAAACAATAGCGAGAGCATAAAACATAAAACAGATAAACACAGAGATTTTCCCCTGGATCCCAAATCGGGATGACTAGCTTGATTTTTCATTATATTCCTTTTAGTATTACAACACATATATACATGTCGAAGCATACATAAACCCCAATCCATTAACCCTAGATTAGAACATAACCGTAGTTCCCTTGACCGGATCTACAAAATACCAGGGGCCGAAAACCATCATACCCCAAAAACATGTGCAAACCCATGCACAAAACCATGGGTGGATCTGCCCACTGGAAAATAAGGACTAAATTTTTTTTCCAGGGCACTACCCTGGACCCTGACAGGGGGGGCTACTACCCCCCCTATGACCACCCCCCCCACGCATGATTATTCGTTGAAAGAATATAACACAAACCCAACAGGAGCATCCATCCAGTGGGAGCTGGATTAGAATGCTTTTCTATATTCTAGGAATTTGGAGCTTTATTTTCAATTGGAGTTGAATATTAAAGAATTATTAAAAAAATAATTCAGGTGGTTTTTGTGCCGGGGAGGGTTTCCACCTTAAACAATGTGTGCATGTGTGTTCCTTTTGTTTACTGCTATCATTATACAAACATTTATAATAATTGAAGATTAACTAATGCTCTAACTAAAAGTAATATTGATTCAGCCCACCTCTCAGTATTTCCAACAGAATATCTCTGGCACACACACTGTGTGTCGCTATAGGTGAACCAAGATCTCCCTCATGGGAAGAGGTGGCACGCCCATGATTAAACCCTCAAGGTTTCTAGCAAGCTCATGCAAAATACATGTGTTATCGCCCTCTTGGGCAGCTACTGTAGCCTCTACTGCTGTGCCAGCCCCAGGTAGCTACATTCCTTGCCTTGCATAGTGAGGGGCTCTGGCTCGATGGATAGGTGCCACATCAGTGCCAAGAAAAAAGATTCATGTCAAAATATTTTCACCCATTAAACAAAAAAGTTGCATAAACATTCAAAAGAGACAAAAAATACTTCAACGATGATCATATTCCTTCTTACCATCTGGATCCCACTAAGTGCCTCGTGGCAGTACCAATTTTGGATCTCCTGTGTAGTTTATCTTTGCATAGGGATAATCTTCTATCATTAGGATCTGGCCATCTAGCCACTCGAAGAATGCATCATCAAAACAGTGACGGATTGGACCCTCCCTAGTCCATGGTATCAAAGCTAACCAATGATCCTGTCTTGTCTCCCAGGGTCCCAATGCATCCGTGATCATCCTTGGCCTCATTTTTGGCACCTGCTCTAGTATGAAGGACATAATCAGTGTGCCATACCCAAAATCTCGTTGGGTCTGCATCTTACATGCTGTCAGTTCTTCTTGAACACGGCAGACAACACCTTCACACCAGTCAAAAACCTGAGGCTGCATGCAATCTAGCACCAACAATATCTGGGCCTTGGTGGCCACATGCTGAATCTTGGCTCCTGCCAAGCGAACTATCATCCACAAAAGGGACAGCATGGGTCTCAAGACCACCCGTGCTATAGGCACTCGGTTGCTTACTGGCGCAGTATTGTTTATGTAGTGAGTTTGGATCAGATCTGCAGTAGTGCAGGGATCAACCCTAGAACCTATCAAATTGGGCCTCAGTCCTCTGCATGACAGGCCATTCAAGTAGTATATGTCATCTTTCTCGATCAAGATTTCACTACCCCCGATGTGAAAGACATGTTGTTGATCTTGGCACTATTATATGATCCATCTCAGAAGGTCTTCCTGCCCTCTCATCAGCTCTAAATGAGCATACTTTAGTAATATGCATCAGTGGAGAACCAAAAAATTAGCAGCATCAGTAACCATTTCACATTGTTCCTGTTCATTCTCTCTTTCATGCCAAATACTCATGGTAAATTGCTTCACACCTACGCAAGAAACATTTCCAATGGATTAGTTTTTGGCTGAAACACTCTGGGATTGAGAAAAAAAAGTTTAAAAAATGTTTCTGCTGGCTAACGCGGGCCCTAGTGAAAATAAGTGTGTGCTAAGGCACTGTCCCTTAACAGGCAATGTGTTTAATGCGGCCCTGACACTAGGCACCCGCATTAGCCACTCAAAAATTTTAGGGCCTGCTAAAAACCAAATTTTCAGCTAGTAAAAAGAACTAAAATGACAATTGAAAGCTAGATGAAGGTTCAAGCTCTTACCTGGATCTCGTGGAATCAAAAACTGTTTCCTGGTTCGTCCACAATCGATAGCAGAAGTTTCACCTCTTTTTTGCTCCAGAGCTCTATCATAGCACTCAAAACAGTGAAAATGAAGGTCTGTTGCCTTATTATATCCATTCTATATGTATGACTCACTCATCTAGTCTGTTAAAATTGGTAAAATCCTCCTATATTTTGTCGCAACTATTGGTTTTTAAATGTCATCGATGCTCTGATGAATTGTTAGTGTTCATGTGCAGATTTGACCATCTTCAACCCGGTGGCGAGATTTATTTTTAGGGGCTTTTTATAGCTCGTAAAACTGAAAAAAATCCAAGTTTCCTTCACTGGGATCGTTAAAATAATACGATGAAGAAATATGAGCCATTCTTTTCCATCTTTTTCTAGCTAGTTAAAAAACTGAAAAAGTAATCATTTTTCTCCGTTGGACTCGTTAAAAATTCATGGAGAGAATCGAGTTTTTCTTCATTGGACTCAATAAAATTTCATGAAGAACACTGAGTTTACTCCGTGTCCTCGTACTCATAGAAAAATGAGGCAGATGTCCATTGAACATAGGTTTATCACTTTATCCAGATTCAATGGACTAACTTATGGAAAATGAACTGTTTTGGGCTTAGTGTTCTCCCTTCGTCGTGCTCGGTTATCAATCATGACAAAGGTACCCCTTGAAATTGTCTTTTATGATGTTTTTTAGACTCTCTAAATATGAAAAGATCACTGAGTTTAACATCTAAACTCGTTAAAATTAATCAAAGGGGAAATTTGGACAAAGTGGATACTCATTTTGTTATATTTTAAAGGTCGATTTGGCAGCACAAAATCTTGAACATGGCACTTCCCAAAAAACTCACTCGCAATTAGTCAAACCCTACCATATTTGAGTGTAGCCTTCATATACCAATGTTCTTGCATTGGTGAATCCTGACACTCTTTGGTGTTCATTAAGCCTAAGCTGCCTGGTACCCTGTTACGGTGTCGTCTATTGTTCAACAGGATCCCGCTATCTACTGCTCCTTGTATCAGCCAAGCCATCATATATCAGAAATTAGTTTTCGTCAGTTACTCCCATTTTCTCTTGACTATCTCCAAAACAAAATCATATTTTTCTGTTTCATGTTGACTGATGTAGGACGCCTCAGTGCCTACCTTTCGACAGATCTCTTCCTATCGACTTCAACATCTTATCTACTAATTTGATCCAGAAACACATCAGTACCTGAGTACTTGCATACATCAGTGGCAGGTCACCTTGTGTTTGATAGGGGGTTCTCATTATTGGCTCCCAATCGAATGAATCTACAAGTGTTCTACACCAACTCCTTTTATTCGCACTTGCTATATTGTACTGCGCATCTTGGGGACCATCATCCTTATCAGTGGCCACCCTCGCATCTGTTAACAGTTTTTGTTATGGACTAGTAATCAGATGATTTCCCGCATGTTAGACTACTACTCCTTCATTTACATGTGCGGAAATATGTAGTTTAGTGAATCAGCGACCAAGACCTTGGGTTGAGGCTTACATCATTTCAGTTGTGTTTCCTCTCGCAAGCTGCGATTTTATTTCCAGAGACAAATTATCAGTTTAATCCCGTCATGGTAGAAGCTTCTACATTATGCTTATTGGTGGACACACTAGTCATATATCTTTTTTAGAGAAATCATTTTGATATAGCCACTGAGAATGGGAATGCTTGACTCAAGACAGATACTATATTTCTGACATATGTTGTCGTTTCAGGTTTTCCTCTGTCCTCCAATTCCTCTCATTCTACTACACTTATTTTAAATCATTTCGGTCATCGTCTTCACCTCTAACCTCACACTTTAGGGGGCATCTGTTATAGGACAAATTACCTCCTCATCAACTCAGAGGAGAAGGTAACATGGAAGGAAGCAAATGACCCAAACAAGACCCATTTTTGCAAAGGTAACGAAGCCCAAGAACAGCTAGGCAGAGTTATAGCGCAACCTAGCCATGAAAAGGGAGCATTAATGCCTAGGATAACACTATGTCTTACCTAAAAGGCAACGTTATCCATGTTTGAATGTGAAAAGGAAAATATATTGCGGAAAACTGACTTCCATTTCCAACTTTTCCTCATAAATATTTAGTTCAAAATTAGAAACTAATGGTACAAACCTTTTATTATACATTGCCAAACACAACTGAACTCCTATGGAAGGCAAAAGAAAATAAAATATGGGACACATCTATATCTTTCCTGTTTTGAACTGGTTGACAGATTTGGCAAGGTTTGTCCTCTCCTATTCCTATAAATTGGAGGTGTGGGCTCTTGGTATAAGGTCGAAGGTTTGATTATATGTGGAGGAAAATTTCATTGTTGTAGTGTGAGGCTTGAAGATTGGTGAGGTTCATTGAGGACTCTCTACCTTGAGCATCATCACATTCGAAGATAGAGAAAGAGAGAGAGGAATTGGAAGGCTGAGGAGGGCTTGGTACAACTAATGGTTGTAATCCTCCTTTTTCTAAATCAATAGAATTGTATCTGTTTTTTCCATTCGATGCATCAGTGTCACATTTTTTGTTCATTTGTCTATGTAGCATGATATGAATGGCTTAGATATATGTATTTTAATGTCAGATATATACTAGTTTAATTTTTAGAAAGCTATACTGTTGTGAGGATTACACGAGTGCTTTGATTGGTTGCAGGATCTAGATTTGGAGCTAGTGAGGAAGGACTCCCACCCCGCCACTTAGCGCTCTCCATATGATTTGTCATCCACAAAGGGGTAATCATTCCAAATATTTCTTTTTCAATTATATATTAGTATGAACATGTATGCAATACCTTTGGAACTTTACAGCTAATCTTACAGTCTGCCTCGAGCACCGGAAAGCCCTGAGAGAGATATTCAATAACCACCACCCAAGCATATTACCCTAGAGCACACCCGATGTTGATCATGATTTTTTTTGTACTTAGTATTATCATTATCCAAGATATCATGAACTTGCTAACAGATGTGTTGAATGAATTAAATAAACTTGGTGGCCTTATCAACTTTGGATTGAACATGTGCATATTTTTTTTTGGTAGTTTCAAGAGGAATTTCAACATAAATGGGACATAATTGTTGCAATATTAGGCCAACCTAAAAGGTGATGTGGTCAGTAGAGCTATGGAGAGATATGTTGTAGCTGGGTTGTAAATAAGGTAGAATCTCATCCCATGTTCATGGATTCTTAGAGTTGTGCATTCATAGTTTGTGCACTACCATCCTGTTGATGACCTTTGTATGTCCATCCATCTAGGGGTTGAATGGAATTGACTTGGTGAGATTGGTATCTAAAACATGCTTAGGAACCTACTATCATGATCTGATATATTGGTCTATGGGATCCCAAAATGTACCCACACTCATTCGAGGAAGATTTTGGTAGTGGCTTATACTATGATACTCTTCTTGCAAGCAACTAATATGGACATCTTAGAAAATCTAGCAACGACCACAAACATACATGTTGGACATTGGATAAACCAATGCTCCTTGTGTGTTTCGCAACATGGACTAACCACCTCTCATGGATATTTATATATGGTGATGTGATCATTGAATAACACCTGTGGATTTTGGTCTAATGGAAATCGTGATTCCCAACAAGTAGTATCAGAGTGTAGGTCACGCGTTCAATACATATCCAACTTAAGTTGGCGGGGGGGCGGGGAGATTATTGAAAATTGGATAAACCAACCCTCCCCATGTGTGTCACGACATGGATTAATTACCTCTTGTGGATATTTATCTCTGTAAATGTGATCGTTGACTAACACCTACGGGTTTTGGTCTAACAGAAATGATGATTCCCACCAACACATTCATTACCATGCTTGGTAGAAGGAAAGCCAAAAATATAGTCCATTGATATGGATTCCTAATGTCAGCTAGGAGTAGGAAGAGGGGTGTATAGCCATTTATTCTTAATGTTTGGATTGGAAAGGAAATAGGTAGTGCAAGATCTGATATATTTTCCAACATCATATCATGGTTTTGGGCAATATAAATTATTATGCAATACTACCATTTTTTTCTCTACACTGAAGTGTCCTGCAACCCAACTGTAATGTGCCTCCCTAATAAAATTGATATGCTCCCTTGATGGAACACAAATATTTCCGAGATGGTACAATAATTTATCCTAAAGGTGGAAGTCTAGAATTGGCATTGCATCCAACAACATCTTGTAAGTGTTGAAAATTGTAACTAGGACAGGTCTTCATATTGACTATGTAATTATATATTTATGTAAAGAATAAAAAAAATATAATAAAATATATTTTTTTTATACTTGCTTCATGGGTTTCATGAGAAAGATTTTTATTATAGGTCAATATACTTCTTCTTGATGTCTATTAGGTTTGTCTTCTGGTTACAAGTATAATTAAGTGTCATGATATGAAGAGTCTAGTCATCCATATACGCTCCAAGACCTTCACATGAATCCTTGAAGGAATGGCTAAAGATAACCTTCATCCTCACCTCATTAACAAAAAAATATATTCTCTCCAAGTTGGCCTTCAAACAGCAAGTAAAGATGGCCTACAAACAGTGACATAGGTTGGATTATTAATTGGCAGGAACAACTATATATACCCATGCATATGCTACGCAGAATAAAAAAAAAATTGTGCAATTTCTCTGAAGTTTCACAGTCGTTAAGGTGAAAATTTCAGGAAGGTTAAGGTGTGGGTTTTAGGAAGGTTAAAGTGACGATATATCTATGATAAAGTGCGGTATTCAAACAGATTCAAGTGCAAACTTCTTCGAGGTAAATACAATGTGAAGAATTCTAGAGACAAGTGCAGATTGCTCTGAGATCAAGCTACAGATTTCCGTGCGGATATATTTTAGTTTCCATAGCATGATCAAGTCTGAAATAAGTGTTAGTTAAGGCAGTGGACAAGCATAAGATGTGGACCTGTTTCTTGAATTATTTGAAAGTAGTGAATACCAATCTATGTGAAGAAGCTAAAGGACTGAAGTATGATATAATAATATAAGAGTATAAGGGAGGTAAATCTATGATTTTCCTTTCCATATTCAATACAAAAAAGGAAAGAAATATATCCCAAGTGAAACAAGAAGCATTAGGGGAATTTTGAGGTCTAAAATGGGCCTCCTAATAAAAATGTACAACCAAAATAAACTTATAAGAACCAATAGGATTCAAGATGATGATGTCAACCATGGGGGATGATTCACCATTTTTTAAGTAAAAGGGTAAAAAGATTAAAAAATAATAAAATAGTAAAACCACCTTTTCAACTCGTATTTTCAACTTATCTCCCAAATGGAGCAGGGGTACTTGTTGGATGCAAAATTTAATTTTTCATCCAAGGATTACCGATGTTCCATACTTTCTATGGACCTTGCTACATGAAAAATGAGAAATACATGAAAAAACATGATTGCAATCACGTTTTTCATGTATTTCTCATTTTTCATGTAGTAGGGTCCATGGAAAGTATGCAACATGGTTACTCCTTGGATGAAGAATTAAATTTTGCATCCAACGAATACTCCCACTCGAAATGTGAGTAAAAAATTTGGGAGATAAGTTGAAAATACAAGTTGAAAAAGTAGTTCTCTGTTTTTTCCCTCTAAAATTTGATGATGTATCAAATCTTATTTTGTTATTTATACTATTATTTTATAATTTCCTTAGGAGGCCCATTTTAAACCTCAAAATTCCCCTAATGAAGTATAACCAAACACTAAATCAAGAAAAATATAATTAGAGACTGAGTTCTTTAGTGGTGGTGCATGTCATTGCAAGTTGGTGTAGAAGAGAAGGATCAATGTTGTGAGCATACAAAGAAGCATTGGCAAGGTCTTGGAAGAATTCCTAGGTCAAGGGTCTGAGTGTTGGCCATGGTACTTGTCATTTGAAGATCTATAAGAAGAATTCCTTACAGTTTTTCCTCTCCAAGAGGGAGAGATTTTTCCCTCGATATACGAGCCTAATTCTTGTGTCTTGTGTATTTTGATAATTACCTTGATGAAAGAATAAATAAGCTAAAGAAGATAATACATAAGTAACTCAAGTAAGCACACAAGTAATTATCAAGAAGAGAATTTGAATTAATCACCATCCCTCTAAATTCTCAACATGGTATCAGAGCTAAGGTGTTGATCACAAGGGCTACTTGACAAAGAAGACATTCCAGGAAGCGAAGATCAATGTTTGGGTTGAAAAGTAAAATCATTTTTCAAGGAAGACTCTCAAGCTATTTCAAGAAAGATCTTCTATCTCATTCAAAGGATCAACTTATTCAAGAAAATAATATTTTCCATCAAATATTTACATTCGATACATTGTTAGAAGAGGACATCATCTTTTGAAGATATCATTTATCATCAAGGATCCAAGAACATCTACATCAGAGATTTCAATATTAGAAGAAGCTCCTAACTTCATCATCGTCAAGGAAGCTACAAGCCACTCTACGCAAGTAAGTATCTATTACCTTTCTTAAATCTATCAAGATGACTTATTGTAAAGAGAGAAACATGTTGGTTGGGTCATCAAAATTTAGTGCATGGAAGAAGATGACAGATTTGAATTTAATTGAAGATGAAGTTATGGGCTACATCAAATGATCTACAATTCAACCACCAATATAAGATGCTCCAACTCATGCCAATAAGATGAAGGGAGAAATCCCAGCCCAAAGGACTCTCATAGAATCCATTAAGGACTCACTCATTCCCTATGTATCAAAACTAAAGTCTGCAAAATAAATATATGAGAAACTGGTCGAGCTATTGTTTGTGAGTACTATTGTTATTCATCAATAATTTTTTCCTTTGTAGATGACTAAATGCTTACCCTATATTTCTAGAAACAAAGTTCATAAACATTGTGAGTTCTAGAAATCTCACTGCCTTCATTATCCTTAAGATAATTTGTTTACTATTTCATCATCCCTTCATGTCAAGCTCAGCTCACCCATCCTAGAAGACCCATCATGGGCTCATGTCACTCATTTTGTCTTTGTTGTGTCACCTTTGGCCTCAATCCTGTATTTTTTTTTAGCCTAAACCCCTCTACTGCTACCTAGGGCCACCAAACAACCATCTCTCTTACATCTCCAGAAATGCCTCAAGAATTGATGGTCTCAAAACTGTCTCTATAGGCTCTTTAAATAAATCAAGTATATTGGGTTTTGGATCTTCAATACATTAGTTTATAAAAAACTCTATTTTACACCTAACGATCCCAAATCAAGTTTTCAAGCAAAGACAAAGTCCAAAGAGTTTTTCCACTAGGTCACCTAGGGTTTCATAGATCATAGGTTTGATTTGGTATCCTAAAAATATTTTTTTTTCCTGTGTAAAGAGACTGCATTTCAAAGAAGAAGAGGGACAAGTAACTTTTTCCAAAAATGATCAAAAATCCATTCAAGAAAGGCTTCCTTGGCCTAGAGAAAAAATTTTGCAAGGGACAACTGCCCTTGTTCACATTTCTGCAAAAATGATCAAGATGAGCCTGAAGGGAGGTAAGGTAATAGATTGAAATCATCACAAGAAGACATCCACAACAAAGAGAAATGCAGCGGGCATGTGTCTAAAGAAAATCAGGGTTTTTGTGATTGATTGGAAAAACAGTGTTGCCAAAGCATGAAGCTAGTACAAGAACCACAAGGAAAAATGTCAACACAACTCCACCAAGTACACATTGAATATTTTCAGAAATAATAACTAAATTTTGAAAGGTTATAGAGAAATTAGAAGAAAACACTGTTTATTTTTTTCTAACAGCCCTAAAACCTAATATTTTGGAAATATGAATAGAAGCAGGTCTAAGAAATATGATAAGTCCTTGTTCATAATAGCATATGGCATCCAAAAGTTATCTAAGTTGTCCCTTAGGTTTGGTCAAAGGTAGCACTGTTTCACCTGTACCAAAGAGAGAACTTGTGAAGAATATAAATTTAAGAGGTTAAGTTTCCAAAATGCAGTTAGAGGTCTTCAAATGATCAAGATAAAGGCAAGCATAAGTTCAAGTATTAAAATGAGAAATCAAGTTGAAACATGAGTTTATTGTTCAGAAAATGAAGTGTCAAAGTTCAAACAATGACAAGCAAACCAAAATCCCTATGTTGTGGCACCTGCAGAAATCAAAAGTGGCCAAGGGAAAAACATGGTAAAACTGATGCACACATCTATGCCAAAAATACCTCATTGTGAAAATATCAGAAAAATATGAGAAAGTCATGTTTAGTTCAATTACACTTAAGAAGGCCAAAAAGGGATAAAAACTGTGTTTTCAGTTTGTCAAAAGCATGCCAACAACAGTTATGAATAAGTGCCCAGGTTTTTAAACGTAAAAGGGATGAAAGAGGCCTTTACACCCCCTCAGTCAGACATCACCACCAAAGAAGAAGAAAATATGCCTTGGAAAAGGCCTTCAAGAAACCCCTACAAAAGATATGAAAGTTATCAGTCAACTAGCAAAAAGGATTAAAGCATAGTAAAAGTGGGTTTGAAAATTTAAACTATGTCTCTCAAATGGTACAAAATGTATTTCTAATTAATTTTAAACTCATTTATCAATTGCAAAGGAGAAAAAAGCTTCAGGAAAAGAGACAGGGTTTTCGGGTTGTTTTCTAGTCAAAGTATTCGGGCGCTACGTAAATCGAAGGTGTTGCATAAATACAGGGCGGTGTTATGCAAACCGGCCCTCGGCCCACTCAATTTTGAACAGCACTGCGCAAATTTCGCCGGGCGCTACACAAACCCTGAGCACTGCGAAAATGCAGACCCAACTCACCCAGGATTGACAGAAACGGCACGACCACCCCACAGCACTGCCCCGACGCTGCGCTAAGGGCACTCCACATACACCTCTGCACAAACCGCCCAAGGCACCCAGAAGACAGGCAGACAGTGCACAATTTCCCAGAAACTATGCTAACCACTGTGCAGACCTTGGCAGCGCTGGAGGCCGACCCGGCAGCTTCGGCAGGGCACTACGCAAATGCAGAGAGCCTTCCAAGGAAAAAAAACTCTTGCCCTAACTCAAATTTTCATCCTCTGAGCTGCCTTTAGCATCTTTGGAAAAGCCAAATATTTGTAAGTGGACCTTTTTCTTTGTCCCTAAGAAAATTTTCAAGTTAATTTTGGTCTTTAGTGGTTTTTAAAGAAAAAACCCTAGGTGGTTAAACCCTAAAAATCATACATGCAAAGGAACCTTTGTTCGTACAAACCTCCTTGGACCATTTTGATGGCATCGGTGGGTAAGTGAATTGAAGTGGCTACCATACACCAATGAGAAGGCCTCCTTAAGCTACAAAGCCACTCAAAACCTAAGAACCCTATCCTCCACATTTTTCACTCACCAAGTTTGACCTCATCATCATTTTTTACTTGGTCTTCACCAAACCCTAAGTTGTTAAACCACCTATCACTATGTCATGGGTTGAAAACAACAGTGGTAGTGAAAGTAGTCAAATGCCTTTGAGGCCAAAATATAAGGGAGGAAAAGTCAATAGATTGGAGCCTCAAAGCACTGTGGCCATCACCTTCTCTCTTAGGATCCTGTCATACTTTCAGAATGCAAGATGATTTCATTTTATGAGCAGGTCAAACAGGTGAAGAGCCACCCTGAGCTCACAAGGCTCCTCATTCTCAACCTTCATAACAAGCACTCAAACCTTGCAGGAGTGAATTTTTAGATTTCAGTAGGTGCCATCTCTGAAGCCACAGGTATCCCTTTAGTGGGTGAGAAATGGTTTAAGAAGGGAAAATTAGACAAATATTTCTTTGAGCCATTCATCAAAACAAGGTATAGAGGAGGCAGCAAAACAATTTTCCCATTCTCACACCTCAAGCACAGATATGCCTCCTTGATGTTGGTTATCATGAATTACTTCACCTATGAGGGGAGGTACTCCAGGCTCTATTCCTATCATGTCAGACTCGTCATGCATCTCGCAGGGGTTAAGGTGCTAAACTTACCTTACTATCTCTATAGGAGAATTAATAAAATGTCTTCTGTTGTCTGGAGGAGGAATCACACACAAAAAATGCATAGCTTATTCCACCATTTCCTGATCAAGATGGTGTTGTTACATCAGTTGGAGTAGTAGGGTATACCTTGGGATGTTTTCATAAACCATGAAGCCTTTAAAAACCCACAATCTCCTCATCAACTAAATATTCCTTCCTCATCTGCACAAGTACACTCACCACAGGCAAACCTCCCTTCCTCTCCTTCTCTTCGTGCATCAGGTGAGGCAGGAAGTGGCAATGAAGAATCACATGAATATTAGGTTGAAAGCGATGAAATTAGTGAGGCAGAAGCATAAATTAATGAGGAAGAGCAAGAGGGAAATGAAGAAGAAGATGAGGGAAATGAACACAGTAGTGGTAAAGACAAAAGCAGTGAGAATTTGGAGGAAAGCAGTGATGGTAATGATACCAATGATTTAGCCCAAAATGAAGAAAGTGATGATGCAAATGAACAAAGTGATGACCAAGAAGATAGTGATGAAAATGATGAGGCTGACAGTCAGAAAGATAGTAAACAAACCTCTGTCACCATGGAAGAAGATGTTGGGGGAAATGAAGAAATTGAAGGTGAAAATGACATGAGCCTTGAAGGAAGAGAAACCAACAATGAAACAAATGATGAATAGGAAAATGATGGTGCATAAATAGATTTTGATGAAGAGCATAGTGACAAAGGAAATTCCACTGATAGGACAGTCAATGAGGAAAAGGACAGCAAGGAAGAATGTCATGACAGTCATGACAGTTGTCATGATAGTCATGACATCAATCAGCCTCCTAGTGACAATGAAAGAAATAGTGTAGGAAATGATGAAGAGGAAATGAGTCTTAATGATGAACAAAATTAGAGTGAAGCAAGTGCAGAGAATGATGGTTCAAACAATGAGCAAAGTGACAACATAAAGGAAATAAGGAAGGTGAGGATGATGATGGTGCCAAGGATGAAAATGACAGTGATCAAACAGATCATGAGGTAACTGATGAGGATCATAGTGAAAGTGAAGGAGTTGATGACAACACCAAGGGTCACAGCCATGATGAAAGCATTTCCAAAACCACCATCACTCCTCTCACATGCACATACCACAGAGGGCCAAGGAAAGTGTTTGCTGCCTCCAAAAGGCAAGGGTCATTTCCATTTGCATCAACTCCAAGGATTGGAAAAGGAAAGGAAAAGATGGAAAAGGGTAAGCAGCAGGTAAAGGTGGAAGAGGAGGATCCTAAAGTAGAAAGGGAGTTTGAAATTATCCATATAGACAGTGATGAAGAAAATGAAACAAGAATTTTGAACTCCCTCCTCCAAAACAATAATGCACAAATAGAAGACCTATAAGCTGAGTTGGAGAGTGAAAAGGATGCCATTCACTTCTATCAAATTCAAAACAAGAAAATGAGTGCCCAGAAAGCCATCTATGAGGCTAGAGCACTCAAAGCCCGAAGAGAAGCCCAAAGAGCACAAGTCAAACTAGAAGAATACATGGGCCCATATGAAGAAAGTGAAGATGAAGAGGAACAACCTGGGAAGAGGCCAAACACCATGAGGTTAAGGAAAGCATTGGAAAAACAGAAAGAATAGGAATCAGCCCTAGCAGAGAAAATTTCTGTAATATTCCTAAATTAGCTGCAGGTAATAGGAATATTAATTTTTCCTTGTTTATTTTGCATTTCATGTATTGATGAATAAATTGTAAAGGAGGACATGTAGAACTCCTAAAAATCAAGAATAAATCAATTCCTATGTGAACAGAGACATATCTGGGCTATGTAAATAAACTCTTGCAGGTGTGAAAGGGTCTAAATCACAAGAGTGGATCCTATTTGACCAAGTCAACAACGCAGTCTAGATGCATTGAACCTCCGTGAGGGACAACGCAATTCTAGAAGGAGATTCTAAATGTGAAAGGAGCTAAACTAATGAAGTGGTTTATGGTTTTTCCAAGACTACAATATTATAAAAGGAGGAGGAGAGCAACAAGGAAGAGGTTGTTGAAGATTATCATTTCACAAGGTATTGTCTACTAGACATCCCTTGTTGGGCATTCCTGTTCAGGAATCCCACCTCCTTCCTTGAGCAGTTCTTGGAGGATAATTGTGCTAAACTTGTCCACTATCAATCTTGGGCCTAGATTCACCTTACATTACAGTGGTGCTCATGTTGAGGGTTGAGCTGTCTTGTGAGTTGCAGCAAGTGGAAGACTAGATCTACTTAGATCTAAATGATAGCAGTGGCTCTTCTTAGTGAGTGTGTCTTTTAACCTTCTAGAAGAGTTAATTAGCTGATTATACTTCAGATATACATCTTGGCATCAAGCCAAATCATCTTCAGAAGCTACAACATTTTTTCTCTCCCTAAGACAACGTTATTTGTAGATCTACAACTGCAGGGTGCTTTGCTTGCATTTTGGAGAAGAGATATTCGGTGTTGGGATTATTCCTTCACTGTGGTGATCCATATATTGGCCAACAAATCTATTTTATATTTCAGATTTGATATTCTACACATACATGACTCAGTGATTTTCTGAATCATTCTGCAGATCTGCATTCTTAGATCTCAGATCTACTTCCGGTGCTTCATGTTTTGAGCAAATCCCCAAGTGGAATGTATAGATCATCCTTTCTTGTACATGGGTCTGTATTGGATCTATATTTTTCTGTACAGATATGATCTAGATCTGAAGAATCAATAAAATTCTACTTCAGCCCTAAAAATAATGTTGCCATGGTTATGTAGTCTTTGTCATGGTTGTAGCACCTCATTTATGAGGATTTCTCCTGTATTATTTCATTCTTCTTCTGTAAAATGTATGAGTTATGCCTATGATCTTATTTTTCAATGTTTAGACCTTATTTTAGTCATACCCTTCAGAAAATCATGCTCACATGCTTCAGTAAATTTATGCATACTTCTAGTCATGGGAAATCAGGGTTTTCTAGCCTAGTTAGGAAAGGAGGAACTGTTTAACATAGAATTTTTTTTTTTCTTTCTGAAATTCGACATGGGAGTCCCTCATAACCCTATATATCATATTCAACCACTTTCCCATCTTATTGTTACGCATATCTACGAATAAACTCGTTTTAGGGCCTAAATCCTCACTTTTCCCCACCTTTTGGTCTATAAAATGATGTATAAGGTTGTTGTTGCATATTTAACTGAATTTTAAGTGTTTTTACATCTTTATGAGGTATATTAATATAGCTCCACATTGGTAATAACTCATATTATTCCCAATAGTGTAGCTGTTTCCAATTTGGGAACATTACAGTGGTATTAGAGCAAGATCTTTGGCTCAGCCTATGGCTTCAAGCCAAAGTATTGTAGAGAAAGGAGAAGGTTATAATTATTAATAACATGAGTTTAATCTCATCATTTTTTAGATCTAAGAAGAACCTCTCCAAGGAGGTTGAACAAGAAGGAGAAAGAAGAAGCAGTGAAACTCCTAGAAAGTTTCAAGAGTAGAAAGATCTTCTGATCAGATCTAAAAGATCTATATATGAGGAAAATTTTGAATCCTCATCTCATGGATATGTGCACTCAGCCATATCACCAAATATTCAGTGTTCTATCAGTGATTTCTTCATGAAGAGGAAGAAAGGAGGTGTACCCAAGAAGGACACTCTTAGAGAGTATTTGCAGGAGTATGAAGATCAATCCAAGGAGTTCAAAGATAAATTGAACTTACAAGGGTTCTGCAATATCAAGGAGAACAAAGGCACAAAGGAGGAGCATCATGGTAAGGGTAGATTATATCTATCTATCTTTGATGGATCACTTAAATGTCCAGTAAGGGTTTGGGTGAAGGAGCTAGACAACTTTGTGCAACAACATCAAGTTTTAGAGATTGAAGCCATCAAAGTAGCAGTGCTGCATTATGAAGGTAAAGCATATGCTTGGTGGTTATTTGAGTCTTTTTCCTTGAAGAATTCAAATACACCTACTTATGAAAGATTTATTGTAAGATTGATAAAGAGGTTTGATGAAGCTCCATGTGTAACATATTTTGTTGACACTATTAAACCACATCAAACAAATATTTTGCATGAGTTGGAAGGGTCTATGAATCCAACTCCATTTCTGAAAACCATGGAAGAAGTTGTAAGCTTGTTTGACACCTTGCCAAGGGCAAGATATCCATTGGATGAATGGCTTACTTCTCAAAAAGAAGGCATGAAGATTCCTCCTTCAATAGAGGGCCAAGATCTAAGGTCTCTTATTAAGGGTGAGGAAACTTCAACTATTGAAGAGGAGGATGGGGAAAAAGGAGCTAATAATTTAGTCATGACAAGAGCACATCAAGAATCTCATGAAGAGGAGGATGGAGCACTTGCTCCAAGAAGAGAAACTCTTGCACTCTTGCAAGGAGTTCCAAAAGATCTCACACATGGAGATCTTGATACAACACAAGAGCAGCATGCATCATCATTATCAAATGATGAAGTCTTGAAGATAGAAGGAGGAAGAGAGGAGGAAGAGCATATCAAGAAGAAGAGAATATACCCTTCTCTTTTTCAAGGGTTGGAAGACCAAAGAAGGCAATAGAATCCATGCAACAATTATAGGGGCAAATATGTCCACCTACATCCACATTCTTCTCTATGCCTTGATGCCTCTTTGCAAAGAGGAATTCCACCAAGAAGACCTCCTGATTGGAGGAAAACTAAAGTGTTATCTCAACTATGGGCAGCATTTTCATACTTGGCTAATTAAGGAACCTTGGGAGAAGCAAGCACAACACAGAGGATCTTTCATGAATTTAGAAAAGAGGTAAGCAATTTTCTGAATAGGACATTGTTATCTTCCATTCATTCATCTGCGATGAGAAATGAAAGATCAGAGATCTATGATTGTATGGATATGAGGATACATGGAAAAACCATATCTTTGGGGCAGACCATGGTTTTCTCACTTACAAAAGAGATTTCTGAACATGACAAGAGGATCTTAATACTCTTGCATGCATGGGCCAAATTGAGGAAGTATTGGAGGACAAGAAATTTCCAAGGGGAAGTTGATTTCCACATGCTTCAATCTTGTCTTGAGCAAGATCATCTGCAAGGGAGGCAGCAAAAGAAAGTTTATGGGACTCCAACATGTGACCTTGGCATCAATTATGTCAAAGAGGAGAGTCATGACATGATAGGGGCTGCATTTCAGACATCTACAACATTATCATTCTTGGGGAGCCTAGATCCTTATTGGAATTCTCAAATCTTGATGGAGTACAACAAGGACCCTTTCACATGTGAGGTTCTTGATGGGAAGGTAATGGATGGGAGGCATAAGGTAGTTGGAGGAGTCATCTATTTCCATGATCAGATTTATTTGGTTAAAGGCTCCAAGCTCAAGGAGAAACTACGGAATGCAACCTATGAGATCCTGCTTTCCAAACCCATTGGTTTCATTGGAGCATAGCATACTATCTCGGATGGATTCATGTGGGAGAATTTCAAAGAGGAGGTGCACTCTCATATGAAGAAGTGCATGGACCATTTGTTAGATGAGGAGTAACATAGCTCTTGGGAAGAATTATCATCTACACCTCCTTATTCATTGAGGGTGAGAGGAGGCTCATCCATGAGAAACCTTGCTTATTTTAAACAAGTGTATGAAAAATATTATATTGTTGAATCTCATGATGTATACTTGTATTTTTCTAACACTCATTTTCAGGGCTATGCTCCAAGAGGGAGCACTATTTATGATGGGCTTCATGGGCCACTTGAGGCCATGAACTTCATTGATGATGATCATCCTTTAGGGGATCTTGGAGGGGAGATACACTTCCCATGGTGTGACTCCTTTACACCAATCATGAAACACCTTATCCAAGCATGCAAGAAGGATGGGGCAGCAAGCAAGTGTTGGAGGAAACACTTGTCATCTTCTATTTTATGGAATTTTAGGGTAAAACTGCACTGGTTGCACATGAGGAGGCATCTTCCTTCTCCTTTATCATATATGGCAGCTAGCATGATCTTAGTCAAGATTCCACATGTTGAAGATGTTCTTATTCTTGGGAACATGGTTGGAGGAGAGACACATTTGTGGAATGTGTCCTTGGGGAAATGAGTTTCCCACATTCTTTACACTACATGTTCTAGGGGGAGCATGGGAGACCATATGGCCACTATAGCACATTACTTGTCTCTTTATGATGTGGACCATATGATTGTATGTAGCACTTGGAGCATGCCTCTCATGGGCATTTGGGAGGAGCTTCACTATGAGTTACCATGCTGGAAGGTAATTCATTTCATTTGGATGATAGCATAGAGGTGGAAAACCTTCATTGATGGTGAAATTCCCCATTATGACCATCACTTCTATCTTGATGAGGCCATGGATCAGCAAGAAGGTTTCCATATAGACCTTCCTTTACTTCATAATGAGAGCTATTTGGTTTATCTACCAAAGCCCACTTTGCACACTTGAGAGGAACCATTGGGAGATGGAATTATTGCAGAAAAATTGAAGCAATGGTGGAGACTATTGAAGGAGGAGGCCACAAGAATAAGGGGGGAGATTTTGCAGCACTCTTGTAGTTACTTGAGGACAAGCAACATTTGGGAGAGGGAGACTGTAATATTCCTAAATTAGCTGCAGCTAATAGGAATATTAATTTTTCCTTGTTTATTTTTCATTTCATGTATTGATGAATAAATTGTAAAGGAGGACATGTTAAACTCCTAAAAATCAAGAATAAATCAATGCCTATGTGAACAAAGACATATCTGGGCTATGTAAATAAACTCTTGCAAGTGTGAAAGGGTCTAAATCACAAGAGTGGATCCTATTTGACCAATTCAACAGCGCAGTATAGATGCATTGAACCTCCTTGAGGGACAACATAATTCTAGAAGGAGATTCTAAATGTGAAAGGAGCTAAACTAATGAAGTGGTTTAGGATTTTTCCAAGACTCCAATATTATAAAGGAGGATGAGAGCAACAAGGAAGAGGTTGTTGAAGATTATCATTTCACAAGGAACTGTCTGCTAGACATCCCTTGTTGGGCATTCCTGTTCAGGAATCCCACCTCCTTCCTTGAGCAGCTCTTGGAGGAGAATTGTGTTAAAATTGTCCATTATCAGGCTTGGGCCTAGCTTCACCTTACATTACAGTGGTTCTCATGTTGAGGGTTGAGATGTCTTGTGAGCTGCAGCAAGTGGAAGACTAGATCTACTTAGATCTAAATGATAGCAGTGGCTCTTCTTAGTGAGTGTGTAGTTTAACCTCCTGGAAGAGTTCATTAGCTAATTATACTTCAGATATACATATTGGCATTAGGAAAAATCATCTTCAGAAGCTACAGTGTTGTTTCTCTCCCTAAGATAGCATTATTTGCAGATCTACAGCTGCAGGGTTCTTTGCTTGCATTTTGGAGAAGAGATCTCCGGTGTTAGGATTCTTCCTTCATTGTGGCGATCCATAGATTGGCCAACCAATCTATGTTCTATTTCAGATATGATATTCTACATGTACATGATTTAATGATTTTCTGAATCATTTTGCAGATCTGCATTCTTAGATCTCAGATCTACTTCCGGTGCTTCATGTTTTGAGCAAATCCCCAAGGGGAATGTATAGATCAGCCTTTCTTGTACATGGATCTATATTGGATATATTTTTTTATGTGTGGATATGATCTGTATCCGAATAATCAATAAACTGTTACTTCAGCCCTAAAAATAACGTTGTCATGGTTATGCAGTCTTTGTCATCGTTGTAGCACCTCATTTCTGAGGATTTCTCCTATATTCTTTCATTCTTCTTCTGTAAAATGTATGAGTTATGCATTTGATCTTATTTTTCATTTTTTAGACCTTATTTCATTCATACCCATTAGAAAATCACACTCACATGCTTCAGTAAATTTCTTCATACTTCTAGTCATGGGAAATCAGGGTTTTCTAGCCTAGTTAGGAAAGGAGGAACTGTTTAACATAGAAAAACTTATTTTTTTTCTGAAATTCCACATGGGAGTCCCTCATAACCCTATCTATCAGATATAACTACTTTCCCATCTTATTTTTACACAGATATCTGAATACACTCATTTTAGGGCCTAAATCCTTACTTTTCCCCACCTTTTGGTCTATAAAACGTTGTATAAGGTTGTTGTTGCATATTTAACTAAATTTTAAGTGTTTTTAAATCTATATGAGGAATATGGATGTAGCTCCACATTGGTAATAACTCATACTATTCCCAATAGTGTAGTTGTTTCCAATTTGGGAACATTACACTTTCCCTCACTGAACTCCTTGCTATGGAAATTGAACATGATCAGGAGTCATGGCTAGAGGCCAAGCTAAAGAAGGGAAATAAAGGCTTAGTTCTGCAAAGAAATATGAGGCCCAAACCCTAAAAAAGGAAAAATAGCATGACAGCCTTGGATATTTGGCTGAAGCTTCTCAACAGTTGGCCAAGACCCCTTAAGGGAAGTCTCCACCAATTTTGAGAGGATTTGGAGAAAATTTTGTTTTTTGAGATTTTTGAGCCTCATTAGCGCAGCACCACTAGCGCTATGCTAACACATGGAGCATCCCCAAGAGAATAAATTAACATTTTTGGATTTCTCTAAACCTGCACATCATTCTCACCAAATTTCAGATCATTTGGAGTAAGTTTGACCCCTCAAAAGGTAAAAAAACCTCACTTTTTTCACCTTTCTGCCATTGTTTTGGGCCTAGAACTTTGCAAATGATAGTCTGGAGATTTTTGAATTTTTGACAAAGCTACAAGAGTTGGATCTAGAAACTACAAGAATTTTTGGAAATTAGACACATCAGGCTTTTCAACAAGCCATCACGGACCCAAATCCGACACCGAGAAGGACTCCAAAACTTAGTTGCAAAAGACCCTATTTTCTACTGAAATTGGTGCTGCGCAAATGGACTGTGTAGTGTGTTTTGGAACAAAAGTCTACAAAACACACTCATTTATCGCAAAATGATATTTTTGAGTTTTTTGAGGAAAAACACTCTAGAATTAGGTGCAAGAATTTATTTTTTCATTTATTTCTTAGGATATTATGTGCCTTGGGCCTTGCATGGTCTCTTGGACATTTATGACATTTATGAGGTTTTCTAGGGTTTCTAGAAGCTTCTTATGGTTTCCACCTCCTCATTTTCTAGATAAGTAGAGCATGAGGACTTCATTGTAAATGTTGGTATTTGATGAACTTGGAGAGAAATACATGGTTTTTATGAGCTTGGAGAAGAAATTGGTTTTGTGAAGTTGATGAATGGCTTGCTTGGATTGATGATGAAGAAGCTTGTTTGCAGGATTCCTAAGCTTGGTTAATGGTGATGTATTCTTAATTTTTTTATGTTTTCTTGTTATCATTATGTTTCACTCTTCTTAGTTTCTATAAAATAGAAAAGTATAGGTTGAGAAATGCTCCTTGAAGCACCTTAGTCCTCCTGTTTGCTATGGCCTTGATGTTTTTCTCTACTGGGTGTGTTTGAGGAATTATTAACTACTCCTCAAGCCTCTTTATGCTTTTTTGTTTCATTTATGGATTAATATTTTGGTTAACAAATATGATTCACGGTAAGCCCTGCTTATTTGAGGCTGTCTAAACTCTATCTTGGAACCTTTCTTTGAAGTATTGCTTGCTAGGTTAAGTCAAAGAGGTGTTGTTCTGATCTTGCCCTTTGTCCATGCCTATCAGCCTACTTTAGAGTCCTTTATAGCTTGATCAAAAATGTTTAGGAGTTCCCTCTTTGCTTGATTAAAGTATTGTGCTATCTTATATGTTTTCCCAATAATGAAGGTGAATTTAATAAATTTAGAAGCTCTTATGCTTTCTATGTTTCACTGGAATGTTTATCTTGGATATTTATTTGTTTAAGTATTATCATTGAGTAAATGGTTTTCTATCTCATGCTTAGTATCTTTTTCTTATCATATTTAAGACCGTCTTGTTCATGGGTAAATTACAAACAATACTTCATTGCCCTTTTCCCTACCTTGTTTTTCTCAAACTTGATGTCCACCCCACCTCACACATTACCTTAAGGATCCATTAACCTTCCTAGATTGGTCCTGCAACACACTCTGATTCATCATCAAGACACTCATGACTTTCATTGACTCCATAGCCCAATGATTTAAAGACCTCTTACTCCACCTATTCCACTTGACCATCTTACCCAACCAAAGCAATCAACAAACCCTATACTAAAAAACTAGCCTAAAATCAATCATTAAAAGCAAACAATAACACATCCTTTGCATCTAATAGAGAGATCCCTCTCCGATTCCAGGAAGGCTAGGTCCTAGGACTCCAAATACTGGTTCCATGTTGCCTTTTCATTTGGTATACCAATCTGCCAAATCACGGGACACTAACATTACACCCTCAGTGAATCTACCACCTCATCGCCACACCAACATTCTGGCGATCATGGTGGGACCTTCTAAGTAAGTTCATGCTTAAATATTCCTTAAAAGATTCAGAAACCCTTGACTGGTAGTATCTGGTGGTTTATTTTCCATCTCATCTCCACACTAACATTTTGGCGATCACGGTGGGACCTTCTAAGTCAGTGACAATCTAAGTATCCCTTAGGACTTCAGAAACCTTTGTTAAATCATAGAGAACTGAACTAATAGCAAAAAGTAGACTCTGTTTGTTTGAACATCTTAGAAAAATGATGATTCAGCCATAGGACACTCTTACAAACCTTAAAACTACAAAAATAAAACTCATAAAACCCAAAAACATCCCTAGAATTTTTTTTTGTTAGTTATTGGTAGTGGACCATAAACATACATCCTCAAAAACAGCAAAAATATCCACCCGGTGACTCCACTAGCCTCCAGTAGGCCTATTACTTCACTAGTACTCATTTGACTCTCTGGATTTGTTTCAAGCCAACCTTGAGAATTTTATGAACCTAGTTCTATACTGTGAGAGTTTACCAAGCACTAAGAGAGGTCAGCCTTCAGAAAATAGTCCTAAAACTTTTAGCCTCTCCAAATTTTAGTTTTAAATCTGGCTTCACATAGGATTAGTACCAGATCTCATTTGGACCCAAACCCTACCAACATAGTTGACGACCCAGAGAAGATTTTGTGGCAAATTTCTAGATCTAGAAACTTAACCACTGTTAGGAACATTCACAGAGCAAGCTCTGTACCTAAAAATCTTACAACTTTGCAAGATCCCCAATTTGACTTGCACCATACAAAGAACCTTTTTGAGAACCAAGTCACAAACTGATATTGACCAGACTAACCTTGAACCCATAGATTTGCAACAGAGTTCCAATAGAGAAGAATCTCCTTTTACACCACCTGACTTTCATCTTCTCCATCACTTTAACTCTTTCCATACCAAATCTATTCAGAATCAGTTTGCTAGTCCAAGTACTTCCACCACACCCATTCATACCACCATTGTGCAAACCACTCCGCTTCATCATTAATCTTATTTCACTAATCCTCCTCTTGTAAACCCTCCATTAGTTCCCATCATGGAAGCCTCGTATGCCCCCTTGGCCTTACCTCATCCCCTAGTGCCTTTGCCAAATGACTACCAGACCAAAATCCCTCTTGTCACAGGAGCCGAATCCATCACTGCCCAATAGCATGTAGATAGGATAAGTGATGCCTTTGATTACATGGAGATAGAAGAAAAAACCATTAAAATGAGGATCTTTGCACAAAGCTTAGGAGGAGAGGCCAAAAAATGGTTCAAAGTATTAACTCATAACTCAATACATGATCTCCCTTCCCTCTACCAAACTTTCATAAACAAGTGGGAAATCAAGAAAAATCCCCTCCAAATCTTGTCTGAATATAACAATCTTAAAAGAAATGTAGGGGAAAGTGTGCAAGATTATTGCACCAGGTTTAACAGTGTCTACAATTCCCTCCAACCTCAAATGAAACCCCCACAAGGCCTAGCACTACTGAAATTTCCTGAAGGCTTTGATCCGGACATGACATTTCAATTAAGAGAAAGAGACCCTAGAACTTTAGAAGAAATGAAAAAGCCAACTATTAGTGTTGAAGTCAACTTGATTGAAAAGAGAGCTAGGATGAGATCATAAAATAGAGTGACCTACAAAGATGAAACCATGCCCTCAACCTCTTCATCTGATACCAAAATGGACAGCCTAATAAGAACCATAGAGAGAACATTAGAAAGGATAAACTTGAATGAAAGAACACCTCTTAGGGAAAATCAAGCCAATCCCCAAAATAGAAATAAAGCTCAAAGATTCAGAAGGGACACTCCTATAATCAAACAAAGGGAAAATGATCAACCAATTAGGTTACCCTTCCAAGATAATTATGTAGATGAAGATGGAAGAGAGGCTGAAGAACCTGAAGATAGCAATGTAAACTTGATAGGTTATGATAATGAAGCTAACGTTTTTCTCACAGAAGAAGAACAAGATCCCTTTGCCTTTGATCAAACTCAAACAAGTTGTGAAGATTCTGAAGATTACCATTTGAGAGTTGAAAATGAAATCATGGAAGTCCATAGGCAATATGACCTTAGGAGAAAAAGAAACCAAGAAGCCTCAAAGAGAAACCAAATTGACACTACTGCTAGGAGAGCTCTAGAAAACAGTCCTGTTCGGGTCCTGTGATTTGGCAGATTGGCATACCAAGTGACAAGGCAATATCAAAACCAGTCTTTAGAGTTCTAGGACCTAGCCTTCCTAATCTCAGAGAGGGATATCTCAATTGTTTGCAAAGATATGACTTGTTTTCTTGTAAAAGGTTGATTTTAGGCAAGTTATTAAGTATGAGTTTGTTTGATTGTTTGGTGGGACATGATGATCTAGACAGCATAGATAGAAAAGGGAAATCTCTAAGTCATTGGGAAATGGAGTCATGTGGAAGTTTGTAACAATTTGGTAAATGAATCAGGGGTATCAAAGGGCAAATCTAACTTGGCCAGTGAATCTACAAAGTCTTTCAAGTGAAATGAAATGGACATTAAAGGTTTAGAATGAAAAGGAGAACTAAGGGAAATTAAGAATCCTTATTTATATGTACTTCTCAACAAAGGGACTTAAAACATTATCTGAACATGAAGAGGCATTTCATAGACAAGGCTAACCATAAATTCTAGAAACTACACTTCAGCAAATAACGATTTTAAGACAAACTTTTCAAATGAAATCTAGGAGTCGAGGAACGCTCTAATTCATCCAAAGATTTCACTTTCAAGGATAAGAAAACATAAAATATTCACAAATAACTACATTCATAGAAGAGGGAACTCCTAAAAATATTTTATTACAGCTATAAAGACCTTCAAAACAATTATTTAAGCAAGAAAAAAGGGTATGATCAAAACAGACCTCTCTGGCAGTCTGTAAACAATGGTACTTTAAAGGGAGACTTCGGAAAAAGTTTTCAAGTGGCAGCAAGTAAGCAGGGAAAACCATAAATCATTCTTCAGACCAAATGTTTGAACTATTTCTGAAATAAACAAGCTTAAGGGTTGAAAAGAAGTCAAACTACTCAATAAATCCTTCAGCAGATGAAAACATAAAGGCAGTGAAGAGTAAACAGGCCTAAGGTGCTTCTAGGAGACATTTCTTAGCCTAAGCTTTTTACTCTACTGCAAGCAAGAAATGATGAAACATAATGGAAAATAGGAAAAACATTAATAGATTATAATTCTTGACCAATAGCCAAGCTCAGGGATCCAATGACAGAGCTTTCTCCATCAAAAAAATAGGTCAAAACATCCACATGTTCCAGAACATCAAATTTCCTTCAACTTTAGCAAAACTATATATTACTTCAAAGAGTCATCAAATTCCCACAATACAATGAGTTAAAATGCAGTATTTGTGCTGCAAATGAGGAGGTGGAACTGATCTAGGGTTTGTGGATTATTAATTACAGAGTAAATGTATTTCTAGCCTTGAAAACCATGCAAGGCATAAGGTAGAAATAGGTGCAACTACTTCTCTATTTTATTAACTCTGTCTTAACTTCTAATGGGCGTATAGGAGAAAAGATTGACTTTTAAGGCTTTATCCTATCTTCATAATAACTATTCTGACAGCTTAAAATATATTCTTTTGTGTAATAACTACTTGTCTTCTTTACAGATAAAGGGTAGGCCAAAGGTGTCAGTTTGATTTATCAAATGAAATAGATTCTCCCTTTTAATGTGTTCGAGGCTATCTTTAGCCTATCTTTCCTTTATTTCATCATTAAACTATTTTTAAGGCCTGATCTGTTTTTAGCCTTCATAACTCATCATGCTGCCCTTTTAACACTTCTCAGACTTCTTTTAAATTTGTGTTCCTCTGTCTTTAACCATGCCTTTATCCTTTAATTTTTTAATTAAAATTTAATATATGTCTTCTTCCTTAATCACTGTTTCAACCTTCATCCTTTATCTTTATGCTAATCCTCGCTTTTCTCTGATTTCTTTGATTAAGCCTTTAATCACTCTGTTTTCTTGCTTGCAAGGGTTTCTTTGGCATTTGGAGGGTTGTGATTGCATCAATCAAGTGCTCGAAATCAAACCCTAGATTCCTCATCTTGCTTGTTAGAACCCTGAGGATCGTCATCTCGGGCGTTTGCAACTTAGATGTTGCTGTGGGCGAGCCTGTAAACTTCAGGTTTCCATTAAACTTGCACTCAAACATAAAACATATTATGAAAACCTGCATTTTCTGGATAAACTACGGTCAGAGGCTCCAGGATGCGTGTTGGAGAATTCGCAGAGGAATGGAGATGTGCAGGGGAGGGGTTCCACAGGCGGAACTAGGAGAAAATGGCAGAAAATTCAAATATGGGCGTGAAAATGGAAAAGCGGTTTTGGAAAACCACAAATGGTTTTCGAGCAAGAAAAGGGTGGTAAGCAGTTTTCCGCAAATCGAACACGATATGGTCGATTGGATGACACGTTCCCCTCATGAAACCACCTGTTTCATGAGGAATATGCACGTTTGAGGAGTTTTGTTAGATCGGGCGTGAAATGGTGCGAGAACCATTAGATCTGGGGGAGCCAGATCGATAGTCCAGGATCAGTGCGATGGCGGGGAGTTGAGTGGTGGAAAAATGAGGTGGGGTCGGGTGTTTACATAAGCAAACTTGTTGCGGGGTGAAATCTCATCGGGCGGGGTTAAATATTTGGGTTTTAACAAAGGCCGTCGGATGAGAGGGATCAATGGTTTTGATCTGCCAAGAGGGATGAATAAGTTTGATGGTCGGGAGGATGGTTCAATGGGAGGGGGTAATGAGCACTATCGGATTGGATAGATCAATGGTTAAGACCCTACCGGGGGAAAACGTAGTGCGGGGGAGTGGAATAACGAAGGAAGGGGGGTAAACGAAGTGGGGGAAATTTTTCATGGAGAAAAGAAAGACCCAAGGGCTAGGATAAAAAGGGCTGAGACCCAGCCAATGGTTCCCAACTGTGTTTATATGGAGAAGGGGCTGAGGGCTTAATCCCGCAGGGGCTTAAGGCCTAAAGTGAGAAACATGCAAAAATAGGCTTAAAAAATAGGTTTTTAGACCTTTTCAAGTATTCCGATAGATTAAAAAAGGTGTTTTAAACCATAATAAATAGGTTTAATGGTTTAAGGAGGGTTTTTAGAGGGAAATGAGGGATAAAATGAGGTTTAATGACCCTTTAAGGAGTGAATGAAAATGATATGAAGGGGTGAACATGGAGAATGCTTATGAAGGGGAAATGATGAAGAGTGATGGTGGGATAACAAGCTTTCAAAACAGTTTTCTTGGGACTAGCAAGGATTCTTGGAATGCTCTTTTGAAGGAAACAATAGTGAAGATTGCTCTTAATTTAGAGGACACCAAAAGGCTTCAAGAATGAGTAGTTTTCTATGAAAATAATCTCTTGAAGGCTCACACAACAATTTTAGCCATCATCTGCTGCAGCAAAGTTTACTGATGGCTAACAGTGGCTCCACTTGGGGATGGCAGCTCCTTGGAGGTGTCAAGAACCTCAGAGATTTATCTCTAGAATGTAGACCTGTGCTTTGCATTTTGACAACCTTTTCTTCTTTGATCATGATGCTTGAAAATATGATCAGTATTTATCATAACCAAATGATTTCTCCCAAACATTCTACCTACACAACCTACTTTCCTAACATTTTTTTTTATAAGGTGCACTTGGACTTTCAAACCTTTGACATCTACATTTTATTCTTTTGAAAATAGGAAAAAATAATCTAAATCTACCCTTATAAATTCCATGAGTTCAGATTAAATAGTTGAGCTCATAGATTCTCTACCTAATCTACTATCTGTCAAGATTAAACTATCTGACAGATTTCATTCTCTATATTCTAAAACAAAAATTGAAAACACAGCCAAACCAGGATTAAGTTGTCTGATTTTCTATGGAGGCTATGGAATTTATGTACAAACTACACATAGACTTTATTTGCAGAAAATTAAAAACAAAATCGTGAAGGCTTAAGATCTGAAAATTAAGAACATCCTTCTTTCTTTCTTTGGTTCAGGTTTTGAGCTTGTTAGAACCATTTCCTTTCTATCCTAATCTATTCTACTAATAAGTCAAGTCTGAAATAATCCTATCAATCAATGCCTCTACTAACTTATCAACAAAAAATTAAATTATGTTTAGCCATGATTAGGCTAGATAAATGAACAATATATCATTTTTTTTATCAGCAGTGGCACTTAGATTTGCTCACTTTCAGAAAATTCTCTTTTTTGGGTATGGGGTTGTACCTCTTTTGAATCTGACCTCTTTTATTTTTCTGTTCTTTTATTTTATTTTTTTTTTTCATGATTTCTTTTCAACTGGGTTATGTACAATGAATTAAAAACTTTGAAACTAAGACTCTTGATAGAAGTAGTGCTTGAGCATCCTGCCATTGATAGGACCTCCAAATATGTCTTCTCCATTCATCTCTTGCAGAAAGAATTCATTATGACCCCTGATAGAATGAACAATGTAGGGTCCTTTCCACAGATTCTCAAATTTTCCATGTTTTCCTTTTTCCTCCCTTCTAGAATCCCATTTTAGAACTATATTTCCAACTTGGAAATCATTTGCTTTAGTCCTTTTGTCAAATAAATTCTTGATGCTTTCTTGGACTGTTTGTGTTCTCTTGTACACTTCCTCTCTGGACTACTGTAAATTAATGGTCTGATTTATCATTCTCTGCATATCATTTTCCTCAAATTGTACTTCTTGGAGGAGTTTCATGACTGGAACTCCTAGAGAGGTTGGGAAGATTGCATCCATGTCATAAACCAGCTGATAGGGGGACATATTTATTGAATTTTTGGTGGTTAATCTATCAGCCCATAAAGCATGAATAAGCTTACTATGCCATGACTTTTGATTCTACTCCAACAACTTTTTGATAATATTGACAAGGCATTTGTTGGAGGATTCAGCTAATCCATTTCCTTGGGGATAGTAGGCAGTAGAATGACCCAATGTGATATGATATTTATAGCAAAAGTCAACCATTCTTTTAGACTTAAAGGAAGAAGCATTATCTGTGATAATTTTTCTAGGACAACCAAATATGGATAGTATGTTGGTTTCAAGGAACTTGATAATTACAGAGTCAGTAGCATTCCTAGATGGTATGGCTTTTATCCACTTGGTAAAATAATCAGTGGCAGTGAGGATCCACTTATGTTGAGCTGAAGAAGATGGCTGAATTTCCCCAATGAATTCCAAGCTCCCATTGTTGAAAGAGAGCCTCAACACTGATGGGATGTAAGGGTAAAGGAAGGAGTTTTATTTTGCCATAAAAAAATTGATACTTATGGCAAGACATGACAAAATTCTGAGTATCTGGGAAAAGGGTAGGCCAATAGTAACCAGATCTGAGGATTTTATTTGTTGTAGTCTTCCAGTAAAGGTGTCCTCTACATTCTCCCTGATGCAATTCATGCATGATTTTTCCTACATCAATCTCAGGCAAACATTTAAGCAATATTCCAACATTATTTTTCCAATATAAAACCCCATCTAATATGCAATAATTTAAATCCTTCTGTTTTAAAAATCTAGCTTTAATTTTAGATATAGAGGGAGGGGTATTCAGATAAAGCAGCACATATATGATATTATCATACCAAGGTGAATTCAAAAATGTTTCTTCAACGCGTGGAGCTGTGAATTATTTTGTTTCCTCCAAAATATCAACCATATTCATATCTAGTGCTTGAAAGTTTGACTCAGCCATGAGTTTTTCTAATCCTTGCCCTTTGATTAGTTTGGTAGGCCTGATTTCTAAGTCATATTCTAGAATAATAGCAATCCATTTTCCCCTTTTACCATCAGGGTCTTGACTTAGAATATCCTTGACAATAGTGTGTGGGACAAAAGCAATGATATGAAAATGCAAAATATAAAATCTAAAGTCTTTCAATGCGTTTACCAAGGCTAAGGCTTGTTTCTCCATGATGTTATATTTGAGTGGAGCATCTCTTAAGGCCCTAATAAAAAAGGATATTGGTTGTTCTTGCCCCATAGCGTTCTTTTGTAGTAATACTGCAGCTATTGTATGTTCAGATGCAAAAGAAAAGATGTAGAAATCTTTGGTGAAATCAGGACTGATAAGAATCGATGTTTGAGTAAGAGCTTGTTTCACTAGTTCAAATGACTGTTTGGCTTGTATTGTATATTTAAAACCTATTTCTTTCTTCAGCATGTTTTTGATATTTCTTAATAGCTTAGCAAGGAGGGGTATTCAGATAAAGCAGCACATATATGATATTAGCATACCAAGGTGAATTCAAAAAAATTTCTTCAATTCGTGGAGTTGTGAATACTTCTGTTTCCTCCAAAATATCAGCCATATTCATATCTAGTGCTTGGAAGTTTGAATCAGCCATGAGTTTTTCTAATCCTTTCCCTTTGATTAGTTTGGTAGGCCTAATTTATAAGTCATATTCTAGAATAATAGCAATCCATTTTCCCCTTTTACCGTCAGGGTCTTGACTTAGAATATCCTTGACAACAGTGTGTGGGACAAAAGCAATGATATGAGAATGCAAAATGTAAACTCTAAAGTCTTTGAATGATTTTACCAAGGCTAAGGCTTGTTTCTCCATGATGTTATATTTGAGTGGAGCATCTCTTGAGGCCCTAATAAAAAAGGATATTGGTTGTTCTTGCCCCATAGTGTTCTTTTGTAGTAATACTGCAACTATTGTATGTTCAGATGCAAAACAAA
Source organism: Pinus albicaulis (assembly GCA_034641835.2). Lineage (NCBI taxonomy): Eukaryota > Viridiplantae > Streptophyta > Pinopsida > Pinales > Pinaceae > Pinus > Pinus albicaulis. The sequence continues at coordinate 258,929,266 of CM076576.1, read as the reverse complement.
AGATGTAGAAATATTTGGTGAAATCAGGACTGATAAGAATCGATGTTTGAGTAAGAGCTTGTTTCACTAGTTCAAATGACTGTTTGGCTTGTATTTTCCATTTAAACCTATTTCTTTCTTAAACATGTTTGTGATATTTCTTAATAAATCAGCAAGGTTGGGGATGAACCTTCTTAAAAAATTTATCTTCCCAATGAAAGATTGTAATTGTTTGAGGTTTCTAGGATGGCTGATTTTCAATATGCCATCAATCCTTTTAGGGTATACTTTGATTCCCTCTTCAGAGATTATGTGACCAAGAAGTTTTCCCTCTTGGAGACCAAAGAGTGTCTTTTTGGGATTCAAAGATAAGCCATATTTCCTACATTTCTCAAAAACGTTTCTTAAATGAATCAAGTGTTCTTCATCAGTTTTGGAGAAAACAGTAATGTCATCAAGGTAAATGATTATAAAATAGCCAATGTATTCTGATAAGGCTATGTCCATGGCCCTTTGGAAGGTGGCCCCTGCATTCATTAAACCAAATGGATTTTGACATACATGAATGTACCCCAAGGTGTAGTAAAAGAAGTCTTATGTTGATCACTTGGGAGTACTAACACCTGATTATAACCTGAGAACCCATCCAATAGTGAAATTATTTTAGACCCAACCACCCTTTGAATTATATGATCCAATTTTGGCAAGGGATAGTTATCTTTAAGGGAGACTTTATTTAGATTTCTGAAATCAATGCAGAGCCTAATTTCCCCATTATTTTTCCTAATAGATACGAAGTTGGAAACCCATTCTGAATACCTGAGGGGAACTATGATCCCATCATCATACATTTTCTTAATCTCTTTCTCAACTAAAGGCAATAAAACAGGTTTTATCCTTTTGAGTTTTTGTTTAAAAGGTTTCTGATTTTCCTTAAGAGGAATTTTGTGTTGAATGATGTGGTATCATATGATTTTAGATCCTTGTATCCCCATGCAAACACATTTCTAAATTCTTTGAAAAGTTCTATGTATTTCTGTTTGATATGAGCTAGAAGAGTTTTGGATAGCTTGATCATTTTGGGTTCTACTAGGCTGCCTATGTTATGTTCTTCTTTGTTTGTTTCTATAGGCTCCATTCTTGGTTATTTGGCTACATCATTGAAGTCAAACAACTATTCTAATGGTACAAGACCTCTTGGAATTGTATCATTTTTACATTGTAAAAATTCCAGGTCTTTTTGATCTGTATTGTCAACTATTTCTGCTCTAAAACGATGTTCAAAATGGTTTATATCAGTAGAAAAGGACAGCTCTATTTCAGGGATTTGTTCTTCATTTAAACAGTTTTCTTCATGGCTTGAAGTAGATGTTGGTATGGAAAAGTCATTCTTTGATTGCAGAAAATCATCTGTGTGTTTGTCTCCTTCAAACACTTGCCAATAATCTTCATTGTCAGGTATTGCAAGTCTTTTTTTTTACCTTTATATTAAATTGTTCATTTAACTGTGGTATTTGGAAATTACTAGTAGAAAATGCAAGTTCATTTTCTAGATGGTTTTGAGCTCTTGGGATGAAAATGAGTTCATATTTTTCAAAGGTTTTTAGGAGATCAAGGGCAACATTTCTATATTCTCTGAGTTTTGGGTTTTTGGTTGAATACTCCCCTTTAATCTGTCTGATGATTAGCTCAGAATCTCTTTGGACTGATATTTTCTTAGCTCCTAAATCTTTGAGTAAGTGTAGGCCAATAAGGAGGGCTTCATATTCAGTAATGTTATTTGTGCATGGAAAATCCAGTTTATATGATAATCCTTTGTTTGTGTTCTGTATCCATACACCAGCCCCTGAACTTAATTTGCTACAAGAGCCATCAAAACTTAGTTCCCACAGTGTTTCTTTCTCATTTTCATTTTCTTTCTGTTGTTGAAGGGTTTTAAAGTTTGAACCGTTTTGTGCTTGAGTTGATAACAGATTTGATTGTTCTGTTGGACTAAATTCTTCTTTCTTTTCCTTTTCTTGTTGGCTGATTTCATCTTCATTATATAAGATAAAGGAATCCAAATATGAATGAATGGAGTAAACAGGAGTATTGTTTGGTCTATCTATGTTACTCACCATGTATTTCATATGGGACTCCTTGTATAGTCTTCTGGTTTGATTAAACACTGGGATGGTGGCATAGGACATGTCCATTTTAAGGCTCCCCTGAAGTTTAGCTCCCCATGATCTAGATAGAAGTATGCCATACTTAGGGGGAATGTCAGCTACTATTATGTCCATAACTAGACCTTTAGCAGGAATCTGTGCTAGATTGACACATAAATCTTTGATTAGGCCCAAGCATTTGACCCTGCTTGAATCAAAGGAATACAAGTCTTTATATGGTTTAGTAATTTCTAAGCCTAGGCTATCCATTACTACTTTGGGCATAAGATTGTGTGAAGCACCCGAGTCTAGCATGGCATTGTGCAATATTTTGTTATGTATATTCAAGCTAACATAGAAGGGAGGGACAACCCCTTCTTGGTATTTTCCTTCAACTTTAGGACCAAATAATAATTTTGTTTTATCATCTGTCAAGTTTAAAGTATCAGTGTCACTGCCTATATTCAAAGCTTTCAAAACTTGATTTTTATATACATCCTGAGTTACTAGTTCAGCTAAGGGTATGGTGATTTTGATCTTGGAAATTTCCCCTTCAAGGCTGAAGGGAACTATTGTTCTTGACATATTTACATCTGTTTTTTCATTTACAATTCATTCAGCAATTATGACTTGCTGAAATTTATTTGGACTGTTATTTGGGACAGATTTGTTAGGGCCATTAGCAGAAGTACTAGAGCAGCTTTGTTCAACACTTTGCTGGCTGTTTTTGTCTTTATTTAGATCAGTTTTCTTGACCACAGTGTTGGTGTTACTGGCTATCTTTTTAGGCTGATTTTCTGAAGTTTTCCTAACAGCAGTACTAGTGTTTTTGTCATTAGGAATCTCTGGGCTCCCTTTGATTCTAAAATTATATTGTTTGTGTACCTCCATGATTGCATTTTCAAACCCCAATATGTAATCTTTAGAATCTTCATGGTTGTTTTCAGTTTTTTCTAAGGAGAAGAATCCTTGTTCTTCTGCAGTGAGAAAAACATTTGTCTCACTATCAGATCCTATCAAGTTTACATGATTTTCTTCCAACCTTTCAAGTTCCCTTTCTTCTTCTTGATCAATATAGTTTTGTTGAAAGGGAGGCCTAATCTATTGGTCATTATCTCTTTGCCTATCTTGATTAGGGTCTCTTCTGAAATTTGGGTTTCTATTTCTGTTTTGGAGGTTGTTTTGATTCTCTCTAGGAGGCACTCTATCATTTAGATTTATCATTTCAAGCATTCTTTCCATTACCTTCACTAGGTTATCAATTTTAGTATCTGATGATGAGGTTGATGCCATTGTATCATCCCTGTATGTAACTCTTTTCTCTACTTTTAACTTAGCTCTTTTCTCAATCATATTTGCTTCTACACTTAAGGCTCCCCTCTGCATATCTTCTAAAGTTGAGGGGTCTCTTTCTCTTAGCTGGTAGGCCATTTCCGGATCAAATCCCTCTGTAAATTTAGCCAAGGCTAAGCCTAATGGAGGTTTCATGTCTGGTGGAGGTGCATTATAAACACTATTGAATCTAGTGCAATAATCTTGGACACTTTCCCCAATGTTTCTTTTGAGGTTGGTATATTCTGAAACGATTTGGAGAAGGTTCTTCCTAATTTCCCATTTTTTTATGAATGTTTGATATAAAGAAGGGAGATCATTTATGTTGTGAGGAGTTAAGCCTTTAAACCATTTTTTGGCTTCTCCTCATAAACTTTGAGCGAAAATTCTCATCTTAATGGTCTCTTCTTCTATTTCCATATAATCAAAATCATCATTCATTTTATCTACATGCTATTGGGCAGTAGTAGGTTCATTTCCAGTGAAATGGGGAATTTTAGATTGGTAATCATTTTATAAGGGAACCAGAGGTTGTGGTAACACTGGTGGAGCATACCAAGCTACCATGATAGAAAATAATGGGGGATTTACAAGAGGTGGATTAACAAGAGGGAAAGTGGGCTGAAATGGAGTGTTTTGAATAGTGTATGTATGTATAGGAGTAGAAGAAAAACTGGGGCCAGCAAGTTGTTGATGAGCAGATTTGTTATGGAAGGAGCTGAAATGATGGAGAAGCTAAGAGTCAAGTGGAGTAGAAGGTGAAGCTTCTCTTCTAAAGCTCTATTACAAATCTTTGGTTTCAAATTCAACTTGGTTTAAATCACTTTGAGATTTATTTCTAAATAGGTTCTTTGTGTGAGGTAAGTCAAAGTGAGGATCTTTTAAGACTGTAAGATTTTTAGGGACAGATCTTGTTCTTGGGATGGTCCTATTAGTAGTTGGTTTTCCAGATCTAGGATTTTGCCAAAAAATCCTCTCTGGATTGTGAACTATGGTAGGAGGGTTAAGATTTGGATGGGATCTAGTATTGACCCTATGTGAAGCCATATTTTAGTTTCCAAAATTTAGAGAGGCTGAGGTTTTTAGGACCGTTTTTCAATATTTTTCCTCTCACAGTGATTTCTATAATAGGGGACTAGGTTTCTAAACTTTCTCAGGGCTGGTTAACACATTTATAAGAAAATCTGGAGATCTAGAGGAGTAATAAGCCTACTAGGGCTAGTGGAGTCGCCAGGTGGAAATTTTTAGCTTTTCTGAAGGCAAAATGTTTTATGGTCCACCACCAATGGTTTATTTGAAAACCAATATGAAATATTTTGGGTTTTTCTGAGCTTTTTGTAGTTCTATGTTTGTGAGAGTGTCCTATACCTGATTCAACACTTAGCTAAGGTGTTGAAACAAACATAGTCTACTCTATGGCATATCAGCTGATTTCTTCAAGGTTTGATAAGGGTCTCTTAGAATCCTAAGGGTTACTTAGATTGTCACTGATTCAGACAGGTCCTATCATGATTACCATTATGCTGGTAGTGCTTGAAGAAAATTATAGTTCACTTGAATGAATACTGAGTGTCTTGTTTAGGGACTTTTACTCAAAAAGGTCCCACCGTGATCGCCAGAATGTTGGGGTCCTGTGATTTGGCAGATTGGCATACCAAGTGACAAGGCAACATCAAAACCATTCTTTAGAGTTCTAGGACCTAGCCTTCCTAGTCTTAGAGAGGGATCTCTCAATTTTTTGCAAATATATGACTTGTTTGCTTGTAAAAGGTTGATTTTAGGCTAGTTATTAAGTATGAGTTTGTTTGATTGTTTGGTGGGACATGATGATCTAAACAACATAGATAGAAAAGGGAAATCTCTAAGTCATTGGGCAATGGATTCAAGTGGAATTTTGTAACAAGTTGGTAAATGAATCAGGGGTATCAAAGGGAAAATCTAACTTGGCCAGTGGATATACAAAGTCTTTCAGGTGAAATGAAATGAACATTAAAGGTTTAGAATGAAAAGTAGAACTAAGGGAAATTAAGAATCCTTAGTTATATGTACTTCTCAAAAAAGGGACTTAAAACATTATCTGAACATGAAGATGCATTTCATAGACAAGTCTAACCATAAATTCTAGAAACCACACTTCAGTAAATAACGATTTCAAGACAAACTTTTCAAATGAAATCTAGGAGTCGAGGAACGCTCTATTTCATTTAAAGATTTCACTTTCAAGGATAAGAAAACATAAAAGATTCACAAATAACTGCATTCATAGAAGAGGGAACTCCTAAAAATCTTTGATTACAGCTATAAAGACCTTCAAAACAATTATTTAAGCAAGAAAAGAGGGTATGATCAAAACAGACCTCTCTGGCAGACTGTAAACAATGGTACTTTAAAGGGAGACTTCGGAAAAAGTTTTCAAGTGGCATCAAGTAAGTAGGGAAAACCATAAATCATTCTTGAGACCAAATTTTTGAGCTATTTCTGAAATAAACAAGCTTAAGGGTTGAAAATCAATCAAACTACTCAATAAAACCTTCAATAGATAAAAACATAAAGGCAGTGAAGAGTAAACAGGCCTAAGGTGCTTCTAGGAGACATTTCTTAGCCTAAGCTTTTTACTCTACTGCAAGCAAGAAATGATGAAACAGAATGGAAAACGGGAAAAATATTAACAGATTAGAATACTTCACCAACAACCAAGCTCAGGGATCCAATGACAGAGCTTTCTCCATCAACAAAACAGGTCAAAACATCCACAAGTTCCAGAACATCAAATTTCCTTCAACTTCAGCAGAACTATGTATTACTTCAAAGAGTCATCAAATGCCCACAATACAATGAGTTCAAATGCAGTATTTATGCTACAAATGAGGAGGTGGAACTGATCTAGGGTTTGTGGATTATTAATTACAGAGTAAATGTATTTCTAGCCTTGAAAACCATGCAAGGCATAAGGTAGAAATAGGTGCAACTACTTCTCTTTTTTATTAACTTTGTCTTAACTTTTGAGGGGTAGATAGGAGAAAAGATTGAATTTTAAGGCTTTATCCTTTCTTCATAATAATTGTTCTGAGAGCTTAAAATATATTCTTTTGTGTAATAATTGTTTGTTTGCTTTACAGATAAAGGGTAGGCCAAAGGTGTCAGTTTGATTTATCAAATGAAATAATTGCTCCCTTTTGATGTGTTTGAGGCTATCTTTAGCCTATCTTTCCTTTATTTCATAATTAAACTATTTTTAAGGCCTGATCTGTTTTTAGCCTTCATAACTCATCATGTTGCCCTTTTAACACTTCTCGGACTTCTTTTAAATTTCTGTTCCTCTGTCTTTAACCGTGCCTTTATCCTTTAATTTTTTAATTAAACTTTAATCTTTGTCTTCTTCCTTAATCACTGTTTCAACCTTCATCCTTTATCTTTATGCCAATCCTCGCTTTTCTTTGATTTCTTCGATTAAGCCTTTAATCACTCTGTTTTCTTGCTTGCAGGAGTTTCTTTGGCATTTAGGAGGATTTTTGTGATTGCATCAATCAAATGCTAAGAATAAAACCCTAGATCCCTCATCTTGCTTGTTAGAACCCTGAGGATCATCATCCTAGGCATTTGGAACTTAGATGTTACTGTGGGCAAGCCTGTAAACTTCAGGTTTCCATTAAACCTGCACTCAAACATAAAACATATTATGAAAACCTGCATTTTCTACATAAAATGCGATCAGAGGCTTCGGGATGGGTGTTGGAGCATTTTTAGAGGAAGGGAGATGTGCAGGGGAGGGGTTCCATAGGCAGAACTAGGAGAAAATGGAGGAAAATTCAAATATGGGTGCGGAAATGGAAAAGCGGTTTTGGAAAACCACGAATGGTTTTTGAGCAAGAAAAGGGTGGTAAGCGTTTTTCTGCAAATCAAACGTGATATGGTTGATTGGATGACATGTGCCCCCCATGAAACCACCTATTTCGCACAGAAGATGCATGTTTGAGGAGTTTTGTTAGATCGGGCGCGAAACGATGCGAGGACCGTCAGATCTGGGGGAGCTAGATCGACGATCCAGGATCAGCGCGATGGTGGGGAGTTGAGTGGTGGAAAAAAGAGGTGGGGCCACATGTTTACGTAAGAAAACTTGTCGCGGGGTCAAATCTCATCGGGCGGGGTTAGAGATTTGGGTTTTAACAAAGGTCGTCGGATGAGAGGGATCAAAGGTTTTGATCTACCGAGAGGGATGAATAAGTTTGATGGTTGGGAGGATGGTTCAATGCGAGGGGGGAATGAGCACCGTTGGATCGGATAGATCAATGGTTAAGACCTTGTTGGGGGAAAATGTAGTGCGGGGGAGTGGAATAACGAAGGAAGGGGGCTAAACAAAGCGGGGGAAAGTTTTCATGGAGAAAATAAAGACCCGGGGGCTAGGATAAAAATGGTTGAGACCTATCCGATGGTTCCTGACTGTGGTTATATGGATAAGGGGCTAAGGGCTTAATCCTGCAGGGGCTTAAGGCCTAAAGTGACAAATGGGCGGAAATAAGCTTAAAAAGTAGGTTTTAGACCTTTTCAAGTATTTTGATAGATTAAAAAAGGTGTTTTAAACCATAATAAAGAGGTTTAATGGTTTAAGGAGGGTTTTTAGAGGGAAATTAGGGATAAAATGAGGATTAATGACCCTTTAAGGAGTGAATTAAAATGAGATGAAGGGGTGAACAGGGAGAATTCTTATGAAGGGGAAATGATGAAGAGTGATGGTGGGATAACAGGCTTTCAAAATAGTTTTCTTGGGACTAGCTAGGCTTCTTGGAATGCTCTTTTGAAGGAAATAGTAGTGAAGACTACTCTTAATTCATAGGACACCAAAAGGCTTCAAGAATGAGTATTTTTCTATGAAAATAATCTCTTGAAGGATCACACAACAATTTAGCCATCATCTTCTGCAACAAATTTTACTGATGGCTAATAGGTCCTAAGAGGACAACAGACACTACCAACACTATAGCTAAGAATGATGTTAAGAAAAAAGAAACAATAGCCAGAAAAGTAATGTCTCAAGCTGCCCTAGTACCTCTACTAGTGGCCCTGAAAAAATTCTGTTGTCTAGAGTCCCAAATCAGATTCAGCAAACTAAAAATTTGGAAAAGAATATGCCTCAGAAAGCTTATGTAAATATGTCTAAGATACAAATACCTTTCAGTTTTGAAGGAGAGATTGCCAAAATCAAAATAACCATGCCTCTCACCGAACTGGTAACTCAAGGAGTGTATAAATCCCAAGTGATGAAGATATTGAACTTAGGAAATGATACTGAAACTCTGAATTTGACTGATGATGAACCTGAGTTGTTTTTTGGACCTAAGGTTGAGGGAAAGTATCAAGAAGGAGTTGTTCCCTTTTTCTATATCAACCTAAATATACATGACAATATATTTCACAATACCATGCTAGACTCTGGTGCCTCCCACAACCTCATGCCCAAAATTGTAATGGAAAGATTAGGCCTAGAAATAACTAAACCTTACAAAGACTTGTACCCGTTTTATTCAAGTAGATTCAAGTGTCTGGGCTTAATCAAGGATCTTTGTGTCAATCTGGCACAAATACCTGCTAAGGGTCTTGTCATGGACATAGTGGTCGTTGACATTCCTCCCAAATATGGAATGCTTTTATCCTGATCTTGGGGAGCCAAGCTTCAAGGGAACCTCCAACTTGACATGTCATATGCTACCATCCCTGTTTTCAACCAAACCAGGAGACTATACCGAGAGTCACACATATATATGGTTAGAATTCAGGAGAGGCCTAATAACGCTCCCCTATATTCACTTCATTCAGACTTAGACTCATTCATCCTTTATAATGAAAATGACATTGATAAACAAGTAAATGAAAATGACAAAGATCCAAGCCCACCAGTACAGTCCGAACTGTCTTCCAATAAAGAAGATGTCATCCAAAACTCTAGCAACCCTAAACAACAGCTTGATGGTGAACATGAAATAGGTACACTTTGGAACATGATTTTTGATGGCTCTTGGAAAAATAGGTTCAAGAGATGGTGTCCAGATACATAACACAAATGAGGGTTATTCATACAAGCTAGATCTCCAGTGCACTAATAACATTGTTGAATATGAGGTTCTCCTCCTTGGCTTGCATTTGCTCAAAGACTTAGGAGCTAAGAAAATCTCTTCCCAAGGGGATTCATAGCTAATCATTAAATAGATCAAAGGTGAGTATTCAAAAAAGAACTCAAGATTGAGAAAATACATAAATGATGTCCTAGAACTTCTCAAAACTTTTGAGAAATATCAGCTCATTTTCATCCCTAGAGCCCAAAACTCCCTAGCCAATGAGCTTATCTTTGCTGCTAGTAATTGCCAAATACCCCATGCAACTGAAAAATACACTATAAAAGTAAAAAATAGGCCCACAGTGCCGGATAACATAAGCTATTGTCAAGTGTTTCAGGGTGATGAAAAAATTGATGACTTTTTACAATCTAGGAATGAATTTACCCAAGTAAGACCAAGCTTAGAACATGATGAAGATATTTTTTTTGAGAAACAAACCAATAAAATAGAGCTGTCTTCTACTGCTGATATAAATTTGATTTCTCATCTTTGTAAGGTAGAAAGGTTTGAAGATATAGACCAGAGAGACCTTTAAGTCTTGCAATGTAAATATGATACCTTACCAAGGGGGATAGCACCATTAGAAGAGCTATTTGACTTTAATGATGTGGGTTAAAAACCTAAGATAGAGTCTACCAAGAATGATGTAGAAGAATATAACATAGGCAACCTAAAGGAACGCAAAATTATCAAACTCTCCAAAACTCTTACCCATCACATAAAACAGAGATATATTGACCTTTTTCAAGAATTTAAAGATGTTTTTACATGGGGATATGAGGACTTGAAATCATATGACACAAGCATTATTCAACACAAAATTCTTCTTAAAGAAAATCAGAACCCTTTTAAACAAAAGTTAAGGAGAATAAACCCTGTCTTATTACCTTTAGTTGAGAAAGAGATCAAAAATATGTATGATGATGGGGTCATAGCTTCCCTTCGATACTCAAAATGGGTTTCAAACCTTGTGTTAGTTAGGAAGAAGACCGAGGAGATTAGGCTTTGCATTGACTTTAGAAATCTGAACAAATCCTCCTTAAAAAATAACTACCCCTTGACTAAGATGGATCACATACTTCAAAGGGTGGTTGGCTCTAAGAGGATCTCACTACTCGATGGCTTTTCTAGTTACAACCGAGTACTAGTGTTCCCAAGTGATCAACACAAAACTTCCTTCACTACCCCTTGGGGTATATTCATGTATGTTAAAATGCCATTCGAATTGATGAATGCGGGGGCCACTTTCCAAATGGATATGGATATAGATTTTTCGGAAGACATATGCTATTTCATAGTCATTTACCTTGATGACATCACTATTTACTCAAATACTGATGAGGAGCTCTTAATTCACTTAAGGAAAGTTTTTTAAAAATGTAGAAAATATGGTTTTTCCTTGAATCCTAAGAAAACATTGTTCAGTCTCCAAGAAGGAAAAATCCTAGGCCACATCATCTCAAAAGAAGGAATCAAAATATACCCCAAAATTATTGAAGACATATTACAAATCAGCCATCCTAGAAACATTAAAGAGTTACAATATTTCATCGGGAAGATAAAATTTTTGAGGAGGTTCGTCCCCAACCTTGTTGAACTTTTAAGGAATATTAAAAACATGCTTAAGAAGGAGATATGGGTTAAATGGACCTTAGAAGCTAGACAATCCTTTGATCATGTCAAACTAGCCCTCACTCAAACACCAGTTCTGATCAATCCCGATTTTACCAAAGACTTCTACATTTTCTCATTTTCCTCTGAACATACCATTGCTGTAGTGTTATTGCAAAAGAACTTGATGGGGCAAGAATAGCCCAGATCCTTCTTCAGCAAAGCCCTCAAAGATGCTCCTTTAAAATACAACATCATGGAGAAACAAGCCTTTTCTTTGATAAAAACACTAAAATACTTTAGAGTTTATATCTTACATTTTCGTATCATTTCTTTTGTTCCACACTTAGTTGTCAAGAACATTTTAAATCAGGATCCTGATGGTAAAAGGGGAAAGTGGATTGCCATTATATTAGAATATGACTTAGAAATTAGGCCCACTAAACTGGTTAAACGACAAGGGCTTGCTAAACTCATGGCTGAGTCAAATTTCAAAGCCTTAGATATGAACATGGTTGATGTTTTAGAAGAACAAGAAGAATGCACCACTCCCCATGTTGAAGAAGCATTTCTAAATTCATCTTGGTATGTTGATATTCTTTATGTGATTTTCTATTTTAATGCTCCTCCTACATTATCGAAGACAAAAGCTAGATTCCTAAAACAAAAAGCTTTGAAATTTTTCATTTTAGATGGGATATTATATTGGAAGAATCATGTTGGTACACTGCTTAAATGCTTGCTTGAGGATGATGCAGGCAAGATCATGCATGAACTGCATGAGGGAGAGTGTGGAGGCCATATTTACTGGAAAACCACATCCAACAAAATCCTTAGAGCTGGCTACTATTGGCCCACCCTTTTCTTTGACACCCACAAATTAGTCATGACTTGCCATAAATGCCAATTTTTTTATGGCAAGAGAAAAAACCTACCTTTGCCTTTACATCCCATTACTGTTGAAGCTCCTTTTCAACAATGGGGTTTAAACTTCATTGGATAGATTCACCCCACCTTGTCTGCACAACATAAATGGATCCTCACTACTACTGATTAATTTACCAAGTGGATAGAAGCCATCCCCTCTAGAAATTCCACTAATTCAGTCATTATCAAATTTCTTGAGACAAACATCCTGTCTAGATCTGGTTGCCCTAGAAAGATCATCACAGATAATTATTCTACCTTTTCATCCAAAAGTATGGTTGACTTTTGCCATAAATATCACATCACACTAGGACATTCCACAGCCTATTACCCTCAAGGTAATGGGCTAGCTGAGTCCTTTAACAAAAGCTTGGTCAATATCACCAAGAAGCTTCTAGAACAGAATCAAAATGCATGGCATGGCAAGCTAATACATGCACTATGGGCTGATAGACTAACCACCAAGAAATCAATCAGAATGTCTCCCTATCAACTAGTGTATGGCATAGATGCCATTTTTCCAACATCCTTGGGAGTTACAGTGGTAAATATTCTCCAAGAAGTGCAATCAGAAGAAAATGACATGCATAGGAAGCTGAACCAAACCGTTCATTTGCAGCATACAAGGGAAGAAGTTTATAACAAGACTCAATCAGTGCAAGAAAGCATAAATAAAATCTTTGACAGAAGAACTAAAGCCAACAATTTCCACATTGGAGACACTGTACTAAAATGGGTTTCCAGGAGGGAAGACAAAGGTAAACATGGTAAATTTGAGAATTTGTGGAAAGGTCCTTACCTCATTCAGTCATTTAGAGGTCATAATGCTTTCTTTTTACTAGGGCTGAATGGAGAAGAACTTTTTGGAGGTCCTGTAAATGGCAAGATGCTCAAGCACTATTTCTGTAAGGAGTCCTAATTTTAAAGTTTTTCATTCATTGTACATAAACATTGCATGAGGGAAACCATAAAAATCCAAAAAACATAGAAAGAATGAAAAAGAGGGAAGATTTGAAAAGAGGTAAAGCCCCATACCCAAAAAATAGTACTACTGAAAGTGAGCAACCTTAAATGCCATTGTTGGTTCAAAAAGAAGGTCTTGTTTCAGTCATCTAGCTTAATCATGGCTGAAACATGTTTTCAATTTATTGTTGATAAGTTAGTAAAAGATAGCTGGTCAAATCATTCAAACTTGACTTGTCAAAAGATAGATTAGGAAAGAAAGATACTGGTTCCACATGCTTAAAACAGAACCAAGGAGAAAAATGGGGATGAATAGTAAACAATGTATCATAGCCCTTATTTTTCTAAGTCTTATTTTGTACAAAAATAACATTTGTGTGCAGCTTGTTCTTATGCCAGAAACCCATGGTAAGCCAGATTGTTTAATCTTGATTTAAGCCATGCTTTCAATTTCATGTTTATAGCTTAATGAATGAATCCTGTCAAATAGTTTAATCTTGACAGTTGAGTAGTCTAGGTAGAGAATAAAAACTTCATTAGCATAATTTTAACTTTGGAGGAAATAAGATAGAAGTAGATAGTTTATTTTGCTTTCAAAATAAAAAATGTCAAGGGTTTTCTAGTCCAAATGCACCCAAGGAAGAAAAAATGTTAGGCAAGTAGATTGGGTAGGTAGAGATGAAGCTGATCTGATCATGTTTTTCAAATTTATTAAGATCATAGCTTCACTGCAAGCATCAACAAGTGAAAAGGCGTAAAAATATTCCTAATGGATGAGGCACTAGTCTCCATTAAGCCAGAGATCTGAAAGTTCTGGACACCTCCTGAAAAGGAGCTGCCCTCCCCAAGTGGAGCCATTGTTAGTCATCAGTAATTTTTTCCTTTGTAGATGACTAAATTCTTACCCTAGATTTCTAGAAACAAAGTTCATAAACATTGTGAGTTCTAGAAATCTTACTTCCTTCATTATCCTTAAGATAAATTTTTTACTATTTCATCATCCCATCATGTCAATCTCAGCTCACCCGTTCTAGAAGACCCATCATGGGCTCATGTCACTCATTTTTTCTTTGTCGTGTCACCTTTGGCCACAATCCTCTCTTTTTTTTTAGCCTAAACCCCTCTACTACTACCTAGGGCCCACAAACAACCATCTCTCTTACATCTCCAGAAATGCCTCAAGCATTGATGGTCTCAAAACCGTCTCTATAGGCTCTTTAGATAAATCAAGTATATTGGGTTTTGGATCTTCAATATATCAGTTTATACAAAACTCTGTTTTACACCTAAGGATCCCAAATCAAGTTTTCAAGAAAAGGCTAAGTCCAAAGAGTTTTTCCACTAGGTCACCTAGGGTTTCATAGGTCATAAGTTTTATTTGGTATCCTAAAAATCTATGTTTTTCCTGTGTAAAGAGACTACATTTCAAAGAATAAGATGGACAAGTAAATTTGTCCAAAAATTATCAAAAATCCATTCAAGAAAGCCTTCCTTGGCCTAGAGCACAAATTTTGTAAGGGACAGCTGCCCTTGTTCACATTTCTGCAAAAATGATCAAGATGGCCACCAGCCTAAAGATAGGTAAGGTAATAGGGTAAAATCATCACAAGAAGACATCCACAACAAAGAGAAAGGCATTAGGCCTGTGTCTAAAGAAAATCAGGGTTTTTGTGATTGATTGGAAAAATAGTGTTGCCAAAGCATGAAGCCAGTACAAGAACCACAAGGACAGAAGTCACCTCAACTCCACCAAGTACACATTGAATATTTTTAGAAATAATAAATTAATTTTGAAAGGTTATAGCGAACTTAGAAGACAACACTGTTTATTTTTTTCTAACGGACCTAAAACCTAAGATTTTGGAAAGATGAATAGAAACAGGTCCAAGAAAGATGATAAGTTAGGGTTGGTCAAAGGTAACACTATTTCACCTGCACCAAAGAGAGAACCTGTAAAGAATAGAAGTATAAGAGGTTAAGTTTCCAAAATGCAGTCAGAGGTCTTCAAATGCACAAGATAAAGGCAAGCATAAGGTCAAGTATTAAAATGAGAAATCAAGTTGAAACGTCAGTTTACTGTTTAGAAAATGAGGTGTCAAAGTTCAAACAATGACAAGAAAACCAAAAACCCTATGTTGTGGCACCTGCAGAAATCAGAAGTGGCCAAGGGAAAAACATGGTAAAACTGATACACACATCTATGCCAAAAAGACCTCACTATGAAAATATCATAAAAATATGAGAAAGTCATGTTCAGGTCAATTACACTTAAGAAGGCCAAAAAGGGATAAAAAATGTGTTTTTAGTTTGTCAAAATCATGCCAACAACATTTCTGAATAAGTGCCTAGGTTTTCAAAGGTAAAAGGGATGAAAGAGGACTTTACACCCCTCAGTCAGCTATCACCACCAAAGAAGAAGAAAATATGCCTTGGAAAAGGCCTTCAAGAAACCCTTACAAAAGATATGAAAGTTATCAGTCAAGTGACAAAAAGGATTAAAGCATAGTAAAATTGGGCTTCGAAATTTAATTTATGTCTCTCAAAGGGTACCAAAGGGATTTCAAATTCATTTTAAACTCATTTATCAATTGCAAAGGATAAAAAAACTTCAGGAAAAGAGACAGGGTTTTCAGGCTGTTTTTTAGTCAAAGTATTCGGGCGCTGCGCAAATATAGGGAGGGGCTACGTAAACCGGCCCTCCGCCCATTCAAATTTGAATGACACTGCGCAAATTTCATCGGGTGCTGCATAAATGCAGACCTGACTCACCTAGGATTGACAGAAATGGCACGACCGCCTGACAGCAATTCCCTGGCGCTGCACTAATGACACTCCACCAAAACCTTTGCACAAATTGCCCGAGGTGCTACACTAACACTCCACCCAACTCATCCAGAAGACCAGTAGATAGTGCACAATTTCCTGGGTGTTGCGCTAACCGTCGTGCAGACCTTTCTAGCACTGCGCAAACGAGGCCGACCTGACAGCTCGAGCAAGGCATTGCGCAAACACAGAGAGCCTTCCAAGGCAAAAAACTCTTGACCTAACTCAAATTTTCATCCTCTGAGCTGCCTTTAAGGTCTATGGAAAAGCAAAAAATTTGTAAGTGGACCTTTTTCTTTGTCCCTAAGAAAATTTTCAAATTAATTTTGGTCTTTAGTGGTTTTTAAAGAAAAAACCATGGGTAGGAAAACCCTAAAAATCCTGCATGCAAAGGGACCTTTGTTCTTACAAACCTCCTTGGACCAGTTTGATGACATGGGTGGATAAGTGAATTGAAGTGGCTACCATACACCTATGAGAAGGCCTCCTTAAGCCACAAAGCCATTCAAAACCTAAGAACCTTATCCTCCACATTTTTCATTCACCAAGTTTGACCTCATCATCATTTTTTACTTTGCCTTCACCAAACCCTAAGTTGTCAAGCCACCTCTCCTATCACTATGTCAGGGGCTGAAAACAATAGTGGTAGTGAAAGTAGCCAAAGGCCTTTCAGGCCAAAACATCAGAGAGGAAAAGTCAATAGATTGGAGCCTCAAAGCACCGTGGCCATCACCTCTTCTCCTAGAATATTTTCATACTTTCAGAATGCAAGATGCTTTCAGTTTTGTGAGAAGGTCAAACAGGTGAAGATCCACCCTGAGCTCACAAGGCTCCTCATTCTCAACCTGCATAACAAGCACTCAAACCTTGCAGGAGTGAATTTTGAGATTTCAACATGTGCCATCTCTGAAGCCACATGTATCCATTCATTGGGTGAGAAATGGTTTAAGAAGGGAAAATTGGACAAAGATTTCTTTCAGCCATTCATCAAAACAAGGTATAGAGGAGGCAGCAAAACAATTTTCCCATTCTCACACCTCAAGCACAGATATGCCTTCTTGATGTTGGTTATCATGACATACTTCACCTATGAGGGAAGGTACTCCAGGATCTATACCTATCATGTCAGAATCACCATGCATCTCACAGCGGTTAAGGTGCTAAACTTACCTTACTATCTCTCTAGGGGCATTGTGAAAATTTCTTCTGTTGTCCAGAAGAGGAATCCCACACAACAAATGCATAGATTATTCCACCATTCTCTAATCAAGATGATGGTCTTACATCAATTGGAGCAGCAGGGTATACCTTGGGATGTTTTCATAAACCATCAAGCCTTTATAAACCCACAACCTCCTCATCAACCAAATCTGCCTTCCTCATCTGCACAAGTACCCTCAGTACAGGAAAACCTCCCTTCCTCTCCTTCACTTGGTGCATCAGGTGAGGTAGGAAGTGGAAATGAAGAATCACATGAAGATCAGGTTGAAAGTGATAAAATCAATGAGGTAGAAGCAGAAATTAATGAGGAAGAGCAAGAGAGAAATAAAGAAGAAGATGAGGGAAATGAGCATAGTAGTGGTAAAGACAAAAGTAGTGAGAATTTGGAGGAAGGCATTGATGGTAATGATACTAATGATTCAGCCCAAAATGAAGAAAGTGATGATGCAAATGAAAAAAGTGATGACCAAGAAGATAGTGATGAAAATGATGAGGTTGACAGTCAAAAAGACAGTAAACAAAACTCTGTCACCATGGAAGAAGATGCTGGGGAAATGAAGAAAGTGAAGGTGAAAATGACATGAGCCTTCAAGGAAGAGAAACCAGCAATGAAACAAATGATGAACAGGAATATGATGGGGCAGACACAGAGTTTGATGAAGAGGACAGTGAAAAAGGAAATGCCACTGATACAGTCATTGAGGAAAAGGACAGCAAGGAAGAAATTCATGATAGTCATGGCAGTTTTCATGACAGTCATGACATCAATCAGCCTCCTAATGACAATGAAACTAACAGTCCAGGAAATTATGAAGAGGAAATGAGTCTTAATAATGAACAAAATCAGAGTGAAGCAAGTGCAGAGAATGATGGTTCAAACAAAGACCAAAGTGACAACATAAAAGGCAGTAATGAAGGTGAGGATGATGATGGTGCTAAGGGTCAAAAAGACAGTTATCAAATAGATCATGAGATAATTGATGAGGATCGTAGTGAAAGTGAAGGAGCTGATGACAACACCAAGGGTCACAGCCATGATGAAAACATTTCGAAAACCACCATCACTCCTCTAACATGCACATACCATAGAGAGCCAAGGCAAGTGGTTTTTGCCTCCAAAAGGAAAGGGGCCTTGCCATTTGCATCAACTCCAAGGATTGAAAAGGAAGGGAAAATATGGAAAAGGGTACGCAGTAGGTAAAGGTGGAAGAGGAGGATCCTGAAGTAGAAAGGGAGTTTGAACTTATCCATATAGACAGTGATGAAGAAAATGAAACAAGAATTTTTAACTCCCTCCTCCAAAACAAGAATGCACAAATAGAAGACCTATAAGATTAGTTGGAGAGTTCAAAGGATGCCATTCACTTCTATCAAATAAAAAACAATCAAATGAGTGCCTAGCAAGCCATCTATGAGGCTAGAGCACTCAAATCCTGGAGAGAAGCCCAAAGAGCACAAGTCAAACAAGAATAATACATGGGCCCATATGAAGAAAGTGAAGATGAAGAGGAACAACCTAGGAAGAGGCCAAAAACCATGGGGTTAAGGAAAGCATTGGAAAAACATAAAGAAGAGGAATCAACCCTAGCAGAGCAACTTTCCCTCACTGAACTCCTTGCTATGGAAATTGAACATGATTTGGAGTCATGGATTGATATGGAAAACATACACCTAGAGGCCAAGCTAAAGAAGTCAAATGAAGGCTTAGAGCTGCAAAGAAAGATGACAAAGTATTATGCCAAGAAACACAAGTTTGTTTGTGCCAAACTGAAGGAAGCCCATGAGGCCCAAACCCTAAAAAAGGCAAAAGAGCATGACAGCCTTGGATTTTTGGCTGAATATGCTTAGCATTTTTCCAATACCCCTTAAGGAAAGTCTCCACCAATTTTGAGACGATTTGGAGCAAATTTTGTTTTTTGAGATTTTTGAGCCTCATTAGCACAGCACCACTGGTGCTATGCTAACACATGGAGCATCCCCAAGATAAGAACTTGAAATTTTTGGATTTCTCTCAACTTTAACATCATTCTCACCAAATTTTATATGATTTGGAGCATGTTTGACCCCTCAAAAGGTCAAAAAATCTCACATTTTCACCTTTCTGCCACTGTTTTTGGCCTGTGGTTGCGCAAATGACAGTATGGATATTTTTGAAATTTTTACTAAGCTATAAAAGCTGGATCTAGAAACTACAACCCTTTTTGGAAATTATAATCATCAAGCTTTCCAACGAGCCATCACAGAGCCAAATCCGACACCGGGAAGGAGGTTAAAACTTAGTTGCAAAAGACCCTATTTTCTTTTGAAAGTGGCGCTGCACAAATGGACTATGTAGTGTGTTTTGGACCAAAAGTCAACAAAACACACTCATTTATTGCAAAATGATATTTTTGAGTTTTTTGAGGCAAAACACTCTAGAATTAGGTGCAATAAGCTATTTTTTCATTTATTTCTTAGGATATTATGTGCCTTGGGCCTTGCAAGGTCTCTTGGACATTTATGAGGTTTTCTAGGGTTTCTAGAAGATTCTTATAGTTTCCACCTTCTCATTTTCTAGATAAGTAGAGCATGAGGACTTCATTGTAAATGTTGGCATTTGATGAACTTGGAGAGAAATACATGGTTTTTATGAGCTTGGAGAAGAAATTGGTTTTGTGAAGTTGAAGAATGGCTTGCTTGGATTGATGATGGAGAAGCTCGTTTGCAGGATTCCTAAGCTTGGTTAATGGTGATGTATTCTTAATTTTTTTACGTTTTCTTGTTATCATTATGTTTCACTCTTCTTAGTTGCTATAAAATAGAAAAGTATAGGTTCAGAAATGCTCCTTGAAGCACCTTAGTCCTCCTATTTGCTATGGCCTTGATGTTTTCCTCTACTGGGTGTGTTTGAGGAATTCTTAACTACTCCTCAAGCCTCTTTATGCTTTTTTGTTTCATTTATGGATTAATATGCTGGTTAAAAATTATGATTCACGGTAAACCCTGCTTATTTGAGACTATCTAAACTCTGCCTTGGAACCTTTCTTTGAAGTATTGCTTGCTAAGCTAAGTCAAAGAGGTGTTGTTCTGATCTTTCCCTTTGTCCATGCCTATCTGTTTGCCTTAGAGTCCTTTATAGCTTGATCAACAATGTTTAGGAGTTCCCTCTTTGCTTGATTAAAGTTATTATGCTATCTTATATGTTTTCCCAATTCTGAAGGTGAATTTACTAAAGTTAGAAGCTCTTATGCTTTCTATGTTTCACTCGAATGTTTATCTTGGATATTTATTTGTTTAAGTATTATCATTGAGTAAATGGTTTTCCCTATCTCATGCTTAGTATCTTTTGCTTATCATATTTAAGACCTTCTTGTTCATGGGTAAATGAAAAAGGATACTTCACTACCCTTTGCCCTACCTTGTTTTTCCCAAGCTTGATGTCCACCCCACCTCACACATTACCTTAAGGATCCATTAACCTTGCTAGATTGGCCCTACAAGACACTCCGATTCATCATCAAGACACTCATGACTTTCATTGACTCCATAGCCCAATGATTTAAAGACCTCTTAATCCACCTATTCCACTTGACCATCTTACCCAACCAAAACAATCAACAAACCCTATAGTTAACAACTAGCCTAAAATCAATCATTAAAATCAAACAAGAACACATCCTTTTCATCTAATAGAGAGATCCCTCTCTGAGTCCAGGAAGGCTAGATCCTAGGACTCCAAATACTGGTTCCATGTTGCCCTGTCATTTGGTATACCAATTTTCCAAATCACTGGACCCCAACAGCCTCATGGTGAGGCACTTCCTTATCTACTTCCTCCTGGGAGGATGGAGCGTTATTGGAATGCCACCACGAAGGCTTAGTTTGAGGCCAATCCTTAGATGTTCTTGCCATTCCCTTATGTGGGGATGGACTTCCGGGGAGACCCAGACATGGGTCTTCCTGCTGGATATGCTTGGGGTCTAGCAGGTGTGTTTTTATTTTTTATTCTGCATTTACTTGAGTATATATGTTTTGTATGTGTATTATGATGACATTGACATAGTTTTTTTTACTCTTGCAGATTTTGGCAAGGTCGGATGTCTTGTGGCCCAGTTGGTGGGACATCAACTGTTTCGGTGACCTCAAGGTAGTTCACCCAAGGGATAGGGAGGATCTCCAGTGCATCCTCAAGGTGGATCACCTGGCGAGGGAGCTGGTCCATTGGGGGAGGGAAGTAGCTCGGCTGCTACTGAGGGGGTTCGTGCCGAGGCGGAAAAGGCTCGTGTTGCTGAGTTGACAAAGCTGGTGGTTTCTATAGTGGTCAGAGCTCGGGTGGTAGAGGATGCATGGGGTTGAGTGGATCGCTTGACCCAGGGGATGCCTACCCGAGGTTTTGTGGATGACCTCGACGATGCATGGCTACAGACATCGATGGCCAAGGAGAGGGGCTATCGATTGATTTTGCACCAGGTGGCGGTCTCTATTTTGGTAGCTGCTCCAGTACTAGTACTGGGAGAGGCTGTGGGTCCAGGTGTCCCTCCTGGGGGAGCACCGCCCTAGAGTATTATTGTACACAGGGAAAGTACCCATTATGAGGATGTTTCCCCTATTTTTGTCGACTTGTACTTGTGTATTGTTTGGGCTTACTTAGGAGTTAGAGACACTATTTTTTGTACTCCGACACATACATTTTTGGTATATATGCAAGAGATATTTGTTGCGTTTCTACATGGTGTGCCCCATACCTGATAGCAGACAACCCCGCTAATACCCACAATCTTCACTTAATGAGGCATATAAAAAAAATGCATTCCCAGGTTTTCCTCAAATAATCATTTATTTCATGCGGAAGCTTCTTTCTTTCAATCACTGGTTATGAATCAAGCAACCCAGAATTCCCTCTTACTTGTGGGAGCTTATTTTCATCATAATGGTTAAAACCATATGAACAAAACCCATCACATATATTCGAATGATTATTTGATTTAAAATTAAATTACCAAAATACTTGAACTAATATGAAATCTGAGTGCAAAATATATAGCTTCATCACAGCACTATCAACCACTTTTAATTAAAATTTAAATGGGTTCACTATTCACAAATATGCTCTCACCATCTGAATTTTAACAACATATATCTTTGTTCAAGACTCAAACTATATCTCTATGGCTATGCATCTTAAACATGATATATCAAAATATATATTGGTACTTCATTAACCAACAATTATAGCTCTATGGCTATTCAACACATCTTACCACATTCACCCGCTGAAAATTTAAGCCATCGCATCAAATGCATCAACATTACCAGTGCATTGAGCCCAACGCATATCCATTCAATTCAACAAAATTCAATTTCACATACCTTGTAACCTCTGCACCTTCGACCAGGACTTCATGGAGTTTGGATCCATTTCACTGCTTTCTATTACACAATTATGCCCTCGATTTCTTGTGTGGGAATTTTAACACCAAATCAACATTGATTTATGTAAATCGATCTCTCTTCCTCCTTCAAACTTATCACCATCCATCGAATCTGATACTCAATACAACACCTCTGCGCCAAAACTGATTCAAAACATCATTCCGGAAAATAGATGAATTATGCCTCTGTGTTAATTATCATTCCGGCAAATAGATGGATACTGCCTCTGTGTTAAGACTTAACCCATTCGAATGGGTTAAACCACTCGCACCATTTCAAGGTCCGAGCACCCCATCTATAATTGAAATGATTTTGATATTAAAATCGACTTCAAATTATGCCAATCGAACCCGTCTTGCAATTTATTGATCCGCTCCAGTTGCTGCTTCATTCCGACTTTTGAACGCATGGTTCTAAATTCTTTTGGTGCTGTGCTTCCATTTGATTCTGTAAATTGATTCCCAATTCATTGAACTGTCCAACGCTTGTATAAATAGATTTTGATTTTAGCTCAACGAATCCAGTGCTCCTTTCTAGCACGATTTCTTCTGCGTCCAGACTTGGATCGACCTCTACACATCGACTTACTCAATGCTAAGAGAATTGATTTCAGTAAACCAGGTTAAATTGCTTTCTTTCAAACATGTCTTAAACTTGATAGCAAATTATCAATTTGAATTGATATTTATTCAAATGTAATTCCTGATATCGATATCAATTATCAGAATTGGTATCGATTCCTATGAATCGAACCCAATTAATTCAAAACAAACTCATACCAACCACCTGATGTAGAAATCGTTCATCTTTTCCATATAAAGAATGAAAACACAACTGAATTATGAAGTATCTCTCATAAAATACGCAACAATTTATTACTTGCATTGGAAGTGCGTTCATCACAATCCTTCTTTTATAAAACAACAACCGTACACCAATTAAATCGATATTAAATCCCATTTCACTCATACAACACATAACTCAGGAATAAGAAGTAATCTTCAGAAAATTAAATTCTGCATTAATACACACAGTACTTACATAAACAATCTCCTTCCTTGGCCTGATTTCCAAATCAATGGCCCTTTTACAAAAGCCCGTAGGCTTACAAACTCTGTTGTCCAAACCTCACCTCTCTCTCTATCCTGAACTGATTTTTTCCTTTTAGGCTTATTACATTTATACAATAATGTTGAACCAATTTAGGTTCAAATCCCTTCAATAACTCAACAAAGTCCTCAAATATCTCAACACCCCTACAATCTAGATTTTATCCCTAAAATTTTGAAACCAAATCTAACTTAGGCTTCATAATTAATTCTTAAATATCCAAAATATAATTTCTCTCATATTCTCCAATCACTTGGGAATATTAACAAATACTCAAAATTAATTAATTAAAATCACTCTAAAAACCCATTAATATTTACATAAATCAATATTCTCTCAAAAACATAAGACCCCCTAGGTTTAATAAAATACAAAGTATTTTCCCGAATCTAATGCTCCTGGATCAGACTCCCAAGGTTGAAAATGATCATGATCTCCTGATCATGTGTTTTAAGCTTTTGTCCACCTGGATCCCACACTTTGTTTTGTAACTCATCATCTATATCTTCTGTTTTCTTCTTTTCTCTAGGTCTCCATATCTTATGCTGCCTTGCGCCACTGGTTGCACTTTCACAATCTGCCTCCGTCTTTCTCTTGCTGAAATTCTTCTGCTTTCTTGCTGCTATCTGCTACTTCTGAGACACCTTCATCAACAATCTTCTGTTGCTTTCAATCTCTCTGTCCAGCCTTTCTTTTGTATGGAAATTACTTTGCCTACTGCTGCTACTTTCACTTTCTGTTGTTGCTGCCAATGTTGCCTCAGCGGTCATCTCCTTGATTGTTGCTACCTCCCAAACTTCCTGTCCCTCTGCAAAAAATTTATTTTTCACATCACCTGCAAATTTACTTTGAACAAATAAATTATCATTTAATTTTCTTCCTGCAGTAATATATTAATTTATCTCTGTTTGTATACTAGTAAGCAAAATTAAACTTTGCAAACTAATCTCTGCTCCTATTCTTTTCATAGCTTCAAGAATTTTCATTTCAGTGCCTACAACTTCTTTCTCTGGTTCAAATGTCTTCAACAAACATTTCATCCATCTCATTTGTACTTGCTTCACATCATCAGTATGCTTAAATTAAACATCTTCTTCTTCTTTGACAATCTTTAGTAAATGTCCTTCGCCTTCTTGATTGATTCTGTCAATGAAATCAAGTTCTTCAAGCACTATACCTTCATCCTTAATCAGAATAGGATTCTGATTCTCTATCATTGTAGCAATTCCAAAATTCTGTCCTCCAGTCTTCTCTTCGCTATTCAGACAAGCCAATTATTTCTTGTCACCCATGGTAACAAGCCTCTGCACATGAGACATGACTGCCTCATTTCCTTTCTGCAACAGTTCTACTTCTCTCAAGACAATTCCAAGAGATTGATTGTCTCCTACAATGCCTGTAAGCATAATCAAATTGTCAGTCTTAAAATTACAAGACCCAATGGTCTCAATTGATGACCCAGTCACCAATTCTTCCTTCTGTAATTCTAAATCTCTTTCAAGACTTAGAAAATCTTCACTGGATTCCTCCTTAGTTTTCTCTGGCAACAATTCAGTATGCTGCTCTGAGTCCCTTTCCAACTCCTTTGCCAGCACATCAGTATGCTGATTTGCATCCTCCATAAGACTGTCAGCTATTCTCTCCTTCTTTCCATCCTCTGCTTCATGACTGTCATCCATGAAAACTTTCTTATCTTGCTTTTTCAGCAAATTATCCTGTGTGTAAGTTCTCTGCCTCTCTAATTCTCTTCTCTGAAGATCTAGTTTCCAATACAATTCAAAAATTTCATTAGGAGTAGAACTTGGAAACTTCACACAATTTTCCATACCTTCACCAGATTTTGACCAATTATCAGATGGTCTTCCTTATTTTGCTTCAATATTCTATTTAGACTCCTTTGTCTTCATTTCCTCTTGAGATCTTGCTATCTCAGCATTGATCTTAACAGACTTCAGATTCAATTTTCCCTGAAAAAACTCTAAAGCTTGTTCATCTCCCTGTATTGTACCTGCAAACATACACAACTCATTATTTTTAAAACCATAAGACCTTTCAATCTTGACTGCTTCCTCCAGCACTTCCTTTTGAATGGATCTGCATGTTGAATCCTCAAATTCCATCTCTGGCTCAAGAACTCTAAGTTCCTCTTTCAATAAGGCAATCTCCCTCTGCCTCAACCTCATCTACAATGGTTTCCATTTTACTCTCTTTCCCTTCAGTGGAAAGATCCATCCTCCTTTCTAGTTTTCCTCCTCTTGTAGCCATTCCTGTAGTACCTACAATTGTACCTTCATTACTGCAATTTCTCTTTCTCTAAATTTATCAGTCATCTTACCTCTGTGGCACTCTTCTAAACCTCTTCTCTGATCCTCCATGATCATCTTCTCCATGATTTTCTCACTTACCATGAGTTGCACTAGCCTCTGCAACAGCAAGCTCTCCTGCTACCTCTTACCTCACCAATCCACTTCACTGGACCCGGTCTTTTGGTAAGTACTGGTTCACTGCCTCTGGAACCTCTTGAGCACTCTCTTCTGCTCTCTCTAGGCTATCTCTTCAACTCACCTTCTCTTGAGAACACTGCAATTGTTCTTCCTATTCAACCTTCAGCTGGAACATCAGGTTCACTACCATCATCATTTTATCTTCAACCATAATTCTACAATCATAAATTTCAATCAGATTAAAATTATTTTACCTGCAAGATCTTTGCAAGATCTTGTCCTCCATTCATTTCTGCAAATCTCTGTTCACTGAAACTCTATGTATTTTGCTGCATATCAGATTTAAAAATCTGATCTTCCTTCTTCTCTCATCACACATTCAAAAAAACACACTTAAGTTCTCAACAGAACCTTCCTGCACTCATTCAGAAAAAAAATCTTCAATTTCAACAGAGCCTTCCTGCTCTGATACCACTTGATAGCGAACAACCCCGCTAATACCCACAATCTTCACTTAATTATGCATATAAAAAAAATGCATTCCCAGGTTTTGCTCAAATAATCATATATTTCATGCGGAAGCTTCTTTCTTTCAATCACTAGTTATGAATCAAACAACCCAGAATTCCCTCTTACTTGTGGGAGCTTATTTTCATCATAATGGTTAAAACCATATGAAAAAAACCCATCACATATATTCGAATGATTATTTGATTTAAAATCAAATTCCCAAAAGACTTGAACTAATATGAAATCTGAGTGCAAAATATATAGCTTCGTTACAACACTATCAACCACTTTTAATTAAAATTTAAATGGGTTCACCATTCACAAATATGCTCTCACCATCTGAATGTTAAAAACATATATCTTTGTTCAAGACTCAAACTATAGCTCTATGGCTATGCATCTTAAACATGATATATCAAAATATATATTGGTACTTCATTAACCAAAAATTATAGCTCTATGGCTATTCAACGCATCTTACCACATTCACCCGCTGACAATTTAAGCCATTGCATCAAATGCATCAATATTAACAGTGCATTGAGCCCAACACATATCGATTCAATTCAATAAACTTCAATTTCACATACCTTGTAACCTCTGCACCTTCGACCAGGACTTCATGGAGTTTGGCTCCATTTCACTGTTGTTTATTACACAATTATGCCCTCGATTTTTTGTGTGGGAATTTTAACACCAAATCAACATCAATTTATGTAAATCGATCTCTCTTCCTCCTTCAAACTTATCACCATCCGTTGATTCTGATACTCAATACAACACCTCTGCACCAAAACTGATTCAAAACATCATTCCGGCAAATAGATGAATTCTGCCTCTGTGTTAATTATCATTCCGGAAAATAGATGGATACTGCCTCTGCGTTAAGACTTAACCCATTCGATTAGGTTAAACCACTCGTACCGTTTCAAGGTCCGAGCACCCCATCTGTAATTGAAATGATTTTGATATTAAAATCGACTTCAAATTATGCCAATCGAACCCGTCTTGCAATTTATTGATCCGCTCCAGTTTCTAGTTCATTCTGACTTTTGAACGCATGGTTCTAAATTCTGTTGGTTCTGTGCTTCCATTTGATTCTGTAAATCGATTCCCAATTCATCGAACCATCCAACGCTTGTATAAACAGATTTTGATTTTAGCTCAACGAATCCAGTGCTCCTTTCTAGCACAATTTCTTCTGCGTCCAGACTTGGATCGACCTCTACACATCGACTTACTCAATGCTAAGAGAATTGATTTCAGTAAACCAGATTAAATTGCTTTCTTTCAAACATGTCTTAACCTTGATAGCAAATTATCAATTTGAATTGATATTTATTCAAAGGTAATTGCTGATATCGATATCGATTATCAAAATTGGTATCGATTCCTATGAATCGAACCCAATTAATTCAAAACAAACTCATACCAACCACCTGATTTAGAAATCATTCATCTTGTCATTATAAAGACTGAAAACGCAACTGAATTATGAAGTCTCTCTCATAAAATATGCAACAATTTATTACTTGCATTGGAAGTGCGTTCATCACAATCCTTCTTTTATAAACCAGCAATCATACACCAATTAAATCGATATTAAATCCCATTTCACTCGTACAACACATAACTCAGGAATAAGAAGTAATCCTCAGAAAATTAAATTCTGCATTAATACACACAGTACTTACATAAACAATCTCCTTCCTTGGCCTGATTTCCAAATCAATGGCCCTTTTACAAAAGCCCGTAAGCTTACAAACTTTTTTGTCCAAACCTCACCTCTCTCTCTATCCTGAACTGCATTTTGCCTTTTAGGCTTATTACATTTATACAATAATGTTGAACCAATTTAGGTTCAAATCCCTTCAATAACTCAACAAAGTCCTCAAATATCTCAACACCCTACAATCTAGATTTTATCCCTAAAATTTTGAAACCAAATCTAACTTAGGCTTCATAATTAATTCTTAAATATATAAAATCTAATTTCTCTCATATTCTCCAATCACTTGGGAATATTAACAAATCCTCACAATTAATTAATTAAAATCACTCTAAAAACCCATTAATATTTACATAAATCAATATTCTCTCAAAAACATAAGATCCCCTAGGTTTAATAAAATACAAAGTATTTTCCCGAATCTAATCCTCCTACATCAATAGCTCATTTATGGATTATGTTATGCTAATCTATGTTTTATATGTTTTTTTTTTTATGTATGATGGTTTATCTGAGATGCATTCCAGTTCAGAATATTATTAGCTATGCGATCAGATGTTTCATTTTGATTTCTTGGTACATGTGTGAATGTAATGTGGTAAAACTATCGACTTAATCATTTTGCATGCAAGTATTTTCTAAAAATATGTGAATCCCTTATCTCAAATGCTTGGTTTAACTGCGACACTACTAAATGGGAATCAAGGTAGATATGCATATGGCGTATGCCCTGATTGAGGGTGTCGCACATGAGTCCGATGAAGACGTCATATTCTGCTTGATTGTTTGTTTTGATGACCCGATATAAACACCATTAGTGTAGAGTGGTGAATGGTTAGGGTGATAGATAATCTAGGCGGCTGCTGCTAAACTTTGAGACCATCGCGATGCTCCATCGGAAAATCCAAAGTAATGGTCGGGTTGGTAATCCATTGTGACACTAGAGCGCGTTTTGTGACAATTATTTTGGTAAAAAATTTAAAGTGTTTGGGTCTATGTACGTTGAATCTAGGGGTGGGCCTTCTCAGCTCTTATGGGTAGAATTTCTTGAGATAAAGGCCGTTGATGGGGTTGTTGAGGCATGTTCTGTCCAACTTAGTCAATATTTATGCCCCCTTAAGGAGGGAATTTTTTATGATGTAGGGTCCTTTCCACAAAGTTTCGAACTTTCCTAACCCTAGGGCTTCTTTTGTGACATTGTAGCAGAGGACTAGATCTCCCTCAGTGAATGAGTGAGGGTTAATGTGGTGATTGAATGATGCTTTTACCCGTTTCTTGTGGGCCTCATTGTGTTACAGCGATTGCCGTCGGCTTTCATCGACGAACTCTAGTTGTACTAAATTTTGTTCTAGAGGCTGGAAATCATCGAGGAGTTTGATGGCAGCATTTAAATTCAGAATCTCACGGAAATCGATGCAAACACGTAGGGTGCCCTGATTTTTCACGATGGGAATAGGATTGGAAACCCAAGATGTGTGGCCGTCCTGACTCTTGGTTCTGATATATGATTATACGAATTGTATATGGTGTATCTTTTCGTCGGTGTTTGGTGGGGGGAGAATCTCCATGATGGGAGCTTGTGTGAGCGCAAGGCTGGGTCCCTTGTTAGGATGGTCAATTTCCTGTGGGTGGAAATTGTGTCTGGTGCAGAGGCGCCTGAATGTTTCCTTTAGCGGGCATGCCTCTGGTTCGTGGTTATGGCTAGTGCAAATGGTGCATGGTCCCACTATACCAACTGAGTAGATTGTGTGGGAATCAGCACTACTCTTCGTCCCAGATGTGGACGCTCGGAAAGGATCCAATGTAGAAGATGAGGTCTTCTACTTCCATTTCCGATTTTTTAGCTTGGGTATGTCTAACTCTTTTTGGGACTGTATAATTAACGTTGCTCTTGCCACTCTAAGCTTCGGTATATGCTCATATTTTATTTTATGATGAAAGTGTGAAAAATTTTGGCAATAGCTATGCATGATCTTCTCTTGGTTGGAGAGAATTCTTTGTGGGTGACAAGAGACTATGCGAAAACTATTTGCGAGGTGCTTCAATTCTTTACACTTATTGACCTGGTGGTTGATTAGGTTGCATAGTCCACATGTTATCCTAGGTTGAACCTGGTTCATGCTTGGTTCCCATGCCTTCCCAATTTTCCTCTCATGGTGACCTAGGTATGGGGTAGATTTCCTGGGGGTGTTCTACCTTCCATATTGGTTGAGGAGATCCTCGTGTTTCTTCTCTAATACATGTATCATCTCAATTAGAGGACGTACTTGCGAGATATAGGTACAACGGTGCTCATGGTGATTGCCCTGACACACTAGGCAAAACATCTTAGATATGGGGTTCCCATCCTACTTGCTTGATAGTGTGACTGGGTACCAGTGACGTAGCGCTTCCCGGTCAGGGCAAGTGGTGACCACATGATTGGGAGTTTTACACAACATACATGTTGGTATTCTCTACAGAGGGTGATTAGGGGTAACTAAGGGTTCCCTGTTTGGTCACTTTTTAGCAGATAGAAAGAGGATGGATCTACTCGTCACATCTTCTTCAGTTGTCGAGTTTTTCATAGATTCAGAGTTAGAGCCATCTTCTCGAGAGATTTGAACTATAGATGAGCGAAAACTAGCCAGTGCTAAGTGGAATCGGGGGATATAAAGGCATTGTTCTAAAATGTGGTTGTCAGCACATAAAGGAAAAGTGAATTGTGTTGCCTGCAAACCAAAATAGTAAATTCTCTCTATAGGATACCACCTATGGATGATTTCCAGGGCTGCGCAATCCTTGATGAAGTGGCCACGTTCATCACATAGTGTGCAGCGTATGATAGGATGGGGGAAGATGAATGAGAGTCTTTCAGGTGACTGTCGTTCCTCCTACAGGTATAAAATGGCACGAGGTTCATCTCCAGATGACTAGGTGGAGGGATCCTCTTGATAGGATTGCTCGATGGTGTGTAAACTATCCCTATATCCTGGGATCTCTGGGAAATGATGGGTATAGTTTCCATAATTTTTTCAAATAGCGAATGCGTGATTTGTACGCAATTCCTTGCCTTGACTTTTGGTGGTAGGTTCCTTTTTACGGGAACTTGTTGCCACGATGTCTATCACAGAGCTAAGGAGTGGTTTTAATTCATCCAGATCTGGGTAGATGTGGATAGGGTGGCCTACTACGTCACATATGGCACAATGTGGTGATTCTCATGGCATTGTGGGATTCTCCACCTTCTTTCCTCTTCTACTAGTGTTCTTGGTCGTAACCATCAGCTTTGTGATGGGAATTTCCTTCATAGGGATGTTTGCGACAGTCTCCTGCATGGATGGGGGATCCTCAGGATTGAGGGGGGTTAACCTTATAGAGGTGATTTGCGTGACTCCCATTATGGTAGGTGGGACTAGGTACCAAACTGGTATTGCAAAGGATATGTTTGGTAACACCACGCTGGCCAAGACCTGCTGGGATACAAAACCAGTTGGGGGATAGAGGAAAGGAGTTTGGGAAACAACATAGGCTAGAGAGGATATTGTGGCCGAGGACTCGGTGTCATTACTGCTCATCTCCATGTCTTGGCTAGCTTTGGTGCTAGATGTGGACATCATGCATACTGGAGCCTCTGTGATGCCAGATGATGGCTTTGGGATAACAGGGGGATATCCTAGGAATGACCCAAGGATGGAAGATGATTTGAACTGGTCAGGGCCATATTCTTGGTACCTTGTAAGCGTCTCGGAAGATGTGTTTACGTAGGGTAGAATTTCATCATATTTTTTAGGGGTCCCTTTTCGTTGTGTGTCAATTGGTCGACAGTAACGATGTAGTCCTCATGGGTGAACATCATTGTTCAGAAGATGAAGGAGGCTACGGCAGACATGGCATACATATAACTCTAGCCAAGGAGTATATTGTAATCCAGTTGAGCATCTAAGACTTCAATGTCTATAAGGACTGTCTTACCGGCTGAGCAGACCGGGATGTTTTGGTAGAGACCGATGGGGGGTGAAGGGCATCCATCATATGCTCTAAGCATGATGTCTGTTTTTGTGTAGAGTGTAGAGTGTGATTGTTTTTGTGTGTTTGGAACATAGTGAGATCTTGGACCTTTGTGTGTGAGGGTGTTACAAACGTGCTTGGATACAGACCTGCCGAAGGAGAGCCTCAACATCAAGGTTTGGTTGTAAACTCCCCTTGTCTTTATCATAATAAAATGAAATTGATGTTTATCTTCCACTCTTGTTTACATTTATAATGAGATTTATAGCATTCCTTGATCAATTAGATAGGTTGTAATTGTTTTATGTTTTTCATGATTTTACGCTTGTCATGGTGTCTTGACTATCTGCATAGGTAATCGAACGTTGGTAGCAGCATGTATCGAACTTGAGGAGAAAGACAAATCAAGAAGCTTTGACGGAAGATGACAACATAACATCAGGACAAGGTAGCTCATCTTCCTTACTCTGAAATTCATTTAAAATCTAGGAAGGTAGATGTTAGTATGTTCCCATAGTTGCTAGACCCACCTAGGGCTAGAGGGATCGTCTCTGTCTGTAGAGAGGATTTACCTACATAAAAAATTGGCGACTCCACTAGGGATCAATGTGAGTTTTTCGTTTCTCCCTCGTCAAGTTGACTTTGGTCATTTGATTTCTTTTCTATCTTTTCTGACTTGCTTGAGCGTTTAGAATCCTCTTGTTCAGCTCTAGAGTGTCAAGATTGACCTCTGATCACTAGTTTTCCCATTCTCCCATAGATCTCCAGCTTGGCACACCTTTTTTTTTAACAGTCATGCCAATTGGCACTTGTTTCTTTTGTTATAGTAGTGCCAACCCCTGTTTGGCACGGATAACCACCTTACTGTAGCTCTGAACCATGTAAGGTTTGGTTTGACCTCCCTGTTGAGTTTTTGGTTAGTTATGCTTGACTCTGGTTTGTTTTTCGTTTGCAATTGGTCTTTTTTGAGTTGTTTTGACTGCTTTTGGCTTTCTCTTCTCAGTTTTTTTTCTATTTTCCTACTAGTGCAGTTCATAGCCCTAGGGTTCTAGGTGTCTTTCACTCACTAAGCCTTCTGATTGAAGGTCGAGTCTTTTGGTTCTTGTTAGTTCAATTCCTTGATCAATTTCCTGAGTCTTTCTTGATCCTTTGAGTTTTGGTTTGTTGAACGATTACTTTTCTGTTTGTTTGACTCTCCATCTCTTCATTTTCGAGCATAGATTACATTGCTCATTTTGGGTCCTTTAGAAGGCTTTTGCTTTGCTTGAAAGAGTGCATCATTGTTTTGAGTGTTTTTTTGTGTTTGTATTTCTTTGATTGAATCATTCAGTTTATCTCTCTACATTTGAAATACTCATAACTTGTTTTTGCTTGTTTTTTAATGTAATTAGTGCATTGTGTGCTTCATCTCATTGAAAAATAAAAAAATTGCATCCTTTTGTTTGCATCGGAAATGAAAAATTCTTTCGCATAACTAGCGCCTGCATCTAGGAAAGAGTTTTCAATTCTCTTTTTGATTGTATTAGATGCATTAGGAGACTTCTTTGTATGTTTTCAATTTTTGCTATTTTCTAAAATATCTCTATCCTTTTCATAGTTAGCATTCATTGAATGGAAAATGGTATTCTATTGCATATAGCTTGCATTTAGGAAATTCGAGATTACAATTCGGTAGGGCCTTGAAACTGAAATGCTAATTCAAGATCAACTATAAAATAAATTGAATTAACCTAAGGAAGCATTGGAACCTAACACAACAGTCTTAGTGGTCTAGGCTAGCGAGGTGTTCCGACATCTTTAAACCTAGTAGCTATTGTTTTCCATTTGGCTTTAGATAGCACTAGTACAGACTTGTGCTCCCTGTACCGTTGCATATATAAAGGGAGGCCCTCATAGGTTAAGATCCTTTATCCATAGGAAGCCAAGTCTGCTGCCCTGTAACCATGATACACCGAACACAACATTCAGGGAGATTACCTACACGTACATTAAGTCCTTGGTAATTTATTTTTCATTTGATCACCAAGGTGTATATGGCAGTTCACAAAAACATGGTACACCCTCTTTCTTAGATTACCTAAGTAGTCATTTCGATCTTTTCATGACTCCTTAAAAAATTAAGAGATCATCGAGTTCTTGTCCTTTCATGCTCATTTCAACCTGAAAGTGAAAAAGTCACCTTTTTCCTGTTTCTCGACTCTTAAAATATGAAATGGTAGATTTTTGTTTCAATGTCTTAAAATATTAACTGCCCACGAAATATTCCTAGTTAAAGTTATCTTCCTTAGCATTTTTTTTTACGGTTGTTTCCAATGGAAACTTTTCTGGAGTTTACCAACCAAGGAATCCCCTCTGAAGGAAATCCTGGTCCTTTTCCTGCTTTTGGGAATGTTGGTGCTCCTTATATTGCAACATTGTCCCTTCCTGGGTTAACTGTTGGGTTACCTGTTTGGTTATTCTATACCTCTATGATCTCGAGTGTTTCGCCCACTATAAAAACACCCCCTCCACCAGAACAAAATCATGTTGATTTTAAGGTGGACCTCTCCCCTTCTTCACCTATTTCTCCATCCTCCTCTTCTACTTCACCTGGTGAAAGTCTGGATTCTGGTAACTCGGTGGCTAAGAAGAAGAAGAAGAAGAAGTCGGATAAGCAAGAGGCTAATGATGCAACTATTGTTCCTAAGACACCTTCCATCAATAAACCATCCAACCTTCCACAGAAAGTCAAATTACCTTTCATGTTGTGTAAACAGGACCATATTCTTTGAGATTTCCCTGGCATTCCAAAGGTGCTTGAAGCATGGTCCAACGACCACCCACCATTGCCTTTGGCTTCTGGAAGTCATATTGGTGGCACATATTCGACTAGCAATGATAAGACTCATAAGAAACATGGTACGCTTACCAATATCTATAAGTTATGTGAAGGGCATCCTCCAATTCAACATTTTCCATACATGGATGAAGCCACGAGAGTGTTAGACAACCCTACTGTTTCTGCACCCTACCTTCCAGTTGGTTACCAGAAGATTTCTTCGAGTCCTATGCTAGTTGATTCAACGATCAGTAAAGATTCATCCTTGGTTGATCCCATTCCCTCAAAAATTCAAATCCCAGAATATGTTCCCAACCAACCATTTATCATGGAATCGGTCGATCTGATCCCGCATATCATTCATTAGGTATTTTCCATCAAGAGTGGATCTCATTCCCCCCACATTCTTCTTGTTTATTCAGATTATTTGGACTTGGATAACGATCCTCCCATCCCTGTGACTCAAGAAGTTGCTCTTATTTCTCCCATGTCTATGGGCTAGGAGGATGCTCCTCTTGCTCCAGTAATACCAAGGGATGACCATCTCAGTTCAATGGTACCCCCTCCAAGTAGTTTGGTTGCTTCCTTCAATTGGGGTCGATTTGAAGGATACCGCCTTCGTTCTTATGTGTCATTTGAGATCACGGTACAGGACTTCGAGATGGTTGTACCTGGCACAATTATAGATGAAGGCATGTTTGTTAGTGTTCTATGTTCAACTACTTGGAAAGATTTTGGTTCTCCACCTCTTGTGCTTGTTAATCAGAATCTGTTGGCATTTAACAAAGGAATCAGTCAACCATTAGGGATCCTTCCTAATTTGCCTATCACTTGGGGAGGGAAATCCATTTATATAGACATGATGGTTGTTCAAGGCCCCTTGGATTTTAATTTACTCTTGGGGTGTGACTATGCTTATGCCATGGGTGCACTTGTCTCTTCCCTCTTTCATGTGGTTTTTTTTCCACACAAAGGTTGGATCATGACCATTGATCAGCTTTCATTATTTGGTCTGGAAGTGGTAGCTAGCCCACCACCATCTCTTCCGGATTTTTATCCACTGGTTGTATCTGCCCCGCCACAGGTTAATTATGTGGCCACTTGTTCGTTGCCCTTATCTAGTGATAATACCATCGAGTACCATTTATTGGCAGCATTCAATTGTGATTTCCAAGATGTTGTTCTCTGATCAAATGTGAACCTCTTGGAAGCCATGGCCTCTTATTCGTTATGATGAAAGGTCGTCGGAGTAGAGTTCATTTTCTTGTGTCAAGCTCCTTAAAAAATTAAAAAACTCATCGGAGCATGGTTCATTCTATTGTGTCAAGCTCCCTAAAAAATGAAACAAGGTCGTGGGAGCATAGTTTGTTTTCTTGTGTCAAGCTCCTTAAAAATGAAAGAAGCTCTTATGAGGATAGTTCGTCTTCTATGTCAACCTCATTAAAACATGAATTAGGTCTTAAGGATAGTTTTTTTTAATGTGTCAAACTCGTTAAAAAATGAAACACGGTCCCATTCAATTCGATTTTTTATTATATCTCGTAAAATCCCAGTCGAGTCTTTCACTTGATCTCGTAATTGAACCTTCACCCCATCTGCCTTTCATATGGACTGAAGCTTGGTGGGCATATACCTCGAATTGAGTCACCATGCTGGGGGCATGCAAATATTTTTCAAGCATAGTTTATCTTTGTTTCAAGCTTGTGTAAAAATGAAACCTATCCCAAGCATATTTTACCTTAATTTCAAGGTTGTGTAAAAATTAAACCAACTTCAAGCAGAGTTTCCTGATTTCATGCTTGTGTAAAAATGAAACCATTCTCATTTTGCCTCTCGTGATTGCCATTTTATCAGCCTGTTTTTCCAGATGGGCCTTGGCGTTCTCATTCCATCGTCACTATCTCCTTGGCCGATCATATGCCCTAACTTGATTGTTTTACCCATTCCTGAGGAATCGTTTGCAATGAGTAGTCTTGTTAGCCAGCCTCTTGACCTTTACTTGTTTTGAGCAGTTATGCCATTATCGGAACCAGTTGCTACCCTTAATACCAATCGTTCCTCCAGGAGGAGTCAACTTTCAGCTCTTTTCTGACTCTTGAAAATTGAAAATATTATCGAGATTCTTGTCATTTTGAACTCGTTAAATGGTTGCGAAATGATATCTACCCAGTATACGTTTACCCATTTTTTGGGATGGGATATATTATTTACGAAAAAGTAATACCTTATCCTATTGCGACTAAGAGGTTCTTTCAGATATTTTTTTCTACCTTTTCGGATATGAGGGGCTATTTACGAAAAGGGACCTGTTGGATTTTTCTTTTCCGCCTCTTTTCAAACTCTCTAAACATGAAAAGATGTCGAGTTCTTCCTTTGTCAGACTTGTTAAACTCTGATGACATCATAAATTGCCATCATGATGTACCTGAGTTCCTCCTTCCTAGGGCTCGTAAAATTTACTAGGATGGATTTGTTAGAAGGACAAACTTATATGAAAAGCATATGCTATCCTCTTCAAGCTTGTGTAAAAATAAAGAGGTACTCGACATAAATGGTGGGGGAAAATGGTAGTTGTTCATCAGTTGTGTCGGCAGTATTTCACTCTTGAACATGACAATTATCTGTAGTTCATGTCGGGTTTGGATATCTTCACTCTGTCACTTTGCCTCCATGGGTTTGGGAAATCCTTTTTCCTCTCATTTGATTACCAATATTTTCAACATGACCTATGATCCTATTTGAGTCAAATGCTGCCAAATTCCAAAGTCTTGTCGCCGATATGTTCAAGAGTACATCCTTCTGCAGTTTAAACATTCCTTGATTCTCTGTTTCAGTCTTGATTTACACTCATATTACCTTCTCTGTTTTGTGTCGATGATGTGGGATTGATTATGACCTCCTTCGATGGATTTATTCCTGTTGACTTCAACTCATTATTAGGGAAGTCGATCTAGAGACTCCTTTCTGGTACCTTAGAGCTTGCATGCCCTAATGGCAAATTCTTCGCATTCGACGAGAGGTTCACATCATTGGCCTTCGATCGGGTGATTTTACGGGTGTTCGACTTCAACTCACTATTCACATTCCATGGATTGTACTAGTAGT
This sequence comes from Pinus albicaulis, assembly GCA_034641835.2. Taxonomy (NCBI): domain Eukaryota; kingdom Viridiplantae; phylum Streptophyta; class Pinopsida; order Pinales; family Pinaceae; genus Pinus; species Pinus albicaulis. The sequence continues at coordinate 258,891,032 of CM076576.1, read as the reverse complement.
ACCTTGAGTTCCATTAACATTATGGGTGGTTTCTCTCGCACTTTTTAATGGTTCACATCATTGGCCGGTAATCAATTGATTTTCTAGCATGTTCAACTTCAACATGTCTATTGAAATGTTGGAATTTTTACTTTGATCAGGTGGTCTTGGAGAGCAATACCCTAGGCTTCGATCACAAAAGTCCAGGTTACGAGGAGTGATGAGTCATTAATGACTATATGCATGATTCTTTAGATGGATGAATCTGACCATACCATGGGTCCTGTCGTTTTGATCCACTCTATACAGATGGTTGCTCCCATGCCATGGATCTATTTCATATGATCCCTTCATTTTGATGGTTGCCTCCATGCCGAGGATCCATTCACATGATCCTCTTCTTGATGGATAGCTATGCCTATACCATGGATTCATGTATTTTCATCAGAGGTTTCCGTTATGTATATGTATCTATGCTTGATTTTCAGGTCTCCCAATAGTAGCGTTTGGTTCCTTGCACGTACTTGTAAAGCATGTCACCCCTCACTCATGTTCGGACTTCATACTTTAGGGGGAATATGTTACAAAGCAATTTGTCACTGTCCCTGTACTCCCCGTTCCTTAATCCTGAAGGACCCATACAATGACCCTTTTGTACTTTCTAAGCATGGAATACATACCCCTGAACCAAATTTTGTCTGCCAAATCATCTCTCTTTACAACTTTTCTGAAAGACACCTGCAACAAAATGGTTTTTGATGTTGGCACTTTCTCTCAGTGTCTGACTCGCGGTGATAGCAGAGATTTTCACTGAGACCCACGCCGATCGGTGCTCTGTCTTAATGTTGGACCCACACCGATCCTATTTTGGAAAGTTTTTTTAAATAGAAAGGAATCTTCCGCGACTAGAAGCTTCGCAAGGCGGAAAGCTAGAAGTTTGTTTTGAGGATATGGCCGAGGATTTCCCCTTTGGGTTTCTTGTTCCCAAGAAATAGGAAATACTCCAAAGGATAAGCTCTTTTCCCATTATTTGAGGGCCCATAACCTCCTCATTTATTTTTATATAAGGAGACCTCCTTCAGCTCTACAACCTTAGTGATGATATAAAGGACAAGCAATTATAGCTTTGGAGGAATAGTGCAGAGTGTGATTGTTTTTGTGTGTTGGTAACATAGTGAGATCTTGGACCTTTGTGTGTGAGGGTGTTACAAACGTGCTTGGATACAGACTTGTCGAAGGAGAGCCTCAAAATCAAGGCTTGGTTGTAAACTCCCCTCGTATTTATCATAATAAAATGCAACTAATGTTTATCTTCCACTCTTGTTTACATTTATAATGATATTTCTAACTTTCCTTGATCAGTTAGATAGGTTGTAATTGTTTTATGTTTGTCGTGGTGTCTTGACTGTCTGCACAGGTAATCAAACTTTGGTATCAGCGTGTATCGAACTTGAGGAGAACGACATATCAAGAAGCTTTGACGAAAGACGACAACATAGCATCAGGACAAGGTAGGTCATCTTCCTTGCTCTGAACTTCATTTATAATCTAGGAAGGTAGATGTTTGTATGTTCCCGTAGTTACTAGACCCACCCTAGGGCTAGAGGGATCGTCTTTGTCTGTAGAGAGGATTTACCTGCATAACAATATGGTCAAAGGTGTTGTTGGTGCACTTGTACTAGCCCCTGACAAATTGGTGTCTAGTGGGTAATCGTAATTTTGGTTTCGGGTCTGAAATAAAAATTTCTTCACTAGTCATGTAGATTTCATGGTTGTTATTTTCAGAATCATCAAGAGTTTTTTTGTTGTTGCTAAGTGCTAATTGTCCCTTGATGGGGGAAAGGCTCCTGCATGAATTTTTTTTGTTGTGAGGATCCCCCTTGCCCATGGTTACCCTACAACTTCTTCAGCTCAGGGAGGTCGGGACAATGGTGATTGTAATGGCCATACTCACCACATATTGAACAAGAGTGGTTTGTCCAAATATTTTCCCTCTTATTCTACCTTTGGGGTTACTTGGTTCCTAGTTTTGATTTGGGTTGGAGTTGCCTCTAGCCCGAGATAGCGGCTCAGGGCATTGTTGGTTGTTTCCCCCCTATCCAAGATTTCCTTTAGGCTTGTTTTTTCCATTTTTCTTAGCCACGTTAGGAGGATAATTTGGATTCTCCTAATTGTATGGTTGGCAAGGTTGGACTTGGGAAGGTTGCACAAAGTTCACCTGTGAATTATTCTGCATGGGTAGGTTTTATGCTGGGGATTGGGCATATTGCAGTCCTTGTTTCTTCTGTCAACATGTATAGCTACGTATTGGGTCCCCTGAGCTGGAGGATATGGTCCTCCATGCTGATGGTGGTATGATGATGCCCTACTGGTCAAATTTTATGGAGGCACAGGACGACTTTGGTAGCCGGGTTGTAGTATGTTATGGGTAGTGTTATATGCGTAACTGGGGTATGGAACACTACTTCTTAGGTGATTTTGGGTTAATGACCCAATCAAATCATTTTTGGAGTTCAACATGCCTCGTAATTCTTTGTAAGTTTGCAGGCGTGGGGCGTTAGGCAGGATATTGTAAATATACCATGACTGCGTATAGATCAGCTTGAGTTGTTGGGCCTTACTGATGGCATACTCTTCGGATATGGGATTTTTTTGCACCACATCCTTTGAAATCTCTGCGGTGAGATTTTTCAGGAACAGGTCTAACAGAACTCAATCATCGAGTTTGGCTTTGCACAAACTACGATGCCACCGCCATTCATGGAGATTGTCCGAGATATGGACGGCGGGTGTTTTCCTAAAGTGGGTCAGTGATTCCATTCTGGAATCATGGTGGATGGGTAACTAAAAATAGGTCAGGAACATAGTAGAGAGGGTGCTAAAGGTTCCATGTGTAGCATAGGGTTGCTCCACATATCATTTTGTGGCTATTTCGGTTAGGGTGCGTTGAAATAGAGTTAGTCGAATATTATTGTCAATGATGTTGTTCGACGAACACCACAGGTGCAAAATCATAACATGATTTCCGAGGTTTTCCACTTGCTTCCCTTTGAACTGTGGAATGTCCAAAGGGAGATTCGTGGGCATGGGAGGCTATTTGGGGTTGTGTGAAATGGGGTCGTTTGTCAACTTGGTTAAATCTAGTAGATTTAACGAAGCTAAGAAAGGTGACTATGAGTTTGTAGTCATTGCAATTTGTGAAAACACAATGTTCTGGTTAGGAATAGGGTTTTTCTGTGACGTACCCTATTGTGAGTTCACCTAGCTTCCCGAATGGGTGGCACTCCTCTGTCCCCTAGGGGTTGTGGGAGGAGTGGTATGTGGTGACCCTGTGGGGGTGTTCAACAGTGTGGCATTGGCTGGCCGACGAGGGTTCCCAACTAATGATTCCCCAATAAAGGATGAACAAATAAGGGTGGCAGTGTTTTGTATTTGACACCTAAATAGCAAAATACCTAGAACCCCTCCCAGTAATGGGGGTGTTAGTGACCTATAAATATAGGATTCATAATTTTTACTTGACTGATAGTAGTCTTGTAAATATGTACAAACTTTGCTTTCTGCAAGTTACTTTCCCATATTTTGTAAAATAAAATAAAAAAGAGAGTAAAAATTCCTAAAAGAAAAATCAAAGGAATTAGAAAAAATACTATACCCCAAAAGAAAAAAGATGAATAAAACATGAAAGTGTGCAAGTCTAAGTGCCACTACTTTTACCTTTTGCAGTTGATTATGGCAGAGTGTCAATAAATGCCATAATCTGTGATGATTTGAACAATTTAATCTTGACTCATCATCTTTCAATTTCAAATGTTGTAGATAGTGAATAAAGAATTGTCATACAGTTTAATCATGACAATTCAATAGTTAGGTAGAGAATAAAAGAATCCAACAGTTTAATCTGGATTCTTGGATGCAATAAGTGTATAATTAGATAGTTTACTATTTTCCAAACAGAATAAAAGGTTGTAAGGTTGCTAGTTCAAATGCACCTGATTAAAATAGAAGGAAAAAATGTTAGAAGACATAACTGGGTAGGTAGAAGAAGGTGGGAAACATCATTGTAAATATATTTCACCAGGCTACAAATAACTAATTTCCCCTTCCCCTAGCAATTTGATATTCTAAACTATCAGTCAAAGAGGCTCAAAGCATTTCCTTGACTTCTGTTGGGACCGGACCCAAGGCTTAATGACTAACTAGTTGAAAATGTTAAGTTTCTATATTAATCCCAGAAAAGTTCATCATTTACCCCTCCATGCACTCATCACCATTTTACTTCATAAGTAAGAACTCTTTCCTTACTTAAATGTTACATGAAGGTCCATTTAATTAACTTCCCACATTTTACAAAGTATAAAACCCTCAAAAAACATGATATACTAAGTTAAAGTGAATGAATTATGAAAATGAAGAAGCTTTATTCTAATTTTCACTTTCCTTAGTTTTATTTATGAAATTTTGAGTATTCATTCTCCCTTTTCATACTAACACTTAACCTATTTTATTAGCTCCCTATCAAATATCCTAGTCCTAATAATATAACTTTTTTTTATTTAATATCCCAAAAACACCCTTATTATATGCTTTTGTGTCAAAGATATTAATCACATGTTGAAATAACATCCCGAAATTACCCCTTTGACATAAAACTATCTATAAAAATATACCCCTTCCCCCTATGGTTTTTAGACCCCTCCGCAGTCTAAAACTATATAATAAAGTTAAATAATACAAAAATATGAATTTTATTTACACTCCGTGTATTTAAAATAACACACAAAAAATACTTACATCTTTGTATGCTTCCCCGATTACCCTTATCCCAAGGTTAAGAAGCCTAAGCTTATTTTTTCGTTAAGCCTTTTCCCCTTCATAATACGTGAAACCTCACGTTTCATATAAGTATCAAACCTTGGTTATACCTTTATTAAACCTGCCCCATTCTATATATAAACTCATTTTATATATTTGAAACCCATTATCCAGTCCATTTTCGCAGCGTTGGGTTCAACCTCAACCGTACGATCATCCCTATAAAAATCAATGGATGATATTGAACCCGGGTCCCAATTTCCCTTGATTCATGCCCTACCTTTCCCCGATATCACATTTTTCTCACACCGTAGATCTTTACCTTTCAAGATCAACGACTCACTGTAAAATCCCGGCCCCACCTTACTGTTTCCCCGCAACTTTCTGAAATATCTCGACCACTCACATCGCTCAATCAAATCCGACGGCGCATATTCAATATCGCATAACAAAAGTTATTAGGCAAAGTTTGTAAAAAGTAATGCGATAAAAGCTGTTTCGTGAAACCACTACCTGCTACATGTCTCATTTCTACTGGATTGAATTCCAAAAGTGAAAAACCATTTACCACCTAGGAGCAATGTGATAACCACTAATGGTTTCACCTTCAATGTGAAAACCACTCCTGCCATTTCAACTTGGCCTGTAATTAATACTTTGCGTATCGATAAAGCTTAAGATTTCAACCTTAGTTTTTATCATTTGCATACCTTTGCGCCTTCTCCCTTTGAGTAATCACTCATAGACACCATTGCAGAGCTGTTTTCGAATCCATTTGTGGTTCTAAAAACATTTCCCTCTGAAATTCACCGCCAAATATTTTCAGTGTTGGGAAAAATACTGAGAGGGGGGGTGAATCAGTATTTAGGACTTTATCAAACTTTTTACTTTTTCACTCTCTAAAACCCATACGCTACTTTGCTAGTTTGCACCAGCTTATACACGCTGAGTGAGTGCAGCCAAAACAGTAAACTAGCAGATATTGACGAGATCTAACTATGTCATTAATTCTTCACTTATATCATTCATCATTCATTCATTAGATGTTTAATAAACAGTAAACATGTGCAGTAAGAACAGAATAAACCATCACACAAAGCATCACACATGAACACCAGGATTTTTAGGTGGAAACCCAAGTCGGGAGAAAACCACCGCTGCAGTTGCTCAGCCTTCAATATTTTATTATAGAAAAAACATATTACAACATATGTGCTGGCGCAGACTTGACCAGCACGCAGGCACCCACTGGTTGCTACTACCTTCTCCCGAAGGACCAACCCCACCGCGACAAATTGAAGTGGGAGCTAATGCACCTCTGATTCCCATGTACACCACTCATGGAGCAACCCCTGACTATACATTTAATTTCACACTTACAGACCACGCTCATCAATTTTCAATCGATCCAAAGCCTTTTAGACACAAATCCAGTGTTAATGCTTCAACACATTTTCGGACGATCCACCTAAGAGTTTAAGTTCTAATTATACAATCCTAAATCAAACAACAACTCAGAATCAGAGAATACGAGCGCAGCAGAACATAGAATGTATCGTATATTTCATACCCCATGCTTCAGCAAACCCTAGTTTGCATACGCGCTTTCCTATCACTGATCCCGCGTATATGCGCGCCTTCTACCATACAAACCCGCATATACTTTTGTACATATTACAGATCTAATTTCACTGTGCATACGTGCTTTCTCTTCAGCGAAGTCACGTATATACGCGCTTCTTCTGCAGCAAACTAGCATATGGTTCTTCAGACATTTAGGTCATTGCAATTCTTCATAACAGACACATCACACAGATTTTACCCTTTACGTCAGACAGATGTTCGCCTCCTCTCATATCTAATCATTCCATAAACAGATGTAGCAAATACAAATACATTTCAGATCTAGATTCCCTTCTTCATCATTTTCTTCATAGGTGCTTCATGCATTCAGATCTATCATTCAAATGTAACCCTTTCCATTCAGATATACTTCAGAGAGAAGTATTCATTCAAGCTCAGACCTCTTGCACCCACACTCATGATTTGCTCAATGAATTTCTTCTCTTTATATAGGTTTACCCTTTTTCAATACCATGAGCCAAAACCACATTACTTCCGATGGTATTCCTGGACGGGGTCATTTAGACGAATCATTACCCAATACAATGGGTCAATACCATGGTGGTTACCCCTGGTTTTGCACTTTTGAGCGCTTTTTCCCATACGCGACTTGGCACGTACTTTCCCGCGTGCATACGCGACTTCCCCTAGACAAATCCGCGTATGCCTTGAAACATACTCTTTTCATCATAGATCTAGCACATACTGAGTTCCTTTCTTCATTGCCTTCTGTACTCACTGTAGATACATCATTTTTACATCATTTAATAAGCTCATCAAGACATATTCTATCAAGCACAACTTCATCAAGTAGGTTTCCATTCAAGGACAACACTCTATCAAGTGGGTTGTCATCAAGGACAACACTCAGCATCATATTTCCAACAAACATCATATCACATCAGATTTACATCATTTACCAAGTCCATCAAGTCAAGAATAACTTCATCAGGTGGATTTCCATCAAGGACAGCACATGTCAACAATCTCATGTCTTCATCTTCATTCAGTGGGTTGCCATCAAGGACAACACTCTGCATCATATTGCCAAAAATCTCCCCCTTTGGACTTGATGGCAACCTCGATGGTGTTTGATCATTACAACAGATAGGTACATTAAGAATACAATGACACCATGTCACTCTCCCCATTCTTTGACACCATTCTTTCTCTTCATTCAAAAACCATGTCACTCTCCCCCTTTGACATCAAGGGCAAAGGGCGGATCAAAACCAACACGCTCTCCCCCTGTTCTCCTCATGTGGAAGAAGCGTTCTGCAGATCTGATGTATACTGAAGTGACCAAGCTCCCCCTGAGTTCATGCTGAATCTTCAAACATATTTTTCAATGAGGTACATGACTCTATGAACTTCCTATCACCAAATACTCATACTTACATCAAATATCCAACCAAGTGGATTTACATATGAGACTCAAGTACCCAACCAAGTGGGTTTACACATCTCAACTCAACTACCCAACCAAGTGGGTTTACAAATTTGACTCAGCTACCCAACCAAGCGGGTTTAAAAATTTTGACAAGTCCTTACATGATTGAATATTACAAATTTACATCATGGGTCTTCAACATGACCTTTTTATCAAACTACAAATATAACTTTACATGACCAATACCAGAAAGACCTCAATAAAGAGATCATTTTTCAGAAACACCATAATGCCAACAATGCATTATACTCAGTAAGGCCAATGCTCCCCCTGAATCTGTGCATCCAAGCATCCTTTCCATATGACCAAGGCTCCCCCTTAGTTTATGCATCCTGAACACTTTCAACCAATCATCAAGGCATCTTTATCAAAACATCAGAGATTGAAGCAGTATTATAAGAACTGGAACACCACAAAAGATACCAGAGATACTAAACAGCACTGCAGCTGTGCTGAAGAAAGCTGACCCCAAACAGAAATTTGTCAGCAACCAGACATACGCGGTTTTATGTGCATGAACTCGCGTATATACGTGACTGTGTTTCAGGAAATCCGCATATCCAATACCATCTTCTATATTTTAACTAGATCTGATCCTCTGTGAGAGAAAGACAGTGTTCAGCTTCTTTCTGAGATATTTGAATGCTTCCCTGGAATACAGATAGATAGAACAGTGTAGTTGTGTCTTCAAGCATCATCCAACGGTTGTAGCATAAGCTCATTAGTAACCAAGAGTTCAGATTCTTTGCAGCATCAATACATTCTTTCCAAGAGAAATTATCATACCAAAACAACATCTTCAAATATGTGTCAATCATCCATGTGGTCCAATATCACCATGATATTTAAGATTTAACATGAAGTAACATATGTAGGGAAAAGATCTCAACCATAGTAACAAACTCTGCATGATCTATTCTTATTTCTGAATCAAACGACTTCCAACTCATCCATGTGTGAGCACAAAAGATACATTTCAGCAAACAGGGCTCAAAATCTCATCATAATAAACCATATACCAAGTCATCATCATTTGAGCATGAGTATCACAATAACCAAAGAATAAGCAGTCATAGTGCCAACAATGCACTCATTAGTATTCAACCTGCTGCTCCCCCTGAACCAGTGCTCCTCCTTAACTTGTGCAACCTGAATACGTTCATCAGCAAGTCATCAGCAACAATCTCTGCATGAACTGTCCTTATCTCCGAATTATAAGACTTTTATCTCAGCAACGAATACTCTTCATCAAAAAGAAAACAGGACTCATCCATAATCTTCAACATAAGAAACCAAGTATCATATCATCATAATTTAGAACTGAGAAACTAAGCTGATACTGAGTCAATAATACAGTTATTAACAGTCAGACTGATGCTCCCCCTGAACCTCTGCTCCAGATCTTCAGCTATCATATAAATTCTCTTATCATCAATGCATACGCGATTGTGTCTGCTGGAACTCGCGTGTATACGCGACTTTTGTTCATATAACCCGCGTATGGAAAGTGAAGCATAGAAATTTTCACATTCCTTCATCTCCCCCTGAACTTGTACTTCCTGTACCTGTCTTCTTCATATCAGATGCTCTGTCAGAAATACATATAACCAGAATAATCAAATCAATCATGAGAGACATCATACATTGCTCCCCCTGTGACGATATATTACTAAATCTCATAATGTATCCCACATCATTCCTGCAGTCAATCAGAGAAGTAAGCTTCAGAAGCGGATGACTGCAGTAGGGTCAAAATTCCCTACGTTTCTGATCGGTCCTCCATCTTTTTCCATATTTGTTTGAACTTTCTATTTGTGTGCTGGAAGTTATCCAATTTCTCATATCTGTTCAACCTGCATTCCTTTTCTACATGTCCATACTTGTTACAAGAATAACATCTCATGTGTCCAGAGAAATAAGAATAAGAATCACAATGAGTATTTCTAATCTTCCTCCTATTACAATCAGCTGCTTTATGTCCATACTTGTTGCATGAAAAACAATATCCCTTGAAGCTACCAGAGTACCTTTCTATGTAGGATCTGTTAGTTTGTGGCTGAAATATTCTGCTTCTGCAATTTGCTGCAACATGCCCATAATTATGACATTTAAAACATTCAACATTCTTGAATGATATCCTTTTAGAATTCATGATCATTGGTTGACCTTTTGTTTCTTTCAACTCTTCAGGTTTTGCTTTGACATCCTTTGAATCTTTAGCACTTCCTTGTGAACTAGATTCTCCTTTGACCGTTTCATGAAAACCCAGACCAAGTTTAATAGAAGGAGACCTTTGACTACTAAGAATATTGTCCAAAATCTTAGTACTATCTTGAAACCTAAAAATTTCAACCTTTTCTTCTAATTTACCTTTGAGAATGTTTACCTCAACCTCCAAGGCTTGACATTGCTTCGTCATGCTTTCTTCTTTCCTTCTTCCATATTCTACTTGATCATTCAGATTTAGAATCTCTTCTTTCAACCAATTTTCGTTTTCTTCACATGTTTGTTGCAGCTCTTCATTCTTCTTATTTGATTTTTCCAGATCTTCTTTGAGAGAGATGATTTCTGCTTCAAGTCCTTCCTTTTCAAACGACAGAGGTTCTTTATTCTTCTTATTTGATGCTTCGAGATTTACTTTCAGAGATATGTTTTCTGCTTCAAGTCTTGCATTCTTCTTATTTGATTTATCCAGGTCTTCCTTGAGGGAGATGATTTCTGCTTCAAGCCCTTCCTTTTCAAATGATTGTAGAGGTTCCTCATTCTTCTTACTTGATGCTTCAAGATCTGCTTGTAGAGAGATGATTCCAGCTTCAAGACCTTCATTCTTCTTTTTTGATTTTTCGAGATCTGTATTTAGATCGTTAATTTCTGCTTCTAGTCTTTTCATTCGATTGGATGCATAAGCATGAAACCTTTGATACTTTTCTATAGATTCATTCTCCTTAGATGATTTTTTCTGATCTTCATCTTTAATCTTGACAGCTTCTTCTAGATCCATACTGTCACTTTCTCTATCATTACCTTTGCATATACAGTTAAGTGAAATACAAGAACAACGATTAATACCTGTTTCATCTCCTTCAATTTCTGCTATACATGATTTTTGAGGTATCTCCTTTCCTTGAGTAACCTTCTTCTTTTACTTCTTTACCATGAGCACTTGTAGAGCTTGGTCAGAATCTTCTTCATCTTCACTGGACACTTCATCATCATCTTCATTTGTATAATAACTCTTCCTCTTCAAATTGTTTCCCTTTACCATGTTTTTCTCTATAAGGAAATTTAGCAGCATAGTGACCAACTCTTCCACAATCAAAACATTTGAAGGGAAGCTTACCTTTGAATCTTCCAGTACCTAGTTGGAGTTTTCTCACAAAATTCGCTTCTTCTTCTTCGGATATATAGCTAGATTCCTTAACAACTTCCTTTTCTTTTCCTTTTGCATATGCCTTAAAAACAACTTCTTTGATTTGAGAAGGACCTCCTTGTCTCATTTCAAAAGCAGTCAGAATACCATGTAATTGAACAATAGTAAGAGTTTGCAGATCTTGCCTTTCTTCAATAGCTGAAACTTTAGAGTAAAATTTTGAAGTCAAGGATCTTAAGACTTTTTCCACCAAAGTAGTCGGTTATGGTTTCACCCAAATTTCTCATTTGATTTACAATATCATCCAAATGAAGAAAGAAACTGGCAACACTTTCATCACTATGCATCTTCAAATTTTCATATTCAATTCTAAGGGTTTGGAGTTTTGCACTTTTTACTTTTGTATCTCCTTCATAGCTCAGAATGATTTTGTCCCATATTTCTTTTGCTGAATGTAGCTGCATCACTTTAGCAAATTCTGATTCAGACATGCTTCCTAACAAGACATTCACTGCTTTGGCATTGATTTCATACTTCTTCCTTTCTGCTGCATCGGTAGGAATACTTGCTGGGTATTGATAACCTTCTTCCACGATTGCCCATACATCTGCACCAAGACTTTGCAGATATGCTTTTGTTCATACCTTCCAGAATATCAGATTGCTTCCATTGAATAGAGGTGGCTTTAGAGACATTACTCCTTCAAGACTTCCCATTGCGACGGATCTCCTTCAAGCGATCAAGCTTCTGCAGAAGAACCTGCTCCGATACCAATTGTTGGGAAAAATACTGAGAGGGGGGGGTGAATCAGTATTTAGGACTTTATCAAACTTTTTACTTTTTCACTCTCTAAAACCCATACGCTACTTTTCGGAAGCCAACTAGCGTATACACGCGGATATGCTTCATAAAACTCGCGTATACACAGAGATCTAATTATGCCATTAATTCTTCACTTATATCATTCCATCATTCATTCATTAGATGTTCTATAAACAGTAAACATGTGCAGTAAGAACAGAATAAACCATCACACATAAGCATCACACATGAACACCGAGATTTTAGGTGGAAACCCAAGTCGGGAGAAAACCACCGCTGCAGTTGCTCAGCCTTCAATATTTTATTATAGAGAAAACATCTTACAACATATGTGCTGGCGCGGACTTGACCAGCACGCAGGCACCCACCTGCGCTCGTTTACCAGCCTCTCCTGGAAGGGAGCTCCAACCCCCTGACTCGTTTACCAGCCTCTCCTGGAAGGGAGCTACGACCCCCTGATCTCGTGTACCAGCCTCACCTAGAAGGGAGCTACAACCCCCTGACTGAAGGCTACAACGCTCAGCACCTCTATGGACCACGTTTCATCAATTTTCACACTGGATCCAAAGCTTCCTTCAGGACACAACTTGCAGGCCACATTTCATCATATTTTCAGACTGGACCCACTCCACATATTTAAGCTCCATCATACAACCAAACTGAAGCAGAAAACTCAGAACTGTAGAATACAGATAGCAACAACACAACATAACAGATCAGACATTTCATACCCCATGCTTCAGCAAACCCTAGTTTGAATACGCGCTTTCCTTTCACTGATACCGCGTATATACGCGCCTTCTACCATACAAACCCGCGTATACTTCTGTACAAATTATAGAGCTAATTTCACTGTGCATACGCGCTTTATCTTCAGCGAAGCCGCATATATACACGCTTCTTCTGCGGCAAACCAGTGTATGTTTCTTCAGACATTTAGGTCATTACAATTCTTCAGAACAGATAAATCACACAGATTTTACCCTTTACTTCAGACAGATGTTCGCCTCATCTCAGATCTAATCATTCCATAAACAGATCTAGCAAATACAAGTACATTTCAGATCTAGATACCCTTCTTCATCATTGGTGCATCATACATTCAGATCTATCATTCAACTGTAACCCTTTCCATTTAGATATCCTTCAGAGAGAAGTATTCATTCAAGCTCAGACATCTTGCACCCACACTCATGATTTGCACAATGAATTTCTTCTCCTTATATAGGTTTACCCTTTTTCAATACCATGAGCCCCTTTTTCAATACCATGAGCCAAAATAATACCATGAGCCCAAAACTACATTACTTCCGATGGTATTCCTGGACGGGGTCATTTAGACGAATCATTACCCAATACAATGGGTCAATACCATGGTGGTTACCCCTGGTTTTGCACTTTATGAGCGCTTTTGCCCATACGCGACTTGGCACGTTATTTCCCGCGTGCATACGCGACTTATCCTAGACAAATCCGCGTATGCCTTGAGACATACTCTTTTCATCATAGATCTAGCACATACTGAATTCCTTTCTTCATTACCTTCTGTACTCATTGTAGATACATCAGATTTACATCATTTAATAAGTTCATCAAGACATATTCCATCAGGGACAACTTCATCAAGTAGGTTGCCATTCAAGGACAACACTCTTATCAAGTGGGTTGTCATCGAGGATAACATGACATCAGGTTGCCAAACATCATATCACATCAGATTTACATCATTTACCAAGTCCATCAAGTCAAGAATAACTTCATCAGGTGGATTTCCATCAAGGACAGCACATGTCAACAATCTCATGTCTTCATCTTCATTCAGTGGGTTGCCATCAAGGACAACACTCTGCATCATATTGCCAACAAGCCTTCTACGAAGCAAATGCGACCAATTTGAAGATTGGTATAAACCTGAAAACCCTCTTCGACTGCAACCATACCTCTTCAAAGTATTTTTTAGTAATATAACCTACAAAATCTTAATTTCGAAGAAAAAAATTAAAACACTTTGAATAGATAAACCAAAATTACTCATCTAAAAATATTCAAACCCTGAAGAAACAGGGGGAACCCTGTCAAAATTTTCTCAGAATTTTCCACTTCCACCTAATTCAGTTGTAAAGAGTTTTTGACCATCCAAAAGCTATTTATGTGGTTAAAATCCATTTGAATTATAGAAAAATCCATTAAAACCCTTGCCCAGATTCTAAATTCTTCCTAAAGCAGCTCAATTTTCCTTCCATTTCCCAAAAGAAACTAAGCAAACAGTCTAATATTGCTCAGTTCTATTCAAAATGACAAAAAAACAGGTCACTCCTAGGACTGGAGGTCCCAAACCTCAAAATCCTGCATCTAGCAAGCTTCCAAATCCTAAACCTGCAAAAATCGATAAGCCTACTCCTACCCTAACTACTGATTCCACTAAAGTAGTTAGACCTTTGCAGCCACCTGTCACCTCTGAAGAGAATAGTCCCTTGATTTATTTAAACTATAGAATTGTTGATGCTACCTTAGAGTTCGATCTACTTGAAGTACATAGCTGGTGTCACGAGAAATTTTAGAAGAAAGTGGAAAATAATATACCTATTGTTATTGCCCAAATCCACCTCAGGTTGAAAGAAGGCAGGATTCAGGGTAACACCAAACCACGCTCAGTCTGGTAGCTAGCCCTACCAAAACAGGAGAGGGCTCTCTCTGGGTCAATCTAAGGAAAAATGTATCAATAGGCCTTGAGATGACTGAAATGAGTGATAATTTTAGGCTAGGTATATTAATAAAGGAGTTTGGAATGATTTTTAGGGGTTTTTGTTGGAAAAAGGGAAAGGCAATTTTGGGCTTGGGGATGAGGCCAATTTCTTGCAGAGTTCAAGTTGGGGAAGGGAAGGCAATGGCTTTGATGTCTTAGATTCAATGAATGGATAGAAAAGACTACTGAGGAGCTGAAGAGGGTAGGAAGGTGCAAGGATCCTCTTCAAATGGAGGAAAACATATAAAACTAAACAAAAGTTTAAGGCAGAGCACCAGCAAACTAATGAATTCTACCTTAGTTACTCATTTGTTTAATTCAAAAGAAAAGAGAAGGGAAATGGAATACATATAACATTTAATGAAACATACAGATACATGGAGAAAAAAATCATCAAAATTCAGAGCCACAATGATCCCAACAAGTGCTGCAAAACCCTAGTCTTTCCTTTGCCAAAAATGCAGAAGTGTATGTACAATGAAGTGCCAAACTATTCCCAAGTATCCAACCCTGAAAAAGTCTCAGAAAATACAATATATAGACCATCATAACCCCTCCCCATGCCTCTAGGGGTCTATCTCATCCTTCTAGGAGTTTTTTCAACCAATTCTAAACAAGGAACTGAAATCTAGGCAATCAAACAACTTGCCTCTATATGGAAGGAAACTGATTCATTCATTTAATTTTCACTTTTTAGTGGATGAATTTTCTAGAACAAGTAAATAAGAGCCAAAATTACATCATAATCATCAAATTACATCAAGATAGATCAATAGTTACATCAAAAAGTAAAACTAGTTAAAACTGGGCGAATTTCTAAGCTGAAGAGTCAAAATGAGGCCAAATTTCTCTATGCGCCACGCCCAAAAACTCAATGCGTCGCGCCACTTTGAGCCTTTTTTTGAGGCACTTCCAAAAGTCCAAGTTGAGCTCATGATATTTCATTGGAAATCCCTGTCTGTCTACTATCCAACCCAAGTGGAATTTTTCAATTTGGAGTTCATTTGCCCCTCCAAAACTTCAATCTCCCAAGACTGGTTCCTGTGTGTGTGAAAGGTGGCAGAAAGGCCATTTTTGGAGTGTTTTTGACCCTTAAGACCATCCAGAACTTGATGAAATATCTCAGCCATTTCTGAACATGCATAATTTATCATAAAAAACTCAAAAATATCAAGTTTTCCTCCAGAAGATGTCTCAAACGTAAGCGCGCGCCAAGTGGCGCGACGCGTCGGGCGGAAAAATCTGTTTTGCGACCAAATTTTCAAAAATGAAAAAATTTACTCCAAATTTTCTGAAACTTGGAGTGAAGGCCCCCCATCATGTTCCATGCTCATCCAAAGAAGCTTCGGCCAAGATTTGGAGTGGATCAGGCCTTTTCCGACGTTTCGGTGTTCTCCTCAGCCTCGCCTTCGGGATCTTCATCTTCGCTTTGCAAACATGTGTGCGGGCCCAATAGTGGTTCTTCATATGTCTGAGCATGTCTTTGTCCCTATTGGCCTTCGCCAATAGTTTCTCAAGATGAATGTTGACTCTCGTAAGGAAAGTCTCCCGCTCAAACGGTGTCATGTCACCTGGTCCTTTTCGGGCCAATTCCCGGTCTTCACGGATTTTCTGCAACTCCATGAGTGTGTGCTGATCCTCCAATTGTTTATTCCACTGCTCCAAGTAATTTATAACCCATTGAGCTCTCTGCAATTTCTCGGTCAATGTTTTGATCTCAGCTTTCTACTCCTAGATGATTTCTTTTAGCTTTGAGCTGGGAGAACTCAAATCAACATCAATGAGTGTAAAATCAGTGTCTTGCATAGGCCTCTTGCCTCTGTCCTATCCCTGTATCTGTGCTGATGTCGAAGGCGAGACCCCTTTCACCCCAAGTGGAGATAGTACTCGCGTTGCTGATGAAGGTAACGAGACCCTTCCACCCCAGGTGGAGATAGTACTCGTCGTGCTGTTGCAAATAAGGCTCTGGTACCTCTCTGATAGGTAACACACACTAAAACACTGATAGGATCTATCTCAGGACCCTCAAACTGATGTGAAGGCTCACCCTCATCATGAACAATCTTTGGAGGAGGCTGAAGGGATGTGAAGAAGTCACGGGAAATGAACTCCTCCCATGCAATTCCCTACAATCCAAGCTGATGTACCACAATAATCTTGATGAGCGCATAATGATAAATGTTGTTATGCTGCTGCTCTGGAGTCTTCTTCTGCACAAGAATAGTCATCCGCTCTATGTTTCGGCACATGAAGTATGGAATGTTCATCATCCTCACTCTCATGAAATGCATCAAAACTCTGATGTGGTATGCATAAAGGCGTGAGAACTGGCCCTCACAGCTGAAGTATCTGATGATGAGTTTCATTAATGGCGCATAGGACTCCTTCAAGAATCTAAAAGGAAACACCCAGTTGAGCTGCCTCATATAACTAGGCCTGATGTAAGGTTCATAATATGCTCTATCCAACTGTTGTCTCTTATTCCACTCTTCACCTATATTCGGTATCCCAGTTGCCTGAGAAATGGTTTCTGGTGTCAAGGTAAAGTTCACTCCAGCAAGGTTTACATGACCATCACGCAAATGTAAAACAAACAGGCGAACCAACACCTGATGATGTTGAATCTGAGAAATCATCTCACAATACTGAAAACATGAATGTTGCTGAAAGCATGCCATTGCAAGCGAGCAAGCCTACAACTGAGTCAAGGAAGTGGGCTCTTCTCTAACGTGCTTACCACTTTTATGAGGCCTTCTCGGTACATTAAGCTCGGTGGTTGAGTCACTATCCTACTCATATTCTTGCTCATATGACGAATTTGTCTCTGTCATGGTGCTGAAAGCAAGGTGTATGTTTGGTGTGTTGAAAATGAGAAATTGGACTTAGTGTCTTTGTTTTCAATGCCAAATGTGCTAAATAGGAAATAGGGACTATGAGGAAATATGAATAGTGGGAAAGTGGGGATTTTCCAAGTGAATTTAATGCAGTAACAGTGACTTGACTATTTGGGGAACTTCGGAATTTAGGGAATAAGTGATATGAAAGGAGGAGGGCGAGTAGGGTTTAGTGATAAGGAAAATGGGAACAAGGGATATGATTGTTTTTGGGACAGAGGGAATAGGAAAGGGATATAAATGGTTTGGGAGGTTAGGGCATAAGGGATTTGACTATAATGATAGGATTATGAAAGGGAAAGGGATCATAGGTGGGAAATGGTAATATGACAGTGAGTATTCAACATGAAAATGATTTTTAAAACACCATTTGAAACACTAAGGAGCAGATTCTGATATGGACATAGGGTTTATATTTCACCAATCAAAACTCTCATGTCTTTGCCTCCAAACAACACCAAACACGATCTAAAATCAATGTGCAACAGTTTTCAAACTTACTTGGAGAAAAAGAGATGGAATTGTTTTGGTTTTTTATGAAGCCGTGATGAATTTCTGCGTGGAGGCTCTGTGCGCCGCACACAAACCTAGTGCGCCGTGCCAGTTGCAAATTACACTGTGACAATCGGCCCTATGCGCCGCGTGGCCTATGTGCGCTGCGCCTTCTCCCAATGCGCCGCGCGCACTCCAAACACACAGTTGGTCTTTAAAAACACAACTTCGCCTTCCATGATTTTCTCTTGAGTGTTTGACAAGTTCTTGCAATGCAAATGAATTTTGAATGTGAAAAATATATTATAGTCATGTCTTTGATTTTTGCTTTGCAAAGACCCACTTTTGTAATGTTTTTAAATTGGCATTTTTTTTTAATACAAACTCTGTTCTTTTTTTTTCCACTTGACTTTTTGGCTGAAATGATGAAGCTCTTTTGTTGATTTTTTGCAGGGATGGTTGGCATTGTATTTCGGAAAAGGAGGACCAAGGCTGCCTCTGAATTCTTCATGACGGAAAACTTTATAAATTACATATTTATTACAAACAATAAATTTGACAATTTCTTCTTCAAAACAGAGTTTTGAAGAAGAATCATTTTTGAGCATTATTGATAATGAACAATTTGAAATGAAAACTTATTTGGAACCTCCCTCTGACCTGCTGGCATCATTGGACACTCTAAAACACAAAATTTTAGAAACCCTAGACCTAATGACTGAGATGACTCTTTAGTTAACCAAGAGACCAAAACAAGACTATGAATGACTTTTAAAATTTGATTTTGACGAATAGACCTAAGCCAGCAGGTACAAGGCATGAGGGGAATAAGTAACAAAGCCCTTCCGTCAGATGATGGCATGCCCCTAACGGAATGCAGATGAATGAGCTGAATGAGACACCTAAAAATGAAATTCAATAAGAGAAATGATCTCTGATGGAGGGATGTAAAGACCAACTCTAACATTGGCTCCAATGGGGATGGTGGCTCCTTGGAGGTGCCAAGAATGGCAGATCTCTGGGAGAGATAGACAGTGCCTTCGTCCATTGGGCTATGGAGTCCATTATTTTGACAAAGCAACTCAAGACTATTGACTGAATTTATTTGACTGAAAATTTGACTCAGACTGACTCAACTTTTAAAACTGAAATTAATGAACCAAACCGACTAGACAGACTCAAACCAAAACTGAAATCCTTATTTAGAATTATAGCCTTCACTTCGGGCCCCAAACTGAAGAAAAGACCACAGTGCACACTTGTGATGAAATTGAAATAAATGATATGTACAATGACAATGTGATCAGCAGAAAACATCTTAGAAATGGTACCGCTTGAGTAGCCGACCATTGACCGGCCCTCCTGGACAGTCTTCACCATTCATCTCCTTCAAAAGAAAGGCGTTCTGACCTTGATATGCTGCAATCTTAAAGGGACCTTTCCAGATATTTTCAAACTTACCGTGTTTACCTTTGTCCTCATTCCTAGCATCCCACTTCAATACCACCTCCTCCAATTGGAATTTATTCGCCTTCGCTTTCCTGTCATATATTTTCTTGATTCTCTCCTGCAACTTAAATGTGTTCTGGAAAACCTCTTCTCTCGTTTGCTGCAAATGAATCATCTGATTTATCCTTCTCTGCATATGGTTTTCTTCACTGCCAGCTTCCTGAAGAAGCCTGACCACCGAAACAGCAAGAGAGGTAGGAAACACTGTATCCAATCCATAAAATAACTCAAAGGGGGACATACCAATGGATTTCTTTTGACTCACCCGATTAGCCCATAGCGCATTGAACAGATTCTTATGCCAACTCTTCTTATTTATTTCCAGCAACTTTTTAATCATGTCGACTAAAGATTTATTGGAAGATTCCACCAATCCGTTGCCTTGCAGATGATAGGCGGTTGAATGTCCCAAAATTATTTTATACTTGGCACAAAACTCAATCATCTTTCTTGATTTGAAATTTGTTGCATTATCAGTGATCAATTTATTCGGGCAACCAAAACGAGACAAAATGTTAATCTCAAGGAAGGAAATGATTACCGAATCCGTAGCCTGCCTTGTGGGAACTGCTTTGATCCATTTCATAAAATAATCAGTCGCTGTTAGGATCCATCTATGATGTCCTGAAGAAGGAGGATGGATCTCCCCAATGAAATCCAAACCCCACTGCTGAAAAGGGGCGTTTACCTGAATAGGTTTAAGTGGAAAAGGCTGTAATTTCTGTCTTCCTTCGAAAATCTGGCACTCATGGTAGCCTTTGACAGTTTTATACACATCAGCAAACAATGTCGGCCAATAGTATCCCGCTCTCAAAATCTTATTGGCTGTTGTTTTCCAAAAAAGGTGACCCCCGCAGTCTCCTTTACGGAAATCTTCCATTACCTTCTTCGTTTCTTCTTCCACCAAACAATTCAACAAAACACCACCCGGATCTTTCCAATAAAGTGCAGAATTCAAAATACAAAATTTTGCAGCCTTCAGTTTCAGAGTTCTACCTTTGTTTCTAGTCATGCTGGGCGGTGGTGACAAATTTTGAAGAACATACACGATATCTGAATACCACGGAGAAGCAGCATAAATTTTTGATACCTGAAGTGGCGAATTCTCCTCATCCTCATCAGACATAGCAACAATCAGATTTATGTCTAGCGCATGCAAATTCGATTCAGCCATAAGCTTCGCTAGCCCCTGTCCCTTGATAAGCTTCGTGGGCTTTATCTCCACATCATACTCTAGCAAAGCTGCAATCCACTTGCCTCATCTTCCTTCCGGATCAGTTTGTACTAAAACATCTTTCACGGCAGCATTAGGAACATAAGCCAAAATATGAGAATGCAAAATGTATACCCGAAAATCCTTTAATTCTTTCACAAGTGCCAGAGCTTGCTTCTCAATGATGTTGTACTTCAAGGTTTCGTCTCTTAAAGTTCGACTGAAAAAAGCTATTGGATTTTCATGCCCATCTCTTTTCTACATTAACACAACTGCCATGGTTTGCTCTGAAGCAAATGAAAACAAAATAAAATCTTGGGTGTAATCCGGGCTGATTAACACTGGAGCTGAAGATAGTGCCAACTTTACCAAATTAATGGACTTTACCGCCTCTTCAGTCCACTTCACTTGGCTGTCCTTTTTAAGCATATTTGTTATTTCTCTTAGATGTTTAGCAAGGTTCGGCACAAAATGGCGTAAAAAGTTCATCTTACCATTAAAAGACTGAATCTCCTTCTTGTTCCTGGGAGGGTCAATTTGCTGAATTGCTTCAACACGTGCTGGATCAATACGAATGCCATCTTTTGAAATAACGTGACCAAGTAATTTTCCCTCATCCATGGCAAACAAGCTCTTTTTCAGATTAAGTGAGACACCATATTTTCTGCACTTTTGAAAGACAACTTTCAAGTGATACATATGCTCTTCATCTGAATTGGAAAAGACTGTCAAATCATCAAGGTATATAACAAGGAAAACATCCTTCTCATTTGCAAAAGCCATGTCCATCACTCGCTGAAAAGTCGCACCAGCATTTTTCAAACCGAATGGCATCTTGGCATAGTGGAAAGTTCCCCACGGAGTGGTGAACACTGTTTTTTCTTGGTCGTCCTCATGGACCAAAATTTGGTTATATCCAGAATAACCATCGAGTAGTGACATACGAGATGCTCCAGCTACTCACTAAAGTATATGATCCATTTTGGGCAATGGATAATTGTCCTTCAATGACACCTTGTTCAGATTTCGGAAATCAATGCACAACCGAATCTCACCTATCTTTTTCCGCACTGGCACCAAATTGGAAATCCAATCAGAAAATCTGATGGGGACAATGATTCCTACTTTGTACAACCTGTTTACCTCCTTCTCAATTGATGGCAGCAACTTCGGATTGATTCTTCTCAGCTTCTGTCTGAAAGGCTTCTGATTAGGCTTGATTGGGATAGTGTGCTGAATTATATTGGTATCATACGTCTTTAAATCTGAGTAGTCCCAATCGAAAGCATAAGCGAAAGAAGACAACAAACTGATATATTTAGCCTTTACCTCCGGTGGCAATGATTTGGATAACTTTACCATCTTTGGGTCTTCAGCTGTTCCAATATTTACATCTTCAACTCCTTTTTCAGTCAGCCGTAAGGTTGGTTTCTTAGCCACATCATCCTGATCAAAGAGCTCTTCTAAAGGTATCAAACCTTTAGGAATAACGTTATCTTTCAGCTGCAACACTTCCATTTGATTGACTTGCACGTAAGCTTCACCATCATCATATTCTATATCAATTGAGGTATCTTTGAACTTACCTTTACTTTGCAGAAAATCATTAATCTCATCGTCATCTTGGAAAACTTGCCAACATATTTGATTATACGGGACGGTAGGATGGTGCTTCACATGGATTTCGAACTTATTACTTGAGTTCATTGGGATCTTCAAATTACTTGCTGCCTTAGCAAGTGCATCTGCAATTCCATTTTGAATGCGAGGAATACAAGTCAAGGTATAATCTGAAAATTTCTTCAAAATATCAAGAACAACATTCCGGTAAGCCCGCATTCAGGGATGCTTCGTTTGGTATTCACCCTTCACCTGCTTAATCACCAATTTGGAGTCGCCATAGACTGCAATTCTCTTAGCATTAAGCTTTCTAAGAATTTTTAGGCCAGCAATTAGAGCTTCGTACTCAGCCTCATTGTTCGAACAATCAAAAGCTAATTTGTAAGAACATACCCGCACATTGCTCGGTACCTTGTTTGGAGCGGAAAAAGGACTTCGTACCAAAATACCAGTTCCAGCACCATCATTTCCCACTGCACCATCGAAATACATGGTCCATAGACCCTCTTCATCATCTTCTAAGTGCTGAAATTGTGCAAGATCTATTTTTTCTGCTTGCTGTCCACTATCTTTAGCTAATTTCTCAACTGTGCTTTCCGGTTTTTGCCTTTCTTTCTGCAAAAATTCTCTGAAATTCTCGGTAATCTCTGGAATATCTTCTGCTTGAACTAACTGACTATCTACATCATTGAAACTATCGGCAAACAAAACAAAAGACTCTAAATCTGTATGTACATAATTAATCAGATGATTAACCGGTTTCTCCTTGGTTGCAATCATATACTTCATTTTTTGTTCCCGGTACAACTTTCTCATTTGACCAAACACGGGAATCGTTGCATAGGAGAAATCTAGTTGTAATGTCCCTTTCAATTTTTCTCCCCAAGATCTGCAAAGCAACATACCAAATCTGGGAGGAATGTCTGCCACAAATACATCCATCAAAACATTCTTTGTGGGAATCTGATCCAAACTGACAACCAAGTCTTTAATGAGCCCAATACATCTCACTCTGCTAGAATCAAATGAATAAAGATCATGGTACTTCCTAGTGATGTCTAAACCCAACTTCTCCATGATTGCCTTCGGCATAAGATTATGGGCAACACCGGAATCGAACATGGCATTATGCAATACAAAATCATGCAATCGAAGACTGATATAAAAAGGAGGCACTTCGCTATCTGGAGACTCACCATGTAAAGCTGGTCCAAATATTAGTTCCGGTTGATCATCTTCAATATTCACCATATCAGACATGGGATCGAAATTCAAAATTTTAGAAACTTGACCTCTATAACTGTTGTTCTTCATTAGTTCAGTCAAGGGAATGGATACTTTTAATTTAGAAATCTCATTCTCCAAACTAAAGGCTGAAGTCTTTTCGATATCTTTGGCTGGAACATATTTCTTTTCAGCCTTCTCCCTCGATGTAATTGGCTGATTTTATTTTTTTGCTAATGATGACTTAGTGGCAGCGGGATCAACTATCTCTTTTGCTTTCTTTTGTGCAACAGGTGAATCGTTTTTAGGTGCTGAAACTTTTTTGGATTGGGTTGACAGGCACATCTCTGTTTCTAAGAGAATATTGCTTCTGCTGGGCTGACAAGGCATTCATATAACCTCTCTGATACTCATTCGACTCTTCCTCAAGAACTGCATCATTGGCTAAGATAAAATCCTCATCTCTTTGTACAACTAAACTTTCTGCATACTCCTCATCTTCAGTGATATAAATGGGCAAATCATCAGGAGTAAAGAAATGATTTTCCTCCCCTACTACATCATCTTCATCATCTGAATCCTGACCAACAAAATTCTGCTGAAGAGGTGTCTTTACTTGCTGCTGGACTGCTGGTTCTTGTACTCGCTGCTCTCGTTGTTTGATCCTGAATTGGGGCTGCTGCTGACCACGGAAATTGGGATTTCGGATCTGCGGTTCGGGCTTATCAAGTGTGAACCTTTCAAACATTTTTTCCACTTTACGAAGTAGCTAATCTGATGTAGATGTAGAAGCTTCTTCCTTTATCACAACTTTCTTCTCTGCTCTCAATCTAGCTCTCTTGTCATTCAAATTTGCCTCGACACTAATGACAATCTTCTGCATGTCCTCTAAGGTGGGAGGATCTCTATCTCGTAATGAATAGGCCATCTCCGGATCAAAACCATCCAGGAATTTTAACAAATCTGACTTCTTAGATGGCCTCAAGTCATCAGGAATTGCATTATAAACCGCATTAAATCTGATAATATAGTCTTGGACGGACTCATCAGCATTACGTTTGATCTTGGTATATTCAGAAGTGATTTGAAGTGGATCTTTCTTCATTTCCCACCGATCTAGAAAATGTCTCTAAAGCTCATCTAATGTATTAATACTTCTGGGCTGCAAAGCTCTAAACCACTTGCGTACCTCACCTCCAAAAGTTTGCACAAACAATCTCATGGTGACATTCTCTTCATCAATTTCATGGATATCAAAGAAGTCTTTCATTCTATCAATATGATTCTGAGCAGGCACACTTTGAGGGGTACCATCAGACAAAGGGATTTTACTCTGATAATCAGTGGGCATGGGATCTAAGTTTTGGGGCAAGACAAGAGGTGTGAATCTAGCAGCCATTGCTCTTGGTGGATTTATGATCTGTCTTGGAGAAACAGGTAGAGTAGGAGCAGTAGATGTATGAGGTGTATGTGGTGGAGATGGAGGAGGAAATACTGCAGATTGCTGATCAGATATAGATGGTTGCACGGGAATGGTAGGAATGAAGGGAAGCTCGGCGTGAACTTGTGAATCAAAAGTAACTGTTGATGGACCAAGAGTTTCAGATGCGGATTCGATAAACTCAGGAATATTCGTTGCCACAATAGAGTTTTGAATGTTCAAGATGTAACTATCAATGGATCTATTACCTTGTTCAATCTCAAGATACTTGATAAACTCGGGATTTATGACAGTAGAACTAGTAGCACTTTCAGACTTAGTTTCAAACAACGACAACTCAAATTGATCATCAAACTCAATATCTTCAAGGAATTCAAATACAGTAGGGCATGAATGAGATTTAAACAAAGGGATCACAGGACTTTCTCGACGGAGGATTCTTGAAATCAGATTGGGATTCTCATACATTGGAGGCGGATCAGGATCAGGATTAGCTCTAGTATGTCTTCTGGAAGCCAGTGTGTTGATCTATTCAAAAATCAAAGGACAAAACCGATCTATTTCAGCCTATCAAATTCTAGACTCAATCACCCAAAAGTCCAGAATGATCTGATATACTGGGGTAATTCACAAGTCAAGTGTCACGTTCACAAGCTAAACCGGAGATTGACTAAAGCAGCATTTATCTACTTCCGCTAATGCAAAGCAAAAGCGTTTCGAAGGCTACCTGGCATAACTTCAGGCTCCATCTGTAACTTATAAAACAAGTAACACCAACAAGAAAACCATTTTCTCCCCAGTATGGTCACCACTATGTTATTTCCCAAATCCACCTCAGGCTGAAAGAAGGTGGGATTCAGGGTAACACCAAACCACGCTCAGTCTGGTAGCTAGCCCTACCAGAACAGGAGAGGGCTCTCTCCGGGTCAATCTCAGGAAAAATGTATCAATAGGCCTTCAGATGACTGTAATGAGTGCTAATTTTAGGCTAGGTATATTAATCAAGGATTTTGGAATGATTTTTAGGGGTTTTTGTTGGAAAAAGGGAAAGGCAATTTTGGGCTTGGGGATGAGGCCAATTTCTTGCAGAGTTCAAGTTGGGGTAGGGAAGGCAATGGATTTGATGTCTTAGATTCAATGAATGGATAGAAAAGACTACTGAGGAACTAAAGAGGGTAGGAAGGTGCAAGGATCCTCTTCAAACGGAGGAAAACATATAAAACTAAACAAAATTTTAAGGCAGAGCACCAACAAACTAATGAATTCTACCTTAGTTACTCATTTGTTTAATTCAGAAGCAAAGAGAAGGGAAATGGCATACATATAACATTTAATGAAACTTACGGATACATGGAGAAAAACATCATCAAAACTCAGAGCCACAAGGATCCCAACAAGTGCTGCAAAACCCTGGTCTTTCCTTTGCCAAAAATGCAAAAGTGTATGTACAATGAAGTGCCAAACTATTCCCAAGTATCAAACCCTGAAAATGTCTCAGAAAATACAATATATAGACCATCCTAACCCCTCCCCATGCCTCTAGGGGTCGATCTCATCCTTCTAGGAGCTGTTTCAACCAATTCTAAACAAGGAACTGAAATCTAGGCAATCAAACAACTTGCCTCTATATGGAAGGAAACTGATTCATTCATTTAATTTTCACTTTTTAGTTAATGAATCCTCTAGAACAAGTAAATAAGAGCCAAAATTACATCATAATCATCAAATTACATCAAGATATATCAATAGTTACATCAAAAAGTAAAACTAGTCAAAACTGGGCAAATTTCTGAGTTGAAGAATCAAAATGAGGCCAAATTTCTCTATGCGCCGCGCCCAAAAACTCAATGCGTCATGCCACTTTGAGCCTGTTGTTTAGGCACTTTCTGAAGTCCAAATTGAGCTCATGATAGCTCGTTGGAAAGCCCTGTCTGTCTACTATCCAACCCAAGTGTAATTTTTCAATTTGGAGTTCATTTTCCCCTCCAAAATTTCAATCTCCCAAGACTAGTTCCTATGTGTGTAAAAGGTGGCAGAAAGGCCATTTTTGGAGTGTTTTTGACCCTTAAGACCATCCAGAACTTGATGAAATATCTCAGCCATTTTTGAACATACATAATTTATCATAAAAAACTCAAAAATATCAAGTTTTCCTCCAGAAGATGTCTCAAACGTAAGCGCGCGACGCGTCAGGCGGAAAAATCTGTTTTGCGACCAAAATTTCAAAAATGAAAAAATTTACTCCAAATTTTCTGAAACTTGGAGTGAAGGCCCCCCATCATGTGCCATGCTCAGCCAAAGAAGCTTCGGCCAAGATTTGGAGTGGATCAGGCCTTTTCCGACGTTTCAGTGTTCTCCCCAGCCTCGCCTTCAGGATCTTCATCTTCGCTTTGCAAACATGTGTGCGGGCCCAATAGTGGTTCTTCATATGTCTGAGCATGTCTTTATCCCTATTGTCCTTCGCCAATATTTTCTCAAGATGAATGTTGACTCTCGTAAGGCAAGTCTCCCGCTCAAACGGTGTCATGTCACCTAGTCTTTTTCGGGCCAATTCCCGGTCTTCACGGATTTTCTGCAACTCCATGAGTGTGTGCTGATCCTCCAATTGTTTATTCCACTGCTCCAAGTAATTTATAACCCACTGAGCTCTCTGAAATTTCTCGGTCAATGTGTCGATCTCAACTTTCTTCTCTTGGATGATTTCTTTCAGCTTTGTGCTGGGAGAACTCAAATCAACATCAATGAGTGTAAAATCAGTGTCTTGCATAGGCCTCTTGCCTCTGTCCTGTCCCTGTATCTGTGCTGATGTCAAAGGAGAGACCCCTTCCACCCCAAGTGGAGATAGTACTCGTGATGCTGATGAAGGTAACGAGACCCCTTCCACCCCGGGTGGAGATAGTACTTGTCATGATGCTACAAATAAGGCTCTGGTACCTCTCTGATAGGTAACACACACTGAAACACTGATAGGATTTGTCTTAGGACCCTCAAACTGATGTGAAGGCTCACCCTCATCATGAAAAATCTCTGGAGGAGGCTGAGGGGTTGTGAAGAAGTCACGGGAATTGAACTCCTCCCATGCAATGCCCTACAATCCAAGCTGATGTACCACAATCATCTTGATGAGCGCATAATGATAAATGCTGTTATGCTGCTGCTCTGGAGTCTTCTTCTGCACAAGAATAGTCGTCCGCTCTATGTTTCGGCACATGAAGTATGGAATGTTCATCATCCTCACTCTCGTGAAATGCATCAGAAGTCTGATGTGGTATGCATAAAGGCATGAGAACCGGCCCTCACAGCTGAAGTATCTGATGATGAGTTTCATTAATGGCGCATAGGACTCCTTCAAGAATCTGAAAGGAAACACTCGGCTGAGCTGCCTCATATAACCAGGCCTGATGTAAGGTTCATAATATGCTCTATCCAGCTGCTGTCTCTTATTCCACTCTTCACCTATATTCGGTATCCCGGTTGCCTGAGAAATGGTTTCTGGTGTCAAGGTAAAGTTCACTCCAGCAAGGTTTACATGACCATCACGCAAATGTAAAACAAACAGGCGAACCAACTACTGATGATGCTGAATCTGAGCAATCATCTCACAATACTGAAAACATGAATGTTGCTGAAAGCATGCCATTGCAAGCGGGCAGGCCTGCTTCTGAGTCAAGGAAGTGGGCTCTTCTCTGACGTGCTTACCACTTTTATGAGGCCTTCTCGATACATTAAGCTTGGTGGTTGAGTCACTGTCCTGCTCATATTCTTGCTCATATGACGAATCTGTCTCTGTCATGGTGCTGAAAGCAAGGTGTATGTTTGGTGTGTTGAAAATGAGAAATTGGACTTAGTGTCTTTGTTTTCAATGCCAAATGTGCTAAATAGGAAATAGGGACTATGAGGAAATATGAATAGTGGGAAAGTGGGGATTTTCCAAGTGAATTTAATGCAATAACAGCCACTTGACTGTTTGGGGAACTTCGGAATTTAGGGATTTTATAAGTGATATGAAAGGAGGAGGGCTAGTAGGGTTTAGTGATAGGGAAAATGGGAACAAGGGATATGATTGTTTTTGGGACAGAGGGAATAGGAAAGGGATATAAATGGTTTGGGAGGTTAGGGCATAAGGGATTTGACTATAATGATAGGATTATGAAAGGGAAAGGGATCACAGGTGGGAAATGGTAATATGACAGTGAGTATTCAGCATGAAAATGATTTTTAAAACACCATTTGAAACCCTAAGGAGCAGATTTTGATATGGACATAGGGTTTATATTTCACCAATCAAAACTCTCATGTATTTGCCTCCAAACAACACCAAACACGATCTAAAATCAATGTGCAACAGTTTTCAAACTTACTTGGAGCAAAAGAGATGGAATTGTTTTGGTTTTTTATGAAGCCGTGATGAATTTCTGCGTGGAGGCTCTGTGCGCCGCGCACAAACCCAGTGCACCACGCCAGTTGAAAATTACACTGTGACAATTGACCCTATGTGCCGCGTAGCCTATGTGCGCTGCGCCTTCTCCCATTGCGTCGCGCGCACTCCAAACACACAGTCGGTCTTTAAAAACACAACTTCGCCTTCCACGATTTTCTCTTGAGTGTTTGACAAGTTCTTGCAATGCAAATGAATTTTGAATGTGAAAAATATCTTATAGTCATGTCTTTGATTTTTTCTTTGCAAAGATCCACTTTTGTAATGTTTTGAAATTGGCATTTTTTTTTAATACAAACTCTGTTCTTTTTTTTTCCACTTGACTTTTTGGCTGAAATGATGAAGCTCTTTTGTTGATTTTTTGCAGGGATGGTTGACATTGTATTTCGGAAAATGAGGACCAAGGCTGCCTCTGAATTCTTCATGACGGAAAACTTTAAAAATTACATATTTATTACAAACAATGAATTTGACAATTTATTCTTCAAAACAGAGTTTTGAAGAAGAATCATTTTTGAGCATTATTGATAATGAACAATTTGAAATGAAAACTTATTTGGAACCTCCCTCTGGCCTGCTGGAATCATTGGACACTCTGAAACACAAAATTTGAGAAACCCTAGACCTAATGACTAAGATGACTCTTTAGTTAACCAAGAGACCAAAACAAGACTATCAATGACTTTTAAAATTTGATTTTGACGAACAGACCTGAGCCAGCAGGTACAAGGCATGAGGGGAATGAGTAACAAAGCCCTTCCGTCAGATGATGGCATGCCCCTAATGGAATGCAGATGAATGAGCTGAATGAGACACCTAAAAATGAAATGCAATAAACCCTAGAACTAATGACTAAGATGACTCTTTAGTTAACCAAGAGACAAAAACAAGACTATGAATGACTTTTAAAATTTGATTTTGACGAACAGACCTGAGCCAGCAGGTACAAAGCATGAGGGGAATGAGTAACAAAGCCCTTCCGTCAGATGATGGCATGCCCCTAACGGAATGCAGATGAATGAGCTGAATGAGACACCTAAAAATGAAATGCAATAAGAGAAATGATCTCTGACGGAGGGATGTAAAGACCGACTCTAACACCTGTATGGGACTCCAACTTGCCTAAATACATGGTTCCCATCACCCATCAAGCTCAAGATTTCATTAGGTTGTGTGAGTTACACTATATCCCTAGCCACATATGCATGGTGAACAAAGATAATGAGGTCATGTTTTACATAACTGCTGAAGCCATCAATGATATGCTCCAAATGAGCCACGATCCACAAGCAGTAGCATTGTCCATTGAAGATTTAACTCAGATGTATTTAGACCTGGATTTCCCTAGGAAGTTTATAATCCTTCAAAACTTCATGCCTAATCATGTTAACCTTCCTAAGGTAAATCCACCTTATGATACTTTTGATTTCCCTGAGGGCTCTAGACAAATCATTTCCATGCTTTCATTCATTCTAGGTTATGCTAATGATGAGTTTACAGATGCCTCCATTCTAGGTTTCCTCTCTACCTTATCTCCAGGACAACATCCAAAACTAGTCTTCAACTTTTCCAAATTCATTGCTGATAATATGCATTATCGGTTGATTATATTACCTGATGAAGGAGTATTCAGATATTCATCCTATCTGTTACATCTTTTCCTATTTTTTTAAGCAAACAATTTCCAAATTGCATTACAGAAGATGGATGTGGAAGGTAAACCTCTTTCAGTGATATTTTGGACTTCTCTACTCAAGAAAAACATAAGTGAATACAGCTACAAGGACTTCAATGATCTGTTTATTAAATATGCCATGAGTTTGTTGAACAAAGTAGAGCCACCAAGGATTAATTAAGACATCAAAATAATTTTACAGTTGTCTGAAAACTGTAAGGTAGGAAACTGGTATTTGTATGAAAATCACACAGAAATTAGAGTTTATGGTGCACTCCTGACTCCTTACAAATTACCCAAGTTTCTAACTACTAGGATTTTTGCTTTGGAGTACTTAATACAGATCTTGAATGCAGATGCAGTGAATTTCATAGCCTCCAAAAAGAAAGCACAGTTCAAGCTAAAAAGTCAAATTGGCCCCTTCATAGTCAATAGCAGAGATGCTTTGAGAGACATAGTCAACAAATTATCAAAGTTTAAATTCCAAGAAATCTTTTACTGGAATTATGACCCTCAAGGTGTTATAAGTAACCTCAGGGTCAAGTGTAAGTTAACCCTATTCCTCCATGATTCAAAGCCACAAATTGAAAAATATGCTAATCAGATTGAATGGGTTGCAAACACATTGATTGATGATATTCAGCAGATGCAAACAAATAAGCTGCAGAAAAAATAGATGGATAGTACACAGGTGGTTACAGTTTGCCAACAAACAAAAGTGTCTAATAAAATACCTAGAAAAGAAGAAGGCTATTTAGCAGAAACAATTATAGAAAATAAATTTAAGACAATTTGCAGCAAGAAGGCCAGAATGATTACTGTAGAATAAGAAAAGGCCATAGAGATAGATGACAATGAAGATCAAACAAAAAATAATGATCAACAAATAGATGATAAGGCCACAATAATTGTCTATGAAACACTTAGAGAAATTCAGAATGAGCAGGTACTATCACAGGGAAAAGGCAAAGAAACGATTGAAACACAGATAAATACATAAGCTCCCTCCTCTTCTAGAATAGCAAAAGAAACTGATTCTAACATCCAGAAAAAGTTCAAGCAGATCAGAGACAAAAATGAAGAAATTAAGAATGAGGTCTATTCTAAACTCCTTAAAGAAAAACCAGGAGACAAAGATAGACTTGTGACATCTTTTGATTATTCAACAAATAAAATGATTATGTCTTTTCTCCAACCAATGGTTACAGAACCAAGGTCAGCTACAAATTACAGGAAAACAGAGTTTGAAGTAAATGCAGATACCATACATGAACTTGACCAGATAGAGTTTCATAAAAGTGCTTTAGAAATGTTGTATTCAAAGGTAGTTAACAAAACCATGAATGCTACCATGCTTTAAAAGACAGTATCTAATTTACGAACTCAAATGAAATTAGATAAAGCATCTCTTCATGCTAAGGATTTGAGGATCAAATCCTTAGAAGACTTGGTGATAGAAATTGAAGTGGATTCCTCCAATACTGAAGTGGCTAAAACTCTCATAAGGCAAAAGAATGAAGATATTGTTGCCTTGAGAAAGCAACCTAAACTTCCACAGAGTGAACACCCACAGGCTAAAGAAATTCTTTGAGAGAAAACAGAGAAATATGAACTAATGCAACTAGTTTTAAATATGACAACTCAGATCAAAGAGATGGAGAATCAAACAGAAATTATAATGAAGGAAAATGAAACATTGAAAAAAGCACATGAAGTCTCCATTCCTACAGTCATTCCAACTGTCAGTACTGTTGTTCCTTCTACATTGGCAGAACACTTAGCACCAAAAGGAGTATTGGCAGCTACAGTGTCAATTACATCTAAAGATATTTCTGCCACTTCATCATCTACAACACAAGTAAATCAAACAGGTGAAACAACCGACATAGTAAAGGCTATGGAAGACATGTCCTTAAAGAATAAAGAGATAATCAACTTGAAAGGCACCATCCGAAATCTTGAAACATCAAATAGAGATGCACTGATTACTTCCAAGGGACATGAGCAGAGAGCCAACAGACTCCAAGAGCAGGTGAAGATTCTACAACAACAGGTTAATCTCAGTGAACAGGTATCATGTATCAAGAATTATCTTTTGAACAACATAATTCAAGGCATACATCTACAGTGGCCTTCAATCCAAGTCAGTTATGAACAAAAGGATTTACTCAAGGCAGCACAAATAGAAATTCAGAAGACAAAAGAAGAACTAGCTGACAAACCTTCTCAAGCTTTGAAAATAATTACATTTTTGAATAGCAAAAACAGAGAAGAGCTTGAAGAGCTGAAAATTCTAGATAGAATTGAGAGCATATTACAAATCAAGAAAGTCCTGAACAAAATAAATATGATGAACAATTTGCAAGAAAGATGCAAAGAAATGAACTTGTCAATAACAAAGTTCATGGCTAAATACACTATATTAACACAAGCAGGCCTTCCAGACACTCATTTCTTCAATTAAAAACTAATGGTTCAGACAGAGTATGACAAGAAGATAAGAACATATTCCAAAGAACAAGTAAATAAGCCTCTGCCACAAGGTTCCCCTACTGGCAAAGTTATTTTGGAATATTTTGAGAACTTGTTCTTTCTACAAAATGAGATTAAACACTTCCTCATTGTCATGCCCAACTTTTCTAAGTACACAGAGGCAGATGAGAGCTACAGGAAAATGAAGAACATAAAAATTCCCAATGCAGAACAATGACAGGAATTCACTGATTTGATATAAAGGTTTGTAAACAAAAGTAGAAAATTACATGAAAACCAGAATATTACTGTTGCCTAAAGGGTTATATTTGTAGTTAAAGTGTATCAGGGTAATAATCTGAGTCAAAGAGTATCAGTCAAAACACTTTTTTACTGCGGGTTATTCCTCAGTTTATAGCAGTTAGGTAGTAAGAAAACAACATAAAGAGTATCGGAGATAAAGCACAGGATAAAGGATGTGAATTGGAAAGAGTATCTTCCAAGTTATCTTCTAACAGATATTATTTCCAAGTACCAGCAAGAAACTACAACAAAGCAATAAGTTAAGATAATTAGTCCTATTTTTTATTGATAAGAGGATAGCTTGCCAATATGTTTTGCAGTTGTCCTTCTTTCTATGTAATAATATTTATTTTTGCCTAGAGATATTCCTACATGTCTCTAAGATATTTTGTATTAATTTTTGTATAAATACTTCTCTTTTTGAAGTATTAATGGTGGAATAAAAGTTGTTGAGATTATTATATATATTTTTGCTGGTGCTTTGGATGCTTCATGTGTTGATTGTATAGCAGCAGATTGGACTACAGCTATCTGGACTTCATAACTTAGGATTCTTGTGACAAACTAATGAGTAAACTGATTTCTTTATGTCATTTTTTCCTTTTTTGAAGTTCCATTCAATTTCATATATGTGTTCAAATCTGAATGATTAATTAGGAGTATTATTTCAGGATAAGTGTAAAAAACTCCCTATCTTAACTAAGTAATCATTTCAATGTTTTCTGCTGATTTCTGAACCTAGGAATTCTTAGTTTCTCCTAAGTCCCATTTGACCTCTGCCTCCTTCTCCTTATTTCCGGATCAAAGGATCCTTCACTTCCCTTTATCCCGAAAGCAAACCATCCCATCTAATCAAACTATTCAAAACTATGAGGGTTATCTACCTTACCCTGAGTACATTAGCATCCTTTTGGCCTTGCCTTTCAGTCTTGCTTGCTACATTTTGACTCCATAGCCCAATGGACTAGTAGATCCCTCTTTAATTTGTCTCCAAGTAATCTTATTTCCCACCAAAATTTTCAAACAAACCAACTGTTAAATCATACCTAGCCTAAAATTAAAATCTAAAACAAAGTTAAATCATAAGGAGATATCCCTCTCCGGAATTCAGGAAGGCTAGATCCTGAAATCTAAAAGAGGTTCTTGGTTACCCCTGGTTTTCTTTAACTATAAACCAAAATCCCACGACCTAAGAATTACTAGGGTGATAACATACTGGCGACCATACTGGGGAACTAACCACTCTCGAGTCTTAAGTTTAAACTTAGAGGAAGATTTTTAAAACATATCTTTTCTACTTTAAGGTTAAGTTTAAAGGTTGTGGGTATTTAGACAATAATCATTCTGGCTCCAAAGAAAGTATATTATACTAGATCCAACCCTGATCCCAACCCTGCAGATATAGTAGACAATCTGGACCAGATAGGAAAAAAGAAAAAATAGATTGCTAGTTTAGAAACTGAAGTGCCCCTAAGAAAGGCTGATTCTTTACCCAAAGAATTAGTAAGGTTATAAGATATTGAATTTGATTTCAAGTTTGAAAATTCATTATTTAGAAATAAATCTGAAACTGATTTAAAGGAAACTGTTATATATCCTATTTTTACTTCTTTTGTGAATGAGAAACATAAAATTATTTTAGCTTCAATAAAATCAGACAAAACTGAAACTCAAAGTCCAGTAGAAAGGGTTAATGTTACACGAATTAAAGACATTGATGAAGCTATTAAATTAGCCAATTTTTTGTCTCAATTTAAACCTCCATTTTCTCAATTATCCACCACTATCTTTTCAGCAGCAAATTCTAATCTGTATGCTGCCACTTCATTTACAGATTCCATTGTCAATTCACCCATAGAGCCTTTTAGTCCTGAGTTGCCTGTGCAGCCTAGGATCATATATTCATCATATCCTCAATCCACTGCCAATTCATCCACATAATCATTCATCCCTGAGCTACCTTTGCAGCCTAAGGTAGTATTTCCATTATTTACTCAGTCCACTACATCCACTACCACTACACCCATTAGTTTCATAAGCACTTCATCTATATTTCCTAGTCATACCACTTATTTTTCATCCTCTTTTCCAAGATCTTCAAGTACATCATTCAATACATCTACTATTATAACCAGCACTATCCCTGCCATTACTATTTTACCTCCCAGTTTAGCAAAAATCCAAGCCATGGCAGCTAGATATGCTCCCCTGGTCTTACCTCAAAATCTCCATGACATGCCCCAAAATTATCAAAAGGATATCCCATTATTTGATAATTGTTCACAAATTACTGCACAACAACATATCACCAGAATGAATAATTTTTGGGAAATTTATGAGATAGATGAATCTAATGTCTGAATGAGGTTGTTTTCACAAAGCTTAACTCGAGAAGTAAAAACATGGTTTAGAAATTTAGGTGCTGGTAGTATAGCAGAATTAGCTGCCTTTCACAGAGCTTTCCTAAATAAATGGGAAA
The DNA here is from genome assembly GCA_034641835.2 of Pinus albicaulis. Lineage (NCBI taxonomy): Eukaryota > Viridiplantae > Streptophyta > Pinopsida > Pinales > Pinaceae > Pinus > Pinus albicaulis. The sequence goes on along the minus strand of CM076576.1, from coordinate 258,854,467 downwards.
AGCAAAAGAATCCCCTACAAATATTGTCTGAGTTTGATGTTGTTAAAATAATTCCTACTGAGTTTATCCAAGACTTTTGCACTAGATACAACAGTATTTACAATTCTATTCCTATAGACCTTAAACCCACCCTGTATTCCGTGCTGCTCAAATTCCCTGATTGTTTTGATGTAAACATGGCCTACCAACTTAGAGAAAGAGATATTGAGACCCTAGAACAAATGCAACTGAATGTTGTTGGTGTAGAAATCAATATACTTTCCAAAAAAACGAGACTTAGAAATGAGAGGAGGGTCACCATCAAAGAAGAGACTTCAAGCTTAGATGGTAAATTTGATTTTATTAACCAAACTTTAGAAAAAATAGTTGAGAGATTAGACGACATTGAGAGGAAACCACAATGGGATAATCAATCCCAAATCAAAAATCCCAACTACAGAAAAAACAACAATCCTAGGAAAGGTAAAGAACCCTCCCTAGATCAAAACATTAGAGTTCCATTTCAAGATAAATTTGTTGAAATTTCTCAAAATAATGTTGAGGATGAGGAAGAAATCAACATAGTTATGGGGATAGATGAAAGCAATACAATTTTCCTCACTCAGGAGGATCAGGAACTCTTTGAGCTACAACAGTTCAAAGTGGAATCTGGTGAATCCTTTGACTATAAGCAAGGTTTTGACTTCGAAATCAATGAAATTCACAGCCAATATAACCTTAGGACCAAGAAAAAAAATGACCCTACTACAAAAAACAATGCTCCAACTCAACAAAGTCAAAACAAAAAGAATATAGAGGCTCCCAAAACAAAAATTTTGTAGATTCTTCCCAGAGAAAATAAAAAAAAATTGAACCCACCCAGTCCTAAAAAATAGCTTAGTCCTAATATTGTAGATATCACTGATGAGGTGGCTCAATCCTCCAAATATGCCCAAAAGGCTAATACTACGAAGGCCACCAATTCAGCAACAATTACTGATCCAAAAAAGAATCTAGCTAACTCAAAATCATCAAATCCTAAATCTTCTGCTGAAAATTCCAAATCTGACAAAGCATATGTTAACACTCAAACTCTTCCTGAAAAAATAACCAAAGATAACAGAAATCATGAAACTCAAACAGAAGATAAAAGAAAATCTCAGGCTAAAGGTAAAACTGTTGAAACTCAAGAAAAATCATCCCAAACAACAGTTCCAAAAGATGAAATAATTCAAGCTATCAAATCTCAGTCAACATTTAACATTCAATCTGAAATATCTAAGTTGAAAATAGTCGTTCCCTTAGTTGAATTGGCTAAAAATGACTTGTACAAATATATTATTACTGAAACATTGAATGTAAATGAAAATGAGGATACAATTAATATGAGTGATGATAGACCTGAATTAATCTTTGGTCCAAATGTAGATGGTAAGCATTCAGATGGGTTAGTACCTCCATTTTACTTAAGTCTTACCATACATGATCAGATATTACACAATGCAATGCTAGATACTGGAGCTTCCCATAATATAATGCCCAAAGCAATAATGGAAACCATGAATCTAGACATAACCCGGCCATATAAAGACCGGTTCTCATTTGATTCATCTAAAGTCCAATGCATAGGATCGATTAAAGATTTGTGTGTAAAGTTGGTCCAATATCCTAGTAAAAGCATGATCATGGATGTTGTGGTAGCTGATATCCCGCCAAAGTATGTCATGCTTCTTTCTCGCTCATGGGGAGCAAAATTGCAGGGATCTATACAACTTGACATGAGTTATGCCACTATCTCAGTATTTGGACAACCCAAAAAGCTTTACAAAGAAACCTTAATGAAGTTTATGATTAGCAGTGCCGAAAGAACTACCAATTTCCCAATATATTCAACTCCTACTGATCTTGATTCCTTTATTCTCTGTAACTCTGATCATAATAATATCCAAACTGAACTCATTGATATAAATCCTAAAATAATGGAGGATTACATTGGTCATGAAGCTTTATGGCATTTGGATTTTGATGGATCAGTGAATAAATCAGGAGCTGGAGCTGGTGTATGGATCACCAACATTGAAACTAGCCATTCCCAAGGGCATGCCTTTAGATTGAATTTCAAGTGTACCAATAACATGGCTGAATATGAGGCTTTAATCTTAGGTCTTCAAATCATTAGAAAATTGGGAGGTCAAATAATATTGATCATGGGAGATTCAGAGTTAGTTATCAAACAAATAAACGCAGAATACTCTGTTCACAATCCCAGATTAGCCAGATACAGGGACACAACAATAGATTTGGTTGAAGATTTGTTAGAATGCAAGTTTGCTATCATTCCTAGAAAACAAAATTTACAAGCCCATTGTTTAGCAACCTTTGCCAGCGCTTGCAAACTTCCATTTTCACCAATACAAAAATACACTGCTGAAATCAAACACAGACCAATTGTTCTAGATAATGTAAAATAATGGCAAATTTTTTCAGAAGATCAACAAATTTATCACTTTTTCAACAATGAGAAAGAGTTTCAAAATTTTCAAATTGATAATGATTGTAATATAGATTCATCTTGTAACATAGATTCAAATTTTTGTCAAACAGATGATTTAGATGTACATAATTTTGATAGACCTACTATATTTACTCAGAGTGACATATATGACTTGGAAAAAGTAGATATAGAGGAAATGATGGAAGATGAACCAGATTTGATAAGTTTAAAACATAACATTTTACCCAGAGGTTTAACTGCCTTAGAAGACTTGTTTGATTCAAATGATGTGCCCAAAAGGCCAAAAATGGAACCAGTCAAGTCTGATATAGAAGAGTGTAACATAGGAACAAAAGAAAAACAAAAAATGATCAAATTATCAAAGTCCTTATCATTAGAAGAAAAGGTTAAATATATAGAACTTTTGAAAGAATATCAAGATGTATTTGCATGGGGTTACGAAGATCTGAAAACTTACAACAAAGACATAATTCAACATAATATTCCTTTGAAAGAAAATCAAAAACCTTTTCAACAAAAATTAAGAAGGATTAATCCAATTTTGTTACCTTTAATCGAGAAAGAGGTTAAAATAATGTTTGATACACAAATAATTGCACCATTCAGGTATTCTGATTGGGTTTCTAATTTAGTGCCGACCAGAAAGAAAACATGAGAAATTTGATTGTGTATATACTTTAGAAATCTCAATAAAGCTTCCTTGAAAAACAATTACCTCTTGGCTAAAATGGATCATATTTCGCAGAGGGTGGCAGGTTCTTCAAGAATTTCTTTACTAGATGGTTTCTCTAGTTATAATCAAATTCTAGTTCATAAGGATGATCAAACTAAAACTTCATTTACCACTCCTTGGGGAACTTTCATGTATGTGAAAATGCCTTTTGGATTGAAAAATGCAGGAGCTACTTTTCAGAGGTCCATGGATATTGCCATTACTAAGGAGATCCATGAATTTTTATTTATCTATCTTGATGATATTACTGTGTTTTAAAAAAAAAAAATGAACACTTGGATCACCTGAGACAAGTCTTTATCAAGTGTAGAAAATATGGTATATCCTTAAACCCAAAAAGAATTTTTTCAGACTAAAAGAAGGAAAACTATTAGGACACATAATCTCCACAGAAGTCATTAGAATAGACCCTGCAAGAATTGAAGCTATTTTGAACATTCAATCACCAAGAAACATAAAATAACTTCAAGCATTCTTGGGTATAATCAATTTTTTAAGAATATTTATCTCTAATCTGACTGAAATCATAAAAGAACTCAACAATATGCTTAAGAAGGACTTGCAATAAAGTGGACTATAAAAGCCAAAAAATATTTCGAATCCATAAAATAGACATTGACAAAAGCACTAGTCCTCATCAGCCCAGATTATACAAAGGATTTCATAATATTTTCCTTTGCATCTGAACATACCATAGCTGCAGTTCTTCTACAGAAAAACAACCAAGGTTTTGAGTAGCCAATTGCATTTTTTAGTAAAGCCCTTAGAGATGCACCTCTGAAATACAATATAATGGAAAAGCAGGCTTTAGCCCTGGTTAAAGCCATAAAGGACTTCAAAGTTTACATACTCTATTCCCACATCATTTCATATGTTCCCAATGTTGTAATCAAAGATATTCTAACACAAGATGGACCAGATAGTAGGAGAGGAAAGTGGATTGCCACTATCCTCGAGTACAATATAGAAATCAAACCAACAAAGCTTATTAAAGGACAGGGTTTAGCGAGACTGATGGTTGAATCTAAGTGTAATGCTTTAGATATAAATTCCATTGCACAAATAGATGACCAGGAGGAGATGGAGACTCCAATGATCAGTGAGGCCTATCTAGACTCACCATGGTACTATGATATTATCTTTGTACTCACACATTTACAAGCTCCTCCTGGGTTAACTAAAACCAAAGCAAGATTCATCAAACAGAAAGAAATGAGGTTTTGTATCTTAAACAATGCACTTTATCAAAAAGAAAATAGTGGGATTTTACTGAATTGTTTATTAAAATCAGAGGCTGAAAAAATTCTTGAGGAATTTCATGCAAGTGACCGTGGAGGCCACCTATACTGGAAGAGTACAGTAGACAAAATACTGAGAGCTAGTTTCTATTGGCCAACTTTATTTTCTGATGTCAAAAAATTTGTTACCTCCTGTCACAGATGCCAAATTTTTGAAGGGAAAAAGAAACTATTGCCCTTACCTCTTAAGCCTATATCTACTGAAAAGCCATTTCAACAATGGGGGTTAGACTTCATTGGTGAAACCTACCCTCCATCCTTAGGCCAACATAAATGGATTTTAACTGCTACATATTAATTTACCAAGTGGATAGAAGCCATTCCTACTAGGCAAGCCACTGATTCAGTTATAATCTCATTTATAGAACGTAATATTTTATCAAGATTTGGATGCCCACATAAGATTATTACTGACAGTGCAGCTGCATTCAAATCCAAGAAAATGATTTCTTTCTGTCATAAATACCATATTACCTTAGGTCATTCCACTGCATATTATTCCCAACGTAATGGTTTAGCTAAATCATCAAACAAAAGATTAATCAATATCATCAAAAAATTACTTCAAGAAAACAAAAAGACCTGGAACAAAAAGCTAGTCTATGCCTTATGGGCTGATAGACTTACCACAAAGAAGTCTATTGGAACTTCACTTTATCAAATTTTCTATGGAATGGATGAAGTTTTCCCCTCTTCCTTGGGTGTTCCAATCATGAAGATCATTCAGGAATCACAGGTGGAAACAAATGATATTCAACGAAGAATTAATGAAACTATACATCTCGAACAAACAAGGGAATAAGTTTATGAAAGATCACAAGTTTTACAAGAAAAAATTAAAAATATTTTTGACAAAAGGATTAAAGAAGATGATTTTTTCATAGGAGATCAAGTTTTGAAATGGGATTCACGGAGAGAAGATAAAGGTAAACATGGGAAGTTTGACTTTCTATGGCAAGGACCTTATGTGATATATGGTTACAGAGGTAACAATATTTTTTTCATCAAGAATTTGGATGGAATTGAACTACAAGAAGGACCAATGAATGGTAGGATGTTGAGACACTACTATTCTTCTAAGTCAGTCATCAGTTAGATTCATTTATTTTATCATTGTAAATATTCATTGCAAGTTTGTAGATTGGCTTGGAGATTTTATATAAAAAGTTGAAGCCTGAAGAGAAGGCCCTAAGCTTTGCAGTACAAAATATCATAAGTATGAATTGTTGCAGCAATCAAAAGGCAATTATAGGATCACCAAGGTTAAATTTGAAGGCTACTGATCTTAAAGTTCTTGACATTCCATCAGGAAATGCCATCCCCAAGTGAAGCCGATGTTAGTGACCTATAAATATAGGATTCATAATTTTGAATTCACTGATGGTAGTCTTGTAAATACGTACAAAATTTTCCTTCTGCAAGTTATTTTCCCATATTTTGTAAAAAAAATAAAAAATCAAAAATCAAAAAGAGGGTAAAAAGTCCTAAAAGAAAAATCAAAGGACATAGAAAAAATAATATACCCCGAAAGAAAAAAGATGAATAAAACATGAAAGTGTGCAAGTATAAGTGCCACTACTTTTACCTTTTGTAGTTGATTATGGCAGAGTGTCAATAAATGCCATAATCTGTGATGAGTTGAACAATTTAATCTTGACTCATCATCTTTCAATTTCAAATGTTGTAGATAGTGAATAAAGAATTGTCATACAGTTTAATCATGACAATTCAGTAGTTAGGTAGAGAATAAAAGAATCCAACAGTTTAATCTGGATCCTTGGATGCAATAAGTGTAGAATTAGATAGTTTATTATTTTTTAAAAAGAATAAAAGGTTGTAAGGTTGCTAGTTCAAATGTACCTGATTAAAATAGAAGAAAAAAATGTTAGAAGACATAACTGGGTATGTAGAAGAAGGTGGGAAACATCATTGTAAATATATTTCACCAGGCTACAAATAACTAATTTCCCCTTCCCCTAGCAATTTGATATTCTAAACTATCATTCAAAGAGGCTCAAGGCATTTCCTTGACTTCTGTTAGGACCGGACCCAAGGCTCAATGACTAACTAGTTGAAAATGTTAAGTTTCTATATTAATCCTGGAAATTTTCATCATTTACCCCTCCATGCACTCATCACCATTTTACTTCATAAGTAAGAACTCTTTCCTTACTTAAATGTTACATGAAGGTCCATTTAATTAACTTCCCCCATTTTACAAAGTATAAAACCCTCAAAAAACATGATATACTAAGTTCAAGTGAATGAATTATGAAAATGAAGAAGCTTTATTCTAATTTTCACTTTCCTTAGTTTTATTTATGAAATTTTTAGTATTCATTGTCCCTTATCATATTAACACTTAACCTATTTTATTAGCTCCCTATCAAATATCCTAGTCCTATTAATATAACTTATTTTTATTTAATATCCAAAAAACCCCCTTATTATATGCTTTTGTGTCAAAGATATTAATCATGTGTTGAAATAACATCCCGAAATTACTCCTTTGACATAAAACTACCTATAAAAATATACCCCTTCCCCCTATGTATTTTAGACCCCTCCGCAGTCTAAAACTATATAATAAAGTTAAATAATACAAAAAGGTGCATTTTATTTATACTCTATGTATTTAAAATAACGCACAAAAAATACTTACATATTTATACCCTTCCCCGATTACCCTTAACCCAAGGTTAAAAGGCCTAAGCTTATTTTATAAGCCTTTTCCCCTTCATAATACGTGAAACCTCATGTTTCATATAAGTATCAAACCTTGGTTATACTTTTATTAAACCCACCCCATTCTATATATAAACTCATTTTATATATTTGAAACCCATTATCCAGTCCATTTTCGCAGCGTCGGGTTCAACCTCAACCGTACAATCATCCCTATCAAAATCAACAAATGATATTGAACCGGGGTCCCACTTTCCCTTGCTTCATGCCCTACCTTTCCCCAATATCGCATTTGTCTCACACCGTAGATCTTTACCTTTCAAGATCAATGGCTCACCGTAAAATCCCGACCCCACCTTACTGTTTCCCCACAACTTTCTGAAAGATCTTGACCAATCGCATCGCTCAATCAAATCTGACGGCGCATATTCAATGTCGCATAACAAAATTGATCGGGAAAAGTTTGTAAAAAGTAATGCGATAAAAGTTGTTTTGTGAAACCACTACCTGCTATGTGTCTCATTTCTACTGGATCGAATTCCAAAAGTGAAAAACCATTTACCGCATAGGAGAAATGCGATAACCACTAATGGTTTCACCTTCAATGCAAAAACCACTCCCGCCATTTCAACTTGGCCTGTAATTAATACTTTGCATATCGATAAATCTTAAGATTTCAACCTTAGTTTTTATCATTTGCATACCTTTTCGCCTTCGCCCTCTGAGTAATCACTCATAGACACCATTGTAGAGCTGTTTTCGAATCCGTTTTTCGTTCTAAAAATATTTCCCTCTAAAATTCACTGTCGAATATTTTCAGCACCTTCTACCAAGCAAATGCGACCAGTTTGAAGATTGGTATAAACCTGGAAACCCTCTTCGACCGCAACCATACCTCTTCAAGGTATTTTTTAGTAATCCGACCTGTAAAATCTTAATTTTGAAGAAAAAAAATTAAATCACTTTGAATAGATAAACCAAAATTACTCATCTAAAAATATTCAAACCCTAAAGAAACAAGGGGAACCCTGTCAAAATTTTCTCAAAATTTGCCACTTCCACCTAATTCAGTTGTAAAGAGTTTTTGACCATCCAAAGGCTATTTCTATGGTTAAAATCCATTTGAATTATAGAAAAAGCTATTAAAACCCCTACCCAGATTCTGAATTCTTCCTAAAGCAGCTCAATTTGCCTTCCATTTCCCAAAAGAAACTAAGAAAATTGTCTAATCTTGCTCAGTTCTATTCAAAATGACAAAAAAACAGATCACTCGTACGACTGGAGGTCCCAAACCTCAAAAACCTGCATCTAGCAAGCTTCCAAATCCTAAACCTTCAAAAATCGATAAGCCTACGCCTGCCCTAACTGTTGATTCCACTGAAGTAGTTAGTCCTTTGCAGCCACTTGTCACCTCTGAAGAGAACAGTCCCTTGATTGATTTAGACTATAGAATTGTTGATGCTACCTTAGAGTTCGATCTACTTGAAGTACATAGCTGGTGTCATGAGAAATTTGAGAAGAAAGTGGAAAATGATATACCTGTATGGGACTCCAACTTGCCTAAATACGTGGTTCCCATCACCCATCAAGCTCAAGATTTCATTAGGTTGTGTCAATTACACAATATCCCTGACCAGAGATGCATGGTGAACAAAGATAATGAGGTCATGTTTTGCATAAATTCTAAAGCCATCAATGATATGCTCCAACTGAGCCACGATCCACGAGAAGTAGCATTGTCCCTTGAAGATTTAACTCAGATGTATTTAGACCTGGATTTTCCTAGGAAGTTTATGTTCCTTCAAAACTTCATGCCTAATCATGTTAACCTTCCTAAGGTAAATCCACCTTATGATACTTTTGATTTCCCTAAGGGCTCTAGACAAATCATTTCCATGCTTTCATTCATTATATGCTATGCTAATGATGAGTTTACAGAGGTCTCCATTCTAGGTTTCCTCTCTACCTTGTCTCTAGGACAACATCTAGAACTAGTCTTCAACTTTGCCAAATTCATTGCTGATAATATGCATTATCAGTTGATTAAATTACCTGATGAAGGAGTATTCATATATTCATCCTATCTGTTACATCTCTTCCTATTTTTTCCGGCAGACAATTTCCCAATTACATTACAGAGATGGACGTGGAAGGTAAACCTCTTTCAGTGATATTTTGGACTTCCCTACTCAGGAAAAACAGAAGTGAATACAACTACAAGGACTTCAATGATTTGTTTATTAAACCTGCGATGAGTTTTTGAACAAAGCACAACCACCAAGGATTAATGAAGACATCAGAAGAATTTTACAGTTGTCTGAAAACTGTAAGGTAGGAGACTGGTATTTGTATGAAAATCACACAGAAATCAGAGTGTATGGTGCACTCCTGACTCCTTACAAATTACCCAAGTTTCTAACTACTAGGATTTTTTCTTTGGAGTACTTAAGATAGATCTTGAATGTAGATGTAGTGAATTTCATAGCCTCCAAAAAGAAAGCAGAGTTCAAGCTAAAAAATCAAATTGGCCCCTTCATAGTCAATAGCAGAGATGCTTTGAGAGACATAGTCAACAAATTATCAGAGTTTAAATTCCAAGAAAGCTTTTATTGGAATTATGACCCTCAAGGTGTTATAAGTAACCTCAGGGTCAAGTGTAAGTTAACCCCATTCCTCCATGATTCAAAGCCACAAATTGAAAAATATGCTAATTAGATTGAATGGGTTGCAAACACACAGATTGATGATATTTAGCAGATGCAGACAAATAACCTGCAGGAAAAATAGATGGATAGTACACAGGTGGTTACAGTGTGCCAACAAACAGAAGTGTCTAATAAAAGACCTAGAAAAGAAGAAGGCTATTTAGCAGAAAAAATTATAGAAAATAGATTTAAGACAATTTGTAGCAAGAAGGCCAGAATGATTACTTTAGAAGAAGAAAAGGCCATAGAGATAGATGACAATGAAGATCAAACAAAAAATAATGATCAACAAACAGATGATGAGGCCACAATAATTGTCAATGAAACACTTAGAGAAATTCAGAATGAGCAGGTACTATCACAGGGAAAAGGCAAAGAAATGATTGAAACACAGATAAATACAGAAGCTCCCTCCTCTTCTAGAACAACAGAAGAAATTGATTCTGACATCCAAAAAAAGTTCAAGCAGATCAAAGACAAAAATGAGGAAATTAAGAATGAGGTCTATTCTAAAATCCTTAAAGAAAAACTAGGAGAAAAAGAGAGACTTGTGACAACTTTTGATTATTCAACAAATAAAATGATTATTTCTTTTCTCCAGCCAATGGTTACAGAACCAAGGTCAGCTACAAATTACAGGAAAACATAGTTTGAAGTAAATGCAGATACCATACATGAACTTGACCAGATAGAGTTTCATAGAAGTGCTTCAGAAATGATGTATTCAAAGGTAGTTAACAAAACAATGAATGCTACCATGCTTCAAAAGACAGTATCTAATTTACAAACTCAAATGAAATTAGATAAAACATCTCTTCATGCTAAGGATTTGAGGATCAAATCCTTATAAGACTTGGTGATTGAAATTGGAGTGGATCCCTCCAATACTGAAGTGGCTAAAACTCTCATAAGGCAAAAGAATGAAGATATTTATGCCTTGAGAAAGCAACTTAAACTTCCACAAAGTGAACAGCCACAGGCTAAAGAAATTCTTCAGGAGAAAATAGAGAAAGATGAACTAATGCAGCTAGTTTTAAAGATGACAGCTCAGATCAAAGAGATGGAGAATCAAATAGAAATTCTAATGAAGGAAAATGAAACATTGAAAAAATCACATGAAGTCTCCATTCCTACAGTCATTCCAACTATCAGTACTGTTGTTCCTTCTACATTGGCAGAACACTTAGCACCAAAAGGAGTATTGGCAATTACAGTGTCATTACATCTAAAGATATTTCTGCCAATTCATCATCTACATCACAAGTAAATCAAATAGGTGAAACAATTGACACAGTAAAGGCTATGGAAGACATGTCCTTAAAGAATAAAGAGATAATAAACTTGAAAGGCACCATCCGAAATCTTGAAACAACAAATAAAGATGCATTGATTACTTCCAAGGGACATGAGCAGAGAGCCAACAGACTCCAAGAGTAGGGGAATATTCTACAACAACAGGTTAATCTCAGTGAACAGGTATCATATATCAAGAATTATCTTTGAACAACATAATTCAAGGCATACATCTACAGTGGCCTTCAATCCAAGTCATTTATGAACAGAAGGATTTTCTCAAGGCAGCACAAATAGAAATTCAGAAGGCAAAAGAAGAACTGGCTGACAAACCTTCTCAAGCTTTGAAACTAATTACATTTTTGAACAGCAAAAAAAGAGAATAGCTTGAAGAGCTAAAAATTCAGGATAGAACTGAGAGCATATTACAAATCAAGAAAGTCCTAAACAAAAGAAATATGATGAACAATTTGGAAGAAAGATGCAAAGACATGAACTTGTCAATAACAAAGTTCATGGCTAAATACACTATATTAACACAAGCATTCCTTCCAGACATTCATTGCTTCAATGAAAAACTAATGGTTCAGACAGAGTATGACAAGAAGATAAGAACATATGCCAAAGAATAGGTAAATAAGCCTCTGCCACAAGGTTCCCCTACTGGAAAAGTTATTTTGGAATATTTTGAGAACTTGTTCTTTGTACAAAATGAGATTAAACACATCTTCATTATCAAACCCAACTTTGCTAAGTACACGGAGGCAGATGAGAGCTACAGGAAATTGAAGAACATAAAAATTCCCAATGCAGAACAATGGCAGGAATTCACTGATTTGATATAAAGGTTTGTAAACAAGAGCAGAAAATTACATGAAAAGCAGTATATTACTGTTTCCCAAAGGGTAAGATTTGTAGTTAATGCGTATCAGGGTAATAATCAGAGTCAAAGAGTATCAGTCAAAACACTTTTTTACTGCGGATTATTCCTCATTTTACAGCAGTCAAGCAGTAAGAAAACAACATAAATAGTATCAGAGATAAAGCACAGGATAAAGGATGTGAATTGGAAAGAGTATCTTCCAAGTTATCTTCTAATAGATATTGTTTCCAAATACCAGCAAGCAACTACAACAAAGCAATAAGTTAAGATAATTAGTCCTATTTTTTATTGATAAGAGGATAGCTTGCTAGTCTGTTTTGTAGCTGTCCCTCTTTTTATGTAATAATATTTATTTTTTCCTCGAGATATTCCTACATGTCTCTCAGATATTTTGTAATAATTTTTGTATAAATACTTATCTTTTTGAAGTATTAATGGTGGAATAAAAGTTGCTGAGATTATTATAGATATTTTTGCTGGTGCTTTGGAGGCTTCATGTGTTGATTGTATAGCAGCAGACTAGACTACAGCTATCTGGACTTCATAACTCAGGATTCTTGCGATAAACAAATGAGTAAAGTGATTTATTTATGTCATTTTTTCATTTTCTGAAGTTCCATTCAATTTAATATATGTGTTCAAATCTGAATGATTAATTAGGAGTATTATTTAAGGATAAGTGTAAGAAAATCCCTATCTTAACTAAGTAATCATTTCAATGTTTTCTGCTGATTTCCGGACCTAGGAATTCTTAGTTGCTCCTGAGTCCCGTTTGACCTCTTCCTCCTTCTCCTTATTTCCAGATCAAAGGATCCTTCACTGCCCTTTATCCCGAAAGCAAGCCATCCCATCCAATCAAACTATTCAAAACTCTGAGGGTTATCTATCTTGCCCTGAGTACATTAGCATCCTTTTGGCCTTGCCTTTCAGTCTTGCTTGCTACATTTTGACTCCATATCCCAATGGACTAGTAGATCCCTCTTTAATTTGTCTCCAAGTAATCTTATTTCCCACCAAACTTTTCAAAAAATCCACCTGTTCAATCATACCTAGCCTAAAATTCAAATCTAAAACAAAGTTAAATCATAAGGAGAGATCCCTCTCCGGAATTCAGGAAGGCTAGATCATGAAATCTAAAAGAGGTTCTTGGTTACCCCTGGTTTTCTTTAACTATAAACCAAAATCCCACGACCTAAGAATTACTAGGGTGATAATAGGGGGGAGGTCCAAAAGACATCTAGATCAACAAGGTCCCATTGGGTTCATTCTAGCATCGACTAGGTATGGATTTGGAAATATTTGAGAGGATAGAGATTACAATTAGAGAAAAAATCTGATCACGTACATAAAACAAAGTGAAAATAAAAAATAAATTTTCCATTTAGATTAATCCTATGTGACCAGTTAATCAAAAAATATGGTTTTTGTTGTTTTTGCAGATGATACTCAAATCCTAGAAGACCTAATCATCCTCACATTCTCAAATGTAGCTGGGCCTTGAGAAGATATATTGTGAATGTTGGCACAACATCCCGAAAGAACTGGCGATGCCCCAAGTCAACGGAATAAAATAAACCAAGGTAAGGGTAGAGGATCTAGTGTTGCCTGTAGCGTCACTTATAGGGAAGTATGCCCTGGTTTTGGCCACTAAGTACCGTCATCCCACATGAGCATTGGATTCTTGAGATTCTTGGTAATTCAACTACCAATATCGAGTATTAGATAGGTCAGGTAGCCCCGAATAATACTGCACGCACTGGGCCTAAGCTTAACTCCCTTTGAATCGGGTCTCTGTTACGCTCGGGTTTTTTTTGTGGTGGGTGGATAGACAGATTTGAAAGTTCCCTAAGTAGTCAACTTACATGTTTCAAGATTTAAACTAACCAAGGTGGCTTATTAGATGCATACCCCCTTGGTCCTAACTTAGACTATAAATTCCCTTGTGGCCCCTGTGGGGAGAGTTTAGTGAGTTTAGTTAAGCTATTTTTATATGGCTTTAATTTACTTAGGGTGTGAATGTGTGTGAAAAAAAGGTGAACAAGCGCATAGTTTCAACATGTGGATATGATGTGATCCTTTTCAAAATCCCCTATTAAACTATGTTTGGTTTTTCCTTGCTCAAAAGAAAAACATGTGTGGACATGGGTCGCTTACAATGTTTCCTAGTTAATATAAATGATCAACTATAGGGAGATGGTGAGTTATCAATAGAGAGTGTTCATATGCTTGCCTAGAATCACCAAAAGTTGCAAAGAAAACATAATTACTTGCTCTCTAAAGACAATTCGATCCTGGTCCCGACTCCTAGTGCAAAAAATTGAACTAAAACTAATGACTTTTAAACTAGGAAAATGAATTTTTTTTTGCTAAGCATGCGTGTACTGGGGCCACTTACTTTGGCTAATTAACTAAGTGTTTTTTGGTGCCTAAATTCGCAAAACATAAAGTATTTAGGGATGCAAGTTTATTTTCCCCTACTTAAACTATGTGTTAACTTTGCGAAAATCAACCTGATGTTTTTTTAAAACTAACACCTAAACTACTAAAAAGCAACTAAAAGTGATTTTTAACAAGTTGTGGGACACCTCAACCAGTGCTGGCAGATTTATTATGAGCTTCCAGTCACTTTACAAGAAATAAATAAATGGAAATAGTAGAAAATTACTGCTTCTAGTTTCCGCGCGCAAAAGGCTAAGACAAGCGCAAAGGTTGCGCACAGATCACTATTGAATGCGTGCGGTCGGGCACATCCATCTGTGGAAAATCCGCGTGATTTTCCTGCAAAGAAATTGTGGGAGCTCTTCAGCTTCAGCCTCTCACTAAGGGTGAATTAGGCAGTGAAGGAGAGAAAGGGGGCAGTTCCAGCCCAACTCCACAACAAAGAAAGAGGTCTCTGCAAAAAGGCACAACCACATAAACTTGGAAATAATGGCAGTGGAGTAATCAATCCTGCATATGTGTGTTTGGTGCACAAATATACCAAATCACACCTACTTAAGAGGAGTGGTTTTTCCCTCTTAAGTTCTTGGTCATAGGCAAAAAATAAAGGGAGTCAAGCAAGTTAGTGAACATGCTAAGAAATAAACATAATAAATAGTGAAATAGCATGCATATTCAAAAAGAAAAACTAAACTAAAACACATAATACAAAATCTCTAAATAGAGTCAAAAAAATTCAATAATCCAAACGCTAGTGCTTATGTCCCCTCTTATTGAGTGCTGGTAGGAATAAAATATGAAATGTTTACCTACTTGCCAAGGGGCCCTTAGAACTAGGGAGTTCTAAGACCCGATGCAAGTATGTCTTTAATTTTGAGCTAGCTTGGCGCAAAGTCCCTCTCTCTACTCCGATGGACTGGAGTTGTTGGGTGGCCAAAAAGTAAGTCCCCTCTATCTCTGATCCAGATCACACATTGTTGGATTGCTTGGGGCAATTCTGGCCAGCATAACAATGTGTTCTCATATTGTTCATCTCTTGGTGGCCTTTTATAGGATAATTCAAACTCTCCTTCCCTCTATTGGTACATTGATGGTGACCCAAGAGAGGGGGTGATTCCATTGTGTGCCACATTATTCCATTGTGTGCTCCCTTGAGGTCCTAAGGAGGTTTTGGCGATTGTCCTTAGGCAGCCTCAAGTGTGGGATCAATTTCTTGGAGTGTTTCTTGTGGTCCCGGAAAGCAACTTCTGCCACTCTCAGGTCCGCGTGGCCTTTTGAGGAAAAGTCGCACAAAGGTGTGCTTATCGAAGCAAAATGCGCGCAAAGGGGCATTTTGCTGATTTATTCAGTGTGCAATTTTATTTTCCTCTTAAACCTTAGAGATTTTTAAATACTTTAGATTCTCTAATGTGCCTCAACCCTGTAAATCCTTTTGCCTGACATTTAATAATGTCATCTTTGCTTGTCTGATTTTCCAGTGATAAAACCAACCTTTGAATATTTTCCTATGAAATTGATGGAAAAATCGTTGGCAATCTGCCCATGGAAACCCTGCAGCTTCTGGAAAAAATGCAGGCATCCCATGTTGGCAAAGGATTGGATGAAAACAGGGTCTTCCTCTAACAGCTTCATGTCAGTGGGTTCATAGCATACCACTGAGCCTCATTTGTACTATTTTTTATGTGCCATGGATACAACACATAGAGAGATCCTTCTTGCCACCTATAATTTCTCCTAAAGACAGCTAGACCTTCTTATGACATTAATATACTTTCCTATGATAGCAAGACCAAACTCAAAGTGAGAAGAAAATGAGGTAAGAATGATATTTACGGTGTGAATGTTTGGGGATAATGGATAAGTGTAAACTCTAACATAGATTCATGACCCATTGTGACTATGACCCACAACCATTTTTTAAAAAAATGTGTCGTTAGTAACCGTAGCAGTTTTCCATAGTGAAATAGGTATTTAAAGTGACAAATTTGTTACAGAAGTGTCAATAACTTCTGTAGAAAACCATCAGTTTCCCTAACTGGAGCTACTATGAATTTTTGCAAAAGCGACTAAACTAAAATCATAAAAAATGACGCTGACAAGAATGATGACTAGGATTCTAACCCATATTGTGGACCCCACTTAAACTCAAATTGACTCTACACACTAGGGAAAATTTTAAGGATGGAAAATAATCTTGAAGTTTAAAAAATTGGCGAATCTCACTAGTCCCTAATATGCAAACTATAAAAATTTTATTGATGTATTTGTAAAATTATTGAGATTTATAATGATATTATATATACTTTCTATATAATGTTGGCGATTTTTAACGTAAAATAATTTTATATTGTAAAATTTGGGCGAATGTTTTTTATAAAAAATGGAACTTGGCGAATAGTTTTTTTGGAAAAACCATGGAAAATTAGCCCACCTGCGAATATTAGCCATCCATTTTTACATTTTAGGGGTGAAAATTAGCGAAAATTTAGGGGTGAAAATTTCGCCCCCTAAAACAATCCGATACACTTCCGTACGTGGAACGAGATATCGCCCTTGTGAAAAAATGCTAGAAAACAACGACAAGTACTACGTTTAACGACGTCGGAACATGTCTCTAGCCTAGACCTCTAAATTTTTTTGTTAATGTTCCAAATTCTCCTTAGTTTAATTTAGATAAATTTTAAAGTTGATCTTGAATTATGTTTCAGTTTCAAGGCTCAAAAAGTCAATGTCACCTTAACACACCTATGATGCATCTAATATGAAGAAAAAAATCTTTTCGTTTTCAATGAAAGCTATCTATTGTAGGGAAGGAGTGAAAAAATTGATGCAACAATAAAATATGAAACCAAAAATAGCTTCCTAACTAGACATTTCAATTTCAAAATTCCAATGCAAAAACCAAAAAGTAAATGAATTTTAATTCACTAAAATTAACCTACATGAATTCATTTTTTTTTAAATGAATGAGGATGCACTTATCAAATTTCAACACTAAGCAATGTAATCTATGCTTAATGACAATCTCAAAAACAACTTTCCGGTGCAATGTAATCTAATGCAATTTCCAGAAATAATGATCAATTTCCATATTGAAATCTTAACAAATGTAAAATGAATTTTTTTCTGGTTTCCAAAAGAACTAAAATTCTCATCAAATAGACATGCAAGCAGCAAAAAAATAAATTCAATTATCCAAAGAACCAAGATTCACCTCAAGCACATTTTCACTACTTAAACATGGAACAAACTTTTGCAAACTAGAAATAAACTAACAACAAAAAGAAAAAACTCTATGCACATAGAGCAGGAGAAATACTTTAGAGATCAAGAAATTCTAGACTTTCTATGAAAAAACCTATGAAATCTCAAAAAAAAATTGGACTAGAGCAGGCAGAAAATGGAAACCAGAGTGTTAAGAATGACTGTAATTAGAAAACTACGCACTGAAAGTGCTCTGTTTTCCAGAGAAAACGCGTTGGGAAAGGAAATATTAGGAAAAAACAATGAAAATCGAAAATAAACCCATACTTGAAACTCTAAAGAGAATACTACTCATAATGCAGACTTATGAGAAGTAAAAGTGATGGATTATATGGTGGTTGGCCTAACTAATCGAAACAAACCAAAATGAAAGGAGTTTTGAAGGGTTATTGGCTCCCCAGCAGAGTCACCATTTGTTTGTGTATGCAATCCTTTTCCGCGGAAAAAAATGATCTCGCTAGTCCTATGCGAGGATCTAGCAACAAACAAGAAAAATATATGCAACCTTTCCTAACTTATACTAGAAAAACACGAAGGAGGATAAACATCCTACCTCTTTCTGATGCTAGTGCCTTTGGTGTCATCCTTGATTCTTTCTCTTCCATGCTGATGATCACGATCTCCTCTCCATTGGTGTAGATGAGTGTTTGCAAGGAAAGACACGTGGAGACAACACATGTATACAAGGAATAATAGTTTCTAGCACAAGTTATGCAACAGATCAAGGAACACTACAATAAATATACAATAATTGACATATTTATAGAAAGGAAACACATAATGTATTATTAATATAATTAAAAAGGGAGAAATACAACCAAAAGAATTGATGTTGGACACCTCCTTCAGGTGAGTCTCCAAGTCCTAGCCTTTGCCTTCAAACAACTTCCTCCTTTGGAAATGGGAAGCAATTGGGTATGATTCATCTCATAAGATGGAAACCAACCATTAGTGGATGGTACTGGTTTCATTTATAGGGAAGGAGAGGGAGTTGAGGATCCATAAAAGGTGGGAGGAGTTTCAAATCTTAAGGGAAAGATTCATGGAATGAGGATCCATGGAAATGAATGGGAGATCTCATTTCTATCATCAAATACCAAAAATGTTGGAATAAATACTGAGAGGGGGGGGGGGGTGAATCAGTATTTAGAGCTGACTGAGAACTTCTAATTTTTCTTTATTAAAACCATATGCTACTTTACTGAATCCAACTTGTATATCCAGAGATCTTATTATGCCTTTACTTAGATCATTGCATCATCCATTCATCAAATGTTTAGTAAGCAGCATGAACAAAAATAATAGAACAAACCATCAAACATAAGCAACACATATGAACACCAGTATTTAAGGTGGAAACCCAATTCGAGAGAAAACCACCACTGCTATTATCTCAGTCTTCAATATTTATTATAAAGAAAAATTCTTACAATTTTGTACTGGCGCAGACTTATAACAACACGCAGGCACCAACATGTAGAGACTTTGAATCTTAGATTTGCTAAAGGATCTGAAACCTTAGATTAGATTATCAAGATACAACATTCTCCTCTTCTAAAGACAGGTCTTGGATATATCGAAGAATCTTCTCAGGCTTCAGCACCAAATTATCTAAAAGCAGCTACAACCAGTACACAACATTCTGCCCCTCAGAAAGGGAATAAAGAATCTTTACAGATAAAGCATGACCATCTCAATTCAAAGAACACTAACAGGAGTACCTTTCAAAGAAACACCAATCAACAGGTAAATTCAAGTAGAAGATTTCATGATCGTAGAAATTTCTTCTTCAATGGACAATGTTTCTCATGTCACAATTTTGGTCATAAAGCTGTTCAATGTGTTGCATATAAAACCATCATGACAAGAGAAGCAAGAAAGAGAAGAATTGATATTGGAATGAAGAAGAATACATATAACAAATTTTCTCCTCTTCAAAATGAAGTTGAATGTGCTTATTGCAATAACTTTGGCCATGAAGAATCTGAATGTAGGAGCAAAGTCCAGCTAAAAGAGCATCTTCCTTCAAGCTCCAAAGTATGGAAAAAGAAGGAATTATAGGTTGAAAAATGTGGCATAGATTTATTTGCAGAAGGAGAAGAAAATAAATGGTACATTGATAGTGGATGATCAAAACACATGACAGGTGACAAAGATAAACTTCTTGCATATAGTGCTCTAGAAAAAGAAAAGAATGTTACATTTGGAAATGATACTCCTGCTGTCATTAAGGGAAAAGGGTCTGCCTTTCTAAAAGAAAAAGTGAAAGCTAATAATGTCATGTATGTGGATGGATTAAAGAATAACCTGTTAAGTGTAAGTCAGATGTGTGATCAAGGAACTGAAGTTGTCTTTAGTTCAAAAGAATGTGTGGTGCGTGATCTTGATACAGGAAAAACAATTATAAAAGGAAACAGAACTCCAAGCAACTTGTATGTATTGAAGAACTGCAAAGAACAATGTCACTTGAGTAAATCTTCAGAAAACTGGCTATGGCATAGAAGGTTGGGGCATCTGAGCTTCTCTCAAATCAACAAATCAAGCAGACTCAAAGCAGTTCGTGATCTGCCCACTATTTCTCTACCTGAAAGTATCATATGCAAATCTTGCCAATTCGGCAAGCAAACCAGAGTGCAATTTAATGCCAAGGAAGGATCATCAAGTAAGCCTCTTGAACTCATTCATACTGACATATGTGGACCTATGAGGAAAAAGTCACCACGTGGTGAACAATAATATATCTTATTTATTGATGATTTCTCTAGAATGTGTTGGATTGGGTTGATTAAACACAAAGATGAAGCATTTGAGAAATTTCAGATCTTCAAAGCAATGGTTGAAAATGAATTAGATCTAAAATCAAGTGTCTTAGATCTGATCGAGGAGGAGAATATACATCAGATGAATTCCTTGAATTTTGTGAACAACATGGCATAAAAAGACAGTTTTCTGTAGCTGGCACTCCACAACAAAATGGCGTAGCAGAAAGAATGAATAGAACAGATCAACAAATGGCTAGAGCTATGCTTGATGATTCCGGAACACCTAACACATTTTGGGGAGAAGCAGCACATACAACGGTAAATATTCTTAACAAGGCACATGTTCGTGTAAATAGTGACAAAACTCCATATGAACTATGGTATGGTAATCCTCCCACTGTGAAGCACTTTAGAGTTTTTGGGAGCAAATGCTTTATCAAAAATAATGATGAAAAACTTGGCAAGTTTGAACCTAGAGCAGATGAAGGAATATTTCTTGGTTACCCCTCTAGGAGTAGGGCATATAACTGTTACAATAAAAGACTTCGAAAGATTGTTGAATGTATAGATGTTGTTATTGACGAGTCCCCTGCAGCTCCAAAAGAAGAAAAACAAACAACAAATGAAGACGATGATGATGACATATGTCCTTCTACATCAAATAGGAATGATATAGACAGTGAACCCAATGAAGAACCCGAAGATGATTTATCTGAAAAGGCTCCATCCAGATATGTTCAAAAGAATCATCCAGAATATCAAATTTTGGGAGAAAAGGGAGTAGGTGTACAAACAAGAAGGACTCTTGTGGGATCTTCTAGTTACCTGGAATTTCTATCCACTATTGAACCACAAAATGTCAATCAAGCCAGCAAATATGAAAGTTGGATTCAAGCCATGAATGAAGAACTTGATCAAATTGAAAAGAATCACACTTGGGAATTAGTACCAGACCTCATGACAAAAATGTCATTGGAACTAAATGGATATTCAAAAATAAGTTAAATGAGAATGGGGATGTTATAAGAAATAAAGCTAGACTTGTTTGCAAGGGGTATGCTCAACAAGAAGGCATAGACTTTGAAGAAAATTTGCCCCTGTAGCTAGACTTGAAGCTATAAGAATTTTTCTTGCTTTCTCAAGCTTCCAACAAATCAAAGTTTATCAAATGGATGTTAAATCTGCTTTTCTCAATGGTGATCTAGAAGAAAAAGTTTAGATAGAACAACCTGAAGGATTCATTTTGGGAAATGATGAAAATCTTGTTTGTAGACTTAAAAAGGCTCTATATGGTCTCAAACAAGCTCCAAGGGCATGGTACTATCGTCTTGACAAATATCTTCATCAACGAGGATTTTCAAAGGGGTCTGCTGATAGCAACTTATACACAAAAACTGAAAATGACAAACTATTGATTGTGGTTGTATATGTTGATGATATCATTTTTGCAAGTAATGAAGAGTCTATGAGTCAGAAATTTGCTTCTGATATGCAGCAAGAATTTGAAATGTCTTTACTTGGGGAACTAACATTCTTTCTTGGCTTGCAAGTGCAACAAGCAACAGATGGCATATTCTTATCACAAGAAAAATATCTTAAGCAAATATTGAAGAAGTATGGCATGGAAGATTGCAAACCTGTAAGTACACCAATGATAACCGGATGTAATCTCAGTTCTAATGATGATTCCCCCACGGTGAATCAACCAGAATACAGATCTATGATAGGAAGTCTACTTTATCTCAGTGGGACAAGACCAGACATCATGCATGCAGTTGGGATTGTTGGACGATTCCAAGCTAATCCAAAAGAGTCTCACCTTCAGGCTGTCAAAAGAATATTCAAATATCTACAAGGAACTCAAGACTTTGGACTATGGTATCCAAAGAATGTTGATCTCACTCTTCATGCTTACATTGATGCAGATTGGGCTGGAAATGTTGATGATCGGAAAAGCACTAGTGGTGGTGCATTATATATGGGGCCCCGGTTAGTATCTTGGTTCAACAAGAAGCAAAGCTCTATTGCCTTATCTACAACAGAAGCAGAATATGTGGCTGCTGCATCATGTTGCACTCAACTTCTTTGGATGATGCAAACCTTACAAGACATTCAAATCAAATGTTCACCTCCTATCTCCATTATGTGTGATAATACAAGTGTCATCAGTATCTCAAAGAATCCTGTTATGCATTCCAAGACCAAGCACATTCCCATCAAGTATCACTTCTTACGTGAACAAGTGCTTGAACAAAAGGTGAAGTTGGAATATGTGCCCTCCAAAGAACAAGTTGCTGATATATTTACCAAACCTCTACCCAGGGAAGCATTTGAATATCTTAGACAGAAGTTGGGAGTAGTCTCTGTCATGCAGAAGATCAGATCTACTTAAATACAGATGATTAATTGAAACCACGTATGGGTAGTTGCTGACAAATTTTTGCTGGGTCAGCATTCTTCAGCTCAGTTGCGGTGCTGTTGGGTATCTCTGGATGCACAGGTTAAGGGGGAGCATGATCTCAGGGGGAGCATGGTATTATTGGCCCCACAATATGTATGGCACCAGATCTAAGATTAGATATGATCAACCCTTTTCCATTGATGTCAAAGGGGGAGGAAAAGAAAATAAGGGGCTTCTATAAGCCAAACAGAGGCAGAATGTTGCCATCAATGCCAAAGGGGGAGATTGTTGGAAATATTTTCATTGATGGCAAAGGAATTGGCAAAGAAGGAGCATCTACAACAAGCAGAATTGTCCAGAGAAAGATTCCATCGAATAGAAAAGAATAAGTGTATGTTCTAGTAAATGGTAATTCATGTGTGAATATATGCATCCTGATGGAATCTATGATAATTAATGGTGCTCTATATGAGGAACCGATGTTAATACGGTTGACAGTGTATCCAAACTGGTAGATAGTGGAGTTATATATTCGTGATGAACATGGAAGGGTCTACGCTATTAGTAAGGAGCTGACTGGCTTTCATGGAGAAAGGAACGAGGAGCGAGGGAAAATCAATTATAACGCGGATGAACTAAAACAGAGTATTTGGCATTGAACTCTCAATGGAACATGGACTAACCCTTTGGAATCATGAACGGAACCTGGAAGGAAAGAGGTAGAACGTAACAAAAGGAAGCGCGACAGAACCCTGCGTGGAAGAGCGGAACCATGACCGAGTAAACAGTGAAGGCGGTTTCCGGGTTTCATCGCACCACCTTTCGGTGATAGGCGGTATTCCCTGGTTAGGGAGTGATTCCATAGAAACTTTGACACATAGCAAAGGTGGACTCACGAAAACCACTATCAAAGTGCGCCATCGCACTTTAATGTTCGAACAAAGAAGCCGAGTGATATTATTGAACACGGTTGATCTGGGAAGGGGTCATCGGACGATGTTGATTTACTATAGATGTGCGAAGGTTACCCAAGGTACGGCGTGCCATCGCGCATTATCATCCGTGCATCATCAACGAAAAATATCCGTCGGATCATCTGAAGCCGACCGATGTGCTCTCCACCGTCGGATGGAAATGATTGTTAGCAATGGGCCCCAGTTTTTAAATTATATTGATTGGGCCATCGATTATGTATGTGGGGCCAGAACCAAAGGTCTATTTAAAATCCATTTGATAAAAGCGCTGGTTATTAATATAAAGTTCTATTATTTCCAAAGGTTGTGAATAATATTTATTTATCAAATTCCATGAATTTGATAAATAAAATTCCAATAAAAGAAATAAAACCATCAGCGGCACGTTAAGGTTACTTAACCTTGGCTATAGTATTTGGTGGAGATAAAGATTATCTTTGGATGACTCGTGCATGGAAGAACGAAGATTGGGATTTCAATTTGGATTGGTTTGACTTTTAATATGAATACCATTAGTGGTTGAGTGGTTTTCTACTCATGGTTTTGATAAAGGCTAAACTATATAAGGAGAAGAGGATCATAATACAAGGTGTGCATGCAGAGGGGTTGACAACGAATAAATCTCTTTAAGAGATATCTGCATGATTAAAACTCTGATAGATCAGAATCTATGATGGACCTGTGGATATGATGAAGGTTCAAGATCTCTCGGTCTAGAAATGATGAATCTCTAGGAAGATCTGCAAAAGAAATGATGAAGACGTGCTGCAAGTCTGATGTACAAATTGAAGAAATTTGGTGAATCTGAGGGTTGAAGCCTTCAGTATGAGAGTGGAAGTTTTCTGCCAGTAGAAGCTGGTGTTAAATCAGGGGGTTAGAGCTCCCTTCCATGTATTGACTGGAGAACGAGAGAAGGTTGTAGCCTTCTACAGGTTGGTGCCTGCGTGCTGGTATAAGTTTGCGCCAGTACAAAACTGTAAGAAGTTTTCTTTATAATAAATATTGAAGACTGAGATAACAGCAGTGGTGGTTTTCTCTCTTTTATTGGAATTTTATTTATCAAATTCATGGAATTCGATAAATAAATATTATTCACAACCTTTGGCAATAATAGAAATTTATATTAATAACCTGCGCTTTTATCAAATGGATTTTAAATAGACTTTTGGTTCCGGCCCCACATACATAATCGATGGCCCAATCAATATAATTTAAAAACTGGGGCCCATTTCTAACAATCGTTTTCATTCGACAGCGGAGAGCACATTGGTCGGCTTTAGATGATCCGACGGATATCGTTCGTTGATGATGCACGGATGATAATGCATGATGGCGCGCCGTACCTTGGGTAACCTTCGCGCATCTATAGCAAATGAACACCGTCCGATGACCCCTTCCCAGATCAACGACGTTCAATAATATTTCTCAGTTTCTTTGGTCAAACATTAATGTGCGATGGCACACTTTGATAGCGGTTTTCATGAGTCCACCTTTGCTACGTGTCAATGTTTCTATGGAATCGCTCCCCAACTAGGGAATACAACCTATCACTGAAAGGTGGTGCGATGAAACCCAGAAATCTCCTTCACTGTTTACTCGGTCATGGTTCCACTCTTCCACACAGGGTTTCGTCGCGCTTCCTTTTACATTCTACCTCTTTCCTTCCAGGTTCCGTTCATGATTCCAAAGGGTTAGTCTGTGTTCCATCAAGAGTTCAATGCCAAATACTCTGTTTTAGTTCATCCGTGTTATAACTGATTTTCCCTCGCTCCTCGTTCCTTTCTCCATGAAAACCAGTCAGCTCCTTACTAATAGCGTAGACCCTTCCATGTTCATCACGAATATATAACTCCACTGTCTACCAGTTTGGATACACTGTCAACCATATTAACATCGGTTCCTCATACAGAGCACCATTAATTATCACGGATTCCATCAGGATGCATATATTCACACATGAATTACCATTTACTAGAACATACACTTATTCTTTTCTATTCGATGGACTCTGTCTCTGGACAATTCTGCTTGTTGCAGATGCTCCTTCTTTGCCAATTCCTTTGCCATCAATGACATTATTTCCAACAAAAAAACACGCGGTCGTTCTAGATCCTTCTAGTAAAGGAAGCTTCTCCTCCATTTGGGAATAATTGTCTGAAGAGGGGCAGCGCGGATTTTCTTAACAAAATTTGTGCTGCCAACCCTAGACATAAGTAGTGAAAAAGGTAACAAGCACGAGTCATCATCTATGCAGAACATGTTGGGATTGTAAAACAAGGTTCTTGACAAGCTTTTTAGAATATTTTCAAGTATTCTCCCACTTCATTAGAGATTTTTAAACATGTTTCATGGAGAAAATATCTTGCAACACTGGTGGTATGATGACACAATGTGGAGTGTGACAAAATATTGTATAAAAAATGCCCCCAAAAGCATGAAGTCAAAACGGGGAGTAATGGTTGATGTGCTTTACAAGAAAAGGCAAGGACTAAGAGAACCACCGTCAGGATACCTGCTAACCAAACATAATACAATATCTCTGACATCCCTGATGTAAGTATGCCTAACAATACATCTCTGAGAAGGCATCTAACAATACATAGATCCACTGCATGGACACATCGATCCGGATAGAAAGGATCGTGTTTATAATCAAGAATACACATATCCACAACATGTGCACAACCATCCAACTAGAAAGGATCATGTTTACAATCATGAATACTAAATAACTCCATGCAACCTGGATTTATCAAATGAAACCCAGGGTCTTCACCTTTATCTTGATCCGACCAAAGTACAAATCTGACCATGTGAATAGATGTGTTGAGGTTGGACATCATAGAAACCACCTGATTATCGGTCAATGGTGTAAACCATTAACATGAACGAGAGAAACCACTAATGATGATGATGGCTCTCAAGGTAAAACAACACAATCCATGAGTGTGAAAAATGAAGCTAGAGTCAAACACTTGCAGAATCATTTGATCGAAGGCCAGTGATGTGAACCTATCATCGAATGTGAAGAACTTTCCATTGAGGTATGCAAGCTCCAAGTTACTGAAAGGGGATTTCTAGATCATTTTCCTCGATAATGAGCTGGATTCAATAGGAAGTGATCCTTCGAAGGAGGGCCATAATGTTTCCCACATCATCGACACAAAAAATAGGATTTTTCAAAGTTGAAAAGAGTGATTTAGGATTGATGCAGAGAAACTCAAACAGGGTATAAGTGGTTTGAATTTGCAGATGAAACTTCTCTTGAAAATATTGGCAATATGACTCTAGAATTTAGCAGTATTAGACTCAAAATAGGATCATATGTCATGATGAAAATAGGATATAATCGACTGAGAGGTAAATGGATTTCCCAAACCTAGGAAGGCAATTGATGAAGTGAGGATATCCCAAGACAGACACGAGATACATGTAAGTGTCATGTTCAAGAGCAACATATTGCCTTTCACACAAAATACAAGATATATGTTTTCTTCCATTTACCCAATATTTCTAACGAGTACCTCTTTCTTTTTTATGTCAAGCTTGAAGAGGATACCATATGCTTGTCAATATAATTTCACCCTTTAGGTGAATTCATCCTATTGTTTTTAACGAGCCCTAGGAAAGAGTAGCTTGGTATCATCATGGTGACAAGTTCATCATCGTTTCAGTTTTACTAGTCCAACTCAGGGGTAACTCGACATGTTTTTCATGTTTAGAGACTTTGAAAAAGAGGCAAAAAGGAAACCCCAAAGGTCCCTTTTCATAGTAGCCTCTTGAATCCGAAAATATAGAAAACAATATCCAAGAGAACCTCTTAGACATGTTTTACTAAGGTATTCATTTTTCTTAATTAGTCTATCTTATTTTGGAAAAGGGTTAAACTTATACTGAGTAGACGACTTTCCATTTACTTTAACGAGCTCGAAAAGAGAAGTGCTCAAAAATATTTTCATATTTTGGGAGTATAAGTAGAGTTGAAAGAAGACTCCTCCTGGAGGAATGAGTAGTATAAATGGTAGCAACTGGTTCTGGTCATGGTGGAACTGCTCAAAACACATAAAGGTAAAGAGGCTGATTAATAAGACCACTCATCGCATCGATTCCTAAGGGGAGGGTAAAACAACCAAGTGAAAGTGTATGATCAACCAAATAGATAGTGAACATGGAATGAGAAAACCAAGGCTCATCTAGTAGAAGAGGTTGATAAAAATCCAATCATGAGATATAAGATTAGAATGGTTTTATTTTTTACACAATATTGAAACATTGGAAATTATGCTTGATAACCCTTGAAGATGGTTTCATTTTTCACAATCTTGAAACATGAGAATAACTATGCTTGTATTTTATTTCATTTTTACACAAGCTTGAAACAAAGACAAACTATACTTGGAATACGCTTGCATTCCCCCAACATAATGATTCAATTCGAGGTACATGCCCCCCCAAGCTTCATTAAATTCTTCTAAGTTGACTACTGGTTACTAATTGGTGGATGAAATGAAGGTTCATTTATGAGATCAAGTAAAAGACCCAGGTATGAATTTATGATATCTAATCAATTACTTGAATTGAAAGGGGATTTGTTACATTTTTTAATGAGATTGACATAGTAAAATAAATATGCTCATAAGAACCCGTTTCATTTCTTAACAGGGTTGACACAGTAAAATAACTATCGTCGTTACACCTTGTTTCATTTTTTAACGAGCTTGTCACAAGAAAAGGAAATTTTCTCTGAAGACCTTGTTTCATTTTTTAACGAGCTTGACACAATAAAACGAACTATGCTCTAGAGATCTTGTTTCATTTTTTAAGGAGCTTGACATAAGAAAAGGAACTCTTCTCCAAAGCCCTTGTTTCATTTTTTAAGGAGCTTGACACAATAAAAATAACTCTGCTCTGACAATTTGTTTCATTTTTTAATGAGCTTGACACAAGACAAGGAACTATGCTCCAGAGACCTTGTTTCATTTTTTAAGGATCTTGACACAAGAAAAGGAACTTTGATCTGAAGACCTTGTTTCATTTTTTAAGGAGCTTGACACAAGAAAAGGAAATCTGCTTCAACACTTTGTTTCAATTTTTAACGAGCTTGGCACAAGAAAAGGAACTATGCTCTGGGGACACTCAACCTTCTGAGTAGGAATCTCTTGCGACACCAATTTTCAGAAGAGAATCCAAAATTCCTGACTTGGGAAGTGTTGTAAGACCCAGTCAAGGCCTAGAACCCCATCATCATACCAACCTTTTTGAATTTGTACCTCCTGACTATGAGATTCCTGAAGGTGATTAGTAGATATTTGATCAAATGGAAAACTCAGTAATAGGAATGTAAAACTCATTAATATAATATCCCATCATTGATCCATAGGCCACTGCACCAATAGATGTTATGCCACTTCAAAACCTCACAAATTTTCATGGGATGGCCTACGAAGATATCGATGCATTCTTGTTTGAATTTGTTGTTTTATGTCGAGGATATGATTATACCACTAACCCCCAAAAATTAAAATTGTTTCCATCTACTTTAAAGGGAGCATCATTATGATGGTTTATGGGATTAGGGGGTGGTATTATGAATTCATGGGATCAAATGAAGCAATATTTCCTTACTAAATACCAAGATTATTGTCGATCTAGATATCTAATGGAAGAAATATTCAAGATTACATCCAAAGAAGATGAAACCTAAGAAGAATACATTTGAATATTTCAATACAACTTACAAAGATCATCATATACCCTTTTACCTAAGGATGTGTTGAAAAGTTCTTTAATTAGAGGTATGAAATATGAATGGATAGAAACGATCAATTTAAAGGGGTAGGGTGATATTTCTAAAGAATAATATGACGATATTGTAAAACTATGTATCGGGTGTTCACTTGGGAGTACATGGACTAAGCTTGCAACTCACGATCCTCTCAGCAAAGCTAACATAATTGCAGGAGGAGGAGTTATGCGAGCAGAGATTGGTAATATTTTAGAATATTTTAAAACTAGTATCCTAAGTAAACTGACGAAATAGTTGGATGTTTGTAGGTAAAATAGAAGCAGGATGAATTTGAATAGGCATTAGCCATTTTTTTTCCTCATTTTCAGAAGAAGCACATCCATAAATAATTCTCGTTGGAAAAAGTCGAGATATGCACAATATGTACCAAATATCAATCAACTGATCATTTTCCCTCGATTGCTAGATATAATTTTTTATTCAAGGAAGAAAATCCAACATATTTCACGGAAAAATTATGGCAATGGCAAAAACGCCCACCAGGCACGATGCAAGACCCTTTTATGTTTTTTTTTGGAAAATATGCTCAACAGCAGTTTCCCAAATCAACTTGGTAGGTTCATCAATATTCTAGTACTACCTGACAACCTCAGCCATACCCTTCATCAACTTGGACAAACCAGTTATTTTCAGGTACTTCTTAGCGAAATAAATAGTAACCCACACCCTCATGACAAAATTTACGAAATAAAACATACTCTTTGCAATGAGAAAATCAACCTACCCAGGTGTTGTAGTGCATTCGACGCATGGGTGTATGAAATGCACTGTGCTTGATAGGGGAGGTCGATTTCCTACAAGAAACATGTCAATTGGTTTGTTAGATTGTTAGTGGAATAACATAACATTTAGTAAACTAAGTAAATAACGTATCATGATATAATAAAGGAGAAAAATAAAATAAAATACACATGTAAAATAACAAGTTCAATCGATTCAAACACACTAATAATCCAAACAGAGAACTCTTCCCCTTTTATTAGTTGTTGATGGTACAAGAGAATAGGATGCTAAATCACTTGCAATGAATCCATAGAGCTATGGAGCTCTAATATTCAAGGAAAGGGGGTCTCTTCCCTTAAAGCTTCTTACAAGCCTCTCTCTCTCCTCGACAGATGGTAGAAAAACGGACACTTGGTGAACTTATTCTCTTGGAATGAGGTGTTGGATGGCCAACAGCTGAATCCTTCCACTTCTTGCTTCTTGGACAACACAATGTTGGTTTTCTCTCAAGCAATTTTTCCAGAATAACAATGTGTTCTCATGTTCTTCTTTGCATGGTGGTCTTTTATAGGAAAATTTCACATTTTCCCTCTCTCTCTTGGTACAAGATGTGTTAGCTCTCCGTAATTTGCTAGATTGATTGAGATACAAATGGATAGGGGTAACATCAAACCAAGCTTTGGAATCCAAGGACCTAGCCTTCCTAGATTCAGAGAGGGATCTCTCTATTAGGTGCAAAGATGTGAACTTGTTTGCTGATTAGGGTTGACTTTAGGATAGTTATGAAATATTAGGTTTGTTGATTGTTTTTTCGTTGGGTATGATGCTTAGATAGACTAGATAGAAACAAGGAAAACTTCAATTCATTGGAAATTAAATCTAACAAGGTCATGATAGGTTCATTAACGGATTAGGGAATATTTTAGGGAAAATATAGCTTGGTTGGTGGACCTTTAAGGTTTGAAGGATCATGAGATGGACATTAATTTTGAGAAACAATGTTTGACAAAGAGCAGTAAAGAATTCCCTATCATATAATTAAAAAGAGGGATTTGGAAGAATCATAAGCATAGAGAGAAAATCAAAGGTAGATCAAACCCTAAACTCTTTGATTCAGACTTAAAGCAGATAATTAACCAAGACAAACATTCAAATGAAATACAGAAAGGAAAGAAACTTATTTAACTTTCAGTGATTTCATCATCAAAGACATAAAACATTTAATATGCACAAATAACTATAATCAGAGGAGGAGAGAAACCCTGAACATCCAATATTATAGCTATGAAGGTCCTTTAAAACAATTAGTTAAGTAAATGCAAAGAGCAGGATTGAAACAAACTTCTTTGACAAACCTAAGTAATGATGCTTTATATAGATGACTTCATTAATAATGTTCTTAGTGGAAAAAATAAGTAGGGATAGCCATAAATCATGCCGGATACCATCTTTTTTAAACCATTCAAGAAATAAAAACGCTTAGGAGATCCTTAGAGAGTAAAGAACGATTCTCTAACATGTCCTAGCAGAAGAAAACATTAAAGCAGTGAAGAACAAACAGACCTAAGATGCCATTAGAAAAAATTTCTTAGTCTAAATTCTTTGTCCTACTACAACATAGAAATATGGAAACACAATGATAAACTAGAAAACATAAACAAAAAGAAACACTTCACCATCAACCAGACTCATGGATCCTGCAACCAGTCCTCCTCCATCAACAAACAAACCAGGGCATTCATAAACTCCAAGACATCAAGTTCTTTTCAAATTCTAAGGGACTGTGTATTACTTCAAAATCAGTCATCAAAATCCAACCAAATACATAAGAGCCTCATGCTCTATTTATGGAGCAAGTGAGGAGGTGGAAACCATAAGAGGCTTCCAGAAACCCTAATTCTTTCATAAATGTCATGTATGTGCTTAATGACCATGCAAGGCCCAAGACACATAATATCTAAGCTAATAAATGAAAAATAACATAATATAACTTCTCAATAAAATCTGGAGTGATTTTCTGAAGAAAATATTAAAAAACCATTTTTCGATTAATTTGTGTGTTTTGTTGACTTTTTGGCAAAAGACAGTCCATTTGCGTAGCACTAGTTTTGCAGAAAATAGGTTGTTTTGCAACCAAGTTTTGGACCACTTCCTGATGTCGGATTTGGCCCCGTGATGGCTCGTTGGAAAGATTGATGAGTCTACTTTCCAAAAA
Source organism: Pinus albicaulis (assembly GCA_034641835.2). Classification (NCBI taxonomy): domain Eukaryota; kingdom Viridiplantae; phylum Streptophyta; class Pinopsida; order Pinales; family Pinaceae; genus Pinus; species Pinus albicaulis. The sequence continues at coordinate 258,821,792 of CM076576.1, read as the reverse complement.
TTCTTGTTTTTTTCTGATCCAGCTCCTGTAACCGAGTCAAAAATTCAAAAACCCTTAGACTATCATTTTCACAGTGCCAGGCCTAAAACAGAGGAAGAAACGTGATTTTTGAGGTGTTTTTTGAGCTTTTGAGGGGTCAAAACTGCTCCAAATATTCTGAAATTTGGTGCGGATGATGTGAAGGCTTGGAAAGACCCAAAAATTTCAATCTTTCCTCCTGAAGATTCTCTAGATTTTTGTAGAGCGCCAGTGGTGCTGCGCAAACTAGGCCAAAAATTCTCAAAAAACAAAATTTTCTCCAAATTCCTTCAAAATTGGTGGAGACCTTCCTTAGATGTTTTTAGAAAACTTTTGAGAAGCCTCAGCCAAAATTCCAAGGCATTTATGCTCATTTTCCTCTTTTAGTTTTCTTACCTCAAGGAGAGCCTCCTTGAGCTTGGCACAAGCAAGCCTGCTCTTCTTTGCGTAATGCTTGGTCATTTTCTTTTGGAGAGCAAGGCCTCTCTTGATCTTCTTGAAAACCTTATGCTCACTTTTTTAATGCTAAATGATGTATTATGCCATGCCAAATTCCCTCTCTAGCACTTTAATTGTTCATCTTTGGTTTGAAGTAGCAACCTAGTGGCCATCTCCTTATCTTCTTTGTCACTGTCTAGGTCAATGCATTTGGGATTTTGTGTATTTTTATTTCCTTTCTTTCATTTCTTACCTTTTCCCATATTTTCCTTTCCATTGTCAAGTGTTTGAGATGATGTAGATGACAAGGTCCCTTGCCTTTTGGAGGCAGCAAACACTTGCCTTGACCCTCTTTGATATGTGCATGTAAGAGGGGTGATGGAGGTCTTGGTGGTGCCTTCATCATGGCTATGACCTTTGGTGTTTTCATCATCTCCCTTACCTTTACCATGATCTTCTTTAGTGATTACATGCTCTGTTTGATTACTACCCTTTTGACCTTTAGCACCCTCTTTATCTTCCTCAACATCTTCTTGGTCCTCACTTTTTTCATCTGTGTCGTCCCTTTTTGCACTTTGGGCTGACTCATTTGCATCACTATCATCACTGCCTCCCTTTGATTTATCACTATCTTTGTCTTCACCACTGCTGTGCTCACTTTCCTCTTCTTCACCATCATTTCCTCCTTTATGTTTGGTCTCAAAGGCTTTTGACCTTTATCACCACCACTGTTATTTCCAGCTCTTGACATGTTGATAGGAGATGTTGGTTTGCAAATTAGGGCTTGATGAAACAAGATCAAGATGATGATGGAGTCAAATTTGGAGAATGAGAGGTGTGGAGGCTAGTGCTCTTAGGGTTTAAGTGGCTTTGTAGCTTGAAGAGGTTTTATCATGAGACTATGGTAACAACTTAAAATCCCTTACTCACCCATGCCATCAAATTGGTACAAGAAGGATTATGAGAACAATTTCCCTTTGTGTATATGACCTAGGGTTTTACCCCCTAGTTTTTTTAGCTCAACAACTAAAAAACCAAAATGAATTTGCAATTTTTCTTAGGGATCAAGAGAATATAACACTTACCAAATTTTTAGACTCTCTTCAACCTTAGAGGTGCCTCAAATGATAAATTTAGGCATTAGGAAGGGATATTTTGAAATTTTTCACCTTACTATGATTTGCACAGCACCGGGTAGTCTTTCCCAGGCATTTGCGCAGCGCCGAGCAGTCCTGCCCATGGATTTTGGACAGTGCCACTTGTTTTCTCAGCGCCCAAAATGGGTTAACTTGCAGGCCGGTGTTGATGAACTTCACGAAGTTGGATTTGGGCCCGTGATAGCTCGTTGGAAAGCTCGACTTGGCTAATTTCCAAATACACCATTTTTTTCCTTTTTGGAGTTGATTTTCCCAAGACTGGTCAAAAAGTCCTAAATGATGGTGCAGAAATGCAGAGTGTTGGTGCAGACCACTTTTGGATGCCTTCCTAAATTCCAAATTGAGCTCATGATAGCTCATTGGAAATACAGTTAAGTCTAGTTTTCTTTGGATCCATCAAGAAAGTCATTTGGACACTCCATCTTGGAGAAAAAATGATTTTCCCAAGGTCATTCCATCTGTGCAGAAATTCTCCCATGACACCTGTACTTTTGAAATTTCTCCTAAACCATGATACCTGTGTAAAACATGAAGGAGTTTTTTCTTCTTGGACCTATTTTGGAGAAAAAACTTTGTCAATTTTTCCAAATTCATCTCTGTTTGGTCAGAAACATATTTTTAAACAAAACTAGCCCTAGGTGTGGCAAATGACTTGGCCCCTGGAATGAATTTTTGGAAAATGATGGAGGCATCATGTTTATGAGTTGGTATGGAATTATAATTGCTGATATGATCTATCAATTGGATCATTTTCTCATATACCTCTTTTCCATGGCAAACCCTAGATTAGTTGGAAGAGGAAATTAGGGTTTGGTGTAGGGGATTTAGGACTTCCTTGTAGAGGGAGGGGAATGAAGGGGTTAAGGGGTGTCTAAATTCTTGGGGGAATTTTTGGGGATAGGGATAGATGTTAGAGAGTAGGGGAAAGTTTAATTTCAAGAATTGAGTGAGGGGAAGGGGTCCAAAAGGGAAAAACATAGGCCTAGTCTCAAAAAGTGTCAAATTGTGGCAATAGACTAGGTTTTGTAGAAAAATGATAATTTTGAGGGATAGGAGTGATGGGAAGTGTTTATGAAGGTATATTAAGGATAGTAGGAGGTGTAAGAGCATCATGATATAAGCGTTGTTGATGATTTAACCATGGAGGTCATGAAACCAAGAAAATTGCCCTTATAAACCCTAGTTTTCTTTGAAAATAGGTATGCTACCTCTCCTTTGTTGTGGGTGTCTTTAGTGATGAGCTGGCCTCTTACCTTACCTAGTTCTCTACTGATATCCACCTTGACAGCTCTGCAAAAATTTCAAAATGCGTAGCTATCCTTTGCGGACTTTGTGCTTGGCCAAGGAGGCCTTTCCTTGGAAGATTTTCTTATCTCCTTTGGAAAATCACTTGATGATCTTCACCCTCTTTGATTTTACTTTCTTGGCACATGAAAAATAGTGACTTAGATCATCAAAAAAAACCTACAACCTATGATAACCTAAATGACCTAGTGGAAGGCTCTTTGGACTTTGTCTCTGCGTGAAAACTTGACTTGGGATCATTAGGTGTAAAATAGAGTTTTGGACAAACTAATGTATTGAAGATCAAAAATCCAATGTACTTGATTTATCTAAAGAGCTTACAGGTATAGTTTTGATATCCTCAATGCTTGAGGCATTTTGGGAGACACAAGAGAGTTGATTGGTTGGTGACCTTAGGTAGCAGTGAAGGGGTTGGGAAACACAAAAATAGTGGTCTTGAGGCCAGAGGTGACAAGACATGGTGAAAATGAATAGTATAAGCCCATGATGGGTCTTCTAGGAATGGCGGGCTGGCCTTGACATGATAGGATGATAGACTAGTTAAAATTTATCCTAAGGCAAATGAAGGTAGTGAGATTTATAGAACTCACAATGTTCATGAACTTTGTTTCTAGAAATATAGGATAAGTATTTAGTCATCCATACAAAGAAAAAATTACTGATGACTAACAGTGGCTCCACTTAGGGAGGGCAGCTCCCTTTCAGGAGGTGTCCTGAACTTCAGATCTCTAGATTTACGGGGACCAGTGCCTCATCCATTGGGCATATTTTTGTCTCTTTTCATTTGATGATGCTTCTTTTGGATTTATGACTTCAATAATCAGAAAGCATGATTTCTTCATCTTTACCTCTACCTACCCAACCTACTTGCCTAACATTTTCTTCTTCCTTGGGTGCACTTGAATTGGAAAACCCTTTGGCATTTTTTCTTTTCCTTTGAAAGAAAAAAAAACTATCTAATAGTATCCTTATCACTTCCAAGGGTTCAGATTATGCTAGTGAACCCTTTTATTCTCTACCTAGACTATTCAACTATCAATATTAAGCTATTTGATAGGATTCATTCACTAAGCTATTGACATGAAATTGAAAGCATGGGAAATCAGGATTAGGCAATTTGACTTTCCATGAGTTGTGGCATAAGAACAAGCTGCACACAAATTTTATTTTTGTATAAACAAAACTAGAAAAGCAAGGGTTCTGATTTATCATTTGCTAAGCAGTCCTATCTTTTTCTTTGGTTCAGTTTTAAGTACATGGAACCAGCATTCTTCATTCCTAATCTATTCTCTTTTGACAAGTCAAGTTTACATGATTTGACAAGTTTTTTCTTTCACTAAACTCTCAGCAAATAAATTGAAAACATGTTTAGCCATGATTAGGTTAGATGAATAAATAAGAATTCTTTTTCAAAAACAAGTAGTGGCATTTATACTTGCACACTTTCAGCATCACTATTTTTTTGGGTATGGAGTTGTGCCTCTTCTTTTCATCTGCCCTCTTTTTCATTTATTTTTTTATTTTTATTTTTATTTTTCCTTTTTCTCTCTTCTTGGTCAAAACAATCTAAAAATAAGGTAGACAGACGCTCATAGTGCTGAGCTTATTTGTTTTCCTATCTATCCTAATATAAACTATACATGATATACATTCAGCTGGTGAAATCTCTTTTCCAATACATCCAATCAAGCAGATGATTCCATGAGGGATCTTGGTTTAGCTCATTGAGGGCGCTGAAAAAATTAAAAGGTCACTCCCACCTCACTTGTGTTTGAATAGTAGTGCTTAAAATTTTTCTTACACTTTGCAACAACTGCTCTTGACATAACATGATCTTCTTTTAGATGCCTCTAATAAATCAGCAAAGGGATCTTGAAACGATACCTGAATGTGAGAATTTGGAAAATAAGCTTGATCTAGGACTGCTTCTTCCTCTACTTAGCTAAGATTGGGACTTTTTTGAGAAAGAAAATCCTTCTCTTCCTCATGATCATCTGCATTATCAGACTCATCATATATTGCCATGTTGTCCTCTAGTAAACATGGTTGAAAAGAGCCATAGTTGTTCTCTTTCTCTTGTGAAGGCTGGACATAGGGCTAAATGTGTTCTTTATTATTGAAATCAATACCCAAAGATTGCTGACTTCTGATTGCATTAAGGTTTTCTTTGATGAACTGAAAGGAAGTACAACAAAGAGGTAAAGACCCTTCCCTTTCTCCCAAACTTTCTTCACTTTCTTCTTCATTGTCATAGGTGAGTGGTATTTGTTGATCACTGTATATGAGCTGTTGAAAATGACTGTCTTTGTCCCAAAAACTAATCACTGATTTTTCTATAGTGTTATCTTGAGTCTGGAGAACATAATCATCATCATATTGATCATATTTGGGCAGCTTATTCTTATGAGGAATGTCATCCATTATGTACACTTGATCAACAGATTGTTCCATCATATGAAAAGGAGAGTATTCATGGCCAATATCTTCTCTTTTAGCCATTTTAAATGACTCGAAACACAAGGGTAGGGACTCAAGAGGTGCTAGCTCATCTTCCATTTCTAGTTTTGTAATCCAAATAGTCATACCAAGATGATTTGAGGGGAGAACTTCTCGATTTGAAAAAAGGTTTGTATTATCCATTTCCTTCCTTACTGATTCTTTAGAGCATTCTACCTTGTTTATATTTTCAATTTTCTTGTAATACTCTCTTAATAGTGAAGCACAAGATGTAGGAAGGCATAAAGTACTTACTTGACAACTTTCTGCACCTTATTATTTGCAACCTTGGTTAGCCAGTATGTTTTGATAGCTATCTTTGCATTGAAATGACTTATTTGGTTCTTCCAAAGAAAATGGTACTGGCTGCTTTGAATACTCAGCTCTAATGTAATGTTCTGTTTTCAGGAATTTCTGCAATATGGTCCAAAAGGACGTTGTATAAGGAAGATAATGTAAAAAAAAGGTGAAAGGATACTTGGATCCATTTTTTAACACATCATACACTATACTTCCAGAATATGAGCTCAAAGAAATCCCCCAAGGTGGGTTAAACAGATCTCCCACACCTTGGTATCTTAGAAAAGTGCTCAAAGAGAGAGCTATAACAATACATGAAAATAATCATTAAACTCTGCAAATCTGAATATGTCAATAAAGGGAATATAATGCATCCATCATTTTCATTAATATATCAGCAATAATACACAAGAAAATCATGAGGGACAAGCCACTCAAGCTATTGGAACCAATCTCCAATGATCAAACTATGAAATACATGAGATGCTGCAACTGCACAAAATGCCGGAGAGCAGTGACTGCATAGTCTATAAGATATTAGAAGCTAATGAATACATAAAAAATTATAATGAGGCTGAAGGATACGAATAAATTCCCAAGAATAGAAGAATGGGCTCCAATACAATATTTCTTGCCAATCTAGGAGAGATTACTAGAAATGTCAGAGAATGTACAATGTGACAATTAGCTTGTCACTGCAACCGAATAAAAATAGGAAATGAGGCTGTAGCATATCTGAAATGATGATGCCCTCCTATGATAGTGTATCTAAGCAAAAGGCTGATCCCTTTACTCAGAAACAACTCCTCTTGATGAGCTCAAATGACCCTCCTAGCAACTGCCTGCAAAAATAACGCAGATCTAGTTGGAGACTGCGCTTGAGGGAAGAAGGATGGTTGGCCTGATGCCAATGATATGAAAATAATCCTGGGATTCCTCCTCATTGATCCTCCAATAGATAGACAAGCCCTCCACTGAAAAAAAAGCCAAGGAACAACTCAAGAGATCCTCTGTTGCTGCACCCTACAGCACAAAGTTATCCTGCTCCAGGAATAACGCTGTGAATGAAGGAGGTAGCTTTGGAAAAATTCTGGAATGAGGAAATGCAGCTCAAGAAACTCTCCTTCCCTGAGGATGAGGTAGGGATTCTCGACCGAGAACACCCTAGTGCTATGCAGCACTGCACTCTTGCTAAACAGCAAGAGGAGCATAGTCTCAACAGACCAAGAAAATAATAATCAAGCATGTATCACAATGGCTCTACTCCTCTCTATATATAGCAAGTGCTCCTCTCCACCCTGGGTCCCATCCACATGTGGCTTCCAACTCATGTAAGTGATCCTCCTCTAAAACTGCGTAGTCCATCAAGGAGATACATTGTATCTAGACAATGCATATGGATTTGGTCAAAATGTCTAGATCAAGCATGATCCAATCCTGTTCACACCATCTAGTGCTCAAATTAGTTGCTTTATTATTCCTCCTTTCACACAAGGAGTGTTATTTCCCCATATAAGGGGGTTAAGGTGTCTCCTTACCCATTTTATTCAACAAAATGAAAATATGCAAACTATAATGTTCCTTTTAGCCGGAGGCTAGATTTTGGGAACATTACAGTCCTCCCCTCCCACATGTTTCTTATCCTCAAGCAACTGCATAGAGAGAAAAAAATTCCTCCCGCTCCTTCTCTTGTGGCCTCCTAGTCAACAACCTCCACCACTGCTCAAGATATTCTGCATCCAATGCTCTCTCACAAGTATGAAAACTGAAATGGTGCACATCATGGAAGGATAGAAGGTGTAGGTGGATACCTTATTGTTGTGATATGGCCTCCTCAAGGTGGGAGTGATGACATTCATGGGAAAATTTTGTCCCCAATGATGATCCTCTCATCCATGCTATCATCCAAATAAAAATTTCAACCCCGGGTTTAAGCAATGTGTTGGGGCTGAATGGAGAGTTGGGCTTTTGATTCCCAAGATGGTCCTCTCTCCATTTGTAGTTCACATGGGGCTGCCTATGTCCTTGGGATGAAATGGTATGTCCTCCAAGAATGGCCCAAGATCCCCCATCAAGAAAATCAGCCATTAAATGCCCCCTCAAGTTCTCCAAGTGGTTTTTCCCACGAGAAGAGAAAAGTAGCAATGTGGCAATCATGGCTTGCCCACGATGTCTCTTGCAATATAAAACATTTACAATGGGGAGAATAATTCTCCCAATGGGCTTTCTCAATACCTCAAACACTCTCTAAATAGTTCTCCCTATAAATGTACAGACATCAGCAACACCAAGAAGCAATATGCAATGAAAACAAGCTGTCATAAAACAACTAGAGAGTGAATCATAGTTCCACCAATGGAACTAGCACAGTGCACTCCTTGCCCGCATTAAAAAAAGTAATAACAAGTGCTTTACTAGCCACTTGTTTTCTGCCACAGTCATCTCAAGATGTGAACATGAACGTACAATGTGGTGTCAATAGTGCACACCAAGAGTCATGGGGCTTCCCCCACAAACCACCATTAAGGTAGCCAAAATCAATGTTGCAAGTACATCATACAATATGCAAGAAGGGATTTTCCTCCTTGGTCTAATATGTTGCTCATATAAAGTAAAGAAGTACAAAGCATAATGTGAAATTATACCTTCTCTACTATATACTTGAGGCCTTGAGCTGAAATGGCTCAACTGAAAAAGCTCCCTCACTCCCAATGAGTAGGAAGGTGGTTGTGATAATCTCTCCATCACCATCTGAGCTATGCATCTCTCCATATGCTGATGTATGTCCTGCTAGATGCCCTCCCAAGTGAACTCCTCTAACATAGTAATATATTCATCAAGGTGCATAGCTAGGAAGTCCTTATGTGCTGCATGTAATAGTTTCTCCTTGAGACTAGAAGCCCTAGTGAATAATATTTTGCCACAACAAAAGATGACCACATAATCCACCATGTATCTGTCATCTCTGTCTGGGTCATCAAGAATCATGCATGCACCAAGATCTTTGGAGTACTCTACCAAAATTTGAGATCTCCAATGCGGATCAATCCTCCTCAGAGACAGCGTTGGTGATCTAGCATGTGAAGCTCCCCTCATGCTGCTGCTTGCTACTTTGACATCCCCCATGCCAAAGTTGTCCTCCAAAATGCTGCCATGCCCATCATACAGCTGCTCATGCTCCAATAGTAATGGTGACCTTTGGAAGTTGGCCTCCCATGAGAAGCTGTCATCAAAAAGGAATCTCCCAAGCTGGGTCAAAGTAAGCATCAGTGGCCTCCATCCACTCCCATGTGTGAAAGAGTCCTTCCTCAAAGGAAGTATCCTCTTCCTCTCCAAATCTATAGAGCAGTTATCCTGCATCATGAATATGCTATCCTTCATCCCTGCAACAACCTCTGTTAGCGCAGTATGAGTAATGAGAGTGGATGATGCTGAAAGTGAGATAGTGTCTCCCTCCTCCTTGAGTCTAACCCAAACTCTCTATGTTGTGCTAGAATCCTCCAAAGTCTTCACCTCTCCAGAATCTAAGAGTGGTGAAATACATGGCAAGATGTCCCTCATCAACTCTAGATCAGGGGGCCTCCCAGGTGGAATGCCTCCATATAGTGAGACATCTAGTTCAGAAGTGGACTATATATATGAGTGGACTGGTTTTTTCCTCTCTTCACTATGCAATACAATCTCATCCTCTTGTGAAAAAACTCCCTGGAATAGATAAGGGTGTATCATCCCTTGATGTTGATCCTTCTCTTCCTCCTCCATCTCACAATCCCCAAAGACTGCAACATATGGCTCCGGAATTGTGCCTTGGTTCCCACATGTTGAATCATTTGGAACTTCTTGTAAATATACAAGTGTTCCTATAATGGAAGCAATGGCTCCCCTTTTACTTCCATGTGGTGATGGATCTCCTCCCAAAGGGACAACACTGTTAGATCTATTTTGCTCATCCTCCCCATCAATAATTGAGAATACCTCATCATTAAGGAGAGACCCTAGTTCTTGGTCATTCTTGAGGGAAGTACCTCCATTTATCCACAATTGGAAGAGGGCCCTTCACATAATGGGGATCTTGCCCTTAGCAAGCCATCATACATGTTTACATCCCCTTCAGAAATATGGAATGGAGTTTGTTTCATGGTTCCCTCCAATGCATGCAAAGTGTTTGATGTTTTGATACATGATGTTTCACAGTGATTTTTATCAAATTTCCTCACCAACCCCTTAGTGAATTCATCAAATGATTCTTCATTTGCATGATAATATGAAATAGAATTTTCAAACCACCAACCATGAGCCATACCTTTGAGTTGTAGCATTGCTCCTCTAATGGCCTCATCTTCTTCCTCCATTCTCCCTTCAGTGCAAGTGGGAAATGAACTGCGCTATGGATCTGCATGTGTGGCTGAATTCTCACACCCATCATGATAATAGCTAGGGCTTGCTTCACCTTCAAACCCTCTTAGAAAATTTTTTCAATTCTCCCTTTCTATCTCCTTGAGATCTTCTATGATAGCTTCCATAGTTTGGAAAAGAAGCAAGGAGATCTCCTCTTCCGTCATTCCTCTTTTCTTGTTTCCTTTGTAAAAATCCTCTTCTATGCAAGGGGCTTATCCTTCCAGTGGCATATTATCTTGGGTGCACAGGCTGAGCCAAGATTAATGCTCTGATACCACTTTAATGTTCCGTTTTCAGGAATTTCTGAAATATGGTCCAAAAGGACGTTGTATAAGGAAGATAATGTAAAAACAAGGTGAAAGGGGACTTGGATCCCTTTGTTAACACATCATACACTATACTTCCATAATTTGAGCTCAAAGAAATCCCCCAAGGTGGGTTAAATAGATCTCCCACACCTTGGTATCTTAGAAAAGTGCTCAAAGAGAGAGCTACAACAATACATGAACATAATCATTAAACTCTACAAATATGAACATGTCAATAAAGGGAATATAATGTAGCCATAATTTTCATTAATATATCAACAATAATACAAAAGAAAATCATGAGGGAAAAGCCACTCAAGCTATTGGAACCAATCTCCAATGATCAAACTATGAAATACATGAGATGCTGCAACTACACAAAATGCCGAAGAGCAGTGAGTGCACAGTCTCTATGAGAGTAGCAGCTTCCTAATACATAAAAAATGATAATGAGGCTGAAAGATACAAATAAATTCCCAAGAATAGAAGAATGGGCTCCAATACAAGATTTCTAGCCAATCTAGGAGAGATTACTAGAAATGTCAGAGAATGTACAATGTGACAATTAGCTTGTCACAGCAACTGAATAAAAATATGAAATGAGGTTGTAGTAGATATAAAATGATGATTCCCTCCTCTGATAGTTTATCTAAGCAAAATTTTGATCCCTTTACTAAAAAACAACTCCTCCTAATGATCTCAAATGACCCTCCGAGCAACTGCCTGCAAAAATAACACAGATCTAGCTGGAGACTGCGCTGTGAGGGAAGAAGGATGGTTGACCTGATGCAAATGATATGAAAATAAGCTCGGGAGTCCTCCTCACTGATTCTCCAATAGATAGACAAGCCCTCCACTGAAAAAAAGCCAAGGAACAACTCAAGAGATCCTTTGTTGCTGCACCCTGCAGCGCAAAGTTATCCTGCTCCACGAATAACGCAGTGACTGAAGGAGGTAGCTTTGGCCAAATTCTAGAATGAGGAAATGAAGCTCTAGAACCTCTCCTTCCCTGAGGATGAGGTAGGGGTTCCCGACCGGGAACACCCTAGTGCTATGAAGCACTGCACTCTTGCTAAACAACAAGAGGATCGTAGTCTCAACAGACCAAGCAAATAATAATCAAGCATGTATCATAATGGCTCTCCTCCTCTATATATATAGCAAGTGCTCCTCTCCACCATGTGTCCCATCCCCATGTGCCTTCCAACTCATGCAAGTGATCCTCCTCTAAAATTGCGTAGTCCATCAAGGAGATACATTATATCTAGACAGTGCATGTGGACTTGGTCAAAATGTCTAGATCAAGCATGATCCAATATTGTTCACACCATGTGGTGCTCCTATCAGCTACTTTATTATTCCTCATTTCACACAAGGAGTGTTATTTCCCCATCTAAGGGGGTTAAGGTGTCTCCTTACCCATTTTATTCAACAAAATGAAAATATGCAAACTATAATGTTCCTTTTTTAGATCGGAGGCTAGAATTTGGGGAACATTACAAGAGATGTGCTATTTACAAATTTGAAAAGTATGCATGGAAACACTTAGGCTGAATCATCTCTCTAAAATTTTGGCATAAAGAGGTGGTTTAAGGATTACCACTAACACTGGAATTCTTAGTGCATTTCTTGGAACTCTTCCAAATATGGCAAGAATCTAAGGGCTTCTGCTAGAGGAAGTGTCCCTCATATTTGAAGAGGGAGACCTTCAACCTAGAAGAAGGGAGGTCTACAACCTGTGATGGTTTAAGGATTACCACCAAAGGAATTTTCATGGGCATCCGTGTCTCTGGCTACAAATTTGAATCTGGAATGAGAGTTTGTGGCTCTGGCTCGCTTGAACTGCTATATCTCTGGCTACAAATCTGAATCTAGAATGACAGGCTATGGCTCAAGCTCGCTTGATGTGGCTTCGAAGCTTGTAGATGACCACCATTTCCCCCCCTGTTAGGTACAAGGTGAGATGATGGCGAGAACTCAACTGCAAGTTTGTTCAATACTATAGAAAAACTTCTGACATGTGACTTAAACATCTTCTTGGTTGTTGATTCCCATTGCCAAGAAGCGATCCATCCAAGATGAATCTTTGTTTTTGCAGGAGGCTTGTTTTAGAAGCATATATGTGAAGAATGGGTGTTCTGACCACATTTATTGCATTGGTGAAGATTGAAACAATGATCTTTCATATGGTCAACACAATCACAGTGTTGGAATTTTACAATCTGTTGTTGCTACCGTGGAAGAGGAGTAGGATGTGGAATAGCTGAAGGTGCATTATCATGAAGAAATCTGGCACTCTGAAATTTGATGGGCTTGGAGTAGTTTGGAATATGAATGGACAAATTCTTGTCATATCCAAGACTAGTTCTGTGCTTGTTATGGACAAGCTCTTCCCAAGGTCTGATGATGGGCTTGGGATGTGTCAGCTGGATGTTTTCTTCTACGTGCAAATATGCTCTTATACTGGGAATTGAATGTGATTCAACCACAACATTATTGGCTTGCTGCTTATGGGAGTCTCTTTCAATGTTTTGAACAAAAATAGGTTTAGAATGGTGACTCCACTATTTTAATTCTTCTTGCTGGAATTTAGATTCAAGCTGCAAAAACTCAATCTTTTCTTGTCCATATTGTATACATGTATGAATGTCAAGGAGAGTTCCCTTTCCAATTTCAACTATATCATGAATAATAGAGCGTGTTGAAGTATTTAGCAGCTCTAATAATTCAGTGATTCTAGTCATTTTGTCAACAACTCAACTTCACTAAATGAAAGGTGTGTGCAATGTCAACAGGCAACCAATTAATATTATATCTCTTGGCTTGGATTTGAATTGTGTAATATATGGTATATAATACCAATGCTACACATATACAATCATGCCAATATGGACCAACTATTATATACCACTTTGAAAGAATCTCCCAACACCACTTCCAATGTCACATCTAGTGCATTTTCTAATAACATCCCTAGCAATGCAGCTTTTAATCCAAATATTTATGGGGCTTTAGTACACAGCTTCTTTTGTAGATTAAGATATATATATATATTTTTTAACTTGGAAGTGGCCCACTTAATATCTGAGCCTATTTTAATAAAAACTTTGCAAATAAAATGTTGTTAAAACCTTTGATCATTAAAAAAATATAAAACTTTTTCAAGCTTTTCCCACTCGCTGTGATAGTCACACGCTATGTATCTCCTCTCCTGAGATCAAGTAGCTCGAGATTCACATCACCAAAATTCTCCAATGGCAATCTGTGAGGCCAACATTCATATTCTTTCTCTAATTGTTAGAATACTGCAAAATCAGTTCCCTGAGGGCCTCTTCTCCGATCAATTCAATGTAGAAATGACTTAAACATATATGGGTCCAGCCAAGGTGGGGGAAGGAGGGATCCGAGATGAGGGAGCAGGTGGGAGTTCCGAGTAGCCATAGGGGAGAGGGAGTGATGAAGTGAGTAGGGGTTGTGGGGAGGGGAATCTGTATGTGCTGCAGAGGTGTGGGAGCCGATGGAGGTTGAGGACGCTGGCGAAGAGAAACAACAAGCAGAGGAGCAGTTCAAGCTGTTTAATTCATATGTCGATTTTGTTAATGAGCAACACGCAGGAAGGCAGCATAGGGGTGAGGGGAGGGGGAAGAGTGGTGTAGTGGGGAGGGAGCTCACATGGGAGGAAGCCGACAGTGTTGTGCAGTGGCGAGGAGCATGCAACAAGGGTCTGCGTGAGAGCCGGAAGGTGGGAGGTGTGCCGGCTAGGAAGGACAGAAGGGAGGGGCGATGGGAGAGCCATGGAGGGTGGGTCAAGAGTGTATGAGGCTAGGTTGAGAGCATGGGGGAGCACATTCAAAGGGATGAGGGTGGGAGGAGCTGGGGAGTCAAAGGGATGGGGAGCCTGGAGTGTGAGCCGCGAGCAGACATTGCGTGTTAGATTCAGATTTGAGTGGAGGGTCGAGTAGCATTATGTGAGGCTCGATGCGAATGTAGTATGTGACATACCACGTTGTACCATTATCAGGCTGTAGGGATCACTGTTGGGCTGCAAGTCCACGCTAGAGGAGAGAGAGGCATCGTAGAGCCAACGATAGAGGCAGTCGGAGGAGAAGCTAGAGGAAGCCGAGTGGAGTGCAGAGGAGACGACGTACATGGCCTCTTGCAGGGAGGTTTGTGTTTAGGGAGTGCATAGGTGTGGAGAGAGCCATAGGAGACCGAGGGGAGCCATGAGAGAGAGGGCGGAAATGCCACAAGTGATGCACCAGTGTTCGTTTTGATTGAAGATTCTGGAGTTGGAAAATCACGTTGCTTTGAATACATTACAATATCACCATCGTTATTGGCCCTCTATAGGATAATGAAACTTGTGTTCAACTGCGTGGGTCCTTACAACCTTTATGGCGATTTGGTGCTCTCAGCTGGCATTGAAGGCGACATGTATTATCTAGAAATCTCAGGATAACACGAACATTTGGAGGCGACCTATCACCAAATGGTTGAGGAGACGAGGTCTCTCTTAATTTCTCATAATTTTTGCCTATGGGTAGAATTCGATCCTAGTGGAGTTATAATATACCAGTGGTATGGGAGCATTGTGTTGGAGATGCGATGGGTAGGAGAAAGAATATAGCGCATATGTCAAATGGGACAAAAATGGCAGAGATTATTATGGCGTGAAATAGAAATAGCAGATATTATTATGGCGTGAAATATTTGCAGGCTGTAGACTCACATTCAAAGCAAATTCAAGCATGCAGAGAGTCATGTGCACGCAGAGATGACAGTTTCTGGTGACACACAGGTTTAATTTCATTTTGACTAGCTTTATATACTTGTTGTGCATGAAACAAAACTTTCCATATATGATGTCTATAAATTATAACGCAGAAACATTATAATGGAAAGATGGCAGGGTAGCGATAGCAATATAAATGTTAGCGATGGCGTTTCTGAAGGACACAAAAATTTTATGGCAATGACTGTTAGAAACCCTTGAGAAAGCTAAAGGGTAGCTCAGACCAGTGCTATTCAAGGAGCAATGTGTGGAGGTCGAATTTTATGCTTAAACACCAACGTTGTCAATGGAACACATAAACGCACCGAGGAAGGCCACTCATCATGGCTCTGATACCATGTTAAAAAATGCATGGTAAAACACACAAAGGGAAATATAAGCATTGAGATGCCATACTATTAACCATAAAGATGCATATATACAATACAGTAGGTGACCCTTGGTTTCCCATTCCAAGTGGTCTCTTGGACTCCATTTGTCCATTTTCTTTCCACACCTACCTGTTGAGGATTAGGTGTCTAACACGAATACCTACGGATGATCAAGAGGCAACAACAAACGTAATCCAATACATAATAATCATTAAGCATTAACTATCTAGCATATCAATGAGTACCAGACTATTTTCATAAAAGATTAAACAAATAGAAAGCAAACATCACATGTTTTATTGATAAATATGAAAGAAGGAGCTTACAACCCAGGCCTTGATGTTGGAGGCCTCCCTTTGGTGAAAATCTGAGTCCTTCACCAAATCTCTAAAGCATTCCTTCTCATGAAAAACTTAGGCATTATCATAATGCAAGAGTGTAAATGGAACAAGATTTTAGACTAGCCCAACAATGACCAACCAGTAGTGGAAGGATGGGGACCAATTTATAAGAAGGCAGAAGAGGTTGGGAGCCCATGAAAGGAGGAAGGTCCACTTTCTAAGGGATAAACCCTCATGGATGAGATCAAAGCTATAAAATCAGAGAGCTCGACTCTATCACCACTTTTTAACAACCAACTCGTCACTGTGGAACTTCTAGAGGTCGACGCTTCTCCTCCATTTGAGAGAACACTTCCATGAAGAGATCAAAGTAGTTTTCCAAGAAATAAGGGTGTTGGAAATGATAATCCATAACTATTAATATGACATTAGTGCGAGCATGAAACTAGGAAATGCGTTGACCCAAAAAACTAGGGTTTTGACCAAGTTCCTTCAGTAATCTCCCAAGGCAGTTTTATTTGAGTCTTCAGGGGATGTCTTTACATATTTCTTCATAGTGGAAACATTGCATAGGGTCTATCACAGGGTACTTTAGGATCAGGGACGGGAAGTGAGCATGGTGAAAAATTACTGTGTAATAGATGCCCCCTAAAGCATGAAGGTAGAACAAGGAGTTATGGTTGAAATTCTTTATGAACCAAGTCAAAGAACTCAGATCACCTCTAGGAAACCTGTCAAATCAAACATATTACAATATATGACATCTTTAGTGTTACACCATTTTTTGGTCATCTAACCTACTCTCATTAGATGGACCTAAGTACACCATGTAAGACCAATTTTACCCTAAGTAAAATTGCTTTCACTATGTAAAATAACTTAATAAAACACATTTATTAGGTTGTTTATGGTCTAAACAGGAAACCCCAAAAGGAAATATTAAACAAACCTATATTTGTTTGATTTTTCTCAAGGAATAATTAATTAAACAATAATTTAATTATTATTCCTGGTCATGTTTAACCCAAAACAAAGAAATTAATTAGATAAATCCTTATTTATCTTATTATTTTCTAGGAATAATTGTTTAAATCTTATTTAAATAATATTCCTCGTTAAATATGACTAAATCACCCATAAATAATTAAATAAATCATTATTTATTTGATTATCTTTTAACCACCTCCTTAAAATGATAAATAAATCATTTATTATTCACAAATAAAGGGATTTGACCCAAGTCAAATACTTTTCCCCTCCAACAAATATAATAAAATATTCCATAAAAGGTGGATCTAGTTTTGGTTAATGTTATTTTAATCATGCACCAAGATCTAGAATGACCCAATATTTTGTTATAAATAGGAGGGTTTTTCCTACCATTCTTCACTTTTTGTTGCCTATTAGATCACTCTGGATCTAAAATCTTGGTCTGACTTTGAGCCATTATCATTGTCATATTTTCCATTATTTGATGTGTGAGCTCCCTTTGAGTTCTATCTTTGTCTGGGTTTTCTACACCAACAGGAGAGAGAAATGCTAGATCTGAAGTGCCGAGGACTTCCAAGAACCCATCCCATTGAGGAGAATTGGAAACATCTTCTTGTTTTCCTCCCAGGTGCCCTTAATACAAAAATTCTTTCAAAAATTGTTCTTGTCTTGTCTATTGGATATATGGAGCAAACCCTTCTTTTTAATGCTTAATGTCTTTCTATGCATAGATTTGGTTTTTTGCAGCTCTTGTCTTGATCAACTAACTGCAGATCTGAAGATATTGGCAACCACTTTTGATGTTAGGGCTATTAGTTATGCGTAGCTAAAGTGGTATTTTTTCGTACACATCGACAAAGGATTCATACTAAAATTTAGTATGAATATGCCTAATCACATAACTCTGCACTAGGCACCAAATAACACATGAACCCACGACATGGTCGCAGCCATCCGTATAAGAATATCATAGAAACTAATTCGCGATAAGGGCGTATCCATCTGTATAGATAGGACCATCTATACATTCATGAATACTCAATAACTACCCGCAGTCTGGATCAAAATCAGATGCAATCCATGGTATTCACTGATCTCAATCAACCGAATGTACGAATCTAGAAATGTGAATAGATGTGTTGGTTTCGAACATGGTAGAAAGCACCTGATTACCAGTCAATGATGAAAATCGTTAATAGGTATGAGAGAAACCATCAATAATGATGATGGACCTCAAGGCACAACCGCACAATCTACACGCGTGAATATGTAATATCCTGAAATGGGAATGCAGCAATACATGAAAAAAATAGTAGTGTAAATCAACACATAAAATTTGAAAGGAACACATAGCCATCAAATGAATGTTCAACAAAAAAAATATATCCCACTATTTCATCCCAAAGTGAGGAAATGTAGCAATATGGGGCATAAAAATGTTATTTACAGAAAATTATGCAATAAATTTGAGAAATAGCACTTGGATCTGTTAGCTTATGTCTTATGGGACTCTCATCCAGAAGGGGATCAGAAAAAAATCCCTTTTGATGTGTTAAACAGATCTCTCGGTCCCAATATGGCTTAAAAATACCCAAATCCCATAACTTAATCTATGCAGAATTTTTTGAAGCATGCACAGCATAATTTTGTAAGGGTTTTTGATGCAATATGGCATAAAAAATATATCCGGAGTTTTATTACTCAAATCATGGAGAAAATTGGAGATCTAGCCCATTTTACACATTATAAAGATCACCCGGCAAGGGTTTCATGAAAGCCCAAGTAAAAAATTCTAGATCTGCAGATATGGATCTAAAATAATGCAGTATAACTAAATACCTACATTCATACAGCTGAATAATACAATGAATGAAGGAAAATCCTTCTTACAAGCTTCCCGGGAGAAGGGTTGGCCCTTTCCCTAAGGAACTAGCTCAAAAACAAGGGGTTTAACCCTCTCACCGCAACACTGCAATAAATGATGCAGTTCCTGCAAGGGACTACACTGTAGGAGATGTAAAATACATTGGCCACATGCCAAGATCTAAAAATCAGCTCAAAGTTCTCCTCACTGTTCTCCCAAATGAAGGAAGGCTTCCTCCTCTAAAACGCAAGCTTCGGAAGTGGTGTTGAAAATTCCCACTACAACACCCTGCAACACAACGTTATACTGCTACAGAAATAACGTTGTAGCTGAAGGAGGATGCTTGGCCTCAAGCCTAGATGTGGGGAAATTCAGTACAAGCTCCCTCAAGAGGCCTCTCAAGAAAGGAGAAGGAATTCGTAAAGAGGAATGCCTTGTGCTAAGTAGCATAGCAATATTAACTAAACAGTTGGAGAAAGTGGAATAGTCTTCCAAACCAAAATACAATCATCAATTCATAAGATGTCTTGCTATGGCTACCTTGCCCTCCTTTTAAACATGTGTGAGCCTTCTTGCCTTGGGCCCCACTCATTAGGGTTTCCTTCTCCAAGGAATCTTCCTCCCACTTGCATTGCATTGTCTCTATGGATGATTTCTTCCTTTCATTCCAGCGTTGTTGACTTGGTCAAACTTGATCTTGTCCACATGCATTTGTCCCTGTTCACACATGAGAGTGTAAAATCCAGCTAACATTCTGATCCCTTTTCACATTATGAGGGATTTTATTCTTATTTCTAAAATGTATGGGCCTCCTTACCCATTTATTCATCTCCTTAACAAAATTTAATATTCCAATTAGCTGCATGCTAATTTTGGAATATTACAGTCCTCCCCTCCTGAATGTTGCTTGTCCTCAAGCAACTGCAAGGATAGAACTGAGAAGTCTTCCCTCCTCCTATAGAATCCTCATATGATGAACCCCTCCCAAGAATATGATGTTGTCTCAATAATAATTCCCCATAGTGCCCTTCCCAAGCATACAAGCTAGCATTTGGTGAGCATCCCAAATGGCCATCATCATGAAAAGGTGAAATACTCAAGGAGGCAGCTAGGTGCTGTCTAGAGGTCCTCTCAAGGCATGGAGTCTGAAATGTAGTGGGAATCATCATTCCCATGTGGATCCTCCATCCCCAAGCTATCATCCATACAAAATTAGTTACCTCTTCATAAGGAAACTCCTGAAACATCTCCTCCACCTTTGGCTCCTACAAAGTAGGTGGGATGAAAATCTGAACATGGTAGACAAATTAGCCTACCCCACGCTGTCCCCCTCTCCACTTATGATTAGTGTAGATTGTTTTCTAAATCTTGGGCTGCAATAATATTTCCCTCAAGTGGAAAAATGAAGACTGGATCTCCAAATATCTCCTCTCCAACCTTGTGAATCAAGTTGCCCCAAACCATACCATATATGATGACTAGGACATGATCATCATATGTTATCCAATCAATCTTATGGCCCACCTCATAAAGGAAAACGTTTTTTACTGTGGTGGCCATATCATCTCCCATGCTCCCATTAGAACATGTAATGCAAAAAGTGTGGGAATCCTCTTCCCCAAAGGACACATTCAGCCCATGTGTCTCTCTCCCAGTCATGCTCCCAATAAATATAAGAACAATATCAAAAAGTGAAATCATGATTAGCATCAAAATAAGGGAAATACTGAAGGTTTCATGTGGTGTTGGAAGGTACCAATAGTTTCCCAAGTAGTCACAACTCATTTTTCCTAACTGTTGCTTCAGAAAATAGTATGGCAAGTTATTTTTTGTTACATGGATAATTATGTATGTCATTACATCTACTAATGAATAGTAAATGGATGGGTGCATCAACTGAACATACATGAAAGGATAAAACACTTTCCCAAGGCCATATAAAAGATGGTTGTCTCCATCATACAATTTGGCCCAATGTTGACCATGGAGCTCAATGAAAAGCTTGCCCTCTTGTGGAGCAATGCACTGAAGAGAAATGGTAAGAGTATGCAAATGCTGTGTTAGAAAATCAATAAATGAAAAAACAAGATTCTTACCATGTACTAGAAGTAAGAAGATGTATTGATCCATGAATAAGCCTCCCATTGTGGTATGACATACTCCCATGAAGAGGAATGAATCATATGCTGTATGAAGATCACCCTTCTTATGCTTGGAAATCCAAGTTAAGAAGATCATATCTCTGTAATAGATGTTTCCATCCATTACTCCACCTCCTTCTTGTCCACCAAGTGCATCAAATGTGAAGTGATCCTGGGGACACTCAATCAATAAACTCAAACTCCAAAGTGATAGTGTTGTTGGCCTATGCAAATAGTCTTCTCCCAACTCATAGCTCCATTCTTTGACATGCCCATTGTCAAAGACATCTCTCACAATGCTACTACATAGAGGAAGTTCCTTCCAAGGTGGAATTACCTCATGATCATCTAAGGCCAAGGTGTATCCCCTTTGCACCATGATAGTGCCATCTCCTACTTCTGAAACATCATGCAAAGTGTGAGAGAAAATCTTCCCATTCTCTCCCAAGAACAACCCAAGCAACAATGGATTTGTTGCCTCCTCATACCTCCATCATGCAAATCATGTGGTTAAAACATAGTGATTGATATGAATAATTTCATATCAACACAATGTGTCCATACTCCTTTCTACCCTATGATGCAAGTATCCTGCCAAACTTTCTCGTCCCACATACCCTTAGAAAATGGGTATGTCACATGATGGCCAAATTCTTTCAAGAGTAGCCAACACAACCAAGCCTCATGCTGCCCAGTATCATATATTTGCAAGTAGTTTTTCAACCTCTTTCTCACCATCCACACCCATCCATCCACATGTAGGTGTCTCCCATCATGCTCTATCTTGGTACCCTTCCAATGAAGACTACCACTCTCCCATATCAAATTTTTCTCATTGCATTTCATAGGATGTTGAAATGCAACTCCTAGGATATATCCTAGAAAATATCTCACATCAATGATCAGATTGAATCCATAAGGATCCAAGTGTGATTAGGGAAAAACCTCCTCAAACTGTTGAAGAAATTTTTACTCCATGTGGTGTTGAAGCGCACCTCCCATAAGATCTCTCCATGAGACCTTCTTTTCATCAATGGCCTTCCAAAACCAATAAGATTCTAGATCTGCTGTAGGTAGAAGTTTCTCTTTGAGCTGTGGAATGCTCATTGAGAAAGGGTCATCTATAAAGGAGAAAATATTTCTCACTTCAAGATGTATACCATCTATCATCCTTTCCTCCATTGCTTCATGAATGAAGCTACCATTTGAATGTTCCCATAAGGAATGGGTCCTATTTTATTCACTGCTGCTCTTGTACATCGCAGTGCCATTATGTTGCTCTAAATCAGCAGCATGCAATGATTTATATCCCTCCATAATATTTGCTGAAATGATAAGAGATGGAAACTTAGGCTTACCTTGGTGAAATTTGGAAGCATATTGTAGGGCTGCCAGAGTTCCTTCCTCAAATGTGTTGGCTTCCCATATTGCTGAAGATGAAGGCTGCTTGTCCATGGTTGTAACAACACTGGTACATGCCTCTTCCAATGGTGGTGAGGGCTTCTCCTTTCCTTTTCCAAATTTCCTGATCAACCTTTGAGAAAACTCAGCAAGAGTAGTCACTTTTGCATGGCTCAAATGGTTGAACCACCAAGTGTTTGCTTCACGTTCAAGGTGCAGCACTGTAATTTCTAGAGCCTCTCTCTCTAATACTAGATGTAGTAGGAAGAATGCCTCTAACTTCATAACCCAAGCCTTTGTTGCACAAGTGAGTGATGCATCAAAAGTGGACAATAGGAATCTATTTCCTCTCATCATTCAATTGTTGTAGGGCCTCCTTTCTTCTTCCAGATGGATAAACTGAGGAAGAGCTAGAGTCTCCTTGAAAGCTCTAGGTTGATATTTTTATTCTGAAATGTACCTTCTTAGAATTTCATATTCCAAGTGTCCTTCATGCCTCTTGTCTTCTCCTCTTTGAGAATAGGAAGTGCATGGCTCTTCCTCTTCTTGAAACCCTCTAGGAATTTCATTGCAAATTTTCTCCTTCATCTGTTTAAGCTCCTTGGAGAGGTTCTTTCTAGATCTAAAAAGTGATGAGATAAAGCTCATTCTCCCTGTAATTTTGATCTTGCTTCTTCTATTTGACTTCTTAGTCTTCTGATAGCATAATGGCTAGAACTCACAGGTTGAGCCAAGATTATGCTTCGATACCACTGCAATGTCCCAAAATGGGAATGCAGCAATACATGAACACAATAGTAGTGTAAATCAGCTCATAAAATGTGAAAGGAACACATAGCCATCAAATTAATGTTCAACAGCAAAAACATGTCCCACTATTTCATCCCAAAGTGAGGAATGCAGCAAGATGGGGCATAAAAACTTTATTTACAGAAAATTACACTATAAATTTCAGAAATAGCACTTTTATCCATTAGATTATGTCTTATGGGATTCTCATCCAGAAGGGGATTTGAAAAAATTCCATTTTGATGTGTTAAACAGATCTCCCAGTCCCAATATGGCTTAAAAATTCCCAAATCCCATGACTTAATCTACGCAGATTTTTTTGAAGCATGCACAACGTAATTTTATAAGGATTTATGATGCAATATGGTATAAAAAATATATCTATATTTTTATTACTCAATGCATGGAGAAAATTGGAGATCTAGCCCCTTTTACACATTATAAAGATCACCCAGCAAGGGTTTCATGAAAGCCCAAGTAGAAAATGATAGATATGTAGATCTGGATCTGAAATAATGCAGTCTAACTAAAGACCTGCATTCATACAACTGAATAATACAATGAATTAAGGAAAATACTTCTTACAAGCTTCCTGGGAGAAGGGTTGGCCCTTTCCCTAAGGAACTAGCTCAAAAACAAGGGGTTTAACCCTCTCACTGCAACACTACAAGAAATGACGTAGTTCCTGCAAGGGAATGTGCTCTAGGAGATGTAAAATACATTGGCCACATTCCAAGATCTGAAAATCAGCTCAAAATTCTCCTCACTAGTCTCCCAAAGGAAGGAAGTCTTCCTCCTCTAAAACACAAGCTCCGGAAGTGGTGTTGAGAATTCCCACTGCAACACTCTACAAAAAAACATTATACTGGTACAGAAATAATGCTGTAGCTGAAGGAGGATGCTTGGCCTCAAGCCTGGATGTGGGGAAATTCAGTACAAGTTCCCTCAAGAGGCCTCTCAAGAAAGGAGAAGGAATTCCTAAATAGGAATGCCTTGTGCTAAGCAGCACAACAATCTCAACTAAATAGTTGGAGAAAGAAGAATAGTCTTCCAGACCAAAATACAATCTTCAATTCATAATATGTCTTGCTATGGCTGCCTTGCCCTCCTTTTAAACATGTGTGAGCCTTCTTGCCTTGGGCCCCACTCATTATGGTTTCCTTCACCAAGGAATCTTCCTCCCACTTGCATTGCATTGTCTCTATGGATGATCTCTTCCTCTAATTCCAGCGTTGTTGACTTGGTCAAACTTGACCTTGTCCACATGCATTTGTCCCTGTTCACACATGAGAATGTAAAATCCAGTTATAATTATGATCCCTTTTCACATTATGAGGGATTTTATTCTTATTTCTAAAATGTCTGGGCCTCCTTACCCATTTATTCATCTCCTAAGAAAAATTTAATATTCCAATTAGCTGCATGCTAATTTTGGAATATTAAAGAATAAATGTATTGAAGTCGAACACTTGCATAATAATTCGATCGAAGGCCAATGATGTGAACATCTATTGAACGCGAAAAAAATTTCATTGAGGCATGCAAGCTCCAAGGTACTGAAAAGAAGTTTCTAAACCACCTTCCTAGATAATGAGCTGAAGTTGACAAGAAGGGATTCGTTGGAGGGCCATAATGATTACCAAATCATCGACATGAAACAACAAATGTCTTAAGATGATAGGAGTGATTTAGGATTGTAACAAAAGAGGTCATATAGGCAATGGATGTTTGAATATAATACAAAAATAAATTCTCTTGAACATATTGGCAACACAACTCCAGAGTGTGGTAGCATTTGAATCAAATGGGATCAGAGGTCAAGTTGAAAAAATATTTATTGAATGAGAGGAAAACATATTTCCCACACCTGTTAGTCATCAATATTTTTCACCTGTGGATGATGACTAGTTTTTTAAGCCAAGTTTTCTAGAAGCTGATCTCCAATTTGTCAAATCTGTCATCTAGAAAACACCCCTAAACAATTTTTTTCCTCCTACCTTTTCCAGTCAGCCTATGATGAGAAAAACCTAGTTGTCAAGTCCTATCTGGTTTCAGTCATATAATCTTGTCCATGAGCTGTCATAGCTAAAGGTTATCTGTTGTCATTTACCCTCATTCCCAGGTCATTCATTATCCAACTGTTGATAAGAATGTCAGCCACCCTACCTCTGGTCATATGTCATTTCAAGATCTAATCCTATCCAAAGAAAATACTCAAAATCTGTCAAAGATCTCCCCTAAGTTAGGTCGTGGCGCCTTAGGAAATTCCTTCCTTGGAAAAAACATCCTGAGCCAAAATAATTTGTTCAAATACCAGCCAGCCCTGAATTAGCGCTTAATCTGCAAAAAAAAATCTTGACACACCCATAGGTCGCACCACTAAGAGGTCTTGATGTCTCAATAGTACATGTTTCAAAAGTCAAACTGATATAATGTTGATCTACAGTGTTTCAGTGTCTCTTTCAGATGCAGAGATGCACAAGTATTCCAGAAGACATCATCAAACTGAACATAAGAAGACAACTACTTCTCATGTTGTTTTGACCCTAGGATAAGAATACTAGTCAGAGAGAAAATTCAATAAACCTCTGCAAACACAGTCAAGAAAGGTTAGTAAGTAATGACTAGTAAGAAAATACTCTACAAATACAAGTCATGTGGCTCCTTGTTTCAAAAGATTCACAAGGATATTATGACAACATGATACATATCTCACAACATGCCCCTTATAACATATTGTCAAATTTTCACTTTATTACTTATTGTGATATACCAAGCAGAGATATGTATTACAAAGAAAGATGACGCAGTTTGAGAAATGGATGAAATGTCATGACTATGTTAACCTCCTCCAAGAAAGAGCAGATGGTTTGGAAATATTATGTTAACATCCTTCATTTAAAAGCAGATGGTTATGAACATGAGAAGGGCCTCCTTCATTTAAAAGCAGAGGGTCAGGAATAGAGGTATAGCCTCATTCAAAGAGCACAAGACTAACAGTGTTTCAAATGACCTAAAAACTTGTTTACACCACTCCCTCCAAAAGGATGAAACAACTGATATATCAGTAGTGTTTCAAAGGGTGTTTAAATGAGTTCACTGTTTAAAGGAAAAAGTTGAAAATCAGTGAAAGCAACTGAAGGTTCATGGTTTGAATCCATTTGTGACATCATCAAAGCAGTGATAGAATGGTGTCAAAAGAACTCTTTTCTCTTTTATCTATACAGGCCTCCTTCGAAGAGTAACCAGAGGCTAGAATGTCCAAAACTTGGAACAATATCATCAAAATGACAGGAAGGGTATGACACAATGATTCAAGTTCAAGACAACATTCAAAGAAATAAAACATACCACAGTCATAGACAAGACCTTTTAATGTACATAAGAACAAAACTCTGTTGTTTATATGATTGCATTAAGGGTTTTTAAAGGCCATCTCCTTGATGAACAGATGTAGGTGAAAGCTTGGTGAGTGAAAATAAGGGTTTATCCACAGTCAAAAGGAAATTTCAATATAAGGTGCCTAACAGTTTTTGACAAACTTCAACAATGGGCATAATCAATCATCAAACACCAGAGAGTTGAATTGTCAAAGTAATTTCTAGAATTGTCAATCACCTCCTTCCAAGAGATAGGCAAAGGATGCATCAACAGTCTTGGATATGGTTCTTGAGAAATTTTCCTTTGAAGGATAGAATGGACAAACAGTGACAAAGTAATGAGTTTTCATCGGTTAAAAAACTATTTGACATCAAGCAAAAAGATGACTTTTTTGGTGTTTACAAAACCCTGTTTCCTCTGTTCATAAAAACCTCCTTCAAACTATCATGAGGATGAAACTTGGGCTAAAAACCTTCATCCAAATAATCAAAGAAAGAGAGCTAGCTGTGGTTGACAGTAGTTATTGCATAGGTATACAAAAAGGACAACAAAGATTAGAAAAAGTCATCATTATCAAGAGCTACATTAGTGGTCTCAGGGGTTATTTCCTTAATGAAGAGGCAGTGAAAAAGGTCTTGTTTCTAAGGAGGCCTCTTTACTTCGAAAAAGTCATGGATATGAGGGTCTTCAAAAGAAGCTGGCCACAACATTGTTTTTATGAGTCCTATTCGAATAATGGGTCTTTATGGTATTTTAAAGGTGATAAAATACTAAAGGAAGTAATCGATGTTTTTATATACAAAAATCCTTTTCAAAAAGGCATAAACCTTCCTAACTATGCTGCAAAGACATTGAAGTTTGTTTCAAATAAAGAGGTAGAAGAGACCATTTAAAAGGACCATTGTGAAATTTCAAACCACGAAACATGTGTTCCTTAGCCTGCTCACTGGAGGAAAAAGCATTTTCGGGCATTTTTTCAAGTTTTTGGGGCTCAGAACTCTGTGCAGCACGCCTGTAGATGCACACGATGCGCTTGTGAGTGCTCAAACGAAGATATTACACTACGACACGGTGCGCCTGTAGCGGCGTGTGTTTTTCCTGTCTCTGTGGTCACCAGGCACCCGAAAATGACTCGACAACCTCCTCTACGCAGTGCCTTCTACTGCAAACAACCCGCTCATCCTCCAGACCTCCAAAAACTCCTTTTAACGCTTAATCGGCGATCAAAAAGGTCCCCAAGCTTGTTTTCAAGGTATTTCTTCACTCCTTGGTAAATTTTGTGGTTAAAAAGGGGTCTCTTAATAGTGTTGACAAACAAATTGAAAAAGGTCTCTTTCATCATGGATAGTAAATGATAAAACAATGAAAGAAGGGAGGTTTGTTATGCCAATTTGAAAGCTCTTTTTGTGCTATAAAAATAGCTAAGACTACCCACAGTTGCTAGAAAGAAATACAGAGTTGTAGATGTCTCAAATCAGTTTAAAAGATCATCTATACAGTGGTAAAAGAGATAGAGATTTGTCAAAATTGGAGGAGGTCTTCTTGTGTTATGAAAGAGTAAAGGATTTGTGCAATCTCCAAAATCAGAGGAGAAGAGTTAGTTTAACGAGGTCTTCCAATCATTTTAAAAGGGTGTCCTAACAGTGTTTACAAAAGGCAGTTTGGCTGCTAAAAACAAAGAGATAGACAGTGATTAGGAGATTGGGCCTTTGGTAAAAATCAAAGAAGTTTTGTTGCTGTAGGTATCAAGGATTAATACAGTGATAGGGGAAGTTGTTTTATCAGTTTTGAAAGAGCCCTAAATACCTTTAAAAAACAGTGACAACAAAATAGTAGTGTTTGAAGGGAAATGTGTTTGTGCCAAAACAAAGGGAGATTCCTCTTCAAACAAAAGACCACAAACATATCTTGTTTAAACCTTTTGCTCAAACACAGTGATTAAAGTTATTTTGGTTCTCATTTGACAAATACTTTTTTGTTAGCATCAAAGAAACATAGTGACTTGCAAGGAGGAAAAGGTGTGGTGTTGGGAAACCATTTCAAAGACCATTTAAATCAGATTGTCCTAATCAGCCAACAAAGAGTATCCAAAGCAAAATGTCTCCTAGGAAAGATAGCAGAAGTGGCCCTCACAAAAGGTATGAACCTTTTTCAACTGAGGAAGTAAATGCCCATCCTTCAGTGCTTTTTAACTTTCATGAAGTAGGATGTTTGGAGTTTTGTCAAAGGGTTCAGGAGGTGAAAATTTTTCTTCCCTTGACACATCTATTTTCTTTAAAGCTGCAAGGGAAACATGTTCATCTAGCAGGCTTAGACTTCAAACTTTCTCCTAGATCCATTTCCAGAGCTACCAAAATTCCATATGTCAGAGAAAAATGGTTTAAGCAGAGTTACTTAGACTCAGATCAATACAAACCCTTTTTGAAACCAAAGAATTGGGGTGCATGCCCATCCATCTTTCCTTTTTCATATTTTTTGACCAGCTATGCTCCCCTCATGAAGATAATCATGAAATATTTCACATGCAAGGGAAGGTTTTCCCAGGTTTATGCTTACCATATCAGGCTACTCATGCACTTCACAAGAACCCAATTGTTAAACCTACCATTTTTCCTCCATAGAAGTATTGAAAATATGGCTTCTACAGTTCAAAAGATACCTTCCTCTCAACAGGCAGCTTGTCTTTTCCATCATTCCCTTATCAAGATTGTCATTCTCCATAAACTTGAGAAGAAGGGAATTTCTTGGGACACTTTCATTTCACATCCCATTTTCACCACTGCTTCTTCATCCCATGCATCTCCTTCACCTTCCACTCATCATCTTTCTCCTTCTTCTAGTAAACCCACTCTTAAGAAGAAAAAATCTCTCATGATTGATCAAGAAGAAGAGCATAATGAGGAAGAAAAACATAGTGAGGAAGAAAAACATCATGATGAAGAGGAGCATAGTGATGAAGAAGAGCCAAGTGAAGAAAAGCAGCACAGTGATGATTAAGAGCACCATGAAGAAGAGAAAAATAGTGAAGAGGGAAATGATGAAGAAATGGAACAGTTTGATGAGGAACACAAAAATCACAAAGAGGAAGATATTGGTAGCCCTCACAGTAGCAAACATGATGAGGATGAAGCACAAAACATTGAAGATACAGAGCCTAAAGGTCCTAAGGAAAGGAGGGACAAAAGTGAAAAAGGCAGCCCTCAAAGAGACATGCAAGGTGACAGTCAAGGAATTCATGAAGAAGGTGAAAATAGTGGCAAGGATGATGAGGGGAGTAGCAAGGGAAAAGATCAAATAGAGCATGTTCTAGCTGCCTCTCCTAGGCAAGGGGCCATGCTTTCTTCTCCAAAGGTAACAAAGCCCTGAACATCAAGAAATAAAGTGACTCAAATTGTAACTCCAAATGTTACTAGAGCCCTCTGAAGCAAAGGGAAGTTGCCCAAGAAATCCATTGTTGAATTACCAAAGAGGCGGAAGACCAAGAAGGCCACCCAAAGAAAGGGAAAGGAGAAGGAAGAAAGTAGCCATGAGAAAGAGAGGGACTTTGACATAATTTAGATAAATAGTGATGACAGCGACAATGAGGCTATAATCCTAGAGTCTTTCTTGATAAATAGAGAAGAACAAATTCATGATCTAAGAGCGGAACTAGAGAGGTCTAAAAACCTCATTCATTTTCTGCAAACACAAAACAAGCAGATAAGTGTCCACATGGCGGTGTATGAAACACGGGCTATCAAGTATCAAAAATAAGCCTCCAAAGCACAAATTAAGTTGGATGAACTCATGGGAGAATTCAATGATAGTGAAGAAGAATATTAGCCAAGGAGGAATAGGCCAAGGACCATGGGAGTCAGAAGAGCCTTAGAGAAACAAAAAGAGGAAGAGGCTGCCCTTTTCCAATATTTTCCTCTTACTACTTTATTCACCCAAGAGATAGAAAACAATATAGAAGCATGGCTTGAAAGGGTGAATGAACAATTGGATAATAAGTTGGAAAATGCCAATAGAGATTTAGACCTTCAAAGAAAAATGACCGGGCACTATAAGAAGCTTAATCAATTCGCCCGACGGAAATTGAAGGCTACACAAGAAAAGCTCAAGGAGGCTCAAAAGAGGCGCCCGGCACCAAAAATGAAGAAATACATATCAAGGCTTCAAATTTTGGCCTTCGCTTCTCAGCATGCTTCTGAAAACCCATGAGGGTCATGCTCGCCAAAATTGGGCAAAATTCGACAAGTTTTGGTTTTTTGACATTTTTTGGGCTTTTTGCTGAAAATCATGGGCATCGCCATTTTTGTTTGAAGCATCCTCAAAGGATGAAAATGGTATCATTGGATGCCATAATTTCAGGGGTATCTAGTTAGTGAATTTCAGATCAATTGAAGATTATTTGGTCCCCCAAAGTGGCAAAAAATAGTCACTTTTTCAACACTCTGCCCCGCATATTAGCGAAGGCTATTTTCTGGGTTTTTTCGCACAGGTTAGTTTTTCACAGGTTTTCAATGATCAATTTGAAAAAAATAAAGCATTTTCAGAAAATAGACATCTAGATATTTCCAACGAGCCATCATGAGCCTCATTTTGACATCGGAAAGGCTCCAGAAGTTTCCCACAAGATAGGGGATTTTCTGCTCATATATTTCTAAAGTATTTTTTGTAAAAAAATGTAGTTTTCTGAAGTGGCTTTTCCTAATGTACGTTTAGCCTTTTTTTCCATTTTCAGTTAGGAAAAGTCAATTTAATTTCCTTTTTTATCATTTTTAAGATATTTTTATAGATATTTTGTGCCTTGGGCTTTGTAAAGCCTCAAGGACAAAATCAAATATTTTTGATGGGCCAATGAGCTTGTTAGTTGCACTAGGAGCTTTTCCCTCATCTTGGCCTATATATTCCAAGAGACTTCATTGTAAATAAGGCTGAAATTGATGATATAGAGCAATACATGATTATACAAGCCTGGAAGAAATACTTGTCTCATGCATTGGATAGTTTCTTGAATGTTTTGGATGATGAAAGAGGACAGCTGTTGGATTCCTTGACTTGGTAAAATGGTATAGTGTCCCTCTCTATTATGATTCTTAGTTTTCATACATATTTCATGCTCTTGCTTGCTATAAGACAATAGAGAATAGATTTGAGACATTCCCTTGGAGGCACCTCAGATTTCCTGTTTCATTATAGCTTCTATGTTTTCTTCCTTCTTAGTCATATCAAAGAATCCTTGATTGCTCTTTGATCACTGAAGAAATTGTTTTCTTGTTTCATTTATGGTTTTATGCATGCTAAGTATGATTCATGGTATGCCCTCCTTACTCATGGCTAGTCATAGCTCCACCTCTGAAACCTTTCTTTGAATGTTTGATTGTCCTAGTTGAACCAAAGAAGTCTTGTATCAATCTTGCCCTTTGCCCAAAACTCTGCAATCTTAGTTCAAAGTGCCCGATAACTCGAAATACTATGTCTAGGTGTTTCCTCATAGTGGTTTGAGTTATTTGTTTGTCTTAATTGTCTTTCCCCAAAGTCTGATAGAAATTTCCTAAAGTTAGAGAGTCATATATCTCTATTTATTGCTTGAATGTTTATTTCTATGCATTTATCAGTTTGTAGTTACATTTATCATGATTAATGGTTAGCCCTACCATATAAATGTCAGCTATTGAACTATTTATGTTTGAAATCCTTTTTCATTCACAAAATTAGTGTCCATCCCACTTCATTTTACCTTAATATCCATTTTACCTTGGTCAAATCGGCCCTTCAACATACCTTGTATCACCATATGAGGCTTTCTCGACCTTTTCGACCCCATAGCCAAGTTAATCTGACAATATTTTTATCTATCTTAGTCTTTTATCAGTTCCTCCCTCAAAAACCTAATAAAAAAACCAAAAACTCACTTCATATCTAGCCTGAAATTAGAAACACAAGAAGCACACAACTATACATTCCTTACACAAATAGAGAGAGCCCTCTCTAAGCCCAGGAAGGCTAGGTCCTTGGACTCCAAATATTGGCGATGTTACCCTGTCACTTGGCTTGCCAATCATCCAAATCACGGGACCCTAACATAATGGCAATCACGGTGGGACTCCGAGTGATAAACAAACTTAGACTTCCCTAAACCTTCAAAGACCTTTGAGAATACTATCTTGTGAACTTATCCCACCTCTCACTAACATAATGGCGATCACGGTGGGACTAACTGAGTACATAACAGTCTAGAAAACTCTTGTAGATTCATTAGTCTTTCAAAATTTAAACAGGCAAGCAGTCCATAGAATCATTTAGAGTAAACTCTTTTTGTTTCACCACCCTAGAAAAGTGGTGAATTAGGTTTAGAACACTCTAATAAACCATAGGCTACACATAAAAACTCAGAAAACCCCAAAAACATCCCATATTGATTTTTCCTAGTTATTGGTGGTGGACCATAAGTACATCTCTATAAAAACAACCAAAAATCCACCTGGCGACTCCACTAACCTCCAATAGACCTAAAACTCCATAAAAACCAAAAATTTCATAAACCATACTTTTCTGTTGACTCGTCCTTTCCAAAACTTAAAATTCATGGTGCAAACTCTATAATCAGTGACAAACTAAGTATAACTTAGCGATTCAGAAAACTTCACCTAAACATAGGAGATAAATAGAATAAACTTGCAAATAGAACCATTAGCTTGTCCAAACAGTCTAGCAAACTATTGAAACTAAGTGATAAGTCTTTCTTGAAGTCTCCACCTCAAATTTTGTTAAGAAAACTTTTTCCCGAAAGCATCTTTGATAGTATTGGTGGTGGACTAGATCTCAAAGAAATCCACTTAGCGACTCCACTAGCTTTCATTTTTGTTTTGTCCATTCTTCACATTAGCGAAACACCTATAGAAGGCATCCATCCAAAACAATCACAAATACCATCCTCTCTAAACTCTGAATTCGAAATCTGACTTCACGAAGAATCAATACCAGATCTCATCCAGACCCAAATCCCCCGATCATAGTTGATAACCCAGAGAAGATTTTGTGGCAAACTTCTGAAACTGGCAACTTAGCTACTGATAGGTCCATCTGTAAAGCAAGATCTATACCTTAATATCTCACATCCTTGTAGGATTCCCCATTTGACTTTAAATCAGCAAAAACCATTTTTAGAAGCAAGTCAGAAAGTAAAATCAACTTTGACGATCTTGAGCCCTTAGATTTGCAACAGAGTCCTAGTAGAGAAGCCTCACCTACTACACCTCCTGACTTTGAGCTTCTCCACCACTTTGGCTCTTACCACCCCAAATCCGCTCAAAATCAGTTCACTAGTCCAAGGACATCTGCCACACCCATTCAAACCACCACTGTTCAAATCACCTCAGCTCATCCTACAAGCCCTTAGATTGTAAATCAACCATTATCTCCCACAATGGCAGCTTGGTATGCACCCTTGGTGTTGCCACAGCTTTTGGCACCATTACAACATGACTACCAATCCAAAATCTCGCACTTCACCAGAGTTGAGGCTACTACCGCCCAACAACATGTAGATAGAATTAGTGATGCTTTTGAATACATGGAAATAGAAGACAAGACCATAAGAATGAGGATGTTCACCTAAAGCTTGGGTGAAGAACCCAAAAAATGGTTTAAGAGCTTAACTCCAAACAGTATACATGATCTCCCAGAACTATACCAAAATTTCATAAATAGGTGGGAAATTAGAAAAAAACCCCATTCAAATCCTTTCTGAGTATAACAATCTGAAAAGGGATAATGGGGAAAGTGTCCGAGACTACTGCACTAGGTTCAACAGTGTTTATAACGCCCTCCCGCCTTACTTCAAACCTCCACTTGGCTCAGCCTTAGAAAAGTTTCCCGAAGGCTTCGACCCAGACATGACTTATCAACTAAGAGACAAGGACCCCGCAACCTTAGAGGAAATGCAAAAAGTGGCTATAAGTGCAGAAGCCAACTTAGCTAAAAAGAGAGCTAGGATGAGATCATAGAAGAAAGTCACATACCGTGACGAAGTTGCCCCTTCAATATCTTCCTCAGATCCTAGAATAGATGACCTGGTTAGATCCATGGTGAAAATGTGGGAAAATATAAGTGAAAAGATACCTCTTAGGGACAACCAGCCTAACCCTCAAAACAGAAACTGGAACCAAAACTTTAGGAGAGAACAACCTCAAAAAAAACCAAGGGAAACTGACCAACAAATCAGGTCACCCTTCAATGAAAACTATATTGATGAGGAAGAGAGGGATATAGAACCCATTGATGAAAGTCATTTAAATCTATTAGTTTCTGATAACGAGGGTGAGGTTTACCTCACAGAAGAAGAAAAAACTTTCTTCTCCCCGAATCAAAATGAAACCAACTATGAGGACCCTGAAGATCCTGCTAGATGATTTCAGAATGCCATAATAGAAGCTCACAGGCAGTTTGATCTTAGAAGTAGAAAAAACCAAGACAACTCCAAGAAATTTAGCTCAGACACTGCTATTACTAAAACCCCTGATACCGTCCTAAAAAGAGCAGTGGATAGCAACAAAATCGTGGTCAAGAAAACTGACCAAAACAAAGATAAATATATTCAGACAAGCCTTGGCCCAAACCTTCCTAGTACCTCTACCAAGATTCCAGAGATGGATGTGTTGAACAAAATCCCGAACCAAAGTCAACAAATTAAGAACATAGAGAAAGTCATGGCTGAAAAAATTGAAGCAAACTTATCTAAACTACAAGCACCCTTCAGTTTTGAAGGAGAAATTGCCAAAATAAAGATCACCATGCCTCTCACTGAACTTCTCACTCAAATATCTTACAAATCCCAAGTGCTAAAGGTATTGAACATAGGCAATGATGAAAACACCCTAAATCTAGCTGATGACACCCCTGAAGTGTTGTTTGGTCCAAAAATAGAAGGGAAATTCCAAGAAGGAACCACTCTTTCCTTTTACATCAGTCTGAATATACATGATCAAATCCTACACAATGCCATGCTAGATTCCTGGGCCTCACATAATCTCATGCCAAAGGTTGTGATGGAAAGATTAGGCCTAGAAATAACAAAACCTTATAAAGACTTATATTCATTTGATTCAAGTAGGGTCAAATGTCTAGGCTTAATCAAAGATCTTTGTTTCAGTTTGGCCCAAATACCTGCAAAACACCTGATCATGGACATAGTGGTAGCAGACATCCCTCCCAAGTATGGAATGCTTTTATCCAGAACTTGGGGAGCCAAGTTTCAGGGAAATATTCAACTTGATATTTCCTACGCCACTATTCCTATGTTTAACCAAACTAGAATACTCTATCGAGAATCACACATGAAATATATGGTCAGCAGCCAAGAAAGGACAAATAACATCCCGATGTACTCCTTGCATTCTGATATGAATTCCTTCATTTTACACACTGACGAAGACATTGAGGAACAATTAGGAGAATTTGAAACAAATTTAGACACACCACATCAGCCACCCCCGGTTCTCTATGATGAGCTGGACACTCAAAATTATCATGACCATGAGCAGTTATGTCTTGAGGAAAGAGAGTTCGTTTATCCTGAAACAGAAATAGAGTAGGAAGCACAAAACATTATATACCATGAAGAAAATTTCTCGAACCATAGACAAACATCATTAGTAACATCAGGAAACTTTTTCAGAATAGAGGCACTAGAAGACTTGCATATTACAAAACTTTTTGGAAATCAGGGGCAGGGAAGCTTAATGTTCACCATACCTTAAGGATTTATCATCTCATAACTCTACCCCCTCAAATGAAACCTTGACTGTAGCCACAACAACTAAAAATCTAGAAAAAATGTCTAATAAATTTCTTATGAAAGGATATGATGATTGCAGTCCAAATATGCCTAAGTTATTTGAACTAGCTAACATTTTTCCACTCCACCAAAGACTTAGAACTGCTAGAATTTGCAAGATTGTTCAAGATACTACTACATGTAGAGAAAATAGTGAGAAGCACTATGACACTACCATCACTCCAAGAAATAGCTTCAACAAAATAAAATACAAAAATCTTGACCAAACAATAATAATCAAAGACAAGACAACTGAACATAGGATTTGTGTTGATTTTAGAAACAAAAATACACATCCTTGGGACAGAAATTATATCCTTCCTACCCAAGACCATGCTATACAAATGATAGGTGCTTCTAATCATGTGTCTTTACAAAATGATGTTTCAGGGTATCGCCAAATAATTCCTTTGCAAAGCGAACAGCTCAAAGAATTTTTCAAGTATGTTGGAAGTAGTTCCATCTTCAAACCCAGAATTGAAAAACCACCAGACACCAAAAACATGCTCCTAAAAGCATGTTTCCAGTTCTAAATCTCTGCATTCTGATGTGCCTTGATGATGTCATCATATACTTCAAAAATGACAAAGAATATCTGCATTATTTGAAAAAGATGTACAGCAAAAGGAGAAGTGGAGATCAAAGGTATAAAGTAGTACAACGGGAAGATACGGGGTTGTTTAGAGATTCATGCATGAATATTTATGTTATTCTTGAAAGAGAAAATTTTCCAAACTTTTCTTTTCAAGAGCTGAGTGCACCAACAGTGGTAGGAGATCCTTATGAAGATAAGATGCTCAAGTTTCACCATTTTCAGGATTTCTAGTTTAAAACATTTTCAATCATTGTATATATCATTGTTTGAAAAATAAATAAATAAAATAGAAAATTCAAAAACAATAGAAAAGTAGAAAAAGAGGGCAGTTTGAAAAACAGAAAGAAAGCCCCATGTTCAAAAAATAGTCATTTTGA
Organism: Pinus albicaulis; assembly: GCA_034641835.2. Taxonomy (NCBI): domain Eukaryota; kingdom Viridiplantae; phylum Streptophyta; class Pinopsida; order Pinales; family Pinaceae; genus Pinus; species Pinus albicaulis. Next base: position 258,784,507 of record CM076576.1, on the reverse strand, counting down.
AAGCGTACAAGTCTAAATGTCGCTACTAGTGCTCAAAATGTCTTGTTCAGTTATCTAGCCTAATCATAACTGAACATGTTTTAAATTTATTTTCTGATAAGTTAGTGAGAGAAGAGATAGTCAATATTGTGTAAGCTTGACTTGTCAAATAAAATAGATTAGGAAAAGATACTGGTTCCGCATGCTCAAAACATAACCAAAGAGGAAAACAAGGATGAAAAACAAATTGTGTATCTTAGCCCTGATTTTTCTTAATTTCATGTTCATGCAAAATAATATTTGTGTGCAGCTTGTCTTTCATGCCACAAGTACATGACAAATTAGACTGTCTAATCCTGATTTGGTCATTTTTCAATTTCATGTTTTAGATTAGAGAATAAAATCCTGTCAAACAGCTTAACCTTGATAGTCGATCTAGCATAGGTAGAGAAACAAAGTAGTTTATCAGTTTAATCTGGACTCTCGACGGATATAAGTGTAGAATCAGATAGTGTCATTTTTCAAAAATATTATTTCAAAGGGTTGCTAGTCCAAATGCACCCAAAAGAAGAAAAAATGTTAGGAAATGTAGCAGGGTAGGTAGAAATGACTCTAATGCTAATCATGCTGTCAATTTTCAGAAATAGCATCAAAGAAGTAAGAAATTTGTGCCAATGGATAAAGGCACTAGTCTTCAAAGGTAAGAGATCTGAAATTATAGACACCTCCTCAAAAGGAATTGCCCTCCCCAAATGGAGCCACTGTTAGTCATCAGTATTTTTCACCTGTGGATGATGACTAGTTTTTTAAGCCAAGTTTTCTGGAAGTTGATCTCCAATTTGTCAAATCTATCATCTAGAAAACACCCCTAAACAATTTTTGTCTTCCTACCTTTTCCAGTCAGCCTATGATGAGAAAAACCTAGTTGTCAAGTCCTATTTGGTTTCAGTCATATAATCTTGTCCATGAGCTGTCATAGCTAAAGGTTATCTGCTGTCATTTACCCTCATTCCCAAGTCATTCATTATCCAACTGTTGATAAGAATGTCAGCCACCCTACCTCTGGTCATATGTCATTTCGAGATCTAATCCTATCTAAAGAAAATACTCAAAATCTGTCAAAGATCTCCCCTAAGTTAGGTAGTTGTGCTTTAGGGAATTCCTTCCTTGGCAAAAACATCTTGAGCCAGAATACTTTGTTCAAATACGAGCCAGCCCTGAATTAGCAGTTAATTTGCAAAAAAAATCTTGATACACCCATAGGTCGCGCCACTAAGAGGTCTTGATGTCTCAGTAGTACATGTTTCAAAATCCAAATTGATATAATGTTGATCTACAGTGTTTCAGTGTCTCTTTCAGAAGAAGAGATGCACAAGTATTCCAGAAGACATCATCAAATTGAACATAAGAAGATAGTTGCTTCTCAGGTTGTTTTGAGCCTAGGATAAGAATACTAGTCAGAGAGAAAATTCAATAAACCTCTGTAAACACAGTCAAGAAAGGTTAGTAAATAATGACTAGCAAGCAAATACTCTACAAATACAAGTCATGTGGCTCATGGTTTCAAAATATTCACAAGAATATTCTGACAACAGGATACATATCCTCAGAACATGCCCCTTATAACATATTTTCAAATTTTCAATTAATTACTTATTGTGATATACCAAGAAGAGATATGTATTACAAAGAAAGATGATACAGTTTGAGAAATGGATGAAATGTCATGACTATGTTAACCTCCTCCAAGAAAGAGTAGATGGTTTGGAAATATTATGTTAACCTCCTTCACTTAAAAGTAGAGGGTTAGGAACAAAGGTATAGTGCACGAGACTAACAGTGTTTCAAATGACCTAAAAACTTGTTTATAGCACTCCCTCCAAAAGGATGAAACAACTGATATATCAATAGTGTTTCAAAGGGTGTTTAAATGAGTTCACTGTTTAAAGGACAAAGTTGAAAATTAGTGAAAGCAACTGAAGGTTCATGGTTTGAAGCCATTTGTGACATCATCAAAGCAGTGATAGAATGGTGTCAAAAGAACTCTTTTCTCTTTTATCTATAAAGGCCTCCTTCGAAGAGTAACCAGAGGCTAGAATGTCCAAAACTTGGAACAAGCTCATCAAAATTACAGGAAGGGTATGACACAATGATTCAAGTTCAAGACAACATTCAAAGAAATAAAACATTCCACAGTCATAGACAAGACCTTTTAATGTACATAAGAACAAAACTCTGTTGTTTATATGATTGCATTAAGGTTTTTTAAAGGCCATCTCCTTGATGAATAGATGTAGGTCAAATCTTGGTGAGTGAAAATAAGGGTTTATCCATAGTCAAAAGGAAAATGTCAATATAAGGTGCCTAAAAATGTTTGACAAACTTCAACAATGGGCATAATCAATCATCAAACACCAGAGAGTTGAATTGTCAAAGTAATTTCTAGAATCGTCAATCACCTCCTTCCAAGAGATAGGAAAAGGATGCATCAGCAGTCTTGGATATGGTTCTTGAGGAATTTTCCTTCAAAGGATAGAATGGAAAAATAGTGACAAAGAAATGAGTTTTCATAGGTTAAAAACCTATTTCACATCAAGCAAAAAGATGACTTTTCTAGTGTTTACAAAACCATGTTTCCTTTGTTCATAAAAACCTCCTTCAAACTGTCATGAAGATGAAACTTGGGCTAAAAACCTTCATCCAAATAGTCAAAGAAAGAGAGATGGCTGTGGTTGATAGTAGTTCTTGCATATGTATACAAAAAGGACAGTAAAGATTATAAAAAGTCATCATTATCAAGAGCTACATTAGTGGTCTTAGGGGTTATTTCCTTAATGAAGAGGGAGTGAAAAAGGTCTTGTTTTTAAGGAGGCCTCTTTACTTCGAAAAAATCATGGATATGAGGGTCTTCAAAAGAAGCTGGCCACAACATTGTTTTTATGAGTCCTGTTCGAATAATGGGTCTTTATGGTATTTTAAAGGTGATAAAATACTAAAGGCAGTAATCGATGTTTTTATATACAAAAAGCCTTTTCAAAAAGGCATAAACCTTCCTAACTATGTTGCAAATACATTGAAGTTTGTTTCAAATAAAAATGCGGAAGAGACCATTTAAAAGGCCCATTTTGCAATTTCAAACCACGAAACAAGTGTTCCTTAGCCTGCTCACTGGAGGAAAAAGCATTTTCGGGCATTTTTTCAAGTTTTTGGGGCTCAGAATTCTGCCCAGCGCGCCTATAGATGCGCACGACGCGCCTGTGAGTGCCCGAACAAAGATATTACACTACGACACAGTGCGCCTATAGCGACGTGCGACGTGCCTATGTCTGCGGTCACCGGGCACCCAAAAACAACCCGACAACGTCCTCTGCACGGCACCTTCTACTGCAAACGGCCCACTCATCCTCCAAACCTCCAAAAACTCCTTTTAACGCTGAATTGACGATCAACAAGGCCCCCAAGCTCATTTTCAAGGTATTTCTTCACTCCTTGGTAAATTTTGTGGTTAGAAAGGGGTCTCTTAACAGTGTTTGCAAACAAATTGAAAAAGGTCTCTTTCATCATGGATAGTAAATGATAAAACAGTGAAAGAAGGGAGGTTTTTTATGCCAATTTGAAAGCTCTTTTTGTGCTATAAAAATAGCTAAGACTACCCACAGTTGCTAGAAAGAAATAAAGAGTTGTAGAGGTCTCAAATCAGTTTAAAGGATCATCTAGATAGTGGTAAAAGAGATAGAGCTTTGTCAAAATTGGAGGAGGTCTTCTTGTGTTATGAAAGAGTAAAGGATTTGTGCAATATCCAAAATCAGAGGAGCAGAGTTAGTTTAAAGAGGTATTCCAATCATTTTAAAAGGGTGTCCTAACAGTGTTTACAAAAGGCAATTTGGCTGCTTAAAACAAAGAGATAGACAGTGATTAGGAGATTGGGCCTTTGGTCAAAATCAAAGAAGTTTTGTTGCTGTAGGTATCAAGGATTAATACAGTGATAGGGGAAGTTGTTTTATCAGTTTTGAAAGAGCCCTAATTACCTTTACAAAACAGTGACAACAAAAGAGCAACGTTTGAAGGGAAAGGTGTTTGTGCCAAAACAAAGGGAGATTCCTCTTCAAACAAAAGACCAAAAACATATCTTGTTTAAACCTTTTGCTAAAACATAGTGATTAAAGTGATTTTGGTTCTCATTTGACAAATACTTGTTTGTTAGCATCAAAGAAACACAATGACTTGCAAGGAGGAAAAGGTGTGGTGTTGGGAAACCATTTCAAAGACCATTTAAATCATCTTGTCATGGTTAGCTAGCAAATAGTATCCAAAGAAAAATGCCTCCCAGGCAAGATAGCAGAAGTGGCCCTCACAAAAGGTATGAACCTTTTTCAACTGAGGAAGTAAATGCCCATCCTTCAGTGCTTTTTAACTTTCACGAAGTAGGATGTTTGGGGTTTTGTCTAAGGGTTCAAGGTAAAAGTTATCTTCCCTTGACACATCTATTTGCTTTAAAGCTACAAGGGAAACATGTTCATCTAGCAGGCTTAGACTTCAAACTTTCTCCTAGATCCATTTCCAGAGCTACAAAATTTCCATATGTCGGAGAAAAATGGTTTAAGCAGAGTTACTTAGACTCAGATCAATACAAACCCTTTTTGAAACCAGAGCATCGGGATGAATGCCCATCCATCTTTCCTTTTTCATATTTTTTGACCAGCTATGCTCCCCTCATGAAGATAATCATGAAATATTTCACATGCGAGGGAGGATTTTCCCGGGTTTATGCTTAACATATCAGGCTACTCATGCACTTCACGAGAACCCAATTCTTAAACCTACCCTTTTTCCTCCATAGAAGTATTGAAAATATGGCTTCTACTGTTCAAACGAGACCTTCCTCTCAACAGCCGGCTTGTCTTTTCCATCATTCCCTTATCAAGATTGTCATTCTTCATAAACTTGAGAAGAAGGGAATTTCTTGGGACACTTTCATTTCACATCCCATTTTCGCCACTGCTTCTTCATCCCATGCATCTCCTTCACCTTCCACTCATCATCTTTCTCCTTCTTCTAGTAAACCCACTCCTAAGAAGCAAAAATATCTCATGATTGATCAAGAGGAAGAGCATAATGAGGAAGAACAACACAGTGAGGAAGAACAACATCATGATGAAGAGGAGCACAGTGATGAAGAAGAGAAAAGTGAAGAAAAATAGCACAGTGATGAAGAAGAGCACCATGAATAAGAGAAAAACAGTGAAGAGGGAAATGATGAAGAAATGGAACAGTTTGTTGACGAACATAGCAGTCACAAAGAGGAAGATATTGGTAGCCCTCACAGTAGCAAACATGATGAGGATGAAGCACAAAACATTGAAGATACAGAGCCTAAAAGTCCTGAAGAAAGAAAGGAAAAAAGTGAAAAAGGCAGCCCTCAAAGAGACATGCAAGGTGACAGTCAAGGCATTCATCAAGAGGGTCAAAATAGTGGCAAGTAGCAAGGGCAAAGACCAAATAGAGCATGTGCTAGTTGCCTCTCCTAGGCAAGGGGCCATGCTTTCTTCTCCAAAGGTAACAAAGCCCCGAACATCAAGAAAGAAAGTGTCTCAAATTGTAACTCCAAATGTTACTAAAGCCCTCTGAAGCAAAGGGAAGTTGCCCAAACAATCCATTGTTGAATTACCAAAGAGGAGGAAGACCAAGAATGCCACCCAAAGCAAGGGAAAGGAGAAGGAAGAAAATAGCCATGAGAAAGAGAGGGACTTTGACATAATTCAGATAAATAGTGATGACAGCGAAAATGAGGCTAGAATCCTAAAGTCTTTCTTGATAAATAGAGAAGAACAAATTCATTATCTAAGAGCGGATCTAGAGAGGTCTAAAAACCTCATTCATTTTCTGCAAACACAAAACAAGCAGATAAGTGTCCACATGGCGGTGTATGAGACATGGGCTATCAAGTATAAAAAAGAAGCCTCCAAAGCACAAATTAAGTTGGAAAAAATCATGGGCGAATTCAATTATAGTGAAGAAGAAGATCATCCAAGGAGGAAGAGGCCAAGGACCGTGGGACTCGGAAGAGCCTTAGAGAAACAAAAAGAGGAAGAGGCTGCCCTTTTCCAATATTTTCCTCTTACTATTTTATTCACCCAAGAGATAGAAAAAAATAGAGAAGCATGGCTTGAAAGGGTGAATGAAAACTTGGAGAAGAAGTTTGAAAAGGCCAATAGAGATTTGGACCTTCAAATAAAAATGACTGGGCACTATAATAAGCTTAATCAATTCGCCCGACGGAAATTGAAGGCTACACAAGAAAAGCTCGAGGAGGCTCAAAAGAGGCGCCCGACACCAAAAATGAAGAAAAACATATCAAGGCTTCAAATTTTTTCCTCTGCTTCTCATCATGCTTTTGAAAACCCATGAGGGCCATGCTTTCCAAAATTGGGTAAAATTCGACAAGTTTTGGTTTTTTGACATTTTTTGGGCTTTTTGCTAAAAATCATGGGCATTGCCATTTTTGTTTGAAGCATCCTAAAAGGATGAAAATGGTATCATTGGATGCCATAATTTTATGGGCATCTATTCAGCTAATTTCAGATCAATTGAAGATGATTTGGTCCCCCAAAGTGGCGAAAAATAGTCACTTTTTCAACACTCTGCTCCGCGTATCAGCAAAGGCTATTTTCTGGGTTTTTTCACACAGGTCAGTTTTTCATAGGCTTTAGATGATCAGTTTGGAAAAAAAAAATCATTTTAAGAAACTAGACATCCATAGCTTTCCAACGAGCCATCACGAGCCTTGTTTCGACATTGGGAAGGCCTCCAAAAGTTGCCCACAAGGCAGGGGATTTTTTGCTGATATATTTCTGAAGTATTTTTGTAAAAAATGCAGCTTTCTGAAGTGGCTTTTCCTAATGTGAATTTAACCTTTTTTGGCCATTTTCAGTTAGGAAAATTCAATTTAATTTCCCTTTTTTATCATTTTTAGGATATTTTTATAGATATTTTGTGCCTTGGGCTTTGCAAAGCCTCAAGGACAAAATCATATATTTTTGATGGGCCAATGAGCTTGCTAGTTAAACTAGGAGGTTTTCGCTCTTCTTGGCCTATATATTCCAAGAGAATTCATTGTAAATAAGGCTGAAATTGATAATATAGAGCAATATATGGTTATACAAGCTTGGAAGAAATACTTGTCTCATGCATTGGATAGTTTCTTGAATGTTTTGGATGATGAAAGAGGACTTCTGTTGGATTCCTTGACATGGTAAAATGGTATATTGTCCCTCTCTGTTATGCTTCTTATTTTTCATACATATTTCATGCTCTTTCTTGCTATAAGACAATAGAGAATAGATTTGAGACATGCCCTTGGAGGCACCTCAGATTTCCTATTTCATTATAGGTTCTATGTTTTCTTCCTTCTTAGTCATATCAAAGAATCCTTGATTGCTCTTTGATCACTGAAGAAATTGTTTGCTTGTTTCATTTATGGTTTAGCCATACTGGTATAGTCTTCAAATTGCCACTTCGCTCATGGCTAAACGCGAAAACTCCACCTCAAACACTGTGCTGAATGGCTGGTCTAACATGCCTAGTTGAACCAAAGGATACTTGTATCAGTCACCCTTTAATAAACGCTTTTAATCTCTCTAATTCACAGTGCTGATAACTGAAATACCATGTCTAGGTTTCCCTCATAGTGGTTGGAAGATTGTATTCTTTAATTGTCACCAAAGTCGATAGCCATTTCCTAATGTTAGAAGTCATATCTCTATGTATTTGGCAGATATTTATTTCTAACAAAACATTAGTTTGTGGTCTGTACTCATGATTGTATTTCATATAAATGTCAGCTATTGAACTATTTATGTTTGAAATCCTTTGTTATTGACAAACTTAATTTCCATCCCACTTCATTTTACCTTAAGATCCATTTTACCTTGATCAAATCTGCCCTTCAACATACCTTGTATCACCATCTGAGGCTTTCTCGACCTTTTCAACCCCGTAGCCCAGTTAATCTGACAATATTTTTATCTATCTTAGTCTTTTATTAGTTCCTCCCTCAAAAACCTAATAACAAAGCCAAAAACTCACTTCATGTCTAGCCTAAAATTAGAAACACAAGAAGCACACAACTATACATTCCTTACACAAATAGAGAGAGCCCTCTCTGAGTCCAGGAAGGCTAGGTCCTTGGACTCCAAAGATTGGTTTGATGTTACCCTGTCACTTGGCTTGCCAATCAGCCAAATCACAGGACCCTAACAACACCCATGAAGGAAAAGTGACGAATGTCGGATGTCCACAACCCAATAGGAACTGGAGATGAGTGTCATGTTTAAGAGTGGCAAGCTACCCAAAACACACATAGGATGTTCAATTTCAATATTTCCCCCATTATTGCTAACAAGTACCTCTTTATTTTTGATAGCCAGTGTGAATAGGATAACATATGTTGAGCATGTAATTTCATTCTTCGAATGAATCCATCCAAGTAATTTTAACGCACCCTAGGAAGGAGTAACTCGGTCTTATTATGGTGACAAGTCTTTCGTTGTTTAATCTTTAACGAGTCCAACTAAAGGGTAACTCGGTAAATTTTCATGTTTAAGGAGTTCGAAAAGAGACAAAAAAAATAAAACTCCATCATGTACCTTTCTGTAAATCATCTCTCGAATCCGAAAAGGTAGAAAAAAATACTAGAGAGAACCTCTTAACCATGTTCGATCAAGGTATTCATTTTTCATAAATAGTTAATCTCAGCCCAAAAAATGGGTAAAATTATACTGAGACCATGCCAATTCATTCACTTTAACAAGTTTGAAATGATAAGTACTTGAAAATATTTTCATGTTTTGAGAGTTAGAAAAGAGCTTAAAGTTGAATCCTCCTGGAGGAATGAGTGGTATAAAGGGTAGCAACTGGTTCGGGTGAGGGTGGAAGTGCTTAAAAAAAATAAAGGTCAAGAGGCTGGATAACAACCAAGTGAAAGCGTATGATCATCCAAGCAGATGGTGACGATGGAATGAGAAAACCAAGGCTTGTATGACAATAAATAGGCTGATAAAATGGCAATCGTGAGAAGTAAAATGAGAACAGTTTCATTTTTATGCAAGCTTGAAACATGGGAAACTATGTTTGAAATTGGTTTCATTTTTACACAAGCTTCAAACATGTGGAAAATTATGCTTGGATTTGGTTTCATTTTTTCAAAAGCTTGAAAAGGAGAAAAAATATGCTTGGAATAAGTTTGCATGCCCTCGGCATGGTGACTCAAATTGAAGTACATGACCACTGAGCTTTAGTTCATTCACCGAAGTAGACTACTGGTTATTAAAAGGTGGATGGAATGAAGGTCCATTTATGCAATCAAGTGAATGACTCAACTGGGATTTTACGATATTGTAACACCCACGTAAACTTAGCTTTTACCATGATTTACAAAAACAGTTGAATCAAGAATCGGTTAAAAAGGGAACGAATTCTTGAATCCGTTTGCGTATTAAAGTGAGGAGGCAACACCGTCTTTAGGGGAGGAGAAATCACTTTTCCAGGGTTTTGTATGTTTCAGCCCATCGAGCAACCTGCCATCATCCAGAGTTGTCGTGGGGAATAGCTGACCCTTGTAAATGCTGAAACTGGTTTCTTCACTATCGTAAATATCAGGAGCCCTCGGCGTTATTCTCTCCATTCTCTTCTTTTGGTGGTTGCAATGTCAAGAAGTTCCGCTTGCTCATCGCCGTAGGCCTCGTACACTGAAATGATCTTCGGAATGGCAGCGTGGAGGGGTTTACATGTTCGTTTTTGAGGCAGAGTTCGCTTCATTTTTCAAGTGCTGCTCATCACTTTTGGAAGCCGCTCATTTGTAGGTGCAGAGAATTTGCCCAGGTGATATCGTTCTTATAAACAGTTTATAAGCATTTAATCAATCAAATTGAAATGTTTTCAGTTTGGTAGGTGGAAGTAAAGATAAGTAATTTTTTTTTTTTTTTCGCTTGATTACTTTCAAATATTTTTCCAAGTTTATATGGAAAGAAATAAATGAAATATATAAATATTTATATAATATTAATGCATGCTTTCTATTTGAAAAGGGATTTTCTTGAAAGTATTAAAGAGGGTTTATTTCAAATATTTTCCAAGTTTATATGGAAAGAAATAAATGAAATATATAAATATTTATATAATATTAATGCATGCTTTCTATTTGAAAAGGGATTTTCTTGGGAAAGTATTAAAGAGGCTTTATTTCAAATATTTTCCAAGTTTATATGGAAAGAAATAAATGAAATATATAAATATTTATATAATATTAATGCATGTTTTATCATTTAAAAGGGATTTTTTTGAATGTATTAAAGAGGGTTTATTTCAAATATTTTCCATGTTTATATGGAAAGAAATAAATGAAAAATATAAATATTTATATAATATTCATGCATGCTCTTCATTTGAAAAGGGATTTTCTTGAATGTATTAAAGAGGGTTTATTTCAAATATTTTCCATGTTTATATGGAAATAAATAAATGAAATATATAAATATTTATATAATATTAATGCATGCTCTTCATTTGAAAAGGGATTTTCTTGAATGTATTAAAGAGGGTTTATTTCAAATATTTTCCATGTTTATATGGAAAGAAATAAATGAAATATATAAATATTTATATAATATTAATGCGTGCTCTTCATTTGAAAAGGGATTTTCTTGAATATATTAAAGAGGGTTTATTTCAAATATTTTCCATGTTTATATGGAAATAAATAAATGAAATATATAAATATTTATATAATATTAATGCATGCTCTTCATTTGAAAAGGGATTTTCTTGAATATATTAGAGAGGGTAGCTCTTTAATATAAATATCTACATAATATGGTTAAGCAATAAAATAGAAGTTGTATGATCTTTATTTTAAAAAAAGAGACTTTGTACTCATTTAAGTTATGAAGTGATAACAAGTCCAAAGTATTTTTCTTGAATAGATTAAAGAGAGAGACTCTTGAAATATCTTCTTGTACAATTTGTGCAATGAAGAAGAAAAGAGAGTTTCTCAGATTTATATTCATTAACCATGTTGTAAATAGTAATGAATTAATATATATCCATGAATAGTTACCATGATAGTGGTAGAGGTTAATGAATTAATGAATCCATGGATAGTTTCATAAATCCATGGGTAGTTTTCCATGGTGTTGATGGAGATTAATTATTTCATAAAACCATGGGTATATTACCATGGTGTTTGGAAATATTAGTTATTTAATAAATCCATGAATAAATTATCATGATGATGGTAAATTTAAGTTATTAATAAATTAATGGTTAAAGGAACTAATCAGTTTATTCCTTAGATGAATGAACTAGGTGATTATTTTATATTATCATGAGTGTGATGTTAAATTCCTTTTGGCATATATGCAACATATGTATTAACTTATATTGAAAAATAATATACATATTTGCATGTAGAAAGATAGCTTGTAGTATTAAAACTACATTGAATATGATTGTTGGTATAATTTTGAAAATGAGACATGTATTTATATTCTTAATTGCGTATTTTTACATATGTATACAAGCTCACTTGCATTGAGATTTTCTTTGTAAGACTCGTGAAGGAGGTTATGTGCTTCGTTGTGTAAGCACTACTTTAGGAAGAGTCTTTTGCAATCGGTATGCATTCACATGCATGGAAGAAACAATTGTTATGTTAACTTGCATTCCATGCAGTGAAGGTAATAGCTTAAGGGTTAGCTATTTTTATTAAAAGTATGTAAATCACATGCATAAATATCTTAGCTGATGTATCAGTTTATTTTAAATAAAGTTTGGGAAATGTAGCCAATGTCTTGCAGGAATGTGTGCTTGTGCGACGTAAGCATTCGTTATTGTGATGACCTATAATCAATACATATGAGGTATGTGTTATTAAAGAGAGAATGACAAGGTACTTTACTTTCTTGTCATGAATTACACATGAGTAGATGGAGAAACTACTATAGTGATTGATTTATACTTTATGAATCTTAACATCATTTTATGTTGAATGATGGCGATATGTAAAAAGGAATATTATGCTTGTCATGTACAAAGGAAAAATTATTCTTGACCTGGTGGTAGGTAAATGACTAATGTTCATGCAGATGAGTGCAAGTTGCAGGAAGGTCCAATGTGCGATGGTCCATTGTAGGTAAACCCATGCCACCAAGATGTGAAGATCTGAAGATATGAAGAACAGAGGGTAAATAGTATCATATTGATTGAGTGGCTTAAGGCTAGATATTGTATATTTTCTTGTAATATTATATAAACGATGGTTAACGGATGGTCTCCCTTATCAGCCATTGAGTGATGGGCTGAACACCCTCACGAGCGTTTAATAATAAAATTAACCGTTTGCTGGTTTTCACCCTATGGGGTTTCCAGCGTATATTGGTGTTCAATGGTGTGATTGATTATCGTGTCCAGATGATGAGGTTGATTCCTTTCTTTCTATGATGTTCATAATGGAAATTATGTGATGACTATAGGAGAAATGGGATGAATGGATGGTTACATCATATAGTATTAAGTTAATATACTGTAATGGAGATTGTAAGGGTTAAGGAGTTTACTATTCTTATTTATAAAATTACACTTTGAACTGTTAAACATTCAATGTAATGATGAGTAACTTGTATAAAAAATTTTAACTCCTTACATTTCCCTGTGAAGTTAATGGTGTATGTTACAAGTGGTATCAGAGCTAAAGGTTCAAAAACTGGCGCCTTTGGGATTTAGCGAAAAGAAATTGAGGGATCCGAGATGAAATGCGCATATGTGAAGGAAGGCATCGCATCTCTAATCCAGGTTGAACAATGAGTTCAAGAGATAAGTATTACTATCTTTCTTTTCTTGAAAACACTAGTTATTGCATTTATGGAAAATACACTGCCTACAAAGTAAATAACTGTTGAGTTAGAATTTCTTTAAAAAGGATATGTAATTTCCATGTACGTAAAACTTCTATTGTTGTGTTTAAGTTTTCATGAAAGAAGATGGGATTTTGGTTTCTTGAAAAATGAAACATGTGCATGTTTCTCTTGAAAATTTAACTAATATACATTTGATTCTTCTTGAGAGAAATATGTGTATTTTGAAAATAAATCCTGCATGTAAATCTTGCAACTAAAAGAGACAAATGTAAAGTAAAATGTGGTTTTACTTAATATGCAAGATTTTGTTAGTTTTTTTGGAAAGTAATAAAGAATTGCTAATATGATAATCTTTCAGAAAGATATACCATGGTAAAAGACCAAAATACTGTGCTAGTTTTGCTGAGAAGAACCCATGTGAGTTCTTGCAAAGATTACTAGTAAGTATCTTGAAAGGTGTGAGCAGTAGCAAAACATAAATAAGTAAACTTACTTGCTTATATATATATCCTATTTAAGAAAAGATAGGAAGCATGTTTTCTTTTAAAAGGGATTTCGTACAAGGGTGTTAAATGATAAGGAATACAAGTTCTTTTCTTGAGGATAAATATAGGCTAAAGAGAATAACCTCTTGAATATATATTGCATTGCTAGATGGATTATTAAAGGTTAAGTTAACCTTGTTAGTGTTGCGTAGTTTTTATGCATAAAAGAGGCAATTTATGATAATTATTGGAAGCAAAGCCTGACCAACTTGCATATAGAATCATAGAGGAACAAGGTTCTTTGCATGCAATAGTTGTGTTAGATTTCATCAGAAATAACATAAGTCTATATGTGGAAATGATAATATGTTTTGTTATCATGCTTTAGAAAAGAGTTCTTTGGCAAGGAATATGAATTACATGTACAAAAACTAAAGTAATGTTCTAGTTTCCTTGAAATATATACATGGTTAATGTGGGTATAATATTTCAAGAATAAGATATGTATTCTTATGTTTTATTCCATTAGTTTTATGGAAAAGAAAACCATGTTTTGCATAACTATTATGTTATATGTCCTTGAAGAGGAATCATGAATTTGCCTACTCAATTATGTTAAGTACTCTGTTGGGAAATTAAGATTAGAATATTTATGCATGGTATGCATAGGAACAATAGCCAATGTGTTAGCTTTATTATATTTGCATGCTTCAAATGCAAAAGCTGAAGTGGTGGTTCTTTTGTTAAAGTTTAATAAAGCGAATGCACATTGTGTCATTTTCCATTAAAGGAATTTCTGAACACATACGTGTGTGAAAAAATGTCATAATAATGTGGGAGTAACATGAATTGATAATTAGATACTCACATTAATGTAGAGATGTTATAAGAAAGCATGTTGTGACATTGCATTCACCTCTTATATATGCACATGAATAGGTGTTAAAATATCACTCAAAGATTGATTATTTATTGATTAAGGCTTTATCTAATCATGCTATAAAATCTTGTCGATGTTGCTAAAGGAAAACATTGTTGTAGAGGAGCAATGTGAATTCCTGATGAGGATGACTATTGCAGTAGGGATAGAAGTCCTTCAAATGAAATTAAGATAAGTATTTTATGATATCTTATTTTATGAAGTCTATGCATATGCATGTTGATTCCTTTAAAAATGTATTTTTACATATATGGCATTGCATGAGATTAACTTCCATTTAAGAGAATTCTTTAAAAGGTACATGCTATTATAACATACTTTTTCTGCATAAGAATGTGCATATGAGATTAATGTATGTATTATGCTTTATTTCATTAGGAAAGAAAGTATAAAATCATGAAAGAAAAATAGTTACTTTTCATTTGAGCTTGAAAAGAAGCAATTGTTTTTGCATGCAATAAAATTTCTAAGTTACCATGCACTACTTTAAAAGAGATGAATGTGTATAGTGATGGTGTCTGAAATTAATGCATGAATGCAAAAGATGAAGAAAGTCCTACTATAAGATGATAGAGTGTTAAAATTAAATTGAATGACGTCTCTTAATGGGTCAAGTTGTGAAACTTCACTAAAAGACTTGTTGACTGACCAGTTTTTGCATGAAATGTCATGAATGCATTAAGATCATAATGGCATGGAATGACTAGTTTTAGAGTGACTCATGTCATGAATGCATTAAAAATATTAATAGCATTGATTAGTTATGAATGAATAACTAATGAAATTTATATGCACGAATCGATTTTGACTAAAGCTATTTGAAAGTTGTGAACAAATGATTATGATAATTAATTCGTGTGTCAATCTAGTGGAACATAACATTAAGGGAATTGGAAATGTTTGCACTCATACCCTAATCGTTATTAACACATACGTATTAATGAATAATTGTATATACTTTTATGCATGACGACATTGTATGCATAACAAAATTTTATGCAGGAACTTAAAAAGATTGCGTAAGAAAATATGTGCTTGAGAAATGCATATTTACGATTAACATTGTTTCTTATTGTAAGCATGAGTAGCTTAATGGAAACAGAAAATCTGTGAAAATAAAACATTGCAAACATGGCAATGTGGATTGCAACAGTAAACGTTAAAGTATCATGTTTTAATGTACAACACATGTATGTTACTTCCAGGGGGAAAGTTGTGACAACTTCATTAAAGCTAACCAGTATTAACTAGTTCAAGACAATTTGTTTAATTCTCTTTTATTTGACAAGAGAAACTTAAATCGTCACTGTTGATAAAACAAGTTATTTAAATTACTGAAATTAATTAATGAAAAGAAAATCTTTTTAAGCTGATGGTAATTGTTTCCAAGAACGGGAAGTGGATGGGGACAGTTGGTAAGACAATTACCTACTCCTCTGAGGATAAGCTGGATCCCTGGGGAGGAGTAGGCGTTCTGTGAAATTGGTAAAGGGGGAGTATTTTCTCGAGCTGGTTGGGACCAGTTGAAAATAGCTTCCAGCAACCCTTGTAAAGCCAAAAACATCTGAGTATGACTGGAATTGGAGAATTGGATTGGACTGTTCTGAATTTCTCTTCCAGGCTTTTCTGAGTGTGACTGGATTGGCCATCCCGATGTCACAGCAGAAGAATCCACTGTTGACCCATGACACTGTTCAGATTCTGGAGCTAGGGGGCAAGTGGAGGACGTAATTGCCTCACTTGATGGTTGGGAGGACCACAGCTTGAAAGACTAAATTTCCATATAAGTATAAAGACATTTTAGTGTGGAAAGATTGACTGTCTGGATGTGAAAAGAAAAATGACTCAATCCTATGGATTAGGAGGAGCATTTTTTTATCATTGTGGTTCTCATAATAGAACAAGTTAAGTAAAAATGGTGTTATATTAAAATAAATTATTGAATGTATAAGTTCATTTATTTTATTACTAATTTGTTTGAATGTCTTAGCAGATGCTAGGATATGACCATGGTGCATTGATTGACCATTGGTATGATGAATATTGACTAGAGAGTAGGTGCTCTATGAGTACTTTTTTTTTAAGTATTGTATGGATGTCTTTAGCATGAGCTAAGACAGTGTGCACGAGATGCATTGATGAGAGGGTTGGTTCTCTCTAAGTACTTGTGGAAGTACTTCGATTAAAACATCTCTATATATGAAAGAATGTTTGATGGTTGCAAGTATTTTCATTTGACTGAAAACTATGTAACTAATGTGATTGAATGGTTAGTCATACATTGTAGGCTCTTTCCAGGAAGTGTTGATGGGTGTTCAACCATTCTCCGAAAGCTTGCACAAAAGCCATAATTTCTTCCAATAGTAATTGGTTGGTAAGTTCGTATAGATATTCTTCCGTACTTTTGTGAATTGAATAAGGGATAAGCAGTTAGAAATGGAAATGAAATTTTCTTTGCGCTATACATGCTTATGAATAAAGATAAAAACATTATTGTTTTAAATAATGATATTTAAGGAAACGAAAGTGTTCCATTGCCAAGGGAAAGGAACCCCTTTGAGTTGTTTATATTATTATATCATGAGTATAAGTTTAAATTTCAGTGAGAGAAGCACACCGAGGACGGTGTTCTCTTAAGGGGGGGAGTATGTAACACCCACGTAAACTTAGCTTTTACCATGATTTACAAAAACAGTTGAATCAAGAATCGGTTAAAAAGGGAACGAATTCTTGAATCCGTTTGCGTATTAAAGTGAGGAGGCAGCACCGTCTTTGGGGGAGGAGAAATCACTTTGCCAGGGTTTTGTATGTTTCAGCCCATCGAGCAACCTGCCGTCATCCAGAGTTGCCGTGGGGAATAGCTGACCCTTGTAAATGCTGAAACTGGTTTCTTCACTATCGTAAATATCAGGAACCCTCGGCGTTATTCTCTCCATTCTCCTCTTTTGGTGGTTGCAATGTTACGAAGTTCCGCTTGCTCATCGCCGTAGGCCTCGTACACTGAAATGATCTTCGGAATGGCAGCGTGGAGGGGTTTACATGTTCGTTTTTGAGGCAGATTTCGCTTCATTTTTCAAGTGCTGCTCATCACTTCTAGAAGCCGCTCATTTGTAGGTGCAGAGAATTTGCTCAGGTGATATCGTTCTTATAAACAGTTTATAAGCATTTAATCAATCGAATTGAAATGTTTTCAGTTTGGTACTCTTTCTTACCTAATGGTGAAAGTAAAGATAAGTAATTTCTTTTTTTTGTTTGATTACTTTCAAATATTTTCCAAGTTTATATGGAAAGAAATAAATGATATATATAAATATTTATATAATATTAATGCATGCTTTCTATTTGGAAAGGGATTTTCTTGAAAGTATTAAAGAGGGTTTATTTCAAATATATGGAAAGAAATAAATGAAATATATAAATATTTATATAATATTAATGCATGCTTTCTATTTGAAAAGGGATTTTCTTGAAAGTATTAAAGAGGGTTTATTTCAAATATTTTCCAAGTTTATATGGAAAGAAATAAATGAAATATATAAATATTTATATAATATTAATGCATGCTTTCTATTTGAAAATGGATTTTCTTGAAAGTATTAAAGAGGGTTTATTACAAATATTTTCCAAGTTTATATGGAAAGAAATAAATGAAATATATAAATATTTATATAATATTAATGCATGCTTTCTATTTGAAAAGGGATTTTCTTGAAAGTATTAAAGAGGGTTTATTTCAAATATTTTCCAAGTTTATATGGAAAGAAATAAATGAAATATATAAATATTTATATAATATTAATGCATGCTTTCTATTTGAAAAGGGATTTTCTTGAAAGTATTAAAGAGGGTTTATTTCAAATATTTTCCAAGTTTATATGGAAAGAAATAAATGAAATATTTAAATATTTATATAATATTAATGCATGCTTTCTATTTGAAAAGGGATTTTCTTGAAAGTATTAAAGAGGGTTTATTTCAAATATTTTCCAAGTTTATATGGAAAGAAATAAATGGAATATATAAATATTTATATAATATTAATGCATGCTCTTCATTTGAAAAGGAATTTTCTTGAATATATTAGAGAGGGTAGCTCTTTAATATAAATATCTACATAATATGGTTAAGCAAGAAAATAGAAGTTGTATGATCTTTATTTTAAAAAAGAGACTTTGTACTCATTTAAGTTATGAAGTGATAACAAGTCCAAAGTATTTTTCTTGAATAGATTAAAGAGATAGACTCTTGAAATATCTTCTTGTACAATTTGTACAATGAAGAAGAAAAGAGAGTTTCTCAGATTTATATTCATTAACCATGTTGTAAATAGTAATGAATTAATATATATCCATGAATAGTTACCATGATAGTGGTAGAGGTTAATGAATTAATGAATCCATGGATAGTTTCATAAATACATGGGTAGTTTTCCATAGTGTTGATGGAGATTAATTATTTCATAAAACCATGGGTATATTACCATGGTGTTTGCAAATATTAGTTATTTAATAAATACATGAATAAATTATCATGATGATGGTAAAGTTAAGTTATTAATAAATTCATGGTTAAAGGAACTAATCAATTTATTCCTTAGATGAATGAACTAGGTAATTATTTTATATTATCATGAGTGTGATGTTAAATTCCTTTTGGTATATATGCAACATATGTATTAACTTCTATTGAAAAATAATATACATATTTGCATGTAGAAAGATAGCTTGTAGTATTAAAACTACATTGAATATGATTGTTGGTATAATTTTGAAAATGAGACATGTATTTATATTCTTAATTTCGTATTTTTACATATGTATACAAGCTCACTTGCATTGAGATTTTCTTTGTAAGACTCATGAAGGAGGTTATGTGCTTCGTTGTGTAAGCACTCCTTTAAGAAGAGTCTTTTGGAATCAGTATGCATTCACATGCATGGAAGAAAGAATTGTTATATTAACTTGCATTCCATGCAGTGATGGTAATAGCTTAAGGGTTAGCTATTTTTATTAAAAGTATGTAAATCACATGCATAAATATCTTAGCTGATGTATCAATTTATTTTAAAGAAAGTTTGGGAAATGTAGCCAATGTCTTGCAGGAATGTGTGCTTGTGCGACGTAAGCATTAGTTATTGTGATGACCTATAATCAGTACATATGAGGTATGTGTTATTAAAGAGAGAATGACAAGGTACTTTACTTGCTTGTCATGAATTACACATGAGTAGATGGAGAAACTACTATAGTGATTGATTTATACTTTATGAATCTTGACATCATTTTATGTTGAAGGCATCATAGTAGGGAATGATGGCGACATGTAAAAAGGAATATTATGCTTTTCATGTACAAAGGAAAAATTATGCTTGTCCTGGTGACAGGTAAATGAGTAATGTTCATGCAGATGAGTGCGAGTTGCAGGAAGGTTCAATGTGCGATGGTCCATTGTAGGTACATCCATGCCACCAAGACGTGAAGATATGAAGATATGAAGACCAAAGGGTAAATGGTATCATATTGATTGAATGGCTTAAAGCTAGATATTTGTATATTTTCTTGTAAGATTTATAAACGATGGATAAGGGATGGTCTCCCTTATAAGCTATTGAGTGATGGGCTGAACACCCTCACGAGCGTTTAATAATAAAATTAAATGTTTGCTGGTTTTCACCCTACGGGGTTTCCAGGGTATATTGGTGTCCAATGATGTGATTGATTATTGTGTCCAGATGATGGGGTTGATTTATTTCTTGTTATGATGTTCATAATGGCAATTATGTGATGACTATATGAGTAATGAGATGAATGGATGGTTACATCATATAGTATTAAGTTAATATACTGTAATGGAGGTTGTTAAGGGTTAAGGAGTTTACTATTCTTATTTATAAAATAACACTGTGAACTGTTAAACATTCTATGTAATGATGAGTAACTTGTATAAAAAATTTTAACTCCTTACATTTCCCTGTGAAGTTAATGGTGTATGTTATAGATATCTAGTCAAAGACTTGAATTAAAAGGGGATTTGTTTCTTTTTTTAATGATCTTTACACATTAAAATAACTATGCTGATGACACAATGTTTCATTGTTTAACGAGCTTAACACAAGAAAGGGAACCATGCTCCAACACCTTGGAATCAGGTTGACCATTTTCTCAACCAATGGTTGCTCGGGAATAGACTCGTGGAGTTCACTTTTAGAGAGAGTGGGATTGACCAAATATGACTTCTGATTAATCACTTGATCAACTAGTGGACGATTAGAAGAAAGCTTTCGGTAGCTAGCAAGAAGACAAGGCTGAGAAGCAGTAAGGTTATTCAACACTTTTGAGGCTTTATCCATATAAGGACAAGGTGAATGGGATGATTCCCTTCACATAACCTATAGGAAAATTTGACTTTACCCTTTCTCCCATAGGCCTTATTATCAATAGCTGAAGACTTGTCACCAACATTATCTCTAGATTTTGATGACAATGGGCAATTTGAGTCAATAGAACACATTTCTAACACCCTGGAAATACCAGGAAAATATATAAGGAGATGGTCACCCTTACATAACTTGCAAGGGAATTTGACTTTACGGGGCTGATTAGAAGGTTGTTCAACATCAGTTGTATCACTAGAGATGGTCACTTGGTTGCCCCCTTGCTTATTTTTCTTCTTCTTCTTCATCCTCTTCTTATTATTCTTAACTTCCTGGTTACTAGAATTTGGAATTTCACTAGGCGAAGAGGAAGAACGGGGTGAAGAAACATATGAAGAAGTCGAGGGGTCAGCTTTAGGATCAACATGAGGTTGAAACTATTCAAGTGAAGGAAAAAAATTTTGAGAAGCAGTTTGGACATTTGGAACCACGGGGGTTGAAAATAACCAAACTGGAAAACCAATGGTTAATCTCGAGAAGGACAACATTTCCATATATGGAGTACCAACATTTCCAATATAAGGAAAAGGATCAGGATTCCCATCTAAGGGGATTCCTTGATTGGTAAACTTAGGAAATGTTTCCATTAGTCTCAACCTAAGATATTTAAAGGAGTTGTGCATGGGTATGATGTCATTCCATGGGCAGTAAATTTTAGAAATTAAACACAAAATAAATCAAAAAGGGGTAGGCTAGGAAAAAATATTTACCAAGTATCCGTGAACTGTGGTTAACCTCTTGGTGAACCAAGAAGCATGGGTAGGGAATCTCCTCGAATTCTTTGTTCGATGTATCACATTTACAAAGCAGCTGACTCTGTTACCTACGGCAGTCTTGCAACCTAATGGTGTCTCCCAAAATATATGCAATGGTACGTGGGAGTCCAGTCCATAGTAGTGATGTCTAATGTGTAACTATTCGATGAGAGCGCCCCAAAAATACTTATCATACATCAATATACTTCCATACATGGGATGAGATATCACCCTCGAGTTGTAACACAGACCGTTTGCAACAACTCCTATGTTTTACGATGTCAAAACATATCTCTAGCCTAAACCTCTAAATGTTCTCGTTAGTTCCAAATTCCCCTTAAGGTAAATTGGGTAAATTTTAATGTTGATCTTGAGTTAAGTTTCAGTTTTTGGCTCAAAATCGATGTCACTTGAATCATGTGATGCGAGCTAAATGCAAAAGGAAAATATTTCCATTTCAGTGAAGTTTAAAATATTTGGGGAAGAAATGCAAACAAAATTGAAATAAATGCAGCAAAAAATGATACCCCCCCCCCCCAAACTAGTTCAAAACTATGAAATGAATTTCTTTCCAATCGAATTCCCTTTTCCCAAAAATGTAACTTATTGAAAAAATGAAAATATTTCTCTGATGACTAAGATTCATAAAATGAAACTCTCTTTTTTTTACTTTTTACATTTAAATGAAATAAAAATTAAAATGAATGAAACGAATGAAGAAATGAAAAAACCACACTTTTCACTTTTCTTTCAATCGAACATAAAAAAAAATGTTCTAAAAGTACATGAATGAAATTATTTTCACTCCATTTTTCAAAACGATAAAGAAAAGGAAAATCAAAAACTAAAATGAAAATCACTTTCAGTTTTATTTTGAATTTGGAAAAAGTCTCTCTCTTCTAGACTTGTAAATCAAACAATTTGTGATCTTATGTTTGACACTAAGCTGAAGGTAAGATCAAAACGTAGTGATGACCAGTGCATATGAAAAACTACTTCAAACCAAGTTAGAAGCAATGCAACAAAAGGTGTTTGAAACGGTCAGAAATCTCCCAACTCACAAACAAGTCAAAGAAACGAAAACACTCATTCAAAGAGGACAAACAAGTCTAACACACATGCAGGAGGTCACTGGGACTCAACTGACATCCTTGAGGGGCCAAGACACACTAGAAAAGCAAGGAGAAACCCCAAATTTTCTTAGGTCTAAGATCAACGCTTCTATGATAAGAAGAAGGGTGATGAAAGACAAATCAGTGTAGTTGTGCTATATAGAATAGTGTTTACAATGCTACTGTGAAAACATAAAACGTATTGGGCGCTAAAAACATGGAAAAATGAAAAGGAGTTTCACACCAAAACTATAATTGACACAGTGAAATGATTATAAAACCCTATGCAAACTAACGGAGACCTAAGCAAGCTTATATTTCAGTGATTGGTCAAATTGATCCAAGATTATCTCGGGAAAGGAAGGTTAAGAGGCTAAGCTCCCTAGTGGAGTTGCCAATTTTTTTGTCAAGATAAATCTCCTCGACGGACAGATGCAATCTCTCTAGCCCTAAAGTGGGTCTAGCAACTTGAGATACTTTCTAATGCAAATCTTTCTTAGATATAATTCAAAATGTGACAAGAAAAGAGATAGAAGTACCTTTTTCCTAATACTATGTTCAAACCCATTGATGATGACCTTGATCCATGATCCTTTTAGGCTCTCTCCTTGCTACTGGTGGCACACAAATACCTACAGATGATCAAGAGGCAACAAAAAACATAATATAGTACATAATAATCATTAAGAATTAGTTATCTAGCAGATCAAGAAGTACCAAAATATTAGCATAAAATATTAGACAAATATAAAAAGAAAAAAAATCAAAGATTTTATTGATAAATATGAAAGGAATAGCTTACAACCTAGGCCTTCATGTTGGAGGCTTCCCTTTTGGTGAAAATCCAAGTCCTTCACTGAAGCTCTAAATAATTCCTTCTCCCAAACAACTTAGGCATTATCATAGTGCAAGAATGTAAAGGGAAAGAGAGTTCAGACTAGCCCAACAATGACCAACCAATAGTGGAAGGATGAGGACCAATTTATCGGAAGGGAGAAGAGGTTGGGAGCCCATGGAAGGAGGAGGTGACCAGGAGATCAAGTCATATGCTCAAAAATGAAAGTGCTCGAAAAACGTCTGAACCTAAGCAACCGGTAAGGTGTTGTCGTTACGATTTCGGCGCCATGAACGATTCGACAAAATGATGTCGTATGAGGAAGATATCACATTCTGTTCATTTTCCCAAACAACAAAATTTTGGTGACTGGATGCCCAGTTAGCTTGCAGATATAGTCGGCGAAATATTCTAGGAATATTCCATTTTCTTATGAGCCAATGTGGTGGCACCATGTGGCACATTGTGGGTCGCTGGATGATGAAGGTACAAATCGGTTGGGCCATTAGATGTGTTTATAGGTGGGAAAATGATTGAGTGACATGTGGCAAGCCTGCAGGCCACCACGTGTCCTCATAACAGTTGGGTAAAATTCTATGGAGTCGATGGGGGTCGAACCCGCGACCACCTATCCACCTGCAATACTGTTTACCAGCCCACCTACACAGTGGTTCTTACCCCTATACCTCTCCACATTTATTTTATGTTTGATAATCTCGGTGGTGAGGGCTTGGCAGGCTAGCCCCCCCCTTTCACATGACCATCCACCTAGAACCGCGACCAACACGTTAACCACAACATCAAAGCTAAACCTCCGGTGGGAGGTCTAACCTGTTCACATGCTGAAGTAAAGTTAATGCGATGGTTAAGGGGTGAAACATCACACTCCCGATTCTGAAAATACGACAGGTTGTCTAACCTCCAGTGTGAATAATGGTTACATGGCGGAATAAACATTCAATATGACAGTTTAAAATGTTATGGAACCCGTAACTCCCGGTTGCATCATATGCGGTGGAGTTCAAACCGTTAACGGAGGATTCAGCGGAGGTGGCATGTGACCACCCCGCCACTCACAATTAATGCTAAATTTATCCACCCGCCATATTTGGAGTGAGCCCTAAGCTTAGGGTTAAACTATTAATTTATCTGTAGTTTACTGCCAGTCTCCACATTTACTGGAGCTTTTCTAGCTGTTATAGGGAAAAATGCATTGGGAGGTCAATTTTCGACCAATTTTGATGAAAAAAGAGTCTATCTAGACTAATTTGAGCAATTTTGAGCCATTGGTGTAGCGAAAACAACCATTAGAGGTCTGCAAACATAAGTAATTTACAATTTTGATCATAATGAAAAAGAGGGACATGTCATTAGGAGTTGGACTAGCAGATGTAGCCCAGGAGGGGTGAACTGGTTCATCATGCCTACTGTGTAAAACTTATGTGTGAAAGTTTTGCTCTATTATGCACTGTTTTTTAGTGTTTTTAAGGCTTATTTACATGCTTAAAGTTCACTAATTCATCTATGTTTCATGGATAAATCACTCATTCCTTAAGAAAACATATGAAGACAAATTGTACATGTTTTATCTTACTGATTGGACACTTAGCACAACAAAAATAATACACTCCTTTCAGATCAAGTTGGTATCAGAGCTAGAATTTCATCTCTGGTGTTTTTAGGTGCAAGGATTTGTTAACTATTTGCAAGGGTTTTCATGCTTACTAGGCCCAAGCTTAAGAGAGGAGAAGGAAAATTGGTGGATCCAAGAGGTTCTCAAAGTGAGCCACAACAAATAAGGGAAATATTGCCACATTCTCCACCACCTAGTTCACCTCCAAAAGAAGCAGCATCAAGCGTGCCTCCAGGAGAAGGAGAAATCGATGAAGTGATGGATCCCAAAGAGGAAGAAAGAGTGTACAAAAAAGCATTTCTTGACTTAACTTAAATGGTGAGAGTCCTTTATCAAGAAAGGAATGATAAACTAGAAGAGGAAAGGTCCAAACTTCACAAGGAAGGACAAGGATCATCAGGAGGCCATAATTATGAAGATAAATCAAAGAAGGGAAATGGAGGAAATGGAGACAGTGGAAAGTCACCATCATCACCCTCATCTTCATCTTCATCAACCTCTACTTCATCTTCAGTACATCAGCCATACAAGTCAAAGAACATGGGTAAAAGTCATTTTCTAAAACTTGATGTTAAGTTTTAATTGCCAATGTTTGATGGTGAAGTTAATGCAGAAAAGATAGATAATTGGATTAGTCAAATAGAGGTCTATTTGAGAATCCAAAAATTTCATGATGATGACACTAAAATACAACTAGCTTCATTGGGAATGGAAGGTGCAACACTTGTTTGGTGGGAAGCCAAGACAAAGGAGGAGATCGAGAAATATGGTAAGATTATCTTATCATGGACGAATTTCATTTCTGCAATAAAACAACAGTTTTATCCATTAGCTCACATGTAGAAAGCCATAATGAACTGAAAAAATTTTAAACAGTTGAAAGGAAAAAAAATACAAGTGTATACTAAAGAATTTAGAAGAAGAGCTCTTTCACTATGAGTAGATTTGCATAGCTAAGACACTTTGCTCAAGTATATAGGAGGTTTACATAACTACCTAAGACATACAATCCTCATGTTTAACCCTACAAGCCTAGATGAGGTTTGTGCTCAAGCCACACATTTAGAGGCAAGGGGAAAACAAAACTTAGATGAGAATGAGGAAAATGAATATAAAGGCAAATGGAAGAAAAAGAGAAATGAAAATAATAGAAAATAGAAGGGAAAATTCTTTTGCAAACACTATTATAAAACTAGCCATGATGAGGATCGTTACTGGAAGCCTCATCTACAGTTGAAACCAGAAAGTTTTAAAGCAAAAGAGAAAGCCAAGGAGAAAGGCAAGATAGTTGCAATAGTTGAACAAGACCTAGGGTTAGATTCAGGAGATGAAAAAAAAATCATAGCTATGGGACTAAAGAATTTAAAGGGGAAAGAGATTGAAAATAAACCTAGTTCTTGTATATCTAACTATCACATAGAAGCTCCAAGTGAAGAAAAGGGAATTGAACTGTTTCATGTGAGGGTCATTTCCAAACATACCAAGGTTGACACATTGTTTGACAATGGGTCACAAGAAAATTTAATCTCTGAAGACTTGGTCAAGAAACTTAATATTGAGATCATTCCACATCCAAAACCGTATCCACTTGGTTGGATTTGTAAGGATGCAAATTTACAGGTTTCAAAGAAGTGCATGTTGTGCTTTGCAATAACTGCACATTTCATTGACACAATTGAATTAGATGTTGTTCCGCTTGATATAACAAGTATGGTGTTGGGAATTCCTTACTTGTATGACAAGAAAGCTATCTTCAATCTCCATGAGAACAAATACCATTTATTCAAGGATGGCAAGGAGTACATTGTGAGAGCTCATCGTAAAAAACTAGACACTTCTTTAGTTAATGCAAGGCTGATGAAGAGGCTCATCAATGCAAGTCAAAACTTGACATTGATGATGATTAAGCAAAGGGAAGTTTTACATAATCCAATTCATGTAAATATTGATGTATATAATGAGTTGTTTTATTTTGAAAGTAGATTGTCTTCAAAAGAAGATGACAAGCAGTTGCAACAGTCGACATTGGTGTCGAATAATGTTGAAAATAAAGTGTTAGTGCAATTAATTTCAAAGGTCCAAGAGAGGGTAAAGAAACTTGAAAAATATGTCACAGGATTTAGAAATGTTCATTGTTGGTTTTAGAAAGTCATGGTACAATGGCGAAGAAACTTGGTCAAGAATTGACACAAGTTCAAGGCTAATTCAACAAAAAATCGCCATAAGGATAGGATGCAAAGTGAGAGTAATTTCAAGTTTCCTTTGAATATAGACCAATGTAGAAACATGATGTTTACTACAAATTTAAGTTTATTTTTTTCAAGTTCATAAAATGTGTAGAATGACAATGTCAAAAACAGTAATGGTTGGTCAATGGAATCAAGGAAAAATTTGTCATTTCATGAAAAGCTCCAATTAATGAAATTAGGGAAATTTCAGTGGATTAAGATTGGAAGAGTGGGGACACAGTACAGAGAGCTTTTGGGATCCAAATGCTTCCCAGTGGGGAGGTGTGATTAGGAGATCAAGTCATATGCTCAAAACTAAAAGTGCTCGAAACAGGTCCGAACCTAAGCGACTGGAAAGGTATCATTGTTGCAATTTCAGCACCATGAATGGTTCGAAAAACTGTTTTTGTATGAGGAAGATATCGCGTATTTTTTGTTTTCCCAAATAGCAAAATTTTGGTGACTGGATGCCCAGTTAGCTTGCAGGTACAATCAATGGAATATTTTGGGAATATTCCTTTTTCTTCTGAACCAATGTGGTGGCACCACGTGGAACATTGTGGGTCGTTGGATGATGAAGGTACGAATCTATTGGACCATTGGATGTGTTTATATGTGGGTGAATGATTGAGTGACACGTGGCAAGCCTGCAAGCCACCACGTGTCCTCATAATAGTTGGGTAAAATTTTGTGGAGTTGACGGGGGTTGAACCCACGACCACCTATCCGCCTGCAATATCATCTACCAACCTGCTTACATAGTGGTTCTTACCCCTATACCTCTCCAAGTTTATTTGAAGTTTAATAATATTGGTGGTGAGGGCTTGGGAGGCCAGCCCCCCCTTTCACATGACCATCTACCTGGAACTGCGGCCCACATGTTAACCACATCATCAAAGCTAAACCATCGGCAGGAGGTCTAACCTATTCACATGCGAAAGTAAATTTAATGCGATGGTTAAGGGGTGCAACATCGCACTCCTGGTTCCAAACATCTGGCAGATTTTCTAACCTCCAGCGCGAAGAATGTTTACATGGTGGAATAAACATTTAATATAACAGTTTAAAATTTTATAGAACCCATAACTCCTGGTTCCAGCATATGCGGTGGAGTTCAAACGTTAGCGGAGGATTCGGGAGGGGTGGCATCTGACACCTCGCCAATCACACTTAATGCTAAAGTTATCCGCCCACCATATTTGGAGTGTGCCCTAAGTTTAGGATTAAACTATTAATTTATCTACAGTTAACTGCCAGTCTTCACATTTAGTGGAACTTTTCTAGCTGTTATTGGGAAAAATGCATTGGGAGGTCAATTTTCGACCAATTTTGGTGAAACAAGAGTCTATCTAGACTAATTTGAGCATTCTGGAGCAATTGGTGCAGAGAAAATAGCCATTAGAGGCCTGAAAAAATATTTAATTTACAATTTTGAGCATAATAACAAAGAGGGACATGCCATTGGGAGCTGGACCAGTAGATGTAGCCTAGGAGGAGTGAACTGCTTCATCATACCTATTGTGTGAATGTTTTTCTCTATTATGCACTGTTGTTTATTGTTTTTAAGGCTTATTTACATTCTTAAATTTCACTAATTCATCTATGTTTCAGGGATAAATCACTCATTCCTTAAGAAAACATATGAAGACAAATTGTACATGTTTTATCTTACTGATTGGACACTTAGCACAACAAAACTAATACTCTCCTTTCAGATAAGGAGTAAAGTCCACTTTCTAAGGGATAAACCCCCATGGATGAGATCAAAGCTCTAAAATCAGAGAGCTCGACTCTATCACCACCGTTTAACAACCAACTCGTCACCTTGGAACTGCTAGATGTCGAAGCATCTCCTCCATTTGAGGAAACACTGCTAGAAATAGATCAATGCAGTTTTCCAAGAAATAAGGGCACTGGTAGTGCTAAGCCATAACTGTTAATCTGAAATTAGTGCGAGCATGAAACTAAGAAATGTGCTGACCCAGAAAACTAGGGTTTTGACCAAGTTACTTTAGTAATATCCCAAGGCAGTTTTCT
Source organism: Pinus albicaulis (assembly GCA_034641835.2). Classification (NCBI taxonomy): domain Eukaryota; kingdom Viridiplantae; phylum Streptophyta; class Pinopsida; order Pinales; family Pinaceae; genus Pinus; species Pinus albicaulis. The sequence continues at coordinate 258,755,159 of CM076576.1, read as the reverse complement.
TTGAGTCTTTAGGGCATGTCTTTACATATTTCTTCATAGTGGAAACATTGCATAGGGTCTCTCATGGGGAACTTCAATATCAGGGATGGGAAGTGAGCATGGTGACAAGTTACTATGTAACAAGGGGTGGGGGTCAGGGTCTAGCCCCAGCCTTGGTCACCACGTCGGGGGAGGTACAATGGGCGGGAGGATAACCCCATGCCCCCCCCATTACACTAACCATAATCATTAAACATAACCCATCACTTCTCCATGTGACATGCCATTGGACTGTCGACTTGTTAGCTGCCCAACTCAATGTAACATTAAATGTTGATGGCCATGTGGCGACCAAGCTGAAGACAATGGGTTAACAAATCGCGCCAATTTTTTTATTACAAAAAAAATACTTATGACCATATAAAATATGGTTTGGAATTCGACATTAAGGCCTTATTGTAAAAATTAACACACCAAAAATTTCACCTGGTTTTTGAGAAATTTGGCACTCAGTTAGTGGAAATTTTGGCGGAACTGTAGGATGGTGCCGGATTTGGTGGAAATTGTGGAGCGGTTAGTGCCAAAAACTTGGGGAAGTCATAACCTATTCAGGTTTTGACCAAATTTGATGCAGAAAGAGGCTACATAGGGCTTTTTGGGCATTCTGGATCCATTGGAATAGGTTTCATAGATGTTTGAGCATTGTAAACAAGGGAAAAATTATCTTAAAAGTTTAGAAACCTTGGCAAATGTATATTGTAAAAAGTTTGGTGATATGTTTTTAAATATATCGAAATTTCTAATGAATTTATATATTCTCTTTAAAATTTTGGTGATTTTTAGGATAACATAATTTTATACTATAAAATTTAGGCGAAACACTTTTAGAGAAAAATGGAGATTGACGAGTCTTTTTTTTGGAAAAACAATGGAAAATTAGCCCACTTGCGAATATTAGCCCCTAAGATTTTCCATGTTGTAAACTCATGTAAACACACTTTTGAACATAATAGAAGAGGCCGAACCCATTGGAATCTAGACCAAGGAGACGTAGCCCAATCAGGGTGAACTCCTTCATCATGTGTTGTTGTGTTACTATTTATGGTGATGTTCATGTTTATTATATGTTGTTGTTCAATGTTTTGTTTATGTTAATTTTCTCAATAAATTCACATAAATATACATAAAAAATCATGGTTAACTTGAAATTTACCTTATAATACTCAAGATTTTTTTTTATATTTTGAATTGGAATTTAGCACAACAAACTCTAATTTTCCCATTTAGATCACCCAATCAAGGAGCTTATCTTTTACATTCACTACATCCTAGAAAATATGCCAATATTTTTGAATCCCAAGAAGAGAAAGCCTCGCAAGCTCTGTTAGTGGAAGTACCTCTCCAACACCTACAAGTACATCCCTCACTTGAGCAAAAATGGATAGACATGTAACAATGGGCTCATCCTTGCCCATTTGAGTGTTCCTCAAATTTTTCTTCAAAGCAAGTTTTTTGGCATCGATAATTCTTTCAAACATATTAGTAAGGGAATTACACATCTAGAATGGAGTTTCCTTCCCATGCAAATTTGGAACAATATGGTTTCTAACTCCTTCTAGGATAATCGTCCTAACTTTGGTAGTGTCCTTTCTCCATTGAGTCAAATGTTATGCATTTGATGCAAGAGGTGTAGGAATATCAATATTGATGTATTTCAAAACCCCATTATCATATAACACAACATCAATTCTGTCATTCCATGCACATAGATTCAAAGTCCCTTCTAGGGTATGCTCTATCCTCAAAACATCGGATGACATGATTCCTTGACTTGTAAATTTCTACACCAAATGGTCTTCTCTCCAATGCACTTTGAATTTGATCAAGGAAATTGGTATAGATATTGTTTATTGCTCTATTACCATATAGGAAATCCTTGAAACCTTGCAACTTATAATGAGAGAAAAATGATCTGCAAAAGACATAATATTTTTGTACCAAAATTATGCGGAAATAAAAAAGTGAATATAATCACAATCACACATAGAACACAATATTTTTTTCTCAAGAACCCAACTAGGAAAAACCCCTCTTGCTTATATTAAATCGACTGAAAAATCTAATATATTACAAAGAAATTGATTCAAGCCTGAAGCTGCTTGTAATACTTATCTACTCTACATAAGACTTACCCAACACTTAGACAAATAAGGCCTGTTAGGAGCTCATATTTCCTAACACAACTATGCCGCAAAAAATACAAATTTCTCCTATTTACTTGCATAATTTCCATGATAATTTTATCTTCTTTATCTTCGATATATCTACACAAAAACCTATGTACAATGAATAAATATATATGCTCCTTCATTCAATCTCAATAGGAAATTCGAATTGTATGACCTACTGGGGATAAATTTAGTAGCTACAACTAGTTAAATAAGATTCAGTTGAGTTAAAAAATGTCAAACTACTTAACTAAGCTCAATAACTCAAGTCTATCTCTATTTTATATCTAGAGATCACTTAACTAACAAACATTAGAGTTTCACTCCACTAGATAGCTAAATTTTAGCTATCAACTAGTACACAACTCTTTGAAATACATCCAACTTGAATTAACTGACATTAAACTAGTGATAGGACACATCACACATGTTTACTGACAACTAACTCAAGTATCTATGAGAATGAATTCAAATTAGCATCTTTTACTAAAGAAGAATTCAAAGAAGCCATTCATTGCTACAATTTCAACAAGTTTCTAGAGTAGCTGGATAGGGTTTGGTTTTGAAAGAATCTGGAGTATTTTCTGGCATAGATTGTGTTGTGTCTCAAATTTTATGGACCCCTCATTGGCATAATAATTTTGGGTTATTAGCCAAACATATACTACAATCAACAATTGTTGGTGGAGGAATTTTTCTATCCATAAACAAAACATCAAATATTGTTTCCACATAGTTTCCTAAAACTTCCTTGAGACACTCATCATAAATATGTTCTAACCATATTTAAAAAACCATAAAATTACCCCCACCCCCCCTTTAAATAATGACTCTCTCTCCTATTTAAGGTGTTTGTAATAATTTTGGCATATTAAAAAATCAGTGATTTCAACAAGTTGGGGTACCTTAAGAGCATGTTTTTTACTGGTAGTGAATTTATATTTTGTTATTAGGTTTAGGGTTTATAGGGTAGGCTTGGTGGAAATAAATCATGAATTGGATACAAGTTCTCAACCTACAATCAACAAACAAAGAGGATCTATATTGAGAAGTAGTATTTATTAAGAGAATTCCATCAATTGGATCTTTTCTCATGTCTTTTAAATGTAGGCCAATAAGAACCTTATTGGTACAAAATACTAGATTAAATTCCTTATAATATTTGTATTCATAAAATATTTCATTATCTAGGGCATCCTTAAAGAAAGAATCATAAAATGCTAATATTATATTTTCATCATCCTGAAATATTTCATCATCAAGGGAAATAAGGGGATCATTAGTAACCCATGAATCATGAAAGTGAGAAGCATTAAAACCAAATATATCACAAAATATTAGCTTCAAGAATCAATCATATTCAGGATAATGAAATGAATTTCCGATCTATAAAAAAGGGAATATATAATTATTAGGATGATATTATATCAAATAAGGTTTTGAGAGGACACACTCATAATTTGAGTGGAAAGGATGAATGGCACTTGCAACTAGCAAAAGGAAGAGGCTTGGGTTTTCCATATATTAATTCTTGGCTTATAATAACTCTCTAGAGGTTACAAGACCCTGATGTTCATCATAAATGTTATACCATGGGGGGATGGGGTAAATTTTAATGTAAAGGAGGTTTCTATGTTTTTTTTAGGTTTTAACCCTGTGCAAAAGCTACCTACAAATGAATTCTTAACAAAAAAAATATACATTGGTGAAAGCATATGTTAGGTCCCTATATTACTAGTATAGTCCCTTATTATTGTTAGTGTAACCCCCTTATTGTTATTATTGTACCCTTGTAACCCCCATATTGTTATTATTGTGCCCTTAAATTATTATTATTTAAATTGTTCAAGGGATTGTTAGCCCACTAGGATACATTAAATACATGAACCTATATATAGAAAGGAGGTTTTGTAAATTGTATCATCCAAGAATTGTGCATTTATGTAATTTATTGGAGGTTTCCCCCCCGAAGTGGCTTATTTCTAAGGCTTTGATATCTCTTTTCTTCTATTTTTGAAGCTGGTTACACAACATTTGGTATCAGAGGCTTTGGATTCTAGGGTTTCGCTGCTCCAAACAGGTCATCGTGGAATTTTCGCTATAAATTTTTTTCTACGAAGTTTCCGAAGCTGAAATTTTTAGGGTGCAAAGCCGAAATCTTGAGGAAGCTTTTATAAAAATTTCAGAGCTTGGTTCGAAATATTTTCGGAGATATGATCTGTGGAAGGTAGTGCTTTTTCAGGCTCTAAACGGTCATTGTCGTTTCATATAGCATTTTCTACGATGATTCAGAATCTGAAATTTTTAGGGTGCGAAGCTAAAATCTTGAGGAAACTTGTCAAAAAAATGCAGATCTTGGTTCACAATATTTTCGCTTATATGATCTGTGGAAGATAGTGTTTTTTCAAGCTCCCGAAATTCATCTCAAAGAGGCGATCATGGGAAAAGATTCATAACTCTCTCTACGAGAATCCGGTTAAGTCTTTGTAAAAATTGGATATTAGAAAAATTGCACAAAGTGGTACATAGCTATCAATTTCAGAACCGAAGGATGAAACAGTGGCACGTGGAAAGTCGTACAATTTCGCTCTACTGAACCAGTTCAAAATTGGGTCATTGTGGGAGATTGGAAATAACTTTGTCTTGAAGAATCCAAATCAGATTAGACATGTGGCGTTTGAAAGAAGCTTGAGAGGGCTACTATAGGGCTGAATTTTAGATATGGAATATCAGCAATTACAGATATAATTCAATTTCAATATCAAGCTCCTCAAAAGCAAGTAAAAGGTGTGTATTTTTATTTTTTTTTCCGAATTTCATAAGTCTTGTTTGAAGAAACAAGTTGAATTGATTCCAAGGGCATATTGTAGAATAGATATCAGTATTGGATTCTAAAATGGCCCCTAAAAAATTATTTTAATTAAAGCCCTTTAAAGAAGACTCTTTATGACTCATACTTAGAAGAATGGCAACATGACATATCAAAATTACAAGAGCAAGTGCAACAAATTTCGCTCTCGCAAAGAAAAACAAAAAATGAAATGGAAGTTTTGAAGAAAGGCATGGAAACTAAGATGGATGGTTTGAAGAAAGGCATGGAAGCTAAGATGAATGGTTTGGAAGCTAATATGGATGGCATGGAAGTGGGCATGGAAGCTAAGATCGATGAAAAAATGAAAGACAACATGGAAAACATGAAGAAGGATCTAAAATTAGACATCCAGGGTTTGGCAAAGTTGATACAAGAAATGTTTCCTAATGGTGAAAAGATAGTAGAGGAAACTAATGATGAGAACAAAATAAATGTTAATCATGATTTCATAAACTCTGCTATTGGAGGGAAGAACCACCATATTCCAAAAGTGGATATGAGGAAGTTTGATGGAAAGGATCCTGTAACATGGATACTACATATGGACCAATATTTTGATCTCCATAATGTGAAAAATACACAAAAGGTATGCATTGCAACTTTACATTTAGAACAAAATACATTTGTATGGTATCTATGGCTTTGTTCCTGTAAAAAAATTGTCACTTGGTCAATTTTTACGGAGGAAATGATAGTACATTATGAAGATACAAAGAGAAACACCTTCTTTAGCCAATTGATAAATCTCAAACAAAAGGGTTTAATGGGGGAGCACATTGAGGACTTCCAAAAATTGAATATAAGGGTAACTGATATTCTAGAGGAACACAGGATTGATCTCTTCATAGGTACTTTAAAGGATAGCATCCAACATGAAGTTCGCATTTTGGAACCTGATTCATTGGAGAAGGCATTCAAGTTGGCAAGAAAAATTGAATGTAAAATTATGGCGACAAGGAAGCCTACCACTCACTTCTATAAAGAGGGAAGTGTTGCTACTCCTAGATTTCCACAACCTACAAGGTTGACACCACAACAATTGGAAGAAAAAAGAGCAAAAGGGCGTTGCTACAGTTGTGATAGCAAATACACTAAAGTTCATAAGTGTGTTGAGAAGAAATTATTTTACATAGATTGTGAAGAGGAAGAATAATATGAAAAAGAAGAGGAAATACACCAGGAACCAACCCAAGAAGTGGAAGAAATGACTCCGACCATATCGTGTAATGCATTAGCGGGAATTAAAACTCCTCAAACTCTCAAGATAGAAGGAAATATCAAGAAGAAAAAGGTAATAGTGTTGATTGATTTAGGTAGTACCCATAATTTTATTCATTGTAAGGTAGCCAAGGAATTGAATTGTTTCCTATACCCAAAACCAGAATGTCAAGTGATGGTTGCAAATGGAGGAACTATAAATTGCTCTGGAAAATGCCATAATATCAAGCTAATCATGGGGGAATATGTATTGAATATTCCAATGCTTTCCATTCCTATGGGAGGTGATGATGTTGTACTAGGAGTACAATGGTTACAATCTTTGGGGACGGTAGCTTTTAATTTTCAAGAACTTGTCTTGAATTTTTTTTCAGAAGGAAAGGAAGTTGAATTACAGGGTATTGCAGGGAATCCAGGAAAGATAATAAGCTCTAATGTCATGAAAAATCTTCTAAAGAAATAATAATGAGGCATAATTGCACAATTATGCTCGCTAGAAGTTCCAGCATCAAAATCATCTATTTCTGCAGATCTCCAAAAAGTCTTGGATAATCATTTCAAGCTTTTTGAAACTCCAAAAGGACTTCCACCTATTCATGATCATGATCATGGTATTCATTTGATTCCAGGAAGTGTTCCTCCAAAAATCAGGCCTTATAGATATCCTTATGTCCAAAAGAGCGAAATTTAACGTATGATTACAGAAATGTTAGAGGCGGGTATAATTCAACCTAGTCAAAGTTCTTTCTCTACTCCTGTAGTATTGGTACATAAGAAGGATGGATCATGGTGAATGTTTCCGGATTATAGGGAGCTCAATAAGCTCACCATTAAAGATAAATTTCCCATTCCTGTGATTGATGAATTATTGGATGAATTACATGGAGAAATTTATTTTACCAAATTGGATCTTCGTTCAGGGTATCATCAAATTAGAATGAAGACTGAAGATATTCCGAAAACAAAATTTTGAACTCATGAGGGTCATTATGAATTTTTGGTCATGCCTTTTTTCCTTACCAATGCACCTTCTACATTTCAAGGGTTGATGAATTCCATTTTCAAACCCTTCCTTAGAAAATTTGTGCTAGTATTTTTTGATGATATACTAATCTACAGCAGGTCTTGGAAGGATCATGTTCAACATGTTGACAGGGTGCTCAAACTATTGCAGGAGAAAAAATTGTATGCAAAAACATCCAAATGTTTCTTTGGAGTACAAGAGGTGGAATATCTGGGTCATATTGTATCTCACGAGGGTGTTAAGGTAGACCCTAACAAAATTAAAACCATTAAGGAATGGGAAGTCCCCACAACCATAAAGCAGTTGTGAGGATTTCTCGGGTTAACATGGTATTATCGCAAGTTTGTTAAGAATTATGGGAGAATAGCAGCACCTCTAACAACATTATTGAAGAAAGATGCATTTTCATGGACTCTTGAAGCAACTAAGGCCTTTGAACATCTTAAGGAGGCAATGTGCCTAGCACCGGTCTTAGCTACGCCAGACTTCACAAAAACCTTTATTGTGGAATGTGATGCCTCAGGAAATGGAATTGGTGCAGTTTTAATGCAGGAAGGAAGACCCATTGCTTTTGAAAGTCGTCCAATCAAAGGAAAGTATTTACAGAAACCTATTTATGAGAAGGAAATGTTAGCAATACTGCATACACTAAAGAAATGGAGAACTTACCTAATGGGAAGACACTTCAAGGTAAAAACTGATCATGATAGTCTTAAACACTTTTTGGAACAAAGACTATCTTCAGAAGAGCAGCAAAAATGGGTCACAAAGATGTTGGGTTATGACTTTGAAATAATATACAAAGAAGGGAAGCTAAATGTTGTTGCAGATGCACTCTCAAGAAAGAATGAAGAGGTGGAAGCATTGCTTTGTGCCATTTCTATTATCCAACCAGATTGGATAACCGAAGCAAGAGATGAATGGAAGAAGGACAAAGCTGTATGGACACTCATTCAAAAGTTGCAGCAAGATCCTAGTACATCTGATACATTTAGTTGGAAAAATGATTCCTTATGGTACACAGATCGCTTATATCTTTGTAAGAATTCCCAACTAAAACAAAATATTCTTTTGGAATTGCACACTTCTCCTTTAGGAGGACACTCAGGATTTTTAAAAACTTACCACAGGGTGAAGAAAGAATTTTTTTGGGATAGCCTTAAATATGATATTCAAAATTTTGTGGTAGTATGTTTGGTTTTCCATCAAAATAAAGTTGAGACAATTAAGACCCCAGGTCTTCTACAACCTTTATCCATTCCAAGTCAACGTTGGGAGGAGATTTCAATGGATTTTATCACAGGTTTACCTAAGTCCGAAGGAAGAGTGTCATCATGGTGGTAGTTGATAGACTTACCAAGTATGCACACTTTTGTGCATTATCTCATCCATTTAAAGCAAGTACAGTTGCTACTACATTTATGGACAGAATTCAAAAGCTACATGGAAGCCAAGGGTTATTGTGAGCGACAGAGATCCCATTTTTACTGGAAATTTTTGGACGGAGTTATTTTCTTGTTTGGGTACTCAATTAGCTCATAGCTCATCTTATCATCCTCAATCTGATGGTCAAACTAAGATAGTAAATAAATTTTTGGAAGGATATCTTCGTTGTTTTGTATCTGATAAACAAACACAATAGGTCAAGTGGTTACCTCTTGCTGAATGGTGGTATAACACTTCCTTCCATACTGCAGCAAAAATGACCCCATTTATGGCACTTTATGGATATCATCCACCATCCATCACATCATCTTTAAGAGAAAATTCAAAGGTTCAATCAATGGAAGACCACATCGAGCATCAACAAGAAGTTCTCCAACTCTTAAAGGAAAACCTGAATTTGGCACAAAATCAAATGAAACAACAGGAAGATCAACATTGCAGTGAGAAAGTTTTTGATGTAGGATACTGGGTATTTTTACGGCTACAACCATACAAACAAATTTCCCTCAAGCAAGCTAATAAGGATAATAAATTATCTCCAAATTACTATGGTCCTTACAAGGTGTTGCAAAATATTGGTACTATGGCATACAAATTAGAGCTTCCTGCTTCTTCACGAGTGCATCCAATCTTCCATGTTTCATGCTTAAAGAAGGTTATAGATGAAAATCTTCCAGTTCAAAAAATATTGCCAGAACTTGATGAGGAAGGAAAAATCATATTGGAACCTGAAGCAGGCACGGAAACAAGAACTCGATAGCTACGGAATCGATCAATTTCAGAGTATCTCATTAAGTGGAAGAACTTACCCACTGAAGATTCCACATGGGAGGAAGACAATTTTATACAGAAGCATCAAGAAATAATCAAGAGTTGAGGACAACACTTGTTTGAAGGAGAGGGGCATGTTAGGTCCCTATATTACTAGTGTAGTCCCTTATTATGTTAGTGTAGACCCCCTTTTTTTTTTTTTTTTACCCCTGTAACCCCCATATTGTTATTATTGTGCCCTTAAATTAGTATTGTTAGGTCGGCTAGGATTACATTGTGGCCCCACTAGGTTTACATTGTGGCCCCATGGATTCCTCTATATAGATAGGAGGTTTTGTAATTTGAATCATCCAAGAATTGTTCATTCATGTAATTCATTGGAGGTTTCCCCCTCAAAGTGGCTAATTTCTAAGGCATTGATATCTCTTTTCTTCTATTTTTGGAGTTGGTTTCACAACAACATAAAACATAAAACAAATATACCCACATATTTTCCCTTGGATCCAAAAATCACGACTACCCGAATGATTTTTCATTATGTTCCTTTCAATGTTACAAGACATATATATACATGTCAAAGAATTCATAAAACCCAATCCATTAACCCTGGATTAGAACATAATCATAGTTCCCTTAACTAGATCTACAAATACCATGGAAACAAAACCATCACGCCTAAAACATGTGCGAAACCCATGCACAAAACCATAGGTAGGTCCACCCACATATTATAGGGTCCAAAAAAATTTCTTGGGGTGCTCCCTCAGACCCCGTGTAGGGGGTCTACCGCCCCCCTGCTATGCCTGACACAATGAACAGGGGAGGTTGTCACCCCCCCTGTGACCCCCTCGCATGTGCGACTAGTCATGAATAGAATATACCGCACACCCAACAATATTTATTCTAAAAAAATATCCTCCATTAATATATCCATGATGCATACTTATAATGGGTTCATTAACCACTTATGAGGAATATCCAAAATATTCTAGATTAGGGGATGCTTCAAGAGGAAAGGAAAACAAATAAATCTGAAATATTTTCTCATCCTAAGGAGAGCCCTAATGGTCTAATATATTTTAGGTGTATAATTATTTGAAGAGAAAAATTGAATTTTTAATAGACGAAATATTTATTATAAATTTTCAATATATCAATGTGTTAATGATTTATGTCATTAGGAAGATTTATTTTTTCCATTCTAAGATAAGGCTATCAAAGATTCATAAAATGATACAATAATGGATGAAACATTCAAATGATGTTATAGTAGTTTTTGAGGAATACCTTTGAAAGGTGTTCTATAAGCTACTTTTGATATTCCACTATATCATTTTGTCACAACAACTCTTATAAGTTTTTGTGAACTCTACATTATGTAGTGTTTTAATTAAGATTAGTATTTAATATTATTAGCTTAATGCATGATCTGTAAATTGTATGGGATATTCCACTAGACAAATAGTCACACAAAATATGATAAAATTATACTTAAAAATATGAAATCTACACTTTGAGGTTTATTTCTCTTTAGATTTATGGATCTATAATTTATTTTTTATTTTTTATGCATGGAAATAATAATTATGCAGAAGATAGAGAAAGTCGAAATAAAAACTCACAAAACATGATTGACACAAGATATAACTTGGGAAACCATTTTGGGAGAAAACCCAATTGGAAGGTGAGGTCACTTTACTCTCTTTCTCTTAATAGAAAATGGGTGTGGGTACAAAGAATCAATTCCTATGGCTTGTGGGATACTACAATGAAAAAATCATATCTGTGTGCTCTCTCCCTATCCCTATCAAATAATTTTATCATCTCTGAAACAAAGCACTCAAAAATAATAGAACCCATTTTCCTCCTAGTGGCTTGGTTATAACACAACCCAATAGCCTACTAGTGGTTAGGTTTGACTCGTTCAACTCTTAACTAGAGTTAAATTATGGAATCTTCTGGAGTCTTTCTCATAATGTTTATGTCGCTAGTCCCTTTTGCATGAGTGGTTGGGGTTGACATTCCATCCTCTCAAAATATGGTGGTTAAAACATGAAGATCAACTTTTGAGTGGCATAAATTCTACATGCGGAATTGATTGAGGTGATTATTGCACAATTGGAAAGGTATCAATGTATAGAATAGGAAAAGAAGGTGTAGAACTAAAGAGGAAATTTTTTACCATAAAAAAAAATTTATTTGATACCTAAAAATTCTCTCAAAAGGTTTCAGACCCCAATCTTCCAAACTAGGTCCCTCCAATAAAAATGGTCATGAGAGCTTATTCCTCCACATTTTCCACTCTAAAATCATATACATGGATGAAAAAAAATATAATGATCCAATATAAATCAAACCTCCCCATTTTTGGATTATTTTGGTCCCCAAATTTTTTACTGAACGAGGCAAGGAAATGTTTTCTCGACCTTCCCTTGAGTGGACCATTTATTCTCACTTGTAAGCTATCCTTTCAACCCAATCTATCAAAGTTCATGCTACCCCTATCTTGTATTTTTGTACCTCTTATGAAAAAATTTATCTTATATCAACTCTACCTAACCATATGGTTCCAAATTCTCTACCAAATTTATGAATTTCTCCTCTTCCTCATATAGCATGGAATGCTCATAAAGCTTCATATTATCTACATTCACAAATGAAAAAATCCACATATATGTGAGTAGAATGAGTCTATATCAATATATCCCACCATTTCGAATATATTAAAGGGACCATATTACAAAGCCTTGATTTTTTTATCAAGACCCTATAACCTCTCCTTGTTTAATTGTAATCGTTACCTCCCACCTTGAATGACTTCTCTATTTGTTGCTAGTCATACCTAGCCTTGTATTCTTTCTGTGATTTATGTAGTGTCTCTTGTACTTTTATATGTATTTTCCTGATACTCTCCACAATTTTCATTTCCCTTAAGGCATCCCCTGTAAGATCCTCCCTTATTCATCATTTTTATCCATATGCAATATCTAAAGGTGAAGGTGAAAATATCCAAAAAAGTTTCAAATGGGAACTTACTAGTAGAATTTTGGACCTCTCTATTATAAGAGTGTTGTATACATACCAGATTTTCATCTCAGGTCTTTAGATGATTTTAATTGTAACCACTCAAAAGTTGCACCAAATTCCCATTAACTACATATGTCTACCCTTACGTCTGTGGATGGAAAGTGTTTGTAATATCCCAAAATAGGCACTGTCAGCAAGGCATGATTGGAAAATGAATTTTCCATGAATGGCTACTACAGAATATGAAATCAACCCTTGGATCCCTTAGATTTGATAATATAAGGCCCAAATCCAAGAGGATATCATAAACAAGTCTTTCTAGGTGGGTTAAACAGATCTCCCACACCTAGTAAGGCTTGAAAACTACCCAACAAGGGACTACAGCAATACTGCTCAGAAAATAACACAGTTTCAATAGAGCAAGATCGGGACGCCAATAAAATATCCTTAAAAAGTATTTATAGCAGCAAAATAGATGTATAATGAAGTCCATGAGATGCACAGCTGAAAATACAAGACATATATAGAAGAAATGCCCTCAAAAGAGGGGCTGCAACCACATGAATGACTGAAACTGCCTTGACAGCGTTATTTTATTAGGTTGCAAATTGTTGTGGATTACATGTCAGATCTAGAGCATATCTGTGCATAAAAATTCAGATCCATATCATATCCATGCACTAGAAAGGCTCCTCTTTCAGATCCCCTTGGAATTTTGGGGTTTACACCCAACATGAGCAATAGATCTGAGATCTAAGAATGCAGATCCACAGGATGATTCAGAAATTTTGAAGTATTCAAAATATGCAAATAAGATCTGGAAAAGTACAATTTGTAGATCTCCTCCAGTGGATCTCAAAGTTAAGGGAAGATCCCCAACACTCAGAAACCAGCTCTCCAAATGGTGCACCCAAACTCCCTGCAACACCTCCTACAAGAATAATGCAGATCTGGAATAGAAACTGTGTTTTAGGGTACAAATAGCTGATGGCCATATGTCAAGATCAATAATTTGAGGTCATGCACTCCGATACACTTCCTCCAATAGAGAAGAGGACTCCTCCACTGAAAAAGAGCACTGAAATGTCTTAGATCTAAATAGATCTAATCTCCACTTGTTGCAGCTTGCAAAGACAACCAAACCCTCACAGGATCTAAGTTGTAATTGAAAGGATAAGCTTGGCCTTTAAGCCAGATAGTGGAACTTGAAATACAAACTCTCCCAAGAGCTACTCAATGGGAAGAGGAGGAACTCCTAAACAATAAATTCCAATGCTAAACAACATTTGCAATCTAGGCTAAACAGCTAAAGAAAGATATATGGTCTAAATAGACAATATATCAAAAGATCATATGATAAACAACCTCCTCATGTTGCCTTCCCATTCCTTTTATAATATGAGAGTGTGAAAAACCCTAAACCACCTTCAATGGACTTATCCCTTTCACACAAGAGATCTTCAACTAGAATTACGTTGTGCCTCATTGATGAGCACTCCTCCAATACAATGTTGTAGATCTGGTCAAAGTTGACGTAGTCAAGATGATTAGCCCCTTTCACACATAAGGGTGCTTATTTACACAGCCAAGATTTATCCTCTTTCATATTTGGCATTGATTTATTCTTCATTAGGAGTTTGATTAACCTCCTTTGTACATTTATTCATCTAAAGAGATTTTTAAAGAAAAAATAATATCCCTATTAGCTGCATGCTAATTTAGGAATATTACAGTGTTAGACCTATTAAGCTTCATGTCCATCTTCTCCCACAATGTATTCCAAAATGCACTATGAAATCTTTTGTCCCTATCTAAAACGATGCTCATTTGTATCCCAAAGTGCACCTAAAATTTTCCAAAGAACAATTTTGTTGCTTCTTTCCCACCGATGTTATTTTTATAGGGAATCAAAAATCACAAATTTATAAAACTATAAACTACCATGAATAGGTAGTGATGTCCCTTTTTGGTTGTTAGTAAACCTCCCATGAAGTCCATGGAATCTTTTCCCCATGGATATAGACCCTATTTCCCATTACTATTCTTACTAGTACAACAAAGCATGCATCCTTTTAAGAACCTAGCTACAATCTCTCGTGTCTTGGTCTAATAAACATAGCTTTAAGACTTGGTTATTGTCTTCCTTACACCAAATTTCCTAGCAACCATGGAGGTGTGGGCCTCTCTAATCAGTTGTAACAGATCACCTTTAGGAACAAATAACTTGTCTAGCCTATAATGTAACCCATCCTGAATATGGTATTCAATGGTGTTGTCATCATTGTACACATGAACCTAGCTCCACAACTATTGAAACATATCCTTGAAGTCCTCATCCTCTTAATATGCCTCTCTATATGCATTGTTGGATTAAGGGGTCATGACCCAAGTTTAGAGTGTTCTGCACAACCAAGAAAACCCAGGGTGTTTGCGTGTATAAGTCATATAAAAAGGCATGTAAGGGTCAAGTCAAAATTAATTCAATCTTCCATGATCTATCTTTTGTGAATGTGATTTTGGGAAAGTTTTTGGGATAAGCCTAAGTAGAGATAGTCTCTTGTAGCTGTGTGCATAGAGACCTAGGTCTTGGGCACGGTTGCAAGAGTATCGAGCTTGGTAATGGTCACAACATTAGTTGATACCAGAAAACATGGAATATCATAACAGAGCCGGTTAATGAGTATTTTTGGTTGTGCGCATTGGCTCTCTATGACACTCTTTGCCTTCTCAGTGATCTTCTTTCCTTGATATAATTTTTTGGCTTGCTTTTGTTCTTATGTAGTGGAACACGATGCACAGTAATTCCAGTACTACAACTCATCTGTGACCATCGTGTGCATTTTTTTCAACTGGCCACTGGGAAATGCAGCCAATTTGACTCCTATCTCTGACCATGAGCAGGCAGTGGCGCACTGTCTTGGATGAGAAGAATGGAGCATTGCACCCAAGATTTGAATTGATCTACTCTCTATGGTGGACTCAATGACTTGGGTGCTAACTGATAGCGTGCTCGCTTGATTCACGCTCACTTGAATCTCGCTCGCTTGAACCTTTAGCCATTGGATTCCTTGCTGCACATCATCGAGGATGGTCTTGTATTATTTCTCAATGTTACTCCAGGCTTCTTCCATGAATATTTTGACAACGTTTCCATTCTCATCAAAATCACCTTCTGTTAACACCAAAGGTTCGGTGCCCATATTGTTTGTTTCTTTCCTCATCCTCCATGGGCTTATCATTATTTGGGGCCCTCTCTTGGAGCCGCAATGGGTGTTTTTCTGTGTGGAAGGTGTGTCTGCACTATCTCCATCAATATTCTCCAACTCTGCGTCATTGGGAACATCCACAGTGTCCTTTGGCTGTCTCGTTGTCTCTATCATCATCATGGGCTCCTTCGTATCTTTCTCCGTGTCTTTCTTGGTACTTGGCTTCGACGCAAATGGTTGAGGAGAAGAAATGGCACCAGTATCTATTATTGCAATCAACCAGGAAGGGTGCAAATTGGTGGTCACCTAGATGAGATCATTTTTTATGACATGGTAAGATAGGTCATACCAAATATTGGACATATCTTCCTTTGCGCATATATGCACATTATGAAAGGATGCCTTGAAATCTGTAATGTGCTTGTATTTATCATACAATGTAGGCGAGAAGCGCGGCTTTGACATAACAGCTTGGTGAAACTCTGTCTAGAATAAGACCCAAAATATTTTATCTTTTGTAACCCTTGAAGGATTCTTCGTCTCCCATAGAGATTCATAGCGCGCTACTTTGCATAAACAAGGTTCAATGTCAGGTAGTTGTGATAGTGACAATTACTTCCATCCTACTAGCATGACGAGCAGCAAAAGCCACGCATAGTGGAAAAAATTTCCTTCCTCTTGCACTGCCCGAACATTTTCCAAGAATTCTTGGCATAGGTATTTGACCCAGTTGTATTGCACCCCCTTTGACACATTGCACTGCTAACGCTGGAAATTATGTGGCTTGAAACTCCCTCATCAATTTTCATGATAAGGTTTGAGTAGAAAATCTAATCGAAGGATCGTTAATTGTGCTAAAAGAAAATGCTCTGGTATTCCTGATCACTCCGTATTTCTTCTTATTATTCTCTTAAAATTTCTTCTCGATTCCCTTCACACCAAAATCTTCGGTTGGGTTGCCTCCTTGGTATGGAAAGCCTGTAATGTGGTGGATGAGCATATCATCAATGGGAATCCTCATTCCTAGCCATAGTAATTATCATGCACCAACATCAGTAACTGGCACAGATAAACATTGTTGATGGTGCTACAACCAAAGTGGGGAATGTGTAGGAGGTTGAGGTGCCCGAAATTCTGCAGCCCCAAAGCCCATTGCATTGGATCTACATTTATGACTATGTTTTCTTCATATGGGACTTGCTCCAAATACTGCAATGTTGCAAGCTCAGGAAAATTTGCATGGTCCACCAAATCCCAATATTCTAACTTCACAAATGGGACTTGTCCCATGTAATATTCCTAATTAGTCCTAAGCTAATTGTAATATTCAATTTTGTTTTCTTTTCTTTTTTAAAGAATAAAAGTGTAAAGGAGGTCCATAAAACTCCTAATAAAGAATAAATTAGAGCCAAATGTGAAAAAGGCTAAATCTTGAATACAAAATCAAGCACCCTTAGGTGTGAAAGGGGCTGGACATCTTGACTGGGTCAACCTTGACCAAATCTACAATGTTGTCATGGAGGAGTGGCCATCAATGGGGCACAACATAGTTTTATATGGAGATGGATCATGTGAAAGGATCTATTTCATTGAAGGTGGTTTAGGGTTTGCAAGCTCTCAACTTATAAAAGGAAGAGGATGGTAGCATGAGAAGGTTGTTGATGGTATTTTATTTTCTGAATATATTGTCTGTTTAGACATATATCATTCTCTTGCTGTTTAGTTGAGAATAGTGTTGTTTAGCACTGGGTGTTCCTGATCGGGAATCCCACCTCTTTCCTTGAGAGGCCTCTTGGAAGGGTTTCCATTTCTTTTCCACTATCTGGCTGAAGGCCAAGATTCTTCTTCCAACTACAACACATATCCTATTGAGTATTTGGTTGTCTTTGAAAGGTGCAGCAAGTGGAGGCTAGATCTACTCAGATCTAGACCATTCTAGTGCTCCTTTTCAGTGGGGAAGGTTTCTATCCTATTGGCAAGAGAGTATTGGATCAGTGGAGCATCAATTTCAGATCTTGGCATGTGGCCAAACATTATTTAAACCCTACAATGCATTTTTTACTTCCAAGTCTGCATTTTTCTGTAGGTGTTGTCGCAGGGTCTTTTGGCACATCTTTGGAGGAGTGATTTTCATGTGTTGGGGATCTTCCATTCACCTTTGAGACCCATTGAATAGGATCATTATATTGTATATATCAGATCAGATCTTAATATTCCCAAATATCTAAATATTTCTGCAGATCTACTCCTTGTACTTCATGTATTGCTGAAAACCCCAAGGGGAATTTGAAGAAGAGCCTTTATAGTGTATCGATCTATCATAGATTTTATTTTTCATGCATTATTTTTCTCTAGATATAAGATGTAATCAACAGCTTCTATAGCTCCATAAAATAACACTGTCAAGGCAGTTTCAGTCTTAATACATGGTTGCATCACCTCTTTTTGAGGATTTTCTTCTATTGGGGTCTCCTATTTCCTATTGTACATCTCATGGGCTATCTTGTGCACATATTTTTCTGATGTAAATATAAATAAATAGTCTACATATTTTCCTCCTACTCTTCCTTAGATGATCTGTATTATTTCTCTACATAACTGTTTTGTTTTGTTGCATTCCCTATTTAGGAATATTACAGTGGTATCAAAACATCATCTTGGCACAACCTGTGATTTCTAAGAAGCCAATATGTATTTTCATGAAAATAAGAGATAGAATAAGTTTGATTACATTGAATACAAAGAGGACAAGGGTAAAGCCCCTTTATCTGGAAGAATGGAAGGGAAAGAGTTCTCAAAAAAATTGTTCCAAAATATGCATGAGATGAAAAGAGAAATCAGGGGAATGAGGAGGGAAAGACATGCAGATCCCTCAAAAAGAATTGCACATGAAGAAAGCCCCAGTTCTTCATATTATGTGTTTGATCATTCAGCCACACAATCAGTTCTACAACATTGCAACATGCCTACATTCCTAGCAAGAGAAGAAGCAGAAGGAGAAACACCAAAGGAGGAGACTCTTGGTGACTATTTCCAAGAATATGAATCTCAGTCTAGAATATTTAGGGAGCATCTAAGCTTCCAAGAGAGTTTTCAACTTAAAGAAGAGAGAAGATCCAACAAATACAATAGAAGAAGAGGGTGCATGAAGCACACTTTGGGTAGGTTCTTTATACCTACTTTTGATGGATCACCCAAGAGTTCATGCAAGTCTTGGGTAAGGAAGCTAGACACATATTTCGAACTACATCAAGTTTCAGAAGAAGAAGACATAAGAGTAGCAGCGCTGCATCTCCAAGGTAAGGCTTATGCTTGGTAGTTATTTGAATCTTCTTCATTGAAAAATGAAAATATCTCTACTTATGCAAAGTTCACTAGGAGGTTAGTGAAAAGATTTGATCTTAAGAAATCTGAAAATTCCTTGGGTGAGAAAACCAAACCCAAGAATTCAGAACCTTTGCATGATTTGTAAGGATCCATGAAGCCAACTCCATTTTAGAAAATTGTAGAGGGGGATAAAGATCTGCTATATGCTTTGCCAAGGGAAAATTTCCCACTTCAACAAGAACTTTCTTCTCAAGAAGAAGACATGAGGATTCCTTTTTCAAAAGGAGATCAAGAAAAAGGATCTCTTGATGATGAGGCATTCTCCATTGATGAGGAGAAGGAAGAGGAAGAGCTGGAAAGATCCTCCAACGTTGTAACAGCATGAGGAGATCTACTTCTAGTTGGAGATGGAGGTGAAGCAATTACTTCCATTAGAAGAGCTCTTGTATCTTTGCAAGAATCTCCAAGGAATATAAATCCAAGGGATCTTACACATGAAGATCATGAGAAACATGTGTCTATGTTGATAGGCAAGGAGACAAAACAATGGAGGAAGTGTGTTCCAACATTGGATACACTCTTGGGAACACACACTATGATAGATGATTCCTTTGTGATCAAGGCTCTTGACACCAAGGATATTTTGGGTGTACATGGGTTAACTACATCTGAAGAAATAACCTTAGACTGTGAGATCTTGCAGAAGGTAGGAGGAAATGAGAAGGAGGGCCAACACCAAATGATTGGGGACATTTACACACATCCTTTTCAGAAGATTTATGTACAGAATCAGGAGGATGATTTGCGCAGTTAAAGCAGGGAAAAATCAGTCCACTCACCTTTACAACTTGCTCTAGGCCTTGATGTTTCATTACATGGAGGCATTCCACCAGGGAGACCAACTGATTCAGATTTTGTGAAAGATGTCTCACATCTTGATGCTCCATACATAGATCCAAGAAGAAAGGGAGCATTAGAAGACCATAATACAACGTTGGGAGTGTTGGGAAAGCTCAAGGATGAGGGAAACATTTTCCCCTTATCATCATTGTCCACTCTGTCATCTCATACTGTGCTGAGAGAAGATGCTGCAAGAATGAAGGAAGACACCATCATGGGGTAAGGAGGATAGTCCTTGGCTATGAAAACTCAGAAGAC
Organism: Pinus albicaulis; assembly: GCA_034641835.2. NCBI lineage: Eukaryota > Viridiplantae > Streptophyta > Pinopsida > Pinales > Pinaceae > Pinus > Pinus albicaulis. The sequence goes on along the minus strand of CM076576.1, from coordinate 258,734,903 downwards.
AATCTCACTTGGAGAGAAATATTCCATACATGATGGAAGGTGTGGCCTTCCCACATACACCTTTGGCATGGGATATGTCAAGGAGAAGAGTAGCAACATGACAAACATTTCAGTTGATACATTATCGACACTGTCATTGTTGGGGAGATTAGGTCCATATTGGAAATCCAAACTCTTGGTGGAATATTCCAAGGATCTTCACACATGCATGATTATTAATGACTTGATACATGATGAGGGTTATTCAGTCCAAGATGGAGTCATTTATGATCATGGTAGGATCTTCCTGTCTAGAGCCTCCAAGCTCAAGGAGAAGTTGCTACAAGGAGCCTATGAGGAGTTCTGTTTCAGCCACACATATTCAATGAAGCTCAACAACATCATATTGAGGAGCTACTATTGGGAGGTGGTGAAGCTTGCAATAGGTATGTATTTACTCTTGATTACTGTCCTTTTTCCTCTTCCTTATCCATTTTGTGCCATGATATAATAATATAATAAAATTATTTTGATGAAGGATAAATGAAACAGAATTCTGATATGATTTAACCGTCCAAACTAATTCCTGTTGTTTTTATGCTGAAAATAACAGATGAAACAACGACTATTTATAAGAAGGAACAGTAGGACCTAATCACAAGAAAGAATACTCGTTGAACGTGGTCGAATCGAAGATAAATCAATGAGGATTAGCACAGGAACAAACGGACTATCCGAGGATATCATTTTGTCGTGGATCCCTCAGGATCTCCTAACCCTGAGGGATCACACTTATCTTTCCTTTTAGCTATAAAGGGATAGGGAGAGCTAGTTATCAGGGGGGGAGATGATGTATATTTCATTTCTGCATATTTTGTAATTGTAATTCACAGAACATAGTTCTGAACAACAAGATCAGATTGTGATGTTGATTGACTGCGATGATTAATATATAGTTCGCGTTGCCATTCATTCAAGTATTCTAGAGTAGTTAAGCAGTATTTGCCGGTGGCTAAGGGCCAAGTCTTTGGTGAATCTCACTATTGTTTCCTGTGTTATATTTTTCCATTTCTTGCAATTGTATTCTATTTTTCCGCGTTGTAATTGAAGTGATTTTTATAATTCGATTTTTGGTGTTTATTCCTTTGAATACACAATTCCAATTTATCTCATTAAAGAATCAATTGTTAGTTAAAAGAATTGGTTCTGATTATTTAAAGCATAGAAAGTTATTTCTGATACTTTCTTTCTGTTCAATAGTTTAGATCTAGCTTAAAGATCTCGGTTAATACTTCAGTGCTCTCGGTTGATTGTCATTATTTGAATTAAGAATGAATCACAATTTTGGGTTATAATGCTTAGTTGAATCACTTTCTTTAAAGCTTCAAGATTTATGATTGCATCTATATTAAAGGATTGGCTTTAGCATTACTCTTTGTATGAATAGGTTGCACATATTGTGTACACACTTGAGATAGAAGGACTTACCCTGGTTGATAATTAATGTGAGGCAATTAGGAGTTTTTAAAGATTCCTGTTAGCACCCAAAATTTTGGTGTCGTCACCGGGGAGTGTGTTTCCACTCTGTAAAAAGAGTAATGTATGATTGATGTTTTTTTTCTTTACTGAGGGAGAATTGCGTATTAAAAACGAAAGGGAAGAACTTGCGTAACGAACGAGTAACATGCTCTCTCATCCGCCCGCTTTCTAGCAGAAATGCGTAAGAGTTTAAGGTAGGAATGAATGTTTGTATTTCTGCATGAATGACTAAGAGGGAAAGACCTGAAAAGGAAAAAATTCCTTCTTCTAAACTTTAAAAACCTAAGGGACTGGTGACCCTTGGATGATCAACTTTTATCGATGAAATCGTAAGAAAAGCTGAGTCTCAGTCATAATTAGGATCCCGAATTATTGTTTCCAGACATCCTACTGACTTCCTTCAAGCCACAGGATCACCATCTATAGCTAACATTGAGATCCACAATAAGACTGAAGGGATTGAGTAGATTTTTCAAGATAGTGAAAATTCACAAATTTTCCCTTCACAAGAAGGAAATTCTTGCAACCTCCATGAAGGAGAAGGAGAAATAAGAAATCTTGAAATTAAATTATTAGAACCTAGATCTCTTGAAGTAGTGACTAAGCAGAGGACACCTAGTATTCCAGATCAAGGTAGTGTTGTTAGAACCATTCCAGCCTCTTGCAGACATCCTAGGAATAACTCTCCAGCTTTGGAGATCCCTGAATAATATTGGCATATTTTTGACCAAATGGCTAATAACTAGCAACCCAAAACTTCTATATTGCAATACCCTATTTTTGACACAACTGTCAATGCCCCCATGAAGGCTATTCCATTATAGAACATTCCTGCCTTTCATGGGCTAACTTCAGAAGATCTCGATGCATTCCTTTTTGAATTTTATGTCTTATTCAGGGGTTATGACTACACTACCAACTCCTAGAAGCTGAAGCTATTCCCCTCTACTTTGAGGGGAGCAGCTCTGCATTGGTTTATGGGACTTGGTGGAGGCACTATCAATGATTGGGACCAAATTAAATCATCTTTCCTTAAAAAATACCCAGATTATTGCTGAACTAGAGAACTAAAAGATGAAATATTTCAAATGGTAGCTAAGCCTAGCGAGACTCTGGAAGAATATGTAGAGCGTTTCCAATATAATCTGCAAATATCTCCTTACACAAATCTTCCTGATAATGTTCTTAAAACCACAATGATCAGAGGTATGTAAGACCAATGGGTAGAGACACTAAATATAATGCATAAAGGTGACATTTATCAAGAAAAATATAACAATATTATATATTTGTGCATTAAGTGTTCCAGGGGCAGTACAAGGCCGAAACAAGTTGGATGCGATGCAAGCCCCAGAGACAACAAAGCCTCAGGAGGAAGCATTACACGAAGCAAAATCGGAAATCTGTTGGAGGATTTCAAGACTGATATCTTGGGGACCCTGGCAACGCAATTGGATGTCATGCAAGCTAAGAAAAAACAGGCTATAGCATAATAGAACTTGGCTATTTTCTGCCCCCGTTGCAGACAGAAGCATAGTCATAAAGAATGCCCCCTAGATACGATACGAACATGTGCCATATGCACTAAAGAGCACGCCACGAAAAGTTGCCCATCACTTCCAAGATTAGAAGCAATATTCAAGGAAGCGGAAGAAGAAGTGGAACAAGTATATCTGTTGAACCAACGTCGTCAATGGCAAGCACGTCAGATAGGTATTCCTACCGATCCATATTCATTCTTTCCTCTCTCGCAATATAATTCTCAAAAATATTCAGGGGCATCATGGTAGAATCAGCCACCTTTTTTGCCACTTCAAGAAATTTTTATGCCACCATGGACTAATTAGTCAAATCCAAGTAATAATAATTGGCCAAATTCCCCTTAACCGCCACCATTCTAGAAAAACAACCCTTATTCCTCCCAATGGTCCCCTTGCACCTCACAAAACCAGAATTGGCAATCAAATTGGCAAAGATCTATGAATCAGCTTATGGGGACAGCTCCTCTTCCTCAACCAACTTTACCAGCACCTTACACGTTGCAGCAGAATCCTCAATCTAATATACGACCACAACTTCCAGCTCAACCCAACCCAAATCCTAATAATAGACCAATTCAGTCAATACAAATCATTGAGGGTCTGGATCTTGAAGATGAGTTGAAAGAATGTAACAAACCTAAGTTGAGATCTGGACGCATAATCACTCTAGATAAGGATAAATATTTGCAACCTGAAGAATCGCACACAAATAAGTCTCTGACTGTAGATGATCAAAAAATAAAACAAGGGGAAGATAAAGTTAGACAAAAAAATCCTGAACAAATCATAACCACTTCCCCTTGTCTGCTCAACTTAGTGTTCCTAAATTGATGTCATAAATTGTCAACCAGGGTTAGTAAACTGTTGAAGTGAAGTGCACTATATGTGCCTAGGTATCTGTTTCTCACTACATTGTGTTTAGTGTTTTTCCAATGTTTTTTGTTTTGTGTTTTTATTCTTAAGAGGAAAAGAACTAAGTGCTGGTAAAGAGAAGTTGTTGGTCACACTAAAAAAGAGAAAAACCTATTCTAAACTATGTATGGCACTTAAGAACAGAAAATGCAAAACTTTAACAAGAAAAATAACTCATAAAATGAATTCAATAACTCATAACATGAACTCATTCCAATTCATTCATTAGAAATATGTTGGAATAACTTGAGAAAAGGACAATTTTAATGCAATGAGGTTCTTCTAAGTAAACAAGATTCTACAATATCATAGAGAAAATCCCATCCATGGCTAGAAATTTGTTGGAACACATTTGGAAAAGATATTCTGCAACATAGTGAGTGACTCTATTCTAAATTATCCTATGACACTGAAATTAAGCCATTCTACAACTCAAATTGTCACTACTAAGCCTCATTCGAAAGTTAGAAATCTTTTGCAATAATTTTGGAAAAAGGACTATTTGTAAAATTATAAGAGATTGTAGAACAGTCAAGGCATTGAAATGATATCACTAGTTCCTGTCCATATGATGATGTGTTGGAAGAGATTAATAACAAGAGTAGTTTGTAAATAATGAAGGCCTTGAAGTTTAATGGAACAAAACTAGCATACAACTAACTAATGAGACTGGAAATACATTAAATAGAACTGAACAAGAGTGCAACCAATCAAACTTGAAATACAGTAAACAAAATTGAACTAGAGTGCCATTAACCTCCAGAGTTTTACAACTAAACTAAATTGCAACTAGTCACTGAAATACTACAGCTCTGTCTCATTCGGTGTTAGTGATATTTTGGAACAATTCATAAGAGAAAGACTGGCTGTAACAATTGATGTCAGTGAGCATAAAAATATGAAGTTCAGAAAAAATGCAACTAGACTCTAAAACACCACAACTATGTCTCATTCAGTACTAGTGATATTTTGGAACAATTCGTAAGAACAAGACTAGCTATAACATTTGATGTGAATGAGCATAAAAACGTGAAGTTTAAAAAACTACTTGAATTAGGAATGAAACAAGGCTAAAGTTTACTTATCTAAACAATATGCACAGAGCTTCTCGAGCAGTAGGGGCCGTCTACCACTGGATTAACATACAAATCTCGTCAAGATTTCCTTAGATCATGCAATGAAGTTGAATGTATTTCATTAAAGAGAAAATTCTTCAGAAACAGATTATTACAGAGTTTTGAGATCTAACAACAAAACATCAATCTAGCTAGCTCTCTCTCGGTCTCCCGAGTCATTCTTATAAAAGAAATCCATAACTACCCTTGAGAGGAAATAGGGATAAGTGTATTTTCCAATTAAAATCAAATTATAACTCTTGTGGAAGCCTCGTACTCTTGCTGGAGACATCTGTAGAGTCCCTATCCTGGTAGGAATCTGCTTCTTAGTTTTGATCTCTTCCATGTGCATAACCACCTATAGATTCTTGCTCAGACTTCGTAGAGAGAAAGAAATGATGGGGGACTATTTTGGAATTCAACCATATGAATTTTTATTTGAAGTGACACCTGTAACCTATGAGAACATGAAGATAGCTGCGGAATAGGCGACTAGCTACAGAATGGCTGCATTCTGTAGCTGAGTCTAGTCAAAAATTACTATAACAACAAAACCATGAAAATATAGCAAGTCAGTCATTGTATACATTCCTAAAGTGACTTTAATTAATCCTATTGATCATTTAAGCCTGTAATTGATAAGGGACAAATGAAATGAAGTGAAATTGGGTGAAAGAAAAGGACATCTTTGGGGCTCAACATACCCCCACTGCAAAGTCTTTTCATGTCCTCATGCAATTAATTCATGTATTCTGAGACTTCTGCTAGGACATCCAAGCTCCTTCTTCTGCTTTGCCTAACATTCAATGGCCTCCTAGGCTTCCTTATGACCAACTTGAATCTCAAATTTATAAGTGCCCTGCTCAACTTTTTGTTTTTCTTCTTCAATTTCTCACTAGTCTTGTACAACTTTTCCATTTGTAGAGAAAGAGTTGTATTCATATCACTTTTCAGCTTAAACTGCTCCCTCAAAATTTCATTTTCATTCTTTATGTGCCTATTGAGTACTTCTAACTCATATTTGTCTCTTCTTAGTACATCAATTATATATTCTGATGGGCTAGGAGTTCTTCCTCTACTTTCTGAGGCTCTCTTTTCCAATGAATCAACATAATTATAGATTTGTTGTTGTGCTGGGTCTATCTCTGGAGTTTCTTCATCAAAATCCTCTTCATACTGGTACTCAGGTGATCTAGCAGTTGGTGTCTCTTCATCCTCAATGTTTATGATTCCCGTTTGTCGAATCCCTATTTTCTTCAATATACCTCTAAGTCTGTGGCTTCGTCTTGGTTGAGATGGCCCTTCACCTCTCTCCTTGGCATACCTTCTTATCATCTTCTCCTTTTTAAGTTGTTTCTTAATTTCAGCCAATTTCTCAAAAATTATCTCCTCACTGTCCTCTTGTATGGACTTACCAGTTTTAGTTTCAACAGATTTGGAAATTTTCCTTCTCCTGCTTCTTCTTATAAGTTTGCCTTCAGATGGAGATTCCTTGGGTTCTTCAAAGTGATTCCTTACTAGAAACTCATCCCAATTGTCTGCCACCTTTCTCAAATGATGTTCAATTAGGATTTTAACTAGGCTATGGTGGTACAAAGTGGTTTCCAGGAATTGAACCCTCTTTTGAACATTAGAGGCCATTCTCTTCAGACTATGAAGTAGGAAAAAAGGTAAATTGATTTCTTCATCTAAGAAATGCATCATTAACTAAATATGATAAACATAGAGGGTACCAAGCCTTCCCTCACAAGTTATAATTTTTTGCAAAATGAGCAACATATTCCGCCATTTATTCTTCAGTGCTGAGTTAGGAATGCCCTTCTTAAAAATGGAAATATCCATACCTAGTGTTTTGAGCATTTTCCTCCATGCCTCATTGTGAAATTCCCTATTTTTGAACCATCGTTCGCCTTGCCGGGGTAATTCCGCTGCTTCTGTAATGAAAGCTTCTGTAATAGTGAATTTAACATCTCCTATTTTGACTTCTGCTCCATTGAAGGACCGTGCAAATTTTTTAGTTACCTTTTTATGGAAACCATTGAATTTTTCCAAAAATTGTAACCACCCAACCTGCTGTAGCATTTCTCTAATTTGTGGGTAACCCTCTAAGTATTTGGTTCTGACTGGTTCGGACCTTACTATGAGACCCATGGCTTCTCTTCTCAACCTTAAATTTACTGCTCTTCTATCCACTGTGAAAATGGCTGTTAAAGAGTTTTTTTTACCCCAAAGGTGCTTTTCTCTGTTTATGCAGTAGGAATTAGCTACGGAAGGATGATATGAAGAGGTTATAGAATGAGTGAAATGTAGTGAGGGTGATTTACATGAATTAATGAGTTTGAAAGCCATCATGGGAGAAAATACCGCGGAAACATCTCGTGGGAAATTCAAAATCATCACTGAATACTTCGGCTAGTGACGTGACCGAATAGGTCACTTTAGTACTTAACCGTTAAGTTTTAAATGATGATTTGAAATGGCGAAATGAAAGGGATTTTGTCCAAAGTTTTTATGATAGGTTTAATAGGCATGATCAACACGAATAATAAAAACAAATTTTTGAATCATACATGACTTCACTATACTATAACTTTCATATTCTGTCATCATAATAATTTCACAACTTTACCTTTTCCTTTCCTTTAATTTTTGTGGTTTTGATATGCTTTGTCCTCCTTTGAAAATCATTGATTATTCATTATTCATAATCCTTTTGATTTTTCTTGTTGACATAGGTGTGTAGGGTTAATTTGCTGCTAAACAAGTGGTTGCTGGATAATTTCCTTCAGGATATCTGGCTGCAGAATGTCTAGTTGGCTGCAGAATGTCTGGTTGGCTGCAGAATGTACCTATAGGAGCTTTGAAACATGGAATGGAATGTTGTATGAAATGGATCATGAAATATGGTGGAATGGCTCAGGAGTCAAGTGAAATGTAATGGAATGAAATGAATCACAATTGTGAAGTGGAATGAACCATAAAAAGTGGTCTGCAACTCGTGATTTGTAATACTCAATCTGCAGAAAGAGATCAAATTTAGAAATCTGAGATGGAAATGAAATGGACCATGAAATGGAGTAAATGAAGTATGGATGAATGGAGTGAATGAAATATGGATGAATGAAGTGAACGAAATATGAATTAATGGAGACATGATGGAGTGAGACTTATGATTTTGTGATAGCTGCTTGCAGAAAAAGAACAAATTTGAAAAGCTAAAGTGTTAGAAGGATTCTGATTTTCACTTTATATTTTCTGTATAAACATGCTAATAAGTGATTAGTTTTCATGTTTATACTTTACTTTATTTTATTTTTATTTTTATTTTTTTTTATTCATTTGAATTCAGAAAATTCAACTAAGTTGATGAAGAAGAAAAATTCTTCTTCATTAACTTCACATTATTGTTTTCCTGGAATCTCTTAACAAATTCTTCTCTTGAAAGTGGCTTATGATACAGCTTCAATCTATGACCATTTACAAGAAAAGTGACCTTCTCTTCATCTATTGTCCTGATTTTTATTGCTCCATTGTCAAAAATTCTCATAATTTCATATGGCCCAAGCCAATGTGTTTGGAATTTACCTTGAAAATCTTTGAAATTTGAATCAAACAAGAGAGCCCAGTCACCTTCTTTGAACTTCTTTTCCTTGATGTACTTATCATGCCATCTAGTCCTTTGCTGTTGGACTATAATTTTTTTCTGGACTGCATCCTATCTGATCTCATCCAATTCATTAATCTGCTCCAATCTATGCTTTTGTGCCTCTGTTAGATCAAGTCCTAGCTGAACTGCCATTTTAAAAGTTTGAATCTGAAACTCTATGGGAAACAATTTTTTTTTCCATAAACAAGTTCATAGGGAGTATGACCTGTTGTGATCCTCCATGTAGTTATATAGGCCCACAAGGCTTCAGGAAGCCTGTCTGCCCAATCTCTTCTATGTAAATGAATAGTCTTTGTTAGGATCCCTTCAATGACTTTATTAGTAGATTCCACTTGACCATTTGCTTGTGGATGATAGGGAGTAGATTTTCTGTGTCTGATTTTGTACCTCTCCATAATTTGTTCCACTAGCCTTGATGTGAATTGAGCTCCTTGATCTGTAACAATTTCCCTTGGAACACCAAAACGAGTAAAAATATCCTCAAAAAGAAAATTAACTACAGATGCTTCAGTAGCAGAAAGTGATGGCTTGGCCTCTACCCATTTGGTAACATAATCAGTGCAAACTAATATATATTTCTTTTGTCTTGATGGAGGACTAATAGGTCCTACAAAATATAAAGCCCCATTTTTCAAAAGTTTCAATATGTCCCTGAGGCTATAATGGCATCTCACCTGAAGGAGAAGGTTTCCCTACCCTTTGGCAACTGTCACACCTTTTGACATACTCTTTAGCATATTTAAAAAGGGATGGCCAATAGTATCCTGAATGAAGGACCTTATAAGCTGTCCTTTTATCAGCAAAGTGTCTACCAAAAGGTTCATCATGACATGCCTTGAGGATCTCAAGCATCTCATCTTCCCGAACACATCTCCTAATGATAAAATCTGGACCTGTTTTGTATAACTCATTAGCAACCCATGAATATTTTTCACTGTCATAAATGATCTTTCTTTTGTCTCTTGCATTCATTATTGAAGGAAATTTCCATGAAACTAAATAATTATCAATGTCAGCAAACCAAGGAGTCTGAGTAGAAATTGCAAAAATATATTCATCAGGGAATTGATCTTCAACTGAAGTGTTATCTTTGATGTTTTGGAGTCTAGATAGAAAATCAGCTACTGTGTTTTGTTTCCCAGGCCTATCTAGAATGGTAATGTTAAATTATTGTAAAAGAAATAACCATCTTATGACTCTTCCATTAGTAATTGATTTGTTCATTAGATATCTAATTGCAGAGTGATCTGTGTGAAAAAAAAGTTTCGTAGCCTGTTATATAGTGTCTGAATTTGTTTATGGCATGATCAACAGCTAAAAACTCTTTTTCAGTTACAGTATAATTTAACTTTGAAGGATTCAAATTTTTACTTGTATAATAGATGGCATAAGGAATCATGTATTTTTGTCCCAATACTGCTCCTAAAGCTGTATCTGAGGCATCTGTTGAAATATGAAAAGGTAACTTCCAGTTAGGTCCTCTTAAAATAGGTGCTTCAGAGATTTTTGATTTTAGGGTCTTAAAGGCTAACTGGCAATCAGGATTCCACTTGAATTCACAGTCCTTGGTAAGTAATTTGAAAAGTGGAGATGCTATCTTGGTGAAGTTTTCTATAAACCTTCGATAATATCCTGTAAATCCGAGGAAACTCCTAACATCTTTTTGACAACTTGGAATAGATAAGTTAGAGATGAATTCAACTTTTGACTCATCAACTCTAATCCCATCCCCTAAAATGTGATGTCCCAAAACAATTCCTTCAGTAAACATCATAAAACACTTCTCATGACTTAGTGAAAGATTTGCTTCTTTACATCTCTTTAAAACTTTTTAAAAGTTTGCTAAGGCTTCCTCAAATGTATTTCCATAAACTGTGAAATCATCCATATATACCTCTACACAATCATGTATTAGATCTGAAAAAATTCCTAGTACTGCCCTTTGAAATGTTGCAGGTGCATTGCATAATCCAAATGGTAATACTCGGTAAGCATAGGTACCCCAAGGACAGGTAAATGTGGTTTTGTCTTGATCTTCAAGTTCTACTTGAATTTGGTTATAACCACTAAACCCATCTAAAAATGAGAAGTAATTTTTGCCTGCTAATGTATCTAACACCTGATCTATGAAAGGTAGGGGAAAATGATCTTTAAGAGTAGATTTGTTTAATTCTCAGTAGTCAATACATACCCTCCATTTACCATTTTTATTTGGCACAATTACCAAAGGATAAACCCACTGACTATTTGAAATGGGATCGATAAAGTTGACATTTAACAATTTCTGTAATTCTTCTTTAACAATTTCCCTAAGATTTGGATTCATCCGTCCTTGAGGTTGTCTGACTGGTTTACAATTTTCCTGTATGTAGATGTGATGAGTGCAAGTCTTGGGGCTTATCCCTTTCATATCAGTGTACTCCCATGCATATGCAGAAGAATGTCTCTGTAATATCTTGACTAGCTCTACTTGTTGAGATTTCTCTAGGTTCTTGTTTATGTTTAGAGTTTTTCCTAGAAATATCTCAATTGTAGAGCTGCCAAATTTATCCATGGAATAGAGAGACATCTGTCTTGATGATAAAAACTCAATGTTGGATTCTTCTTGAAATTGTTAATGTTTTTATTCCGAAGAGGATTCAAATTTTTCTAAGGTATTCAGAATCTGGCTATCTTCACTAATTTCTGAAATTGTGAAGAGAGGTTGTAAGTCTTCTTCATCCTCTATCCATTGAGTATCATCTGATTCTATAATTTTTTTTGCTGGAGGATACAAGGTAAATTTCTTGGTTGAACTACCATCATAGATGTACATATCACCAGATCTACAACTAATGAAAGCATCAGCTATAGCTAACCAAGGTCTTCCTAATATAATAGGATGCCCTCCTAGATTACTCTTAGGAGTTAGGATCATAAAATCCACAGGATACTCCCAAGAATATAGGGACACTGGAATGTCTTCTATTACCCTATCAGGTTTGATCACAGATCTGTCTGCTAATTGTAGTAATGTGGGTGTAAAAAGAAGATTAGGAAGTTTCAGTTTATCGATGATTTGTCTAATCATGATATTGATTGCTGCTCCTAAATCAATAAGTGTGTTTTGGATCTCAGTTCCATTGATGTGTATTTTAACAACTGGATTTCCTGGGTCTAGATACTTTGGAATATCAATCTTACCCATCATGATATCTGCTATTTTTCCTGCCAGTTGAATTTTCTTTGTCTCTCTTATTCTTTTTCCTGTTTTCTTCATGCTCAACTCCTTTATTGTCTTTGCTAAGATTAGAATTTCCTTGATAGCTTGCAATAATGGAATCTTAATACAAACATTTCTCAGCTCATCTAGGAAATCATAATTAGGCACCATAATTTTTTTTTCTACACCTCTATCAATTTGTAATCTTTCTGGAAAGGAAGGTGTAGAAGTGGATGTTGATGGCTGCTCTAATGTAGGAGTTGAAATTATTGGTTCTTTTTGTTTTGATTTTTCAATCTTTGGGTCTTGGAAAGGTGTGTTCTCTTCAAGATTTTTATTCACCAGTAGAGAATCTTCCTCAGAATTGTTTTGATCTTGTATTATTACAGAAGGTTTCTTCTTTTCAAGTATTCTTCCAGACCTAAGTTGAACATCACTAAGGTCTAAAGGAGTAATCAAATAAGTTGGAAACTGTTGGCCTTCTATCATGTATGTATTCTGAGGATTTTTATTGTTGGGGTTTGGTATGGGTTGGGCAGGTAATTGATTTGTTTTCTGAGGAAATGGTAATGAAAGTGGTGGATTTTGAGGATTTTGTTGAAAATTATGTTGAGGAGGGAAATGTGGATATGGTGGATATTGATAGTACTGAGAGTATCTTCCATATGGATTTTGTGCTCCTTGCGCCCAAGTTTGATATTGATTTTGGAATTGGGGCCAAGGTTGCTGCCAAGAATTCCAATTTGGTGGGGGTTGATTATACAACTGATCATGGAATCCTTGTGTTTGAGGTCCTTGCCACGGCCTTCTAGAGACAAAATTGAGAGATTCTGTGGAATTTGTAGAGGTTTCTTCTTGAAAGACAACTTTAAGACCAGGAAGTGAAGGAAAACTCTTGGTCTCATGTTTTTCTGAACAAATTACACAGGTCTCTACTAATTTTGCATCCAAAGGGCACTCTCTCAAGGCATGCTTCTTTCTACATTTGGGACAAAAGATTGCTAAGGCATCAGATTCAGTTTTCTGCTTGTTTTGTAACTTAAGGGTGTCTATTTGTTCACTAAGACTCCCTAAAATATCAGATTTGAATTCATCAAGCATATGTCCTATTTCTGCCCTACTTACTGTCCCAGAAGCAGACTTACTTGCCCTTGCAAGAGCAGGGTCTCTTGGTCCTTTTACAGTTTTAGATTTTCCTCTTGAAAGGTTGATACATAATTCAGCTATTTCAGGTAATGTGAGCTAAGATATATCCCCTTTTCCCATCATGTTAAGGATATCTAACCATTCATCCCTAATTGTCTTCAATAAGAGAGCTTTCAAAGTGTCTTGATCTAAGTTTTCCATTTTTCTCTCTTGATGTTATAGTTAAACCTCTCCAAAAAATCTTCCAAATTTTCATCCTCTTTTTGTAACATTTTAAACACTTCCTCCTTATGGTTGACTGGCATACAGTAATCCAAATACCTCTCTATAAATGCTAGCTTCATGTCTTCCCATGTCCTAATAGAATTGTTGATCAAACTCATAAACCATTTTAATGCGGCTCCTTTCAATGTTGAATGGAATAGTTTAAGTTTTTGAGCATCTTGTAAGTAGTCATAGGTTCTACATAGGACTTCAAATTCAAATATGAAGGTTTCAGTGTCTTTAGTTTTGAGTCCATAAAATTTTGGAAGGACAGAGGGTGAAATGTTTTTCATAGTTGCATTGGTTTCTTCATCTACTATAGGAAACCCAAAAGAGCTTCCCATTTCTCTTCTACCTCTTCCTCTGCCTCCTTCTCCTTCTGCACCTCTACCTCCTTATCCTCTACCTCTACCTCTACCCCCTCCAAATAGTGTGTGTTAACCATTAAAAACTCCTCCTCCCCCTTCTTCTGCCATAGTTGATTCTTCTGTGGAAGTTGAAAATTTTATGTCCCTAGCAGGGGTCTTAGGATCTTCTTCTAAGACAGGTTCAGTGGATAAAGTGGAAGTTATTTCTAATGGAATATCTAATCTTAAGTTCTCTGGAAGTCTAGGATCAGTAAAGGATGGAATGTGGGTTTGAGTTGGAGGTGTGCTGGCTCTTGGTCTTGGTGAAACAAGTGGTGTTCTAGGAATCAAGCTTCTGCTTCTTATGAATCTACCCCTTGAGTCTCTTTCTCTACGCATGTCATTGTTTTTGGGAGGTAAGAAACAAGGCTACCTAGTTACACTTCCCCGGCAACGACGCCAAAATGTATTCTCAACTTAGTGTTCCTAAATTGATGTCATAAATTGTCAACCAGGGTTAGTAAACTGTTGAAGTGAAGTGCACTATATGTGCCTAGGTATCTGTTTCTCACTACGTTGTGTTTAGTGTTTTTCCAATGTTTTTGGTTTTGTGTTTTTATTCTTAAGAGGAAAAGAACTAAGTGTTGGTAAAGAGAATTTGTTGGTCACACTAAAACAGAGCAAAACCTATTCTAAACTATGTATGGCACTTAAGAACAGAAAATGCAAAACTTTAACAAGAAAAATAACTCATAACATGAATTCAATAACTCATAACATGAACTCATTCCAATTCATTCATTAGAAATATGTTGGAATAACTTGAGAAAAGGACAAGTTTAATGCAATGAGGTTCTTATAAGTAAACAACATTCTACAATATCACAGAGAAAATCCCATCCATGTCTAGAAATTTGTTGGAACACATTTGGAAAAGATAGTCTGCAACATAGTGAGTGACTCTATTCTAAATTATCTTATGACACTGAAATTAAGCCATTCTACAACTCAAATTGTCACTACTAAGCCTCATTCAAAAGTTAGAAATCTTTTGGAATAATTTTGGAAAAAAGGCTATTTGTAAAATTATAAGAGATTGCAGAACAGTCAAGGCCTTGAACTGATATCACTAATTCCTGTCCATATGATGATCTGTTGGAAGAGATTAATAACAAGAGTAGTTTGTAAATAATGAAGGCCTTGAAGTTTAATGGAACAAAACTAGCATACAACTAACTAATGAAACTGGAAATACATTAAACAGAACTGAACAAGAGTGCAACCAATCAAACTTGAAATATAGTGAACAGAATTGAACTAGAGTGCCATTAACCTCTGGAGTTTTACAACTAAACTAAATTGCAACTAGTCATTGAAATACTACAGCTCTGTCTCATTCAGTGTTAGTGATATTTTGGAACAATTCATAAGAGCAAGACCGGCTGTAACAATTGATGTCAATGAGCATAAAAATATGAAGTTCAGAAAAAATGCAACTAGACTCTAAAACACCACAGCTATGTCTCATTCAGTATTAGTGATATTTTGGAACAATTCATAAGAACAAGACCAGTTGTAACATTTGATGTGAATAAGCATAAAAACGCGAAGTTTAAAAAACTACTTGAATTAGGAATGAAACAAGGCTAAAGTTTACTTATCTAAACAATATGCACAGATCTTCTCGGGCAGTAGGGGCCCTCTACCACCAGATTAGCATACAAATCTCCTCAATATTTCCTTAGATCATGCAATGAAGTTGAATGTCTTTCATTAAAGAGAAAATTCTTTAGAAACAGAGTATTACGGACTTTTGAGATCTAACAACAAAACATCAATCTAGCTAGCTGTCTCTCGGTCTCCCGATTCATTCTTATAGAAGAAATACATAACTACCGTTGAGAGGAAACAGGGATAAGTGTCTTTCCCAATTAAAATCAAACTAGAACTCTTGTGGAAGCCTCATACTCTTGCTGAAGACATCTGTAGAGTCCCTATCCTGGTAGGAATCTTCTTCTTAGTTTTGATCTCTTCCATGTGCATAACCACCTATAGATTCTTGCTCAGACTTCATAGAGAGCAAGAAATTATGGGAGAGTGTTGTGGAATTCAACCATATGTGTCTTTCTTTGAAGTGACACCTGTAACCTATGAGAACATGAAGATAGCTATGGAATAGGCGACTAGCTATAGAATGGCTGCATTCTATAGCTGAGTCTATTCAAAAATTAGTATAACAACAAAACCACGAAAATATAGCAAGTCAGTCATTGTATATATTCCTAAAGTGACTTTAATTAATCCTATTGATCATTTAAGCCTGTAATTGATAAGGGACAAAGGAAATGAAGTGAAATTGGGTGAAAGAAAAGTACATCTTTGGGGCTCAACACCCCCCATTCCAAGAAAGATTGCGGATACCACGCCTGATTGAATATCCTGAATTTGATATTCTAGGTGAACTTAAGAAAATTTGTATAAAAATTCCCCTCCTCCAGGCTATCCAATATATTCCAATATATGCCAAAAAAATTAAATAATTGTGTATAAAGAATTCTGCGAGGAAAAAAAAAAACCCCTACTGTCCATGTTGTCGGGGCTTTGTCTAATTTATTACTAGGCAAAGAGACTCCTGTAAAATATGAGGATCCTGGGAACCCCACTGTCACAATCCAGATAAATGGTCGTTATTTTCCCAATGCTTTAGTTTACTTAGGGGCAGCCATTAATATTCTCACAACTACAACTTGCAACATTCTTGGCATGAAAACCTTGGAACCTACAACTACCTTACTGGAACTAGCTGATCGATCAGTCATTAGACCAGAAGGAACATTACAAGATGCGATGGTCTCTGTAGACACTTGGGAATACCCAGTGGATTTTTTTATTATTAACCCTAGGAACCAGCTAGACGGACATCCCTTAATATTAGGAAGGCCTTGGCTAGCGACTGCTGATGCTTATATTAGCTGCCGGACAGGTAGTATGACTATAACCAAGGGGAATGATGTGAAAAATTTAGCTTTATACCCTCCTGCTCAGCCAAGCTTGAATATTATGAAAACCAGGAAGCAACCTACAACATACTTAATAGAGAATATTCGATCTCCATTGACTGTGGTAGATGCCCTTGAATTCAAAAACCAAACTGAAGACGATGTTATTAATACATTTATCAATCATCCTACCACAGTATCAAGTTTGAAATACCACATGATTAAATCATTCCTTGAAAATGAAATCGAAGAAGATCCCCTGAGAGATATCAATGACGAAACAATACCAACAACCACTGTTTATAATAGCAAACCTATCGAAATTGAGCCTGGGAAGATCTTGAACATTAAGAGTAATCTGAGTGATGACCAACAACATAAACTTATTCAAGTCCTTAGGAAAAATAAAGGGGCTTTCACTTCGGATTACTTATATATGAAAGGAATTGACCCTCAGCTATGTATGCATCACATCTACACTAAAAAATATGAAAAAACCATTCGACAACCTCAGCATAGATTAAATCCTCATATAAAATATATTGTTAAAGAAGAACTTCAAAAAATGTTAGATGTGAATTTTATCTATCCTATATCCGACAGTAAATGGTTTTCTCCATTAGTTGTGGTTCCCAAAAAGAATGTGAAATGGCTAATATGCGTGCAATATAGAGAACTCAACAAGGCAACACAAAAAGACCATTTTCCCTTTCCATTTATTGATCAAGTCCTAGATACATTGGCAGGGAAGAATTTTTTTTCTTTTCTGGATGGCTTCAGTGGTTACAACCAAATTCAGATTGCCTTGAAGACCAGGATAAGACTACCTTTACCTGCCCGTGGGGAACATTTGATTACAAGGTATTACCTTTTGTATTTTGTAACACACCTGCCACATTCCAAAGAGACATACTCAGTATTTTTGTAGACTTGATAAATGAAGAATTGGAAGTATACATGGATGATTTCAAACCCTATGGAGATGACTTCAATCAAGAATTATAGACATTAGAAAAATTTCTGGAATGGTGTATTGCTACCAGCCTATGTTTAAGTCATGAAAAGTGCCATATGATGATGACAGAAGGCCTGATCTTGGGTCATTACATTTCAGCATCTGGAATTCAGGTAGATCCAACAAAAATACAGGTAATTCTCTTACTAGCTACTCCCTGCACTCAAACGGAGCTACGTACTTTTCTGGGATTTGCTGGATATTATCGTAGATTTATCAAGAATTTTTCACAGATTGTTGCACCATTTTATGCCTTAATAGGAAATAGTGATTTCATATGGACTGACAAATGTGACACTACCTTTACATATTTAAAATGGCTAGTATCAACAGCACCAATATTATGAGGTCCGAACTGGGATATACCATTCTAGATTTCATTAGATGCATCAGACACAACCATTGGAGCAGTTCTTGGCTAAGAAGAAGACAATAAACCCTACGCTATATATTACATTAACAAAAACTTAACTCATGCTGAATTGAATTACATAGTAATAGAGAAGGAGTTTTTAGATGTTATTTATGCTATTAAGAAATTCAGACACTATATAACTGGATACCTTGTAATTCTGTATACGGATCACTTTGCTATCAAATACTTAGCTAATAAACCAATTACGAATGGAAGAGTGACACGTTGGTTTCTACTTTTGCAGAAATTTGATATAACTATAAGGGATCGACTAGGGAAGGAAAATCTTGTGGCAGATTTCCTCTCTCGAGTGCCAAGAACAGATGACGCAATAGCAGTAGAGGACCAATTTCCAGATGAAAACCTATTTGTTGTAACTGTGAAAATTCCATGGTATGCAGATGTGGCGAATTATTTATCAGTGGGAAAACTACCTAAACATCTGACACCTAGAGAAAGGAAATCGATAGTACAACGCAACACTCAATTCTCTTGGATTGGAGGATACCTTTTTCACACAGGGGTCGATATGCACATCCACAGGTGTATTAGGGAAGACGAAATTTATGATATCTTAAAAGCCTGACATGATGGACCTTGTGGTGGACATTTTGCAGACCACAAAACTGGACACAAAATTTTACAAATGGGCTATTACTGGCCCACAATTTTTAAGGATGCTAAGAAATTTGTTCAAGCATGCGATAGTTGTCAAAGGATGGGACACCTTAGCCAATCTGATGAGATGCCCCTGCATCCACAGCTGTTCTTAGAACCTTTTAAGCATTGGGCATTAGATTTTGTTGGGCCAATAAACCCATCATCTAACCAGAAATCATATATATTGGTTCCAACAAAATACGTAACTAAATGGGTAGAAGCAGTAGCATTACCAAGAGCCACAGAAGAAACTGTGATAAAATTTCTTTTCAAAATTTTTGTATGATATGGTTTACCCAGAGAAGTAATCACTGATGGAGGGCCACAATTTGTGGGCCACAAGATCGCTGCTACACTAAAAAATCATCATGTTATTCATGGAATTACCTCTCCATACCACCCACAAGAAAATGGGCAGGTAGAAAGCACCAACAAAGTAATTCAAGCTATTCTAACAAAGACAGTCTCATTGCACAAAAGAGACTGGGCTACTCGACTACCAGAAGCCTTGTGGGAATATCGCACAACTAGGAGGAACACTACTGGATACTCCCCATATCAGCTAGTATTTGGTAAGGAACCTATTTTTCCCATAGAGTTTGAGATACAAACACTAAGGATAGCCCAGGAAGTGGGAATGGATTTAACTAAATCCCAGATTAATAGATTACAACAAATAAATGAATTAGATGAAATCCAGCTTTTGGCTTTGCAACATACTACATTCATTCAACAACAAAGAGCCAAATGGCATGATTCTCTGTTCAAGAAAAAGACATTTCATGAGGGCGACTGGGCACTTCTCTACGATTCCAGGTTTCAAGACTTCCCTGGTAAATTGTAGACTAGATGGTTAGGTCCCTATGAAATAAAGGAAGTGCATGAAAATGGCACTCTTACATTGGCCACAATTGATGGGTCTGATTGTTCCTTTAAAACAAATGGGCATCGGGTGTGCCTCTACCAAATACCACTCACAAGAGAATCATTTTGTCAACAGATATGCAAGGACTCCACCATGCAAGTTTTAGCTGCAAAAGATAATCCTTCGGCAGCCTCATCTTTGTAAAAATTCATTTCTTTTGTAAACTGAAAATAGGATTGTTGATTCAATTTGTTTTTCTGCCTATTTTTCTGTTCCATATTCAAAGCAACACTTTTTTTTTTGTTGTTCCATCTTCAAAACAACACTTTTTGATTTTTCTATTCCATCTTCAGAATAACACTTTTTTGTTTTGCTGTTCCATCTTCAGAACAACACTTTTTTTTTTTGCTGTTCCATCTTCAGAACAACACTTTTTTGTTTTGTTGTTCCATCTTCGGAACAACACTTTTTTGTTTTGTTTTTCCATCTTCGGAACAACATTTTTTTGCTTTGTTGTTCCATATTTGAAACAACACTTTTTGATTTTGTTGTTCCATCTTTAGAAGAGCACTTTTTGTTTTGCTATTCCATCTTCGGAACAAAACTTTTTTGTTTGCTATTCCATCTTCGGAACAACACTTTTTTATTTTTCTGTTCCATCTTCAGAACAACACTTTTTGTTTTGTTGTTCCATCTTCGGAACACCACTTTTTGATTTTTCTATTCCATCTTCAGAACAACACTTTTTTGTTTTTTTGTTCCATCTTTAGAACAACACTTTTGTTTTGCTGTTCGATTTTTGGAACAAAACTTTTTTGTTTTGTTGTTCCATCTTTGGAACAACACTTTTTGATTTTGTTGTTCCATCTTCGGAACAACACTTTTTGATTTTGTTGTTCCATCTTTGGAACAACACTTTTTGATTTTGCTATTCCATATTTGGAACAACATTTTCTTTTCTTTTTTGTTCCAATTTTGGAACAACACTCTTGTTTATTGTACACTTTTTGTGTGTTCTGAACAACACCTTTTTTATATATTTCACAAGCACCTCTTTCCTCCTATGGACTTATTCCTAGCTCATTTCAGCCTCTTTTCTTTGAATTCTTTCATGGCCTGAGTACAATACCTTCATGCGGATAAGAATTATGGATTTTATTAAAGAATGTGAATATTTTTAATGTTATGATCTTTGACAAAGATATCTTCTTGATGATAGACTTAAAACAATTGAAATGGACACAATTATTTATATTTCACTTTACTGAACTGATTTTGATTGTATATGATATTGATTGATCATCTTTACCATGCCGGTTCTACTCCTCTTGGTTATAATTCTCCCTATCTATTATCAATAGGATTATGGGTATATTTTTTCTTATTATTGACATGCTTCAACTTCTTACACCATCCCTACTCTTAAGGAGTACTGATCCTCCTCTATTTATCATAAAAATATGTAATGAAAACTAAATTTTATCTACAGATAGAGGATAGGGGGTCTCATTAAGAGCCAGCCTACCATGTTCATAAGGATCTAGCAATGTGACATTCCCACTATAAACACCACACCAGGGTTATGATCCATTGGATGGCTAAAACATCCTTGGAACAGGAGGTCTCATCACGAGCCGGCCTGCTCACTTTTGCTACTTCCCAGTGAATGGTAGCGTGGTTATCTGGTTACCACGCTAGCACACTGGTTTCTTCTGTAGAAACAACAATGAAAATTTTCAATTATAAATTGAGGATCCTGGCTCACATGGGTTAAAAAGAAAATCTGTCAAGGCTATGGACACCTGCTGGTAGCAGAAGCTCTGCTTATGGTGTTGAAGTTCTATTTCCTTAATCAATAATTCTTATAATACCCTCTTCCCATTTATCTTTTTATTCGAGAGATTATTTCCTTTAAACACTTCCCTACTTTGAACCTTTATGCATGCGTTCATGTTTTTACTCAATCATATCCTGTACAGCCGGATTATCATCGGTAAAGCCTCCTTTTGTACATATTGTTGTCCTCTTTCCTTATCACATAACTTATCATCAACCAAAGCGTCTTGTCTCTTGTCATTTACTATTATTATACACCACGCTTTTACTCTATCCATCTCTTTCATTGTCCCATCATTTATTTACGTACTTTGTTCTATTTTTTACTGTACCGTTCATCCTTGTATTCTACCATCCAAACAGCCATTCCACATCTATTCGGTCGTAGTCGACCTCTCATTTCGAAAGGGGAGAGAATTTCCATTATAGTCACGGATGCGTTGTCCTTATTTCAGTGACTGATAAGATATTCCATGATCACGTAGCATGCGGAAATTTAATAACACAATTAATATCAACTGCACTTAGTTGTTACAACAACTTTCTGTTCTATCACTTTAAGTGTTGCTGTGTTTTTTAGTATTGCTGTGTTTTTAGTATTACTGCGTTTTTTTCAGTATTGCTGCATTTTTCCATTACACTCATCCTTTGCAATAGTAGGAAGAATTCAAGCATTATGGGTGGTAAGGTAGTGCACCGCGAACCTTTAGTGTTATAGGTCTCCGACAAAGCCAAAGAAATTCTGATCCGAGCAGGGTGGATATCCTATCTTACAGGATTTCATCCCTCGAATGAGGAAATTGCCATGGAATTTCTATAGCATCTGTAGAATGAGGAATCCATGGTGAAAGGTAGAAGAATTACAGTCACAGATGCTATAATAGCTTAAGTATCTGGGCTGCTAGCAGAAGGAACTATATGGTCACAAAAACATGTATTGCTGCAAGACGCGGTGGAAAATTTCAAAGAAGAAGGTGAGCAAGTAGTCATGAAAGGCAAAGGCATCCAACCATCTTTACTGGAAAAATCATGGAGAGAGTTAGAAAGCATTATCCAAAGGTACATTACTTGCGATGGATGCCAATATGTGATAAGACCCCAACAACTTAAACTATTAGCTGTCTTGAAACAAAAACTCACTGTTAATCTGCCATCGCTTTTGAATTTTTTACTACATGATACTGTTGTTAGAATAAGATGGGCTAGACACCCTAAAGCTATAGTAAGTCACCATGGATTGATTAGATTAATCATCAGTCATAGCCTGGTTCAATACAACTTAACTTGGGAGGGTTTCATAACGGCCCTAGAGAGCATGCAAAACCATGTAATCCAACATCCTGAAATCGCGGAGACAAGCCAGCAGAACCCTGTTTCAAAAAGAAAAAAGACTGCCCATTCAAAGGTTGAACCCCATAAATGCAGGAAGTCTATAAGAATTGAACTAGGCCAGAGGATGTTTACAAATCTTCAAGATGAAAGTAATCAACCTGCGGAGACAACCAGTCTAGTTAGGATAAGATACTCTGAATCTGAAGAAGAGGCACCTAGTTCAGAAGAAGAGCCCGAAGAAGAGGCACTTGGTTCAAAAGAAGAGCCTGAAGAAGAGGAAACCAATTCTGCATTAGAGCCTGAAGAAGAGGCCAATTCAGAGCAAGAACAAAAACATAATTATAATAATGAACTGGAAAGTGAAACAGGATCAGATGATCCTTTGGAAGCTTTCAAGATAGGGATGGCCGAGGTCCTGGAAAATCTTAATGTATATATGCAATCTGGAGAAACACAAGCCTTAGAGAATTCTGGGCATATAGAAACACCACCATCTCCAGAGGCTACTGACACAAAAATTGTTCAGGAATCCAACTACCAGTCCGGTGACATGATTCTGTTGGAATACAACCATGAGGACTGGCAAAAGTCTATAGATATAGAAGTTGGTCACCAGTCAGACAATCAGTCAGGCGATACGGTTCTTTTGGGACACAACCCTGATGACCAACAAGCAACTCTAGAAACCATTGATAAACCTGTTAGTGGAGCGGACGCTCCTAAAAAGAACCAAGTAGCTAGAGAAAAACTTAAGAAGCTGTGACAAAAATATCGAAAGCTCCAGAAGATAGTCAGAAGGTTACGACGAGAAGTTAAAAATGGTAAAACTTAGAACACCGCTCCTGAGGTAACCTCTGTAGCTACAAAAACAAGAATATGTGAGAATAAATCAATAGGAATTCAAACCTAACTCGCTCCCACTCAAACAATAGCCACCCAGGTTAATTTGCATGAATACTTGGTAAATGTGGCTGTTAAAACGGAAGGTTGTTCCTCCCACAACAAGAAAATAAAAACTAAAGAGGTATTCTCTCACAGCATCGGCACTCAGATAGAAGGGCAATCCAAGGACTTCTTGTCAAGGAATGACCCTATTATTTTAAAACTTTTGGAAGAATTGACGCAAGCCTAGCTTGCTTTAGAACAACATCAATAGAAAATAGTCTCCATGTAACAATACGACAAGTTACAAAAACAATTGAGGGAATTAGCCCTAGTAGAAAACGAGGCTTTTAATAAGGCTAGACAGGAAGAAGAAAAAATGAAGAGGATGAAAACTAAGCTGAACAGCGTTAGGAATCAGTTGGACACCATTTTTTTATTATATTCAAATATCTTGACCTCTCGATCTCCTGCTACGAACTATGCCTTGTTTTTATTAGAACGATATTTATTGTTAAAAATCAAAGCTATTAGAGCTAGCAAACCAGTTGAGCTGAAGACAATGGACAATTTTATAAATTGTTGTAAGACATATGGAGTAAAATTCCAAAGGCTTCTTTGTGAATTTTATTTGCATAATTTCATACTAGATAAAGAAGTGGATGTGAATCCTAACCCTTTTGTTGGATATATTCAATTTCAATCTTTTATCTCTTTTGTAGTCAACAAAATCAAGTGGTTGAAGGCTTATAATTCATTCCAATGAAAAGAACACAACTTAGATCTTTTGGTAAGAAGTGGACCTGCTCACCCTCTACAATTGTTTACTAAGCATAAAAGACTGATGACACAAGAGGGCGTGCTTAAAATTTTAGGGCCCATACATAAGGAAATTGTGTTGGAAGGAACAACATATTTCCTCTCCACTCAGGAAAGATCCTTGGTTGCATCCAAAATGAGATGGATGGTTTCAAGCAACAATGTTAAGGAAAGAGAACCATTTAATTATGGAAATTTCAAAGCTGTTGTGAGATGGTTAGTCCCATACAACAATCTTCTCTTAAGAGAAGGATCCTATTGGGTGGGATGTCGCTTTAGAAGCCCAATTATTTGGTATCCTTCTGAAGGGTATCACCCTGACTATGAGTTACTTGAAGGAGAGGAAGTGGCGGCCTTTGCAAACCTGGCACAACATCATGGTCTTAGGCCTACTATGGACAGATATTCTCAAGCCTACTCCTTAACTTCTTTGCATAAGAATTATTCATTTTACATGAGGACATGAAAAAAGGTAAGAAGGGGAGTATGTTGAGCCTTACAATAGATATGTATTTACTCTTGATTAATGTCCTTTCTCCTCTTCCTTATCCATTTTGTGCCATGATATAATAATATAATGAAAGGATTTTGATGAAGAATGAATGAAACACGATTCTCATATGATTTAACCATCCAAACTAATTCCCGTTGTTTTTATGCTGAAAATAACATATGAAACAACGATTGTTTACAAGAAGGAATAGTAGGACCTAATCACGGGAAAGAAGACGCGTTGAACGTGGTTGAATCAAAGATAAATCAATGAGGATTAGCGTAGGAACAAACATACTATATGAGGATAGCATTTTGTCATGGATCCCTCAGGATCTCCTGATCTTGAGGGATCACACTTATCTTTCCTTTTAGCTATAAAGGGACAGTGAGAGCTAGTTCTCGGGGGGGAGGGAGATGATGTATCCTTCATTTCTGCATATTTCATAATTGTAATTCATAGAACATAGTTCTGAACAACAAGATTGGATTGTGATGTTGATTGAATACGATGATTAATATATAGTTCGTGTTGCTGTTCATTCAAGTATTCTGGAGTAGTTAAGCAGTATTCGTTGGTGGCTAAGGGCCCCGTCTCTGGTGAATCTCACTGTTGTTTTCTGTGTTATATTTTTCCATTTCTTGCGAGTGTATTCTACTTTTCTGCATTGTAATTGAAGTTATTTTGATAATTCGATTTCTGGTGTTTATTCCTTTGAATACGCATTTCCAATTTATCTCCTTAAAGAATCAGTTATTAGTTAAAAGAATTGGTTTTGATTATTTAAAGCATAGACAGTTATTTCTGATACTTTCTTTCTATTCAATATTTTAGATCCAGCTGAAAGAGCTCAATTAATACTTCAGTTCTCTCAGTTGATTGTCATTAGTTGAATTAAGAATGAATCACAGTTTTGGGTTATAATGCTTAGTTGAATCACTTTCTTTAAAGCTTCAAGATTTATGATTGCATCTATATTAAATGATTAGCTTTAGCATTACTCTTTGTATGAATATCTTGCACATATTGTGTACACACTTGAGATAAAAGGACTTAACCTGGTTGATAATTAATGTGAGGCAATTAGGAGTTCTTAAAGACACCTATTAGCACCCAACAGGAGGGCTTTGAAAGAGAGCTATATCAGCATTGTCAAAGATGCATGTACCATGTGGAGATGGAGCAGAAACATAACTCTATGAGAGAGTTAATTCAGCCTTCTCTTTCTCCTTTTGAGAAAGAGGATAGATCTATGCACCACTCCATGTGTATGAAGAGGATTATTGGTGAAGAGCATGCTCATGTAAAAAATGTTTTACATTCTGATTGTATGCATTATTTCACCATGTTTATGTAGGCCATGACTCCAAGGAGGAGTATTATATCTTGTAAACTTCATGGCCAACATGGAGCCACAAAAAGTTCTGAACTTGGCCACTCCCTTGATGGAGAAAGGGAGATTTTTCATCATGATGGGTGCTTTCCTAAGACACCAAATATATGTCACACTTTTAGCCATGGTGAGATGATATGGGCAGCAAGTGGTGTGGAAAACACTTACCACATCTTGATCTAATGCAGTCAGGAGATGCATTGCACTGGTTTCACATGTGGGACTATGACCCACCTCCATATGCACAAAAATTAGTTTTTATCCATGTTGTTTTGATCCCATACATTGATGATGTGCTTGTACATTTTATGGGGATGATTGGAGGGTAGATGAAAGGATTGGATGTGTCCTTTGGGAGAGAGATTCTCTATGGTTCTTATGTCTCATATGTTTGGGAAAGAATTGGACCATCCATGATTACTACATTGAGTCTCTTGTTTCCTTATGGGATGAGCCATTTGGATAAATTAAGCATTTGGGACGAGCCTCTTACATGGGAGGAGTTTTGCTATGAATTACCAAATTGGAGGGTGATTCATTTTGTATGGATGATAGCTTGGAGATTGGAGCTCCATATGGGAATGAAGGTTCCCCACACCTTCAGTTCTGTCCTTGTAGTTGCTTGGGGACAAGAAATCTTTGGGAGGGGAGGACTGTAATATTCCTAATTATTCCTAAACTAATTGGAATATTCAATTTTGTTTTCTTTCCTTGTTTAAAGAATAAAAGTGTAAAGGAGGTTCATAAAACTCCTAATAAATAATAAATCAAAGCCAAATGTGAAAAGGGCTAAATCTTGGCTGCAAAATCAAGCACCCTTAGGTGTGAAAGGGGCTACACATCTTGACTAGGTCAACCTTGACCAAATCTACAGCGTTGTCATGTAGGAGTGGCCATCAATGAGGCACAACGCAATTTTAGATGGAGATGGCTCATGTGAAAGGAGTTATTTCATTGAAGGTGGTTTAGGGTTTTCAATCTCTCAACTTATAAAATGATGAGGATGGAAGCATGAGAAGGTTGTTGATGGTATTGTATTTTCTAAATATATTTTCTGTTTATACATATATCATTATCTTTCTGTTTAGCTGAGAATAGTGTTCTTTAGCACTCAGTGTTCTTGATCGGGAATCCCACCTCTTTCCTTGAGAGGCCTCTTGGAAGAGTTTTCATTTCTTGTCCACTATCTAGCTTAAGGCCAAGCTTCTTCTTCCAACTACAATGCAGATCTTGTTGAGGGTTTGTTTATCTTTGAAAGCTGCAGCAAGTGGAGGCTAGATCTGCTCAGATCTAGACCATTCTAGTGCTTCTTTTCAGTGGGGAAGGTTTCTATCCCATTGGCAAGAGAGTATTGGACTAGTGGAGCATCAATTTCAGATCTTGGCATGTGGCCAAACATTATCTAAACCCTACAACGCAGTTTTTACTTCCAGATCTACGTTTTTCTGTAGGTGCTATTGCAGGGTCTTTTGGCACATCTTTGAAGGAGTGATCTTCATGTGTTGGGGATCTACCCTTCACCTTTGATATCCATTGAAGAGGATCATTATATTGTATATATCAGATCAGATCTGAATATTACTAAATATCTGAAGATTTCTGCAGATCTGGAGCTTTAGATCTCATATCTACTCCTTGTACTTCATGTATTGCTGAAAACCCCAAGGGGATTTTGAAGAAGAGCCTTTATAGTGTATGGATCTGTCATAGATTTGATTTTTCATGCATTATTTTTCTCTAGATATAAGATGTAATCAACAGCTGCTATAGCTCCATAAAATAACGTTGTCAAGGCAATTTCAGTCTTAATACATTGTTGCAGCACCTCTTTTTGAATGTTTTCTTCTATTGGGGTCTCCTATTTCCTATTGTACATCTCATGGGCTATCTTGTGCACATATTTTGATTATGTAATTGTAAATAAAGAGTCTCCATATTGGCCTCTTGTTCTTACTTAGATGATCTACGTTATTTATCTGCATAACTATTTTGTTTTACTGCATTCCCTATTTGGGAATATTACGTCCCACTAATTCATCCTCGACTGGAACATTATCCATAAATAGGGGTTTATTTATTTTCACTTTGACCTTATCTAGATCTCTAGGAACATCTACTGTTGGCTTTCGCGGGGCCACATACGGAGGTAACTAAAAAATTGGCTCAACCTCCTCAGAAAATCCTTCCTTTGGCACTGTTACCTCTGGTTCTTCTTCCATCGGTTTATTTTTTCTATCAACGCGAGGATCTGGTTGTGACTTCGGGGTCTTGCACAGAGACTTATTCGTACCCGAAGTTTGAGCTTTCTTTTGTTGTTTCATGCCATGGGAACCAGATGCTTGTGGCTCAGTAAGGGTAGGCTTACTGGTAGTCATGATTTTGGGAATCAAATGTCCTAAGCCCTATTGACACAACGTTTCTTCAAGTGGTTCCCAAGATGCAAACATAAAAAATGGCAAAGAGAGTGAGAGAAAAGGGAAAAATTCAATCAAATAACTCATAAATAAAAGGGGACTTATGCAGTCCTCCATGACATATTTATAGAGATGTCGTGGCCTAAACGACCTTATGTCCATTGAATAAGCTCCATTAATGCTTAAAAGACCCCAAATATGGTGTAATCTTCTCCTTAAATGTAAGTTACCTGCTCCTCCAAATGGTAACAAAGCTTTCATGGCCACTTTTACTGTTCCAACGGCTAGTTTTTGGCTTCCCTGCGACTAAAACCCCCTTCTGGTGTAGCCTATGCACTGGCTCTGTAGATACCTACGCACCCTGAAAATTTGTCGCCTAAAAGTTTGGCAATAATTTTTATACTCTCTGACAAACTTGTTTAAGGTCTTGTGCCCTCTATGAACTACACAGAGCGCTAAGAAATTTTTACGACCATATAGTCATTTAGCGCACGTAGGGATGGGGTCATCCCTGTAAGGTTTTAGGAAACTACCATTAACATATCCAGGAAGAAATTCACCATTTAAGGTATCCAAATGAAATGAACCTCCTTCTGTGATTTCCTTGATAATATAGGGCCTGAGCCAGTGCATCTTGAACTTCCCTAGAAAGTGTGCAAAATTATTGTCATAAAGTAACACCAAATCCTCCTTTGTAAAAATATTATGTGTGATATCTCGATCATGCCTAGCCTTCTCATGTGCCTTCTCAAATATAAAGTGTGCAGTTGTCTCTGCTCTATAATATTTCACATGTTGAGCCTCCATCCACCTAGTCAAGTAATATGTAGTAGTCATGATATATCGTGCTCCAGTCTTCTTCCCTGGGGGTTTAATTGGTCCAAAAAAATCAATTTCCCACTTGTCAAGGCCTTCAAAGTTACTTGTGGTTGTAGTGGCATCGCGTTTATGCAGGAGGGTCTTCCCTTTAGCTCACATACATCACAAGCGTGGAAATATTCTTGGAATTGATGTGCACCATATGCCACCACAATCCAACTCTTAAGATCTTCCATGCGGTTGGTTTTCTAGCATAATGAACGCCTGCAATGCCTCGATGTGATTCAAAAAATATGCTAGGTATTTCGAACTCAGGAACATATAGCCTAAAAACTCTTTCTTATACTTAATTGTATATTCCGTAGGTTCACTTCCAGTGGTTAGAAAATGGATGATACCTGCAAAATGATCATTAGCTATCTTAATATCAAACAACTACATGTCCGGTAATAAATCCTCCAAATTAGTTGGTTCTTCACATTTTCAATGCACGATAAGTGGTCAGGTCCTGTGTTCAACCTTCCATGCTTCACAATCACCTCAAAATCATATTCCTGGAACAAGAGGAGCCACCTACAAATATTCCCCCCCAACACAGGCTTGTTCACCAGGTGTTTCAAAGTGGAATGATTTGTGAACATCTTGAAATGACATCCCAACAGATAATCATGGAAATTCTACAATGCATACACCATGGCTAGCCCTTATCGTTCTATGGTTTAATAATTGCACTCAACATTTGACAGCTTCCGATTTGCAAACACAATTGGATGATCAATAGCTCCAACACCTGCCTGCGCTAATACAACTCCTAGTGCGATACATGAAGCATCAACATGGACATGGAATTCCTTTGACCAATCTGTGAATACCAAGATAGGCACACTTACCATCTTCTCCTTGATTATTTCCAAACCATTCTGATATTCCTCATCCCAATAGAAACTAGTATCCTTCTTTAGCAGCTTCTCCATCAACTCACTTATCTTCGCATATGCTTCAATAAAATTCCGATAATATCCAGTATGTCCCAAGATTGAGCGCAATGGTTTCACATTCGTTGGGGGATCCAGATTAATAATGATAGAAATTTTGGTTGGATCAACCATCAGTCCTTGTTGACAACCAATATGTCCCAGCAAGATACCAAAGGGGATGCAGAATATACACTTCTTCAAGTTCAAAGAAATCTGGTACTCCCGACAAGTGTCTAACGTCAAATGAAGGCTCAAAAATTGTTTCTTCAACAGTCCGAAAATAGTCCAGTCGTCAAAATACACTTCTAATAACTTATGGATATAGTATTTGAAAGTATAAACTACTACGTGTGAAAATACGATTGGCGCATTTTTCAAAATGATGGCATCACTGTATATTAGAATGAACCCCATTCCATCACAAAGGTAGCCTTTCTCTAGTCTTCAGGCGTGTTCCTTGTCTGATGATATCCTGAAAAATCCATCAGTAAATGAATAGGCTTCCTACCCTCCTAAATTTTCCAATACCTCATCTGAGAATGGGGTCGGAAAAGGATCATGCACAGAGGCATCATTCAATTTGTGCAAGTCAACACAAATCCTTATTTCACCTTTTGTCTTCTTTTCTTGGACTACCATGCAAGTCACTCAATCTCATTCCTCTACTAGCTCAATAATTCCTACAACAACCATCTTTTCTAGTTCTTCCTTAACCATTTTATTATACTTTGGGTTCAATATTTAAGGGTGCTACTTGATAGGCGTGGCATATGGTTTCAAGGTGATTTTCATCACACCAAGATCTCCAATAATCCCTTTTAGCTCAGAACATTTAGTGGGAAAAAACTCTTGATAATCACTGAGAAGCTCTATAGTCTTACCCATTGTGTCTTTATCTAAATAATCCCCTACCTTGGAAAACTTAGGCTATTCTTCTGTCCCAATATTAACTTGCTTTTTTAACAGGTTTAGTAACATCTCGCAATGTAATCTCAGGTCCAACAATTGTGTGCTAACCCTCAGACTTAGGGATATTATTGTTTCTTGGATCCTCATAATTGTCTTCAGTAGTCACATTTCAACACTGAAATGTATCCTTCGTCTGTGCATTCTAGTTTGGTAGGGACAAAACTACTGGTTCCATTGGTATGTCAAAGATAACATCTCTAATCTCCTATAATGCCTCATCAATGCTCTGGAACCCACTTTCAAAGATGAAAGTAAAAATGAAGCTTTCTTTCAACGCAACCCATTTAGCAGTACCATGTCATAGCTTAGTCTCCAAGTCATTAGGGGAATTTTTGAGGTCTAAAATGGGCCTCCTAAGGAAATTTTTAAATAATAGTGGAAATAATAAAATAAGATTTGATTACATCATCAATTTTTGGAGGGAAAAAGGAAAAAACTACTTTTTCAACTCGTATTTTCAACTTATCTCCCAAATTGTTTACTCAAATTTTGAGCAAGAGTGCCCATTGGATGCAAAATTTAATTCCTCATCCAAGGAGTACCCATGCTGCATAATTTCGATAGATCCTACTACAAGAAAAATGAGAAATACATGAAAACTGTGATTGCAATCACGTTTTTTCATGTATTTCTCATTTTTCATGTAGCAGGGTCCATCAAAAGTATGCAACATGGGTACTCCTTGGATGTAGAATTAAATTTTGCATCAAAGAGTGCTCCCGCTTGAAATTTGAGCAAAAAAATTGGGAGATAAGTTGAAAATATGAGTTGAAAAAGCAGTTTTATTATTTTATTATTTTTTAATATTTTTACCTTTTTAATTAAAAAAATGGTGAATCATCCCCCATAGTTGACATCATCATTTTTAATCCTATTGGTTCTTATAAATTTTATTTTGGTTGTACATTTTTCTTAGGAGGCCCATTTTAGAACTCAAAACTCCCCTAATGACCAATTCATGGGTACCCTATCTTATGTATGAATGAAGATGTAAACCCCTTCTAGCCACAACTCTTCTCCCCAAATTGCAGTCCAACTAGCTAAATGAATGTGTGGATCCTCAGTGCCTAAATATGTTCCTTTCATCCGGGTGTTGGGGATTTTGAAGCACAGTCATAACATTCGATGAAATTCCATCCAATTAGAAATATTCTCTTTGTGAGTTCCCCACCAGCATGTTGGGGTTGAGCGCAAAGCTAGATCAAGCTCGTGGAACCATTGTTCCTTCGGAACATCCCTTCCAGTTGCATCTAAAATAGATTAACATCTCTTGTACCATCATAATGGGGTATTTCACATACCTCAGAGGATATATAATGCAAAGATCTTGTTACTTGATTACAACGCAGTGTGGATACTTCATGTAAATGGTTCTCCCAATTTTCCAATTATTCATCTGAATTTGATAAGAATGAACTATCCTTCTCCCAACTAAGTCAACCATCTGTGGGGTTGATAAAATCCTCATCCCTTGCTATTATTTTGTAGACATGATCAACATCTTCATTGGCATATTCATCGTGCACCGACTCTGTGTATCTTTCCCCTTCTGTGGGATCTAGAGTGACCACAACCCTTTTCCCATTGCTTTCAAATACCATGCTCCCACGCTTGAGGTTAATAATAGCATCCATGTCAAAATTCCAGTCTAATCCTAGCAGCGAAGGATACAAGTTTGTATCACCAACAAATTCGATGACTTCAAAGTCGAAAAACACCTTTACTCCTTGAATGTCAACTACTACCCTAGGGAGTCTTCCCATTGGGATAATTTTCTGCTGGTTAGCCATGCATAATTGAACCATAGACCATTCGAGCTTAGGTTCTCCCATTCTCTGCCATGTTTTATTAGGTACTACATTTTCATCAGACCCCATATCCAGAATGAATTGATCCATCTCAAAGTCTCCTCTATAAGCGATCAAGTGTATTTCCCGCCCAGTCCTCCTTTTGCTTTTGTTGATTTTGTTGATAACCCTTTGTTCCTTTTAGGGTTGTTCCTTCTCAGCACAGTTATCAAATAATGTTTTCATATTTTCAACCACCTTCTTATTGCGCAGAAGCTTAATACAAGCCTACAGGAACAATTTTATTTCAGCTGGATCAGTCACCTTTGTGGCATAAACAGGCCTAATCAGTATTTTTATGTCGATGTGCCAGGATCCATAAAGTTCTTCTTTTCTTCATTAAAAATATCATTTTCCTTCAGCAAGTTAAATCCTTCCTTCTTCTTAGGGGCTTTCTAGACCTAGACATCTGTAGCAGGTTTCTTACCTTCGGATTTGTTTTCACCGATTGTTACACAAATTCTGGTCTCTATATTAACACAAGGTTCTTCATCGCGCGACTCTGACTTCATCATATAAGCATATTGTGTAGGTTTTTGATTCTTCTTGTCTTGCATCTTCGAAAACATCACAAGACAATATTCAATTACATGGTCAAATTGTCAACAATACCTACAAGATTTTTGTGTCAGGTTTGGACAGTAGTGTGTGAAGTGGAAAACTTCCCCACAATTATAAAAAATAATATGGCCTCTTTTGCAGCCATATCCTCCTCCTCTTCCACACCCTCGGCCCTGAAATCCCCCTCGCCTAGATGGTGGCGCAGGTGAATCTGGACCTCTAATTTCTAACTTCATCATGTAGGTCACAACTTGGTCAATCATTAGGTCAAAATTGCAACAATGCTTCTCGTCATGGGCTACAGATCGACAAAAGTTGCAATATAGCTTCTTTTCCGTCAGAATATATTTTTGAAACATGGAACAATATTCTATAGGGTGTTTTCTTACTTGACATATTGCACACCATATTCGAGGGTTCACACCTAGAGGTGCTCCAACCCTTGGATTAGGTTTGATCATACTTGGTCCTCTAACTACCAGATATTCACCATATACGGGGCATTTCTCCTTGTAGTGTCCTTCAAATTTATAATGTACACACCATATGTGCACATGTCATTCCCATTATCTTTCCTAAACCTTTGTAGTTCTAAGTTTAGGGTAGAAAATTGAATTTGAATTTGTTGAACCCTGGCCTACGCATTTTGAATTTGAGAAACTTCTAGTTTCATTTTGATTTCCACAGCTTCGGCCTAGGATGCGATCTTCTATTGAGACAAATTTAGGTGCATATGTGGCAATAACATTGCAATGAACCATTATTTATGTTGATCATCACTAATGGTGAAGCCTCCCTCCTTGATGATATGTTTTAACCGCTGATCTGCTTCCCATATGGTCTCATTCACTTCCTGATGAATATCCTTTAATTCGGTACCATATTGAACATATGACTTTGTCTTTCAGAACTATTCCTTTAATGCATTTTTGAGATCATCCATCATCACATTTGGGTTATTCACTACACACCTCATATACCAGTCTAGCGCACGTTCTTGGAATGCAGTAGTGAGTTGTTCTTTCTTAACATCGTCATCATTAATCTGTTGTGCCTTCCACACAACCTCTGCGACAAACTAGATTTTTTCAGTGGCTTCATTCCCGATACCCTTAAAAATTTTCATCTTAATAGAGTTAGCCATATCGAATAATGGTGGTGGAGGTGGAAGTGCACGTGGAGTGGAGTGGAGTGTGAGGTGGATTTGGGAGTGGGGTTGATGGGATTTGAAGCGCAGTTGTAGTCCTTTCTTTAGATTGTGTTGATTCAGACTCTTCGTCACTATCAAATATTCCTTAAAGGGAGCTATACAAAAAATCTCCATCTGGGTCTATGTTATAAAATTTTCCACTGCATGTAGAGCTATGTTGACCTCTTCTGAACATTCATTGAGTATGGTTGTATAGAGTACCATTTTCACATAAGAGAATTTTAATCCACAACTTTAAAGAGTGCAGAAACTTACCTTGAGGACCTTTTAAAAACCTTCTTTCAACTTCAGAGTATGACACAAAGGCATCAATAGAAAATTTAGTGATCAATCCACCTAAAATGATGTTTATCCAATAATACACTACACGAGTGACCTTATTTCTAGATTTTTCCAATTTTTGAATCAACTCGGGAGTCCACTTGGTGATTGTGTCATCCTTCGCGCAGGGCTGAAACTAATCAAGCCAAGATAACCACTCGTGTAGTTTTGTTGCGAAGGACGCAAATAAATTGTTGTGAAACCTGCTCCAAAAATAGAATAAAAGAGATATCAACCTTGTAGTTTGTGGAAATATAGGCGTGGCAACACTTCCTTCTTTATAGAAGTGAGTGGTAGGCTTCCTTGTTGCCATAATTTTACATTCAATTTTTCTTGCCAACCTGAATGCCTTCTCCAATGAATCAGGTTCCAAAACATGAACTTCATGTTGGATGTTATCCTTTAGAGTGCCTATGAAGAGATCAATCTTGTGTTCCTCTGGAATATCAGTTACCCTTATATTCAATTTTTTGAAGTCCTTAATGTGCTGCCCCACTAAACCCTTTTGTTTGAGATTTATCAATTGGCTAAAGAAGGTGTTGCTCTTTGTATCCTCATAATGTGCTATCATTTCCTCCGTAAAAATTGACTAAGTGACAATTTTTTTACGGGAGCAAAGCCATTGATACCATACAAATGTATTTTGTTCTAAATGTAAAGTTGCAATGCGTACCTTTTGTGTGTTTTGCACGTTATGGAGATCAAAATATTGCTCCATTTGTAGTATCCATGTTACAGGATCCTTTCCATCGAACTTCCTCATATCCATTTTTGGAATATGGTGGTTCTTCCCGCCAACATTAGATTTTATGAAATCACGATTAACATTTATTTTTTTCTCATCATGACTTTCCTCTACTATCTTTTCACCATTAGGAAACATTTCTTGTATCAACTTTTTTAAACCTTCCATGTCTGCTTTTAGATCATTCTTCATGTTTTCCATTTTTTCATCGATCTTAGCTTCCATGTCATCCATCTTAGATTCCATTCCAGCTTCCATGCCATCTATATTAGATTCCACGCCTTTCTTCGAACCATCCATATTATTCTTCAAACCATCCATCTTTGCTTCCACAGCTTTCTTCAAAACTTCCATTTCATTTTTTGATGCTCTTTGCGAGAGCGGAATTTGGTGCACTTGCTTTTGTAATTTTGATAGATCATGTTCCAGTTCTTCATCTTCATGAGTCATATTAGAGCCTTCTGAAGGCTTAATGGGTGTTGAATTATTTTTATGGGGCATTTTTTAGAACCCAATACTGATATATATTCTACAATATGCCCTTGGAATCAATTCAAATTGATTCTTCAAACAAGACTTATGCAATTCGGAAAAAAATACACACCTTTTTCTTGTTTTTGAGGAGCTCGATATTGAAATTGGATTATCTATGTGATTGTGGCTCTTCAATATCTAAAATTTGGCACTGAGGTAGCTCTCTGAATCCTCTTTCAAATGCCATAGGTTTGACCTGATTTAGATTCTCCAAGGAAAATTTATGTCCAATATCCCACAATGACCTAATTATGGACTAGTTCAGTAGAGCGAACTTGTACGAATTTCCACGTGTCACTATTTCCTCCTTTGGCTCTAAAATTGATAGCAAAGAAACTATAGTCCGTGTAATTGCGACCACTTTTTACGACACTCCAATCCGATTCTCAGAGAGAGAGTTATGAATATTTTCCCACAATCACCTCTTTGAGATGAAATTTGGGAGCTTGAAAAAGCACTACCTTCCACAGATCATATCTCTGAAAATGTTGTGAAACAAGCTATGAAATTTTGCGATGAGTTTCCTCAAGATTTCGGCTTCGCACCCTCAAAATTTCAGATTCTGAACCTTCGTAAAAAAACATTATAGCGAAAATGCCACGATGACCTATTTAGAGGAGTGAAACCCTAGAATCCAAAGCTCTGATACCAAATGTTGTGAAACCAGCTCCAAAAATAGAAGAAAAAAGATATCAACGCCTTAGAAATAAGCCACTTCTAGGGGGAAACCTCCAATACATTACATAAATGAAAATTTCTTGGATGATACAAATTACCAAAACCTCCTTCTATATATAGGAGTCCATGGGGCCACAATGTAATCCTAGTGGGGCCACAATGTAATCCTAGCTGACCTAACAATAATAATTTAAGGGTACAATAATAACAATATTGGGGTTACAGGGGTACAAAAATAACAATAAGGGGGGCTACACTAACATAATAAGGGACTACACTATTAATATAGGGTCCTAACATAAATTTTTTGGCTGCTCTGTATAAATAAATATTGTTTCCCACTCTTCAGTAGATAATCATGTATTCCAATTCCTTTGGATCGAAAACTCAGACACCTTTCTATCCAACCAATATTGTAATTCAGGCTTAGTTGGATGCCACAACATCAAATCTCCCTTAAACAAATCCTGGTCCCGACAATAGAACCATTTGTTGGCTTAAGGGGTCCTAACCGAGGTCTAGAGTGTTCTACACAACCAACAAAACCCTCAAACTACTAGCCGTTTCGACAGTGATCTACTCGCGTAGACCAAAGTATCACCTGAAGAAGTATGGGGGTGTGCTAGAACTAGGTTTCTCTACCCTGAGGGAGTAATATTCTATGGATCAAAATCTTCCCAACCTGATCTAACTAATAATTTCTTTCAATTTATATCTAACTTCAATAAACCTTTAACGCAATGCACTTATCGTACAAACACAGAGATCTATTCTTATTCAGATTAAACTTGATATAAACCCTTATTAGAAACTGATATACACCTTGCAAAATTATATAATTAACTTAGACAAATACACATCAATAATGTAAACCGTAGTAGATCTATAAGAAAATCAACACATTAACACATAAATAGAGATCATGCAATTAAAAAAGTGCTTTCACTAAAACTTATTTTTATTAGCAGACATTCAATGAGTAAAATTATTTCTCTCGCGTATACAGCTGCAGAGTCCTTGCACACATCCCAGGACTTAGGTCTCCACACACACAGCCGCGGGATCCTATCTCTACTCCGACTTATCCCAAAAACTTGCCCAAAATCACATGCAAAAAATATAGATCATAGATGATTGAATTAATTTCGACTTGAATCTTTCATTCCTTTTATATGACTTGGATGTGCAAACAATAGGGGCTCAAACCGTGGTTTGAGCTTGATGTTTTACCCTTTTACCCGTTACAAAAAGAAGGAGCTTTGACCTGCCCCAAATCCCCTTGACTTGTGTGCTGCGCTTTAAAAAATTAAAAAAATTGACTCAACTTAACCCTAGCCCAACATGCATCATGGGTGAATGGATCCATGTGCATCAGAGTTCCCAAATATGCAATATTTTATGGTGTTGGCCTTTAAAGCATGTCGTTAAACTTATTTATGTTGTCCTTCTTATACTTAATCACTAAATGAAATTTTTGTAGAAACCCCATCTGCTTGAAATGCCTTGTCTACTATAACTTACTGATCTCAAATGTAAGAACTTCTTATTTCTAATATAGAGATTGACTGTAGGGGCATTTACTGGATATGTCAACTTTAAAGAAAGGATGAGATCCAAAAGATATCTGGCCCTTTACAGACTCTGCCTAAAGAAATAATAGAAGTAAATCACTAATGATTTGGAAATGAAACTACTTGTTTGCTGGTGCAAGGTATTCATTATCCATAAAATTATGTGTGCAAACTGTTTAATATGTTTTGCAATTGGAACAAAGTGCTTTTGGTGAATTTCTGAGTCTTTTTGTGTGTAGGAGGCTTATTTCTTTTAATTTTTTAACATATTTAACTTTGGAAAAACACAACAATATAAGTCACATATATAACACAGCATATGATAAGGCATTTCACCCCTCCTGGGCTACATCTTTCGATTCCAAGGCCCCCAAATGAGCATGTCCTTACTCTTATTATGCTCAAAATTAGATATACAGTGTGAAGAAATCCTAAACAGGAACAAATAGCTGTAGAAATGAGTTTAGAACACTGAAAATAGTAAATATAGGCTTTTGTTTCACCTCCAAAGGTTAACCATAGCCCAATATAGCTCAAACACTCCCTAGGCCTTGATGGCTCTCCAAGCTTCTCTGCTAAAAAAGTACCTAAAGATGATCTTCGTTGCCTCTGAAACCTACACCATTGGCTCTGGAATGCTCCAATTAACCAAAATAAAAATAAAAAAAATCACTCCAAATGGTCTTCCCTAGCAAAATTTATGGCCAAAACCATTTTTGTCCAGTTTGGCCTAAGGAAACTCCACCAAAAGTGGAGTAACTGGAGTTAAGGGCACTAAACATGGAGGAATCTCCTGATTTGGTGGCGCGTTGCCATAATTAGCAGAACCAATGGATTAAGCATTTATTGTTAGGTGGAGTGGTCACATGGACCAACTCCATCGCCGGTGGAACTATAACATTAACCATTAAACGTGGCATAACAAATATTTAAAAACCTGCTGGATAACATGTGAACTCCACATATAAACCGCAATTGTTAGCCGTTTAACAAAAATTTGAGAGTAGAGCTATGGTTTTGGGCCACAGTTATGTGTAGAGGGGGCTGGCCCCCTTTCGGCTCCCATACAAAATTTAAATATGTGATTTCCGCCACTATAGTTAAGAAGTAATCTTGTGGTATGACGGTAAGGCGCGTCATTTGTGAATTACTGGTCAGAGGTTCAAATCCTACAAACTTCCAAAAAGTTTTTAACATACGACCATTTCTCCGACTAGGGGGCCACATGGAGGCCTTTGGGCCTGCCACGTGGCAACCCATAATTGGTCCACAACATACACAGTCAACCTTTCCATGAACCAGCGCTTGACACTTGTCGACTACTGACTGGTCCATAGGGAATATTCTATGGAATATTTTGTGGAATATTCTATTGAATATTCTCGAAATATTTTGTGGAATATTCTTTTTTTAATATTTTTTTATTCAAAGTCAAACATGGTCAAACTAGACTTTTCCTAAAATTGTGAAATTTCAAACTTGAATATCTTTCACATACGACATCGGATTTGAGTGTCGTTCATGGTGTTAGGATTGTAATGACGAAAACTATCCAGTCTCTTAGGTTCCAACAAATTTTGAGCATTTTATTCACTTAGGACATGATCACCTAGTCACACCTCCCAAATGGGAAGCTTTTGGACCCACAAAAGCTCTCTGATTATTGAAACTGAAGATGAGGAGATTGATTCTCCACTCTTCCAACTTTGAACCATTGAAATCTTCCTGACTTCATCAAATTGAGCTTCTCATAAAAAGATAAATTATTCCTTGAATTCACTGACCAACCATTGCTAACATTGACTAAGTCATGATGCAAATTCTTGAAATTTGTAGAACAACAACTATAATTTGTAGAAAGCATAATGTTTCTACAATGGTCAAAATTCAAAGAAGACTAAAAGAAGATTCACCTTGCCAATTTTTCACATGGCGAATTTTTGCTGAATGAGCCTTGTGCTTGTGCGGAATCCCGACCAAGTTTTCTCGCCATACCAATCTGCCATTCTGAAACCAACATTGACCCATGCTGAACTGTGTGCTCTCTTTACTTGCATGCCTTTCCATCTCATGGAATCTTGCACTGTTTTGCACCGACACTTTGTTCTCTGCACCGATTGATAGCAAAGGTACCTTGTGCAACATAATGTCATATTCTTTCAGAGACGAACTGTTATCAGACTGAAACATACCATCATTTATATCAGAAATATCATGAAAAGGTAAATGTACAAAATATTTTTGTTTAACCATTAACAAATTCATATTTTGACTTGCATTAACTAGCCTTTTCAATTGACTTGCACGGACTAAAGAGGATTCTAGCTTCTTCTTATGTGCTCTCACAGTGTACTCTTTTCCATCCTTGAACAAATGATACTTATTCTCATGGTGATCGAAGATTGCCTTTCTGTCATATAAATATGGACTACTCAACACAACACCTGTAATGTCAAGCGGTACTACATCCAATTCAACCCAATCAACATACTGAGCTGTTATGGCGAAGCACAAGATGCACTTTCTTAAGACTTGTAAGTTTACATCCTTGCATATCCACCCAAGTGGATAAGGCTTTGGATGTGGAATTGTCTCAAGTTTTAGCTGTTTGACCAAGTCTTCTAAAATGAGATTAGCTTGAGACCCACTATCAAAAAATGTGTCTATCTTTGTGTGGTTTGAGATTATCCTCACATGAAATAGCTCTATCCTCCTCTTTTCATTTTGAGTTTCTTTGTGAAAGTTTAATGTGCTAGAACTGGGATTTGTTTCTTATACAACCTCTTTCTCCTTTATGTTATTTAGTACCATGGTGATAATTTTAGTCTCATTACCTGATTCAGACCCTAAGTCCTGTTCAACAGTTGTAACGGTTTTTCCCTTTTCTTTGGTTTTGTCTTTGTTTTTAAATTTCTCTGGTTTCAATCCGGATGAAGTTTCCAACAATGATCTTTATCGTGGCTTTTTATTGAATAGTTCTTGCAAAATAATTTCCCTTTTTCCTCTCTATAGTTTGCAATCCTTTTTCTTCCTTTTCCTTTAAAATCGCTACCCTCATTTAGTGCATCAAAAATGTTTTTCCCTCTAGCCTCTAAATGCATAGCTTGTACACAAACTTCATCTAGAATAGTAGGATTAAACATAAGGATAGTATGTATAAGGTAATTATGCAAACCACCTATATACTTTAGCAAAGTATCTTTACTTTATAAGTATACTCCTAACAATAGTGCTCTTCTCCTAAACTCTTGAGTGTATTCTTGAACACTTTGTCCTTTAAGCTGTCTAAATTTTTTCCAGTTTATTATAGCCTTTTGAAGATGAGAAAGAGGATAAAATTGTTTCTTGATTTCAGTAATAAACTCAGTCCATGATAGAGTAATCTTACCATGTTTCTTGATTTCATCCCTGGTTTTGGCTTCCCACCAAACCAATGCTGCTCCATCCATCCTTAGTGAGGCTAGTTGTGTTTTAGTGTCGTCATCATGCAGATTTTGAATCCTTAAATAGACTTCCAATTGTTTGATCCAATTATCTAATTTCTCTGCATTCACTTCACCATTAAACATTGGCAATTCAGATTTGACATCAAGCTTTAAAAACGGATTTTTACCAGTGGTTTTCGACTTATGTGACTGATTTACAGAAGTCGAAGAAGATGATGTTGAGGAAGAGGATGACGATGGAGATGAAGGATCACCATTTCCTCCATTCCCTTTCTTTAACTGTTCATTACCCTTCTTTCCTCTTGAGGAATCCTCTCCTTGTTTTTTGTTTTTAGACCCTTCTCCAGCAATCCTATCATTTCTTTCTTGATAGAGGATCCTTACCATTTCAGTCATATCCAAGAAAGCTTTCGAAATACCCTTTCTTCTTCCTTGGGATCCATCTCTTCAGGAGTTTCACCTTCTCTTAAAGACATGCTTGTAGCTACTTCTAGGGCTCTTGGAGGTGGTTCTTTGACCCTTCTTGGTTGTGGATTAGTTTGTGCACTAACCAAGTTTCCTTCACCTCTCTTGAGTTTTATCCTAGTAAGCATCAAAACTTGCAAACAAATGACTTAATCTTTGCACACAACAAATGCTGAGTAAAAACTGTAGCTCAAAACCATAAGCCCTGATACCAATCTAATCTGAAATGTGAGAACTTATTATTTCTAATACATAGATTGAATGTAGGGGAATTTACTAGATATGTCACCTTTAAAGAAAGGATGAGATCTAGAAGCTATCTGGCCCTTTACAAACTCTGCCTAAAGAAATAATAGAAGTAAATCACTAATGATTGGAAATTAAAATACTTGTTTGCTGGTGCAAGGTATTCATTATCCATAAACTTATGTGTGAAAACTGTTTAATATGTTTTTCAATTGGAACAAAGTGCTTTTGGTGAATTTCTGAGTCTTTTTGTGTGTAGGAGGCTTATTTCTTTTTATTTTTTAACATATTTAACTTTGGAAAAAAACAACAATATAAATCACATATATAACAAAGCATATGATAAGGCATTTCACCCCTCCTGGGCTACATCTGCCGGGTCCAAGGCCCCCAAATGGGCATGTCCTTGCTCTTATTATGCTCGAAAATAGTTATAAAGTGTGAAGAAAGCCTAAACAGGAAAAAATATTTGTATAAATGAGTTCAGAACACTAAAAACAATAAATATAGGCTTTTGTTTCACCTCCAAAGGTTAACCATAGCCCAGTACAGCTCCAAAACTCCCTAGGCCTTGATGGCTCTCCAAGATTCTCTGTTGAAAATGTACCTAAATGTGATCTTTTTTGCCTTTGAAACCTGCACCATTGGCTCTGGAATGCTCCAATTACCCAAAATAAAAAAATAAAATTCACTCCAAATGGTCTTCCCTAGCAAAAGTTATGGCCAAAACCATTTTTGTCCAGTTTGGCCTAAGGAAAC
Organism: Pinus albicaulis; assembly: GCA_034641835.2. NCBI lineage: Eukaryota > Viridiplantae > Streptophyta > Pinopsida > Pinales > Pinaceae > Pinus > Pinus albicaulis. The sequence goes on along the minus strand of CM076576.1, from coordinate 258,690,920 downwards.
TCCACCAAAAGTGGAGTAACTGGAGTTAAGGGCACTAAACATGGAGGAATCTCCTGATTTGGTGGTGCGCTGCCATAATTAGCAGAACCGTTGGATTAAGCATTTATTGTTAGGTGGAGTGGTCACATGGACCAACTCCACCACCGGCGGAACTATAACATTAACCATTAAACGTGGCATAACAAATATTTAAAAACCTACCAGATAAAATGTGAAATCCACATATAAACCACAACTGTTAACCATTTAACAAACCACCGAGAGTAGAGCTGTGGTTCTGGGCCATAGTTATGTGTAGAGGGGGCTGGCCCCCTTTTGGCTCCCACCGATTTAATACAAAATTTAAATATCTGTTTTCCGCCATTATAGTTAAGAAGTAATCCTGTGGTATGACCGTAAAGCGCGGCGTTTGTGCATGACTGGTTGGAGATTCAAATCCTGCAGACTTCCAAAATGTTTTAACATACCACCATTTCTCCGACGAGGGGGCCATGTGGCAGCCTCCGGTCCTGCCACGTGGCAGCCCATAATTGGTCCATAACATACATAGTCAACCTTTCCATGAACCAGCGCTTGACACTTGTCGACTGCTGACTGGTCCATAGGGAATATTCTATGGAATATTCCTTTTTAAAATATTTTTTATTCAAATTCAAACATGGTCAAACTGGACTTTTCTTGAAATTGTGAAATTTCAAACTTGAATATCTTTCACATATGTCATCGGATTTGAGTGTCGTTTATGGAATTAGGATCGTAATGATGAAAACTATCTGGTCGATTAGGTTCCAACCAATTTTGAGCAATTAAAATTTTGAGCATTTTCTTCACTTAGGACATGATCACCTGATCACTTACTCTTGGCTTGTAGGTACTACAGTGGCTGGTAATCTATATGGATTATTATATCCTTTACCATTAGATCATGTTTCTACTTTTTCATATCTTTCACCAGGGAATAGAGATCCTTATCATGGGCAGGGTAGTTAATAACTACCCCATGAAATAATTAAGAATGGTAGCATGCAGGCCTTCATCCCTGCATCAAGACTGATCCCATAATAAACCCATTCACATCTATCTCCACTTCAAAGAGTTGCTACAAGTTCATTTGAACCAAAACTAGTGCTTGATTGATCTTCTTTTGTATATCCTTAAAGGAATTTTGTTGATACTTTCTCCACTAGAAACTCTTTCCAGTCATTGTTATGGCATGGAGAGGTATAATTACTACTGAAAATGAGGCTATGAATTACCTCGAGTATTGTGCCACCGCCATGAAAATCATATAATCAAAAACATTTGTAGGCATCATGTATTTCAAGTTGGTCTTCATCTTGGTAGGATCTATCTTTAGCTCTCCTCCACCTATCACATACCACAGGTACACAAAACAATGTTATGCAAACTAAAAATTCTTGGGATTTTCTAGAAGTTGATGCTTCTTTAATGTCACAAAACCTGTGTCAAATCTGAGATGTGCTCCTCTCATGTAGCACTATATACTAGTACATCATCCATATAGAAAGTAAAAACTAAATCTATAAAAGGGTGTAGTATATCATTCATTAAAATCATAAATTTAGTTGTTTCATTACATAGTTTGAATGGCATAACTAAACACTCATATAAACATTTTCTAGTTTTGAAGGCGATCATCTAGGTATCTTCTTATTTGACTCGACTTGGTGATGTCCAGAATTTTAGTCCAACTTTATGAACTATTTCTCTTGCTGCAGTTGATCAAACGTATCATCTATTTTGGGCAAGGGGTACCTATTATTGTGTGTAATTTTCTTCAATTCCCTGTAATCTAAACACATTCACCAAGCCCCATTCTTCTTTGGCACAATAATGATGGGAAACCAACATGGTGATGTACTTGGTTGAATGGTTCCCTATTCCAGTATTTTTTATAATTGTCTCTTCACCTCACTTTCTTATGTAATAGACTACCTATACAACCCAATGTTTAATAATGGAGTGTCTGGCAATAGTTGGATCTCATGCTCCACTTCCCTCTTGGGTGGTGGCCCTTTGGGCTCCTGGAACACATCCCTATATGTATGTAGCAAATCTTCCTGTTGTTGTTTTTATTTCTTAGTACACCCCTCGAAGGATGAATTTGTGCTCACTAACTCTTTTATAGATCAATTCTCTCTTAAAAATAGTAAGACACACTTCTCTCTAGAATTGATAAGTTTCTTGGCTTGGTTGGAACTTGTCAGCAAAATTTTCAACTTTACTTTATGTGCAGTGATGGTGAATGATTTTCCATCCTCTCTACATGAATACTGCATCTTGCATGTACATGTAGGGAATTCCAAACACCACTCTACATACATCTAGTTCCACTTCATCAATAAAATCATCATTGATAGCAAATCTAACTTTCCTTTATGTGCAGTGATGGTGAATGATTTTCCATCCTCTCTACATGAATATTGCATCTTGCATGTACATGTAGGGAATTCCGAACACCACTCTACATACATCAAGGGGAACTACATCTAGTTCCACTTCATCAATAAAATCATCATTGATAGCAAATCTAACTTTGCATTGTTTTTCACCTTTATTTATGCATCCTTATTTATCCATACTACTGGATATGGGCTTGGATGATCACGAACTTCCAACCCCATTTTTTTTAAAAACTCTACTGCAATGAGATTCTCCTACAATAGTGATGCAAACAAATAATCAATCTTTGTCCTTTTAGCCTATATCTTTATATGGAAGTGCTTGGTATTTTTGGTCTCTTCCTATTACTAAAGGCTACTGAGCTTCACATCCTTATGAACTTATGTGTAGATGATATTTTCATCCACATATGAGTTTCTTTCAACTTGGTTTCTCGAATCAATGTCCATGAGATTTTTCTTCTTATTATCTTTCTTTTTGTTCTTCATGTTAAGCTTTGGATGCAACTTCCAACAATTCTCCTTTGTATGACTGTAAATGTTATAGTGGTTGTAGTAATTGTTGGGATATTTGCATTGGTGTGACGTGGCTGCCATATTTTTATATTTAACCTATTTCCACTTCTTCTTACCCTCCTTAGAATCAATCTTCTTCACCTTTTTCTTTCATCCACTTTCTTTCCCTTTCTTCAAGTTTATGTTATCTAGCTATTATGCCTATAAATAAGCCTCATCCATTGATCTAGTCTTGTACAACATCACTTGCTTCTACATATTGATGTGTAGGACCCCAAGATAATTGAGGTGTACATATAGGTTCTTTGGGGAGATACCCAACATTGTGGTCATGTTTTTAAATTTTGTGGTGTACTCCTACACACATTGCCCCTGTTTTTTCCTAAAGTAGTGCCATCATATATACTGGTCATATAGATACTCAATAGGTAAAAATTGTGACTTATGATGGTTTTGAATTCCTCCTAGTCACTATAGAATCTCCGTCCAACCTCAAGGGATCCATGTGGATTTCCCACCAGATCAGGTAATGGCCCTCTAATTTCAGCTAGGAAAATGAAATCTTATGTTATTCCTCTATATGATGAACACTAAAATAAACTTCTAATTGCTACAACAAGGGTTATTCACATATTCATCAGCCATCAATAGGGTTTTATGGATTTTTTCTTATTTTATATTGTTGGAAATACTATGATGGGGATGAATCAATATATCTCTTCAATTAGTCAATTTCAATTTCATAGATAATTAATTATCATTAGCATAAGGTAAACATAAACAAATTATCATTGTGTTGAGAAATTAGGGATTTTATTAAAATTTCTCTTATTGATAATTACTTGTCATTTACTTCATGCTTCTTTTCCTTATATATTATATTTGTTATATTATTATGTTCTTCATAAATTAAATTACCAAATACACAAGAGACACAATAGTTAGGCTTGTAAGCTAAGGCCAAAACCTCTCACTCTTTGAGAGGAAAACCTGCATCAAATACTTCTTATAGAGATTCCAATTGATGAATACCAAGACCATGAACCTTGACCTATTTCACCACTCCTAGAACAAGAGACGGTCATCCTTCTCCCTTGATTCTTCAATCTTCCTTATTCTGAGATCTTCTATTGCATGGAACTAAAACATGCCCACTATAGAATCATCTACACAATTTGGTATATCCCCAAAATGTGGCCTTGTTGAATTGCACATCATATATTCATACTATCACTAGCACTGAGCTGCATCATGATAATCACAACATGAATACACCACCGGACATTGTATCTAGAATCACCTAGGTCATTTACTGTGACAATACTTGAAACCGAGCATCACATTATTTGCACAGTAATGAGACCTTATGCAAACTACGATATAGACCAAAATTCTAACTGAGATCATCCATCTACATTTATGTGATGCCTCTCTATGGAGTTCCAAATTTATCTCACTGATCTCATCACAGAAACATCAGAGGTATGCCGAGGAGATTTTGCGGCTCCATTTGAACTACAATACTATAATTACCCATCCAAAAAATATTATTTGAGTAGTTTGCACAGAGATCACTGTGATATGAACTTCTTATTGTTCTATTCACCAAAAATTACAGAGATATGTCGAGGAGGATCACTATGGTAGATCCACACCTTATGTCTATTGAACCCATCCAAAATCTCAGAGATATATCTCAATGTAATTCCTCTTGAAACTTCAGAGGAGTTTGATCTTATTGACTGTGGAAATGCGAGGAGCCTTGTCTCCTTTATATAGTTCTACACCACTTTCACATGGAAGACTGTAAGCCTGCCCCTTCTCCCTTTCAGTTTGGAGTCAAGCTTTCAATCAACTGTACTACCCCTGAAGTTGATGCTACCTTATACTGTCAACTTGTTGGTAAACTTTTGTATCTAACCCATACCCATCCTAACCTTTTCTTTGTTGTTGGTCTTGTCGCCCGGTTTATGCACCAATCTAATGAAAGTCACTGGAAAGAAGCTAAAAGAATACTTCGATATATTTGAGGTACAGTTCAGTTTGAGATTCATTACAGTGAAGGAGCATCTCCCTTGTTGATTGGTTTCACTGATTCTGATTGGGCTGGTGACCCTGATGATCGGAAGTCCACTATAGGATATGTATTCACTCTTGGTTTAGGACCTATTACTTTGTCTTGTAAGAAACAAAGTGCCATCTCCCTTTCTTCAGTATAAGTAGAGTATCGAGGTGCAGTTGAAGCAAGCAAGGAAGCCATGTGGCTTCATCAGATCCTGTCTAAATTTGGTCCTCATCAGCAACATCCAACTACACTTTGGTGTGATAGTTAGAGTGCCATTCAGCTATGTAAATATCTATTTCAGCATCAGCATATGAAACACATTGAACTCCACATACACTTCATCAGAAAGCTCATTCATGATCGTGTTCTTGAATTGCAGTATTTTCCGACCAATGATCAAGTAGCCAATATATTTACGAAGGCTCTCATAGAAGCGAATTTTACCAAACTTCGATCCATGCTTGGAGTTCAGGAAAGTTGTCATTAACAGGGGATAGGCTCTAATGCCTCCTTCCTTCTCTTATTGTGTCACTTTTGTAAATCCTTCAATCCTATCCCAATTTTTTCTTAAGGGGGGATGTTATGATATTTCTTCACATAGGAAATAGGCTCCTTTTGTGTCACCTTTGTAAATCCTTCAATCCTATCCCAAGTTGTTCTTAAGGGGGGATGTTAGGATATTCTGACACGTAGGAAATAGTTAAGAATAACTTAGTCTAGTGTAGAGTTAGGTAAAGTCTGTTTCTTTACCATGTACATTTGTAACATATAATCTGACGGTCACGATTTGTAGTGACCCGACGGTTATCTCTCACCTCGGTATTAACGGCACTTGATCCGTGACTTAACATCCAATTGGTCCATGATCGCTATTTAAAGAGCATGGAGGGTCATTTTTCTGGTAACCGTTTATGAGAGAAACATATGTAACTTTTCTTTTTATATTAATAAATTCCCTGAAGTGGCTGTGTTGGCTCAGGGCATGGACCGTTTCCCTCTTTGAGGGTTTTAACCATGTGATTATACTGGTGTACTAATTTGTGATCTGTTTGTGAGCGGTGACCTTTGGTTCTTGATCTATGAAACTTACCTTCTAAATTCCTACAGTTTCCCCCGAATAGGTTATTTCTCAAGTTGTTGATTTATATTTTCTCTATTTTGTGAGTTGGTTTCATAAAAAACTACCACTCAAGGGGTTTGGATATTCTTGAACCACTTCCAGGTTACCAAACCTGCTAAAAAATTTCAAATGAATCCCCATACAATAGACACAAAACAAAACAATATTCACGTATTCATCTGCATAGCTTGAATCTTTATGAGGTTTAACAAATACACCCATAGATTAAAAAATAGTTTTTTTATTAAACATAAGGATAAACCCATCCCACAAAGATAAGGCATTTATCTTCATTTCAGAATCATGATGAACTCACAATTCCAAAGAGGAGCTACATAACTGGGAGATTATTGGTCTATGGAAGAAGGTAGAAATGCCTCAAGAGGGCCCTTGAAATATTGGCCCCTTAATTTGTAAAAACAAGAAGAAAACATAGATAGATCCCACTCCATTTTATACCTCAGACGTGACGGGAGTTAGGTAGCCCAATAATTTTCCAAACAAGATCCAAACCAAGGGATTGACTAGAGAAATATATCAACAATGAGACTAGACGACCATGAAAAATCCTAAACATTATAATTTTAGATAGATCTAGAGAGATGTGTGCAGGGAAGGGAGAGAGAGATCCCAAAGACAATAGTCCCTTGAATCTCTATGCACAGAAGGTGATTTCAATCCCAAGGTGCCAGTGTTATTTACTGGTCCCAAATCCATACTCCATTATCATTTCTCGATCGTAACTTTCCAAACCACCTATAATTGTGATACATACAATCTAACCCCTCAACCCTATTTTTGAATCTAAGCAGGTATAAAAAACAACACTCCAAAATTATAGAGCATGGCTTTATCCTCTTGCAAAAGCACCTCCAATAACTCTGCAAACTAGCTAGCACAAGTAAAGCCCAAACCTAGGCACTTCCTTAGTTCACGTCGCATGTAGCGACATACATAGGGATGTACATGTCACCCCAAGTATTTAATATCACGCTTTCTAAAACCACCTAGGGTGGTGGGAACGAATCCCTATTGGTCTCATATACCTATTATTCACCCCCATTAGGGACTAAATTTATTTATTTAAACATAAATTTAAAAAAAGAATAAGTAAAATTAATTGATAAAATAAAATTTCAAGTTACTTAGGATTCAATTTTGATATATTTTAAAATTTGTGACGGTACTATTTTTCCATGTTATGATTTCAATTAATTTGTAATTTTAATTCCAAATAAAATTTCAAAAGGTTTCCAACATCTTAATGTCGCATCTTATAGATCATCTCACTAGTTTGTTAGGGAATTTTTTCGATTTTTATTTCAATCATATTTTAAAATGGATCAATGGTTCATTAAGTCAATTCCAAATATTATGTAATGAGTCAATCCGAAAGATCTTCTTTGGGAGACTCTTGATGTTTCATCATTATGGAAATTTTAGGGGTTGAATTTTACCCATGTGCTAATTTTCCATGTTTGATCCAGGTGTATATTGGTGGCCACTCACATATTCAACCTAGATCTCTAGTCACATTCATCATTTTCCTTGTTTATAGCAACATTTACTATTTTTAGTAGTTTTTCAGGTCATGAACTTCCAAATCAATTTTTACCCCCTAAACGACATTTTTTTTAGGTTCATAGCAAGCCGATAGCCATTTGCAAGGCCCGTGGAAAATCCTGTAGTACTCGAAGAGATATTTCCAATTAGGTATCATATGCACCAAACAGAGATAACATGACCAAGTTATGACCCTGGGAAATTGCTGCCCAACTAACCCCAATGGGGCCCATAAAATCTTGGTTAGGTTTTTGGTTGTTTAGGGTTTTATCCTATTGTTCAATAATAAAAAGGCCCTTGAGCCTCATTGTAACGCAGTTCATAGGCATTTAGCTACCACATCTCTTCTCAAAGATAAGCTACAATCGCCCGAGCCAGTTTATTTCCATTTTGTCTGTAAGAATATTTTAGTTCTTTCATGTTAATGAAATGAAGTGTTACTTTTATTGCATCTATGTATTTATGGTTATATTTGTATTATTTTGCGTTCATGTATAATTTCGGAACAGTGGTATCAGAACGTTCTTCTCTTTCTCTATTTTTATTTGCATCTCCCCAACGAGGTCAAGGTATAAGGATTTAGGGCTTGAACTGTTTAAACCTTTTGCAAGACCAGCCTTGCAAAACCCGATGACTTCCCTATGGAAGAGGAAAAGAAAGACGAGGGATAAAGAGATACTTTCAAAATATTTCTCAAATAATACCTCGAGCGACATAGGAATGCGATGATGGACAAATTTTCCCAGATTCTTTGGCAGATGCCCACAGGCAATGCATATTCATTTGGCAGTCACTCAGGAGGCACCACTCCCTTCAAGGTACAAGTCAGCTTTGAAATTCCCATACTTTAAGCCCATATATATGCATATGTCGTAGATAGATGGTTAAATTTTTTGGAATGATATTTTTGAGTTCATGATTTTTTCAATAGGGAAAATAATACTTTTGCGCTACCCAAATCTACCCCCCACGTCAAGGACTAGTGGGAAACTTATTGCGAACAGAGGAACGAGAGAGAACCCTCACTATTTTCAATCATACCAACTTGGGATTATTTTCGAGATGCCGTCAAGGAACAATATTACCTTGTGGGGAGATATGAGGACAAGTAAAAAATTTGGACTACACTATTGTAGCAAAGGGATCAAGATGTGCAGGAGCTGACAAATTTGTTCCATATCCTACACACAAAGTTGGGTATCAAATATTCGAAGAAAAATTTGGTGCTCAAGTACCACTATTTTTTACACAAATAAACTCACGAGGAAATGGAGTTATTCGACATCTCCTCGCTTTGTGTAGCATAGCAATATGTTGCCAAGATCGAAAAAAAATTTAAATAGAAGAAGCAAGACTTTGGATCTACAAATTCGAAGCAAGGGAAAGTCACCCCCAAACCACAAAACAAAGGAAAAATCCAAGGAAGGCCGACCCAGGATAACCTGTCGAAGTCGTAAGCAAATAAAAACACCATGAAGACAAATAAAGACACAAAAAAGTTGTGTGAGTTCCATAAGAGCCCCAATCACAACACAAGTGAGTGACATTCGAAGCAGTCACTGGTGGTCGAGATGAAGGCTTCTAAATCAGTAGCATATTTTGACTCTGAGTTAGAACCCAATAAGGGGAATAACAAAGGGAAGAATATTATTGACACAGAGCCCAGTGCCACTATTTCCACCACAAAGATCCATAAGGATGAGCCCGAAGATCCAAAGAAGGGGGAGCGCCTCTTCCATTCCTGGATGTGGGTGAAGGGTTCTCCACTACAGTTCATTGTTGACAAAGGGAGCCAAAAGAACCTAATTTTAGTAGAGGTTGTGAAGCAGCAGGACCTACCAACCATAAAAACCCCTATCCGTACACCATTGGTTGGCTTCACCAGGGACAAGATCTCCACGCCAGCCAGAAGTTTCACCTTCCCTACAACATCAAGCCCTTCACAGATGAGGTACTGTGTGATGTTGCTCCTCTTGAAGTTTGTTATGTATTATTAGGCCAACCATAATTGTGAAAGTGGCATGTTTTGTATGATTCTAGGCCTCGCACTATTATTATTACTTTGGGAAATCAGTATTATAGGATACTGGAGGTAGCTCTGCCTATCACCATCTCTTTGATCACTACGAAGTGCAGTAAGATCATTTCCCAAATCGAGAAATTTGTTTTCCTTATGATTCACCCTTAGGGAAAGAAGAATATTATTGCCACGTTCTTCAAACAGTGATCTCCTATGTGGAAGTAGTAGATGGAAAAGGTCGTGGAGGAGTATAGCGACATCGTCACCTCACCGACAGAGGTACAGAGGTACCTCTATACTGTCAGGTCAAGCACTCCATCGATCTAACTCTGGATGTGGTGCTACCTAATGGACCGATCTATTGATGCACTATTCTAGAGAATGATGAAATCAAGAGGTAGATTCAGAAGCTTTTACATAAAGGGAACATCAAGCCGATTTCATCACCCTGTGGGAGCCCAATTGTGTTGGTAAAGAAGAAGGACGACACCTATAGAATTTGGGTTGAATAACGGGCGCTGAACAAGATCACATGACCAGAATAGTTATCCAATCCCATGGATTGATTACCTTTTTGACCATCTCAAGCGGGAAAAATGTTTTAGCAAGATTTACTTGAAGTCCAGATATCACCAGGTACCAATCGAACCCTCTGATGTGTGGAATATTTCCTTCAAATTCAAGGAGGGATTTTTCAAATGGTTGGTCATGCCTTTAGAGTTTACGAATGCTCCTAAAACCATCATGAGGTTGATGTATGATATCTTGATACCCTTCACCAACTCATTCATGGTCGTGTATTTATATGACATCCTAATCTTCAGCCAGAGTTGAGAAGAGCACCTCCACCATATTCGTCACGTCCTCGAAACCCTATGACAACACAAGTTGTGTGCCAATTTGGAGAAATGGACTTTTGGTATGACCCTGGTTCAATATATGGGGTAAATTATTGATGAGAGGGGTGTGCATGTGGACCCAACCAAGATACAAGTCATTCAGTATTGGCTAGCCCCAACTACTCTAACAGAGCTCTGCAACTTTCTAGGTCTTGCCAACATCTATCGCAGGTTCGTGTTGGAATTCTCTCATATCACTTAGCCTTTGATTCAAGTCACCAAGGGAGGAGAAAAATAAAATTTCCTTTGGGATGAATCCCAACAGAAGGCATTTTCCAAGTTAAATCATTGTCTCTTCTCTGCACCAGTGCTCACATTACCAAACCTACAACAACCATTTTAGATTGAAAGAGATGCCTCTGACTATGCGATTGGTGCATTAATCAGCAGGGGCATCCAGTGGCATATCACAGTGAGAGACTTTCAAACACATTCCAAAAGTATCCCACCTATGAAAAAGATATGTATTCCCTTTTGCAAGCCTGCCGACAATGGAAGCATTACATTTTGGGGAAGGAAATGGTCATCCACATAGAACACCGACCCATGCAATTCATACAGACACAAGGGAAGTTGTATAATGATCGCCATTATAAATGGTCAACATACCTACAATATTTCCATTTTAACATTAATTAAAATAAGCACAACACCAAAAATGTTGCAGACTACTTCAGCTGACCGTGAGTCATGGCGCTAACCATTGTGCTTGACTCTTGTGGGCACGAGACTTTAGGTTGGCTGAATCTTTACAATAGAAATCTAGAATTCAGCAACACATACCAGATGCCCCTAGAAGTCAAGCATGTTCCAAATTATCACCTCCAGGTTGCACTATTATGCCATCTAGGACACCTATGTGTTCCTTCAAGTGAGTGTGCCAAGATGTTTTGGGAGGTGCACTATAGTCAAGTCACTTGACATTTGGGGAAGAGAAAACAGTGGTAGTAATGCAGAAGTATTTTTATTGGTCGAACCTTTGACGGGATGTTTGGAAGTACATCAGATCCTATAGTGCATGCACCATTTCTAAACCAACCATTAAGAAGCAAGGCTTATATACTCCACTTCCTACTCCTAATCAACCTTGGGAATCCATCTTCATGGATTACATGTCGAGCTTTCCTTCTACTAAACATGGCAATGACTTTGTTTTCGTGGTCATCAGCATATTCTCTAATATGGCCATTATGGTGGCCTACAAGAAGAGTATCACACTAGAAACCACTGCTAATCTCTTCTTTGAACGAGTGTGGGCACACTTTGGGATCCCACAGTCCATTATATCAAATTGAGACAATAGTATCTGTTAGGGTCCTATAAGTATAGGATTCATAATTTGGAATTGACTTATGATAGTCTTGTAAAATATGTACATACCTTGCTTTCTGCAAGTTGTTTTCACATATTTTTTAAAAACTAAAAATAATAGAAAATCAAAAAGAGGGTAAAAGTCCTAAAAGAATGATCATAGGACTTTAAAAAAATATATAGACCCCAAAAGAAAAATACGAAAATAAAACATGAAAGTGTGCAAGTCCAAATGCCACTCCTTTTTAATTTTTCTAAATGATTATGGCAGAGTGTCAATAAATGCCATAATCCATGATGAGTTAAAATTTTTAAACTTGACTTGTCATGTTTTCAATTTCTATGTTTTAGATAGTGAATAAAGATTAGTCAGACAATTTAATCCTGACTAATCAGTAGATAGGTAGAGAATAATGAGGAGCTCATCAGTTTAATCTGAGCCCTCGGATGAAATAAGGTAGAATTAGATAGTTTATGTTTTCAAAAGAATAAAATGTTTCAAGGTTGCAAGCCGAAATGCACCTGCAAAAAGGAAGAAAAAGAAATGTTAGAGTAATGTTGGCTAGGTAGAAAGAAGTGGGAAAAATCATGTAATATTCATCACCGAGTAGAAAATCACTAATTTCCCTTCCCCTATAAGTCTTCAATATTCTATGCTTCCATTCAAAGAGGCTTAGAGAATTTCTCTAACTTCTGTTGGGACCGGACCCAAGGCTTAATGACTGGATAGTGGAAAATGTTGGATTCTTATGATAAACTCCCCTTTTACCATTATTTATTCCTCATTCATGCATTTAATTCATTTTTATGAGAAAAAACTCATGTTTTACTTAATGATACATAAAAGCCCATTTAAATAACTTCCTTCGTTCATAAAAATACAAAAAACATCAAAAAACACTTTATCCTAAGTAAATTGGTGAAATGATGAAATATTAAGCTATGCTTTTATTAATTCCACTTACTTGGTCATTTAGTGTATTTTGTGTATTCATTTTCCCCTTGTCATATTAACTTCTAACATATGCTATTAATTCCCTAAAAATACCTTATCCTATCTATATAATTCCCTTTATCTAAAATACCCCCCAAAACCCATTATTATAAATATTTTTGACCAAAGCTATTATCCACATGGTGAATTAAAATCCCAAATTATACCCCCTTTGGTCTAAAACTAACCTAAATCAAATACCCCACCCCCTATGGTTATAGACCTTTCCAAAAGTCTAAAACTATATAATAAAACTAAAAATGCAAATTTTCTTTTACTGCATATCTTATGTACTTCTAAAAAGCGCTATAACATTTCCCTACCCATCACATCTTATCGTAAGTGTTAAAGACATATTAAGTCTTTTAGAAAAGATTTAAACCCCCGCACCTTTGTAAATGCACTTACCTCCCCACATAAACTTAAGCCAAGGTTAAAGTGTGACCGTTTCCCTTTTCCCATTATATAAAATCTCACGTTTTATATAAAATTAACCCAAGGTTAAACCCTATAATCCCACTCCATGCACCCCCACTCACATACGTTTTAATCCCTTTTAACTACACATGAGCCCTGCTTATATATAACCTATTTGGATATAAAAATTTGGTTATAATGCATATAATACAAAGGTTTTATTACATTATCAATCGCCCAGCGCATATCAATAGAATACCCTGGTCCCACATACATTTTGACCGCACCTTCCCTTTTAATCTTGGCCCTTCGCTTCAACTTGTTAGATCTGACAGTGTAAAATGGATATCGCACTCGTAAACCAAACGTTTTCCCAAAGCCAAAATCAACGTGAAATGAGTTGTTTTCAATATTCCTCTTCTCGTAACATGGCGTGATTTCATTCAATTGTGTTTGTTTCACCAAATACATCTTACCACCATGAGCCAATGCGAAAACAACCGATGGTTTTCGCATTTGAAAATCCAAACTGCCTCCCACCTTTGATAAGACTGGCATTCAATGCATTATTGGTGATTAATTCCAAAATTTAAAAACCTTTGAAACATCATTTTGATTGTTTATTTGTGCATTCCAAACTAAAAAATAACTCTGCTCGACTGTATTGAAGCCGCCCGACTGTGTTTAAGCTCATGTTGAAAAATTTCCAATCAAGATTTGACCACAGATCTCTTGTTTGAAGACTATAAAAGCCATTTCTCTGCACCAAGACCCATCTGCGGGAACAAACAAAAGCTTCAGAAACCCTTTCAAGTGTCAAATTACCTGCAAATTGAGGTATTTTTCATCAGTTTAAAACCTTGCACAGTCAATTTTGAACCGTATTTAAGCAAAACAAGCTTTCAATTATAAAAATTCACTGTGGAAATTTCCCAAAAACACCCAAAACAAGCAAAACCCTGGCCAATTTTTTCCAGGAAACCTATTTCCGCTGTAAGCCTTCTTAAGCCAATTTACTCAGTTGTGTCCACTTAAAATCAATTTCAAAAAATAGAAAGGAGTTTGAAGCCCAAATATATCCTGAAAATGAATTTTTACAGTCCAAATTATTCAGAAAACCCTCATTTTCTATCTTAAACCAGTTTGCATATCTCATATACCTAATTGAGCAAAGATATCACTTGAATCTTATCCTTAGCTTATAAATTGATAAATTTATCCTCTGTTTTAAGAAAAAAACTCTTGCAAACAGTTTAATCTTGCATTAGTTATTCAAAAAATGACTTAGAAACAGATGACATCTAAAGCTGGGGGTTCTAAGCCTATTAAACCTGGTGGATCCAAGCCTTCCAAATCTAAAGCATCAAAATCCATCAAATCTACTCCTGCACTTACTGCTAAAACCACTGTGTCTATAAATCCACTTCAGCCACCAATACCTACTATATAAACCCTTCCATTGACTGGTATGGATTACAAGATTGCTGATCCTGTGGTAGAATTTAATCTATTGGAAATACACAATTGGTCTTATGATAAATACCTTGACCAAGATGAAATGCCTATTTGGGAAACTCACTGGCCCCAATATGTAGTTCCTTTGACTCATCCTAGACAAGATCTGGTTAGACTGTGTCAAAAGCATTATGAACCAGACCAAAGAGCTATTGTAAATGCAGACAAAGAGGTCCTTTTTACAATCATAGTAGAATCCATAAATAAAATGTTTCAATTGCCATCTGATCCTCATTTAGTCCCCCTTTCTATTGAATATTTAACCCAGTTGTACTTAAGCCTGGATTTTCCAAAGAAGTTTATGATATTTCAGGACTTTATGCCTTCCCATGTTGACATTCCTAAGTTTAACCCTCCTTATTCAACTACCAAATTTCCTGAAGGGTCAAGGCATATTATTTCCATGTTATATTTTATACTGGTATATTTCACAAATGGATTCACTGATGAATCCATTCTTGGCTTTCTATCCACTTTATCTCCAGGTCAACCCCCTGCACTCATTTTTTATTATACTAGTTTTATAGCAGACAGTATTCATCACCAGCTTACCAAACTACCCACTGAAGGGGTTTTCAGATACTCTTCCTACTTGTTTCATTTGTTTTTATTCTTCCAAGATGATAATTTTCATATTTCTTTGCAAAATATGGACTTGGATGGTAAGCCCTTGTCTATTGTCTTCTAGACTTCCTTGCTGAGGAAAGAAAACAATGAATTCACTTATATAGACTTCTCGAACCTTTTCCTCCATACATCAATGAATATTTTGTACAAAGCAGAACACCCGAGGGTCAATGAAGAAATGAAGAGGATATTACAACTATCATAACAAAGAAAAATGGGAGACTGGTTTCTTTATGAAAAACACATAGAGATAAAAAATTTTGGCTCAAACTTATTACCTTATATGTTGCCAAAATAAATGTGCATGAGAGTTTTTGCATTGGAATACATAAGGAAAATTCTAAATTATGACTCCATAAACTTCTTAGATGCCAGGAAAAAGACCCAATTCAAGCTTAAAAATCAAGTTCGGCCTTTCATCATAAATAACAGAGAAGCAGAAAGGGAAATCACCAAGATACTAACAGGGTTTAAATTTCTGGAGAGTTTTCCTTGGAACTATGATCCTCAAGGGATCTTGAGTAATCTAAGGGTTAAATGCAAACTTACACCATTTACACATGAAGCTAAGCCAAAAATTGAGAAATTTGAAAATCAGGTAGAATGGATAGAGAAAAGTCTGATAGATAACATAGTCAATGCAGAGCCAGTAGAAAAAATGGATACTACACAAGCTATGGCAGTTGAAAAACATCCTGAAACTTCAACAAAAAGACACAGAGATGAAGTAACTTATATAGCTGAGACCGCCATAGATACAAAATTCAAGTTGATTTACAATAAAAGGTCCAAATTAAATTCCATAGGGAAAGAAAAGGTAATTGTTGTTGAGGATACAAATGAGCCGGAGGTAAACAATGCTGAAGCCACAGTGATAATCAATGAGACTCTTGCAGAGATTGGAAAAGATCAAACAACAAGTAAAGATGATACCCAGATGATTGAGAAACAAAACATGGATGCTTCTTCCTCACAGACAGCTGAGGAAAAAGACCTAGATATAAAAGAAAAGTACAAGAAAATCAAGCAAAATAATGAAGAAATTAAGTCTGATATTTATTCTCAGTTTCTTAAGCAAAAAAAAGGGAATCAAAACAGGCTACTGACAGCCTTTAACTATTCCACAAATAAAATTATTATGTAATTTCTGCAACCAACTACTTCAACACCTAAGACATTGGCAAACTATAAAAAGGTTGAGTTTGAAGTAGATACTGAAAATGTGCATGAGCTAGACCAAATTGAATTCCACAGACATAGCTCTGAAATGTTATATTCAACTGTGGTGACAAAGGATATGACTGCTACTAAGTTGTAGAATACCATTATTAACATGCAGGATCAAATGAAGCTGGACAAAGGCTCTTTGTATGCTAAAGACCTAAGGATTAAAGCCTTAAAGGATTTGATTTTACAGGTGGGATATGATCCCTCAAATGTGCGGGCAGCTGAATTATTGATTAAGAAAAAGAATGAAGATATTGCAGCTTTGAGGAAATAGCTGAAGCTTTCTCAAAGTGAACACCCACAGACCAAATAAATACTTCAGGATCAAACGCAAAAAGAAGAAATGATGCAGTTGATCCTCAAACTAACTGCTCAGATTCAAGAAATGGAGACCCAAATGGATCAAATTGTTAAGGAGAAAGATACTGTGAATGAAACTAATTCTCCTATTATTCCTACAGTGATACCAGTGATTACCACAATTGTGGCTTCCACTTTGGGAGAAAAATTAGCACCTAAAGAGCCATTGGCAACTACAGTGCTAGTGTATTTAGCTACTACATAAGCCACAGATTCTTCCACAACACAGGTACAACAAACAAATGGGGCAGGTCAAATTGTGAAAGCTATGGATTAATTTTCCTTGAAAACTAATGAGATAAATAGCTTGAAAAATATGATTCAAAGTCTTGAAGCCACCAACAAAACAACATTGATAACTACTAAAAACTATGAGTAGAAGGCCATCAGACTTGAAGAAAAAATGAAGAATTTACAAAAGGAGTTAACATTTATTGAACAAATTTCCTACATCAAAAATCATCTTTGGACAAATATAATTGAGGCCATACATTCTCAATGGCCTTCAATTAAGGTCATATATGATCAGAGAGACTTACTGTTAGCAGCCCAAACTGATATTCAGAAAACCAAGGATGAGTTAGCTGATAAGCCATCACAGGATTTAAAACTCATCACTTTCTTGAACAGTAAGAACAGAGTAGAGTTGTAAGAGTTACAAGTATAGGACAAAACTGAAACAATATTACAAATCAAGAAGGTTATGACCAAGAGAAATTTGATGAACAACCTAGAGGAAAAATGTGAAGCTATGAACATTTCCATTAGTAATTTTTTGGAAAAATACACTATTTTGAGGCAGAAAGGCCTGACAGATATTCATGTCTTCAATGAAAAACTAATGGCCCAAAAATATTATGATAAGAAGATAAGGGAGTTTGCAAAAGAACAAGTCAACAAACCACTGCCACTAGGCACTCCTACAGGAAAGGTCATCCTTCAATATTTTGAAGACTTGTTTTTTCTACAACATGAGATTAGGCATATTTTTGTTTTCAAACCTACCTTTTCCAAGTACACAGATGCTGATGAGAAATTTATAAAGCTAAAAAATGTGAAAATTCCAAATGCAAAGCAATGGAAAGTATTCACAGATTTAATGTAACAGTGAAAAGGTAGAACAGTGAAGAAAAATCCACTAAAAATAGTCAAACAAAAACAGTGAAATAAAGAGACAGTCAGCTGATTTTTTTTTATTACAGTAAGACATATTTTTCAGCAGTAAAGAGTGAAATATCAGTCAAATTGTATCAGTGTTTAAATAAGTAGTTTTAAATAATATCAGAGGAAATTGCGTCAGCCATGTCAACTCAAACAAATATATTTCCTAAACAACCAGCAAGCAGGACAGCTATTCAATAAAAAGCTCCTTGTTGGATAAATTTGTTCTATATATTTTGGATAAGAGGATAGCTTGTTGATTTGTTAAGAAGTTGTCCCTCTTATTTTGTAAAGATATTTTATATTTCCTAAAGATATTCCTACATTTCTCTAGGATATTTGTAAACAACATTTTGTGTAAATACTTTTGTATTAGAAGTATTAAGTGTGGAATAAAATTTCTAAGATTACTATAGACTTTTGTTGATACATTGGAGGCTCTCATGTGTTGAATTAAATGTAGCAGAGTGGACAAAGCTAAAGTGGCATCATAATTCATGATTCTTGCAATAACTTGAAGAGTGAAGTACATCTCTTCTTGTCATTGTGTCTTTTCTAAGTTTCATGAATTTCATTATGTGTTTGATCTATCTTAATGTGTAACTAGGAATATTATTATAGGACTAGCCTTTTTCTCCCTATTTTTAAATAAGTTACCATTTAAATTTTTTCCTGTTGATTTTTGGTGTTAGTAATTCTTCATTGCTCCTACTCCCGTTTGACCCCTGCCTCCTTCTTCCATTTTCCGGATCAAAGGATCCTTCATTGCCATTTATCCCGATCATATCATTTCATGAAAAAAATTTCCCCAAATCTCTAAGGGTTATATACCTTGCCCTGAATACATTTGTACCCTTTTGGCCTTGCCTTCTAGTACTGCTATCTAGACTTAGACTCCATAGCCCAATGTAAAAGTAGATCTCTCCATAGTTTAATCCTAAGTGATTTTTACCCACCAAAACATTTAAAACAAAACCAATTGTTCTATCATAACTAGCCTAAAAACATA
The DNA here is from genome assembly GCA_034641835.2 of Pinus albicaulis. Classification (NCBI taxonomy): domain Eukaryota; kingdom Viridiplantae; phylum Streptophyta; class Pinopsida; order Pinales; family Pinaceae; genus Pinus; species Pinus albicaulis. Next base: position 258,671,693 of record CM076576.1, on the reverse strand, counting down.
AATCAAAACAAAGATGAATCTTAAAGAGAGAGCCCTCTCTGAATTCTAGGAAGGCTAGATCCTAGGATTTGAAGTAGGTTTGTGGTTACCCCTAGTGTTCTTTGACTAAAAATTTAAATCCCAGAACTTAAGAAATTACTAGGTTACTAACATATAAGCGACTCCCCTGGGGAACTAACCAATCTCCAGTCTTAAATTTAGTCTTAAAGGAAGATCTTTCATTTATATTTTTACTTTAAGATTATTTTTATGGGTTGTGGGTATTCAAAACAGTCATTCTGGCTTTTAGGAAAACCTTCTATACTAGGTCTAATCCGAATCCTAAGCCTGCAGTTATAGTAGATAACCTAGAACAGATTGGAAAAAGGAAATTTTTTTTGTCAATTTAGAGACTGAAGTACCATTAAGAAAAGCCAATTCTTTACCCAAAGAGTTAGTGAGTTTGAATGATATTGTTTTTTATCTGAATTTTGAAGATTCATTGTTTAAAACTAAATCTGAAACTGATTTGAAAAATACTGTGATAGATCCTATTTTCCTTTCATCTTTGAATGCAAAACAGAAAAATATTTCAGTAGGAACAAAGTCAAATAAATCTGAATATCAAAATACAGTTGAAAATATTAATGTTTCATTGATTAAAGATATCGATGAAGCTATTGAATTAGCTAATTTATTATCTTACATAAAACCTCCAGTTTCTCAATTGCATACAACAATAATACCAACAACAGATTCATCTTTATATGTTGCCACTTCATTTATAGATACCTCTGCAAGTTCATCTACAGACCATTTTATTCCCAAGTTGCCTTTGTAGCCTAGGATATTATTTCCCTCATCCACTCAATCCACTGCATCCACTACTTTGCAATCAGATTTTATAAGCACCACATGTTTATTTCCAAGAAATTCCATTTACATACCATCTTCATTTCCCAGTTCTTCAACTACATTTGTTAATTCATCAGCTACCATATCTATCACTGCCCCTATCATTACTGTTATACCTCCCAGCTCAGCAAAGCTTCAAGCCATGGCTGTTAGGTATGCTCCCCTTGTCTTACCCCAAAACCTCCATGATATGCCCCAGGATTACCAAAAAAATGTACCACTATTTGATGGCCCGTCATAATATACTGCTCAACAACATGTCACAAAAATGACAGACTACTATGAAATTTATGAAATTGATGAGTCAGATGTCCAAATGAGGTTATTTTCCCAAAGTTTGACAAGGGAAGTTAAAAAATGGTTCAAAAATTTAACTACTAGTAGTATAGCTGATTTAGCTGCATTTCATAGAATATTTTTAAATAAATGGGAAAAGAAAAAGAACCACCTTCAAATTTTGTCTGAATTTGATGCTTTGAAAAGATCTCCTACTTAGTCTGTCCAAGATTACTACACTAGGTATAACAATGTTTATAATTCTATTCCTGCAGCTCTTAAACCTACACCGTATTCTGTTCTGCTCAAATTCCCTGATGGATTTGATACGGATATGGCCTATCAATTGAGAGAAAGAGATGCCCAAACATTAGAATAGATGCAATTAAATGTTTTTAGTGTGGAAATTAACATTTTAGCTAAGAAAGCCAGACTTAGAAATGAAAGAAGAGTTACAATTAAAGAAGAAAGTTCAAACTCAGATGTTAAATTAGATTTCGTTGCTAAAACTTTAGAAAGGGTGGTAGCAAGATTAGATAATTTAGATAGAAAACCTCAAAGGGATAATCAACCTCAGATCAGAAATCCCAATTTCAGAAAAAATAATAACCCTAGAAAAGCTAAAGAAGCTGCTCCAGACTAAAACATTAGGCCCCCATTAAAAGAGAACTATGCTGAGAGTTCTCAAAATAATGATGAAGATGAGGATAACATCAATCTAATAATGGGGATATATGAAAACAACACCATTTTCCTCACTCACGAGGATCAAGAACTCTTTGAGCTTAAACAACTCAAAGTAGAATCTGGTGAATCCTTTGACTACAAACAGGGTTATGACTTTGCTATTAATGAAATTCACAGTCGGTATAACCTTATAAACAAGAAAATTAATGAATCTTCTACAAAAAAAATTCCCAAATTCAAAACAAGAAAAATGTAGAAGCCCCAAAAACAAAAGTTTTGCAAATTATCCGAAGGGAAAACAAACAAAATTCCAATCCTTCCAGTCCTAAAAAACCAACAAATCCCAATATTGTTTATATTACTGATGAAGTAGCTCAATCTTCCAAATATGCACCAAAATATAATACTACAAAAGCCTCAAATTCAGTAAAAACAACAATTCCTGATCCTAAAAAGAGTCATGCTGATTCTAAATCAGCAAATCATAAAACTGATAATACAAAAACAACTGCTGAAAATTCAAAGTTTGATAAAACATATACTGCTACACAAACTGTCCCTGAAAAAAGAATTAAAAACAAAAAAAGTCAAAAAACTCAGACAGAGAATATTAGAACAACTGAAGATAAAAGTACAACTGTTGAAATTCAAGAAAAACCCACTTAGATAATAGTTAAAAAATATGAATTACTTTAGATTTAAGTCTCAACCCTCATTCAACATTTAGACTGAAATAGCTAAGTAAAAAATACCAATTCCTTTAACTGAATTGGTAAAGAATGACTTATATAAATCAACAATTATTGAGACTTTGAATATAAATGATGGTGAAGATGCCATTAATTTGAATGATGAGCAACCAGAGTTGATCTTTAGCCCTGATGTAAATGGTAAGCATTCAGATGGATCAATCCCTCCTTTCTATGTCAGCCTTACTATGCATGATCATATTTTACAAAATGTTATGTTAGATTCAGGAGCTTCCCATAACTTAATGCCAAAAGCCATCATGGAAACTCTTAATCTAGAAATAACCAGACCTTATAAAGATTTGTTCTCATTTGATTCTAGCAAAGTTAAGTGCATAGGATTGATTAAAGACTTATGTGTGAATTTGGTTCAGTACCCTGGTAAGAGCATGGTTATGGATATTGTAGTAGCTGACATCCTGCCAAAGTATGGTATGCTTCTTTCTCGCTCATGGGGAGCAAAGTTGCAGGGATCTCTACAATTAGACATGAGCTATGCTACTATATCAGTATTTGGATAGCCAAAGAAACTTTATACAGAAACTTTAATGAAATTCATGGTCAGAAGTGCAGAAAGATCCATAAATTACCCCATTTATTCAACACCAAATGACCTTGATTCCTTCATTTTATGTAATTTTGATAACAATGAAATCCAAACAGAATTGATTGACATAAAGCCAAAACCAAAAAATGACAATATTTTTCATGAAGCCCTTTGGCACTTAGACTTTGATGGCTCTGTGAGCAAAACAGGAGCAGGAGCTGGAGTATGGATCACAAATATTGAAACCAGTCATTTAGAAGGACATGCCTTTAGACTCAACTTTAAATGTACAAACAACATGGCAGAGTATGAGGCACTTATCATAGGCCTCCAAATCATCAGAAATTTAGGAGGTAAAATAATTTCAATCATGGGAGATTCGTAATTGATCATTAAGCAAGTAAATGGAGATTATTTTGTTCATAATCCTAGATTAGCCAGATATAGAGATACAACAACTGATTTATGTGAAGATTTATTGGAATGTAAGTTTGCTAATATACCTAGAAAACAGAACATTCAAGCACATTTCTTGGCAACTTTTGCTAGCACATGTAACTTACGTTTTCAACCAACACATAGGTATACTGCTGAAGTTAAATATAGACCCATTGTCCCAGACAATGTCAAATACTGGCAAATTTTCTCTGAAGATGAACAGATTTACCATTTTTTGAGTAATGAGGGAGAATTTCAAAATTGTAAGATAGATTCAGACTGTAATATTTATTCAGATTTTAATTGTGAAATAGATAACGTATATGTACATAAATTTAGCAAACCAACTGTATTTACTCAATTTGACATAGATAACTTAGAGAAAGTAGATATAGAGGAAATCATTGAAGAAGAAATTGACATGTTAGATATAAAAGATAATTTTTTTCCTAAGGGTTTAACTCCTTTGGAGGACCTTTTTGATTCCAATGATGTGCCTAAAAAGCCAAAAATGGAACCAGTTAGGTTTGACATTGAAGAATGTAACAATGGGATAGAATTAAAACAAAAAAATGATTAAACTGTCAAAATCTTTACCTCCTCAAGGAAAATAAAAATACATAGAACTTTTAAAGCAATATCAAGATGTCTTTGCATGGAGTTATGAAGATCTCAAAGCTTATGGCACAAACATAATTCAACGCAAGATTCCTATAAAAGATGACCAGAAACCATTTAAACAAAAATTGAGGAGGATTATTCCTCTATTATTACCTTTGATAGAAAAGGAAGTTAAACACATGTATGATGCCCAAATCATTACACCAATCAGATATTCTAATTGGGTTTCTAACTTATTACCTACGAGAAAGAAAACAGGTGAAATCAGATTATGTGTAGACTTTAGGAATCTCAATAAAGTATCTTTTAAGGATAATTACCCTTTACCAAAGATGGATCATATTTTACAAAGGCTATTTGGATCTTCCAGGATTTCTTTATTGGATGGTTTTTCAGGATACAACCAGATTCTTGTCCAAAAGGAAGACCAAGCTAAAATAGCTTTTACCACTCCTTGTGGCACTTTCATGTATGTGAAAATGCCTTTTGGTTTGATGAATGTTGGAGCTACCTTTCAGAGAGCTATGGACATAGCCTTTTCTAAGGAAATACATAACTTCTTGGTTATTTATCTAGATGATATTATTGTTTTTTCTAAGTCAGATAATGAACACTTCGATCATTTGAGACAAGTTTTTATTAAATGTAGAAAATTTGGTATATCTTTAAATCCTAAGAAGAGTATTTTTGGATTAGAGAAAGGTAAGTTACTAGGACACATAATTTCAAAGGAAGGTATTAGGATAGATCCTGCAAGAATAGAGGCCATTCTGAACATTCATCCACCTAGAAATATCAAACAGTTACAAGCATTTTTAGGTAAAATCAATTTTTTAAGGAGATTTATTTCTAACTTAGTAGAAATCATCAGAGAACTGAATAACATGCTTAAAAAGGACTCATTTTTAAAATGGAAAGTTGAAGAAAAACAATCATTTGACTCTATTAAACAAGCTTTAACTAAAATTCCAGTATTAATCAGTCCAGATTTCAAAAAAGACTTTATAATTTTTTCATTTGCCTCAGAGCATACCATTGCTGCAGTTCTACTGCAAAAAAATGATCAAGGTTTTGAACATCATATAGCCTTTTTTAGTAAGACCCTTAGAGATGCACCTCTGAAATATAACATAATGGAGAAACAAGATTTAGCCTTGGTTAAAGCCATAAAATATTTCAGAGTTTACATTCTTTACTCCCACATTATTTCCTATGTCCCTAATTCTGTAGTAAAAGAAATTCTTACTCAGGATGGTCCTGATGGAAGAAGAGGAAAGTGGATTGCCACTATCCTACAATATGACATAGATATTAAACCAAATTAACTCATTAAAGGATAAGGATTAGCCAGATTAATGGCTGAATCCAATTGCAATGCATTACATATAAATTTTATTGCTCAGGTTGATAACCTGGAAGAGATGGTGACTCCATTGATCAGTGAAGCCTTTCTAGATTCACCATGGTACTCATATATTATCTTTGTACTTACACACTTACAAGCTTCTCCTAGATTAACAAGGAATAAAGTCAGATTCATTAAACTTAAAGCAATGATATTTTGTATTTTGGATAATGTGCTTTTTTGGAAAGAACAAAGTGGGATATTACTGAATTGTTTACTAAAATCAGAAGCTGACAAAATTATTGAAGAATTTCATGCATGTGATTGTGGAGGACACTTATATTGGAAAAGTACTGTGGATAATATCCTTTGAGCTGGTTTTTACTGGCCTACCTTATTTTCTGATGTGAAAAAAATTGTTACTTCATGTCATAAATGTCATATTTTTGAAGGAAAAAAGATGTTGTTACCTTTACCCCTAAAGCCTATTTCTACTGAAATTCCATTTCAACAATGGGGTTTAGACTTCATTGGGAAAATTCACCCTCCATCCTCTGGCCAACATAAGTGGATTTTGAATGCCACAGATTACTTTACTAAGTGGATTGAAGCCATTCCTACCAGACAAGCCACTGACTCAGTCATTATCTCTTTCATAGAAAACAACCTTTTATCTAGATTTGGATGCCCATAGAAAATAATTACTGATAATGCAACAACATTTAAATCTAAGAAAATGATTGCCTTCTGTCACAAGTACCATATTACCCTAGGCCACTCTACTGCTTATTACCCTTAGGGTAATGGCCTAGCTTAATCTTCAAACAAAAGCCTTGTGAATATCATTAAAAAACTACTTGAAGACAACAAGAAAACTTGGAATAAAAAAGTTAGTCTATGCCTTATGGGAAGATAGACTTACTACCAAAAATTCAATTGGAACCTCTCCTTACCAAATTGTATATGGGATGGATGCAGTTTTACCATCATCATCAGGTGTTCCAGTAATGAAGATCATTCAAGAATCACAAGTGGAGCTAAATGATATACAAAGAATTATAAATCAAACAATTCATCTACAACAAACAAGGGAAGAACTCTACGAAAAATCTCAAGTCATTAAAGATAAAATCAAGAAATTTTTTGACAAAAGAAGTAAAGAAAATGACTTCTTCATTGGAGATAAAGTATTAAAATGGGATTCCATGAGAGAAGAAAAAGGCAAACATGGAAAGTTTGACTTTCTTTGTAAAGGGCCTTATATAATTTATGGATATAGGGGTAACAATGCTTTCTTCATAAAAGATTTGGATGGAACAGATATTTAAGAAGGACCAGTTAATGGTAGAATGCTCAAACACTACTATTCTTCTGAGTTAACGAATAGTTAGTCCCAGTTAATTTTCTCATCATTCTAAATATCCATTGAAGTTTTAGTTTGGATTGGATATTTTCTTTCCAAAGTTGAAGCCCGAAGAGAAGGCCCTAAGCTTTGAAGAGTAAAATGTCATAAATATGAGTGTTTGCAGAAAACAAAAGATAACTACTGGATCATCAAGGTCAAAATTGAAGGCTATTAGTCTTAGAGTTCTTGACATTTCACTAGGAAATGCCATCCCCATGTGAAGCCGTTGTTAGGGTCCTATAAGTATAGGATTCATAATTTCGAATTGAATTATGATAGTCTTGTAAAATATGTACATACCTTGCTTTTTTCAAGTTGTTTTCCCATATTTTGTAAAAACTCAAAAAAAATAGAAATTCAAAAAGAGAGTAAAATTCCTAAAAGAAAGTTCAAAGGACTTAAAAAAAATATATAGACCCCAAAAGAAAAAGATGAAAATAAAACATGAAAGTGTGCAAGTCCAAATTCCACTCCTTTTTACTTTTTCTAAATGATTATGGCAGAGTGTCAATAAATGCCATAATCCATGATGAGTTAAAATGTTTAAACTTGACTTGTCATGTTTTCAATTTCTATGTTTTAGATAGTGAATAAAGATTAGTCAGAAAATTTAATCTTGACTAATCAGTAGATAGGTAGAGAATAATGAAGAGCTCATTAGTTTAATCTAAGCCCTCAGATGAAATAAGGTAGAATTAGATAGTTTGTGTTTTCAAAAGAATAAAATGTTTCAAGGTTGCAAGCCTAAATGCACCTGCAGAAAGGAAGAAAAAAAAATGTTAGATTAATGTTGGGTAGGTAGAAAGAAGTGGGAAAAATCATGTAATATTCATCACCGGGTAGAAAATCACTAATTTCCCTTCCCCTATAAGACTTCAATATTCTACGCCTCCAGTCAAAGAGGCTCAGAGCATTTCTCTGACTTATGTTGGGACCAGACCCAAGGCTTAGTGACTGGATAGTGAAAAATGTTGGATTCTTATGATAAACTCCCCTTTTACCATTATTTATCCCTCATTCATGCATTTAATTCATTTTCATAAGAAAAAGCTCCTATTTTACTTAATGATACATAAAATCCCATTTAAATAACTTCCTTCATTCATAAAAATACAAAAACCCTCAAAAAACACTTTATCCTAAGTAAATTTGTGAAATGATGAAATATTAAGCTATGCTTTTATTAATTCTATTTACTTGGTCATTTAGTGTATTTTTGTGTATTCATTTTCCCCTTGTCATATTAACTTCTAACTTATGCTATTAATTCCCTAAAAATATCTTATCCTATCTATATAATTCCCTTTATCTAAAATACCCCCCAAAACCGATTATTATAAAGATTTTTGACTAAAGCTATTATCCACATGGTGAATTAAAATCCCAAATTATACCCCCTTTCTTCTAAAACTAACCTAAATCAAATACCTCGCCCCCTATGATTATAGACCTTTCCAAGAATCTAAAACTATATAATAAAACTAAAAATGCAAATTGGCTTTTACTGCATATCTTATGTACTTCTAAAAAGCGCTATAACATTTCCCTACCCATCACATTTTATCCTAAGTGTTAAAGACATATTAAGTGTTTTATAAAAGATTTAAACCCCCGCGCCTTTGCAAATGCACTTACCTCCCCGCATAAACTTAAGCCAAGGTTAAAGTGTGACCGTTTCCCTTTTCCCATTATATAAAACCTCACGTTTTATATAAAATTAACCCAAGGTTAAACCCTATAATCCCGCTCCATGCGCCCCCACTCACATATGTTTTAATCCCTTTTAACTACACATGAGCCTTGCTTATATATAACATATTCCGATATAAAACTTTGGTTATAATGCATATAATACAAAGGTTTTATTACATTATCAATCGCCTAGTGCATTTCAATAGAATACCCTAGTCCCACATAAATTTTTACCGCACCTTCCCTTTTAATATTGGCCCTTCACTTCAACTTGTTAGATTTGACAGTTTAAAATCGATATCGCGCTAGTAAACCAAGTGTTTGCCCAAAGCCAAAATCAATGTGAAATGAGTTGTTTTCAATATTCCGCTTCCTGTGACGTGGCACGATTTCATTCGATCGTGTGTGTTTCACCAAATACAGCTTACCACCATGAGTCAATGCGAAAACCACTGATGGTTTTTGCATTTGAAAATCCAAACTGCCTCCCGCCTTTGATAAGACTGGCATTCAATGAATTAATGGTGATTAATTACAAAAGTTAAAAACCTTTAAAACATCATTTTGATTGTTTATTCGTGTATTCCAAACTGAAAAAGAACTTTGCCCGACTGAATTGAAGCTTCCTGACTATGTTTAAGCCCATGCTGATAAATTTCCAGTCCAGATCTGACCACAAATCTCCTGTTTGAAGGCTATAAAAGCCATTTATCTACACCAAGCCCTGTCCGCAGGAACAAACAAAAGCTTTAGAAACCCTTTCAAGTGTCAAATTACCTGCAAATTGAAGTATTTTTCATCAGTTTAAAACCCTACACAGTCAATTTTGAACCGTCTTTAAGAAAAAAAAGCTTTCAATTATAAAAATTGACTGTGGAAATTGCCTAAAAATGCCCAAAACAAGCCAAACCCTGGCCAATTTTTTCCAGGAAACCTTATTTCCACTGTAAGCCTTTTTAAGCCAATTTACTTAGTTATGTCCTCTTAAAATCAATTTCAAAAAACAGAGAGGAGGTTGAAGCCCAAATATATCCTGAAAACGCCTTTTTACAGTCAAATTATTCAGAAAACCCTCGTTTTCTGTCTTAAACCAGTTTTTATATCTCGGATACCTAATTGAGCAAAGATATCACTTGATTAGCTTATAAATTGATAAATGTATCCTCTGTTTAAAGAAAAAAACTCTTGCAAATAGTTTAAGCTTGCATTATTTATTAAAAAAATGACTAAGAAACAGATGACATCTAAAGCTGGGGATTCTAAGCCTATTAAACCTGGTGAATCCAAGCTGTTAGCCACCTATAAATTTTTTTCAAGCAAATAGGTGGCTAAATATGTTCTAAGTCTTCAAGAGAAACATTTCCCTTGAAAATATTTCATCCTTGAAGCCTCCATGTGTCTTTTTCCCTTTGACAAAATCTTCATTGCTATTTCCATTGAAAACCGGCTGTTCTACTGGGAAGAAAATGCTCAAAAAGCTCTCCATCTGCTCCATTTTATCCGTTTAAAATCCTCATTTTTCACCCCTATTCTCCTCACAAAAGTCCTCCAAAATCCCTTCATTGACCCTCCATTTCATCTTAAAACCCTATTTAAACCTTAAAGCTCCCTTTATCTGGTTTAAAAACCCCCTCTTTCCTCTACTAGAGCCCCTCATTTGGTCTAAAAAAGCACTAAATTTGGCCTAAAAATACCCTATTTTACTCTTTATCAGGCTTAAGCCCCCAAAGGCTTATATGTTGTAGCACCTCTCCTCATACACCCCTAGCCCCACAATCGGGCGCTAAAAAATCCAAAAACCCTTTAAAAAGGCCTATAAAACAATTTCTTTGCTCTATTTAAGTTTTAAGAACCTTAGGGCTTATTCTCTCTAACCCCTCACCTCCATGTAACCTAAAACTCTGTGATCGAACGCTAAAAAGGTTTAAAAACCTTTCAAAATATTTTTTTCCCTTTGTTTTCACATTTACGACAGTTATGGTTTGGATTAATGAGGACCGTCGATCTCCATGGATCGACGGCCTTCAGGCGATCCAATTCTCATTCACTCATCCAGCACTATCGCTCCATCTGTTACATCATGACCGTTCACCCATTCAGATCCGACGTTCAGCAAGAAACTTGATGGCCACTGTCACCTGTGCGTCTTACCGTTGATCGCGCTAAAGCTGCACCGTCAGATCTCTCCGCCCGTAATCCAATGGTTGAAACACATATCGCGTAAGTTTTGCATCTGAACGTTAATGTTTTAAAATTGCGTGATACAGGCGGTTTTGTTCTACCACGTGGCGCGCAATGAGTGGAATCGCACAGAGTTTTCGAAAACCATTTACCGCTTACGACCCCACGTGAAAACTGCTTCCGGTTTCCGCTTACCACCATCCTCCATAATGTATTTCTGTTTTAATCGCAGTCGTTCATCAAACTAATTTAACAGCCCAAATTCAATCTTACCTCTGCCCATTTTCCATTCACTTATTCTCCAGACCAATCTCATCCACCGATCTCAGCCATTGGTTTCCTCAATCCGACGGCTCACGTTTGATCTTACCTCCATTCATCGTCCATCCGTCTAACCTTCCAAACAACCCCATCGTGCAATATTAACCGTAGATCATCGGGGATTATTCTAATCGGACGGTATAAGACCCACATCACCCCAGACCTTCATTAGACTGTTTTTCCTCCACTCCACATGGTTTTCCTTCGGTTTTTTCCTGCATCCACTATTTTCTTCACTGTGCCAACTTTTCCTCGGCCCTCCAGAGCATCCATCTTCCCTCCCACATGGGTTTCTTAACATGTTGATCGTGTTTTTGCAGGTTTTTAAGGGATGTGAACCCACCCTGCCTCGCAGTCACAGATAGCATTTTTTAGAGTGCAGAGCTCTATTTTCAGAGCTGAAGATTGCAGGGAAGAATCCTAAAGAGGTTAACAACACGATTTTGTCAAAGAACATGGCTATAAAACCCTAATCTGAAACCTCCAGCACCATTAAACCTGCACATGCAACAGAAACAGTCAAAAGAAGCAGAAAAGAGTATCAGAGGACGGATGAAGGGATTTAAGGCTCCTTATTAAATATTTAATGCCTATAATCCAATGTTTAAAGCTCAGAGACTCAGATGAAGACCATAAAGGTGATTAAGAGGCTTAGTGAAGCCTAAAACACATGAAACAAGCCATATCTATGTTTTAATATCAGCAGAACACTTTTTCTCCAAAAAGGAATAGCTACATCACTTCTACCATCTTCCATCGAACACCAGAACCATTATTACATAGACAGGGGCCTTAAAAAAACTGTTAGGACAACAGTTATGGAAGTATGGGAGACCTTGCAGATCTTCTAGCCACATTGCTTCTTTCAGAAGGTAAAACAGAGTACCATGGAGCCAGAGGACCTCAAAGAACATATCTAAAGCCATGGTCAATCTGACAAAAACTTCTAAACCAGACTACAGGGTACACACAGTTCATGAAGAGCCATTGTGCAGATTGGGCACTTGAACTTCCTCCACTCTGTCTTAATGAATCAATTAAGTTTACATCTACTACTACTACTACTCATTCTCCTATAAGAACTCCTGAAGAAATACATTGTAAAAGGTGGTTGGTTGTAGGGATTCATTCGACTATTAGAACTGTTATTGGGGGAAGTAGCTTATTAGTTTGTAATTTAGTAGGCTATCAAGATAAGTTTGGAATGTAAAGAGCCATTGAGCTCGAAGTATGTGATTGGTTTTGCATATCAATTGAACAAGCAAATTTCACAGGATCCTGGTCTATATTACGGGTGATTTTTTCCTTAATATGATTGTCTCATTTCATGCTTTCCACACTGTCCATTATTCTCTGATAAGAATCAGTAATCTGGCTTAGGATATACTGCTTTAAAGTACCCTAATGTTTCCTACTCTTCTTATCTTTGATGTTTTCTGCTGACTATATATCTAAGAGCAAATTCATGATAATTTAACCAGTATAGAAGTTGGCTGGTCCATGCTTACTGATGTATAAATTTGGGGTTTGTTTCCTTAGATGTTCTGGTTTGGTTTTAGCTGAAAGAATTGGGATACTGGGGATTTAGAGTTAGCCTTGTCCGCTAGGGTCTTTTTCCAACAGCTAGCCTTACTAAGATCTCTTTGAGTTAGTGTCAAAATCATTGAAGGTTAAAAGTCCTTCTCTGATCTTAGGCCTTTCTCTCTGTTACATCTTAAATGTTTTCTACCATTCTAAAAGTGGTTATGAAGACTGTTGGATTTTTTTTCCTGGAGAATATGCTGAAAGTAGGTCTGGATTTAAATGACATTTGACCTTATCTTAAGCTACCCTTTGTGTCTTTAATGAAAGTTTCCTTTGAAGTATGTCAAAAGCAAGCCTGGATTTAAATGACATTTGACCTGATCTTAGATTGCACTTTGGTTTCTTTCTTTCACCCATTCTTAATGTTCCATTGCACCATCTATCTAAAAAATCCTTTGGTATATATGACTTTCCCTATGAAAATCCTTGGATAGTTGTTATGCAAGTAATCCCCTTTCATGACTCCATAGCCCAAATGGATTAACCTTTCTCTTGACCTATCTTCCCATGCTGAAACATCCTTCTATTTAGTTCCTTCTTTACTTCCATAACCTTCTCAGTTAATGATCTCCAACCAAACAAACAAATCAAAACAAACCCTTGTGCTTCATACCTAGCCTAATACCTCATTTTTTGAGCCTTAAAGATATATCATTCTTTGATCTATCGAGAGATCCCTCTCTGGATCCAAGAGGGCTAGATCTTAGGATCCCAAAATGGTTTGATGTTGTCTTATCTTTTGGTCTTTCCAATCTGGCCAAAACATAGGAACCACAGCATAATGGAGACTCCACTGGGGACTTTGAGTCAAAACACTCCTTGAACATCTCTAAGGGCTCAAAGAAGACCAATTAGCCTTATATTGGTATTCAATTGCTGATGGTGAATAGCAGCCTGCCTCAAACATTCAAATTCATCCACCTGGTGACTCCACAATTCCTAATAGACCTAAAGACTCCACTGGAGGAAGAACCTAAAATATGTCTAGACCTCATAGAAGGATAGAACATTTAGGCTAGATTTGGTTTAAATAATTCATTATTTTTATCTACCACTATGTTCTATCCTACTTTAAGCCTGATCAAGTGTACAAATATGAGACCCACATTGATTATGGGAAAGATCTCAAGCCTCAGTCTTCAGACCATGAGTAGACCTATACACCTATGAAAAGACCAGTGAAACAAGAGCCTCATGTTGTATCTCTTACCCCTAATGAAACTTCAAGCAGTCATAGTTCTCTTGTTACATTGCCTACACCCACAAAGGTCATAGAAAGATATAAGCCTCTGGTTTTGCCTCTCATCTTCCAACCCCTTCCTACAGGACTCACAAATAATTTGCCCCTTTTTGATGGAGAGAATTCAAATATCACTACTGGGCAGCATGTTCAAAAGCTTGAGGAATTACTTGACTTATATGAAATAGAAGAAGATGATGTGCGCATTATAATTTTTTCCTTGTCATTACAAGGAAATGTTAAGAGTTGGTTTAAAAACCTTCCAGCTGCAAGCATCATCAATTTCCAGCAGTTTGCTCAAGTTTTCCTTGATAAATGGTTAGTCCCAGAAAATGTCTTCCTCATCCTAGAAGAGTACCAGAATTTGAGAAGACAACCAGGAGAGACAGTACAAAACTTTTCAGCTAGGTTCAATAAGGTATACAATGCAATACCTGCTAACATAAAACCACCATTGGGATGGGCCCTATTGCACTATCCAAGTTCTTTTAACCCTGAGGTGGAATTCCATATAAGAGAAAGAGAGCCTTCAAGCCTGGAGGAAATGCAGAGCATAGAAATTACTGTCGAATACAACCTGTGGTGCAAGGAGGAAAGATTGAAAGCAATAAGGAAGGACCAAGCAAAGCAAAAAGGGCATATCTCTTTATAAAACAAGCTGGAAAGATTGATAGAGACAGCCAACACCTTGCTAAACATAGAGGAGGAAGAATATGAGGTTGAAACTAGAAATGATGATTGGAAAATTCCTCCATCTTGTCCTCAGGAAAAAAAAACAAGATCACTGCAAGACATAAGCAACATGCAAAGCATGAATGATGAACAAGATTTTAAATCAGAAGATGAACTTGCAGATTATTTTGAAGAAAGACTTGCTAAGAATCCAATGGATATGATGGGTAACATTGCATATAATTATGATTTCTCTAATGTTGATCTGTCTGATGATAATTTTTTCCAAAGGGAAACTAAGCTTGCAGGACCATCATCAGTAGATTCATCGGAGGAAGATCAGGGCTAGAAACTTTGGGAAATCAATGAGCCAATGTAGGCTATATATGATACTGATGAGGAAAGTGTTGAAAGCCTGAGAGCAGATGAAGATTCAATGAATCTTCACTATGTTATATATCATATCATCAGTAATGATTTCCATGAAGATGGAATTCAACAACTTTCTAGTTCAGAGGATGAGGAAGAAAGCAATGAAGAAACTCTTGAGCAAGTTGAATGTACTGAACCTTCTCCTGAAAGGGATGAGGTAATCAAAGAGACACCTTCTCAAGAATATGTCAGTATTTTCACAGAGCTCAGCTCACCACAACAACATATCTCAGAGCTACAAGAGGACAGCCCTGCAATATATGATGAGTCCTCCAGTTCAGAAAGTGATGAAGATGAGGAAGAGTTTCTTTCTCAAAAGAATCTTTTCTTTGATCTAGTGGAAGGGGAAGCAATCTTGGTTGAAAACCACTTGTCAAATACTCACAACCAGGTATCATTTCATGATCCTTATGTTCATTTCCTACAAACATTTGAAGAAGGATCAAAGGTCATCAAGAGAAACTTGTTGCAGGCAACAAGAAATATTTTAAAAGCTACTGTTTAAAAACAATGAGAATGGAAGTGGCCCTGCCTATCCAGCATGCTCAAAGAATTGAGAAGAAAATACCAGTCATGGGATCGTCTAATTGACTGGATGTATTGGAAAGAGATTTTGTAAGCTAGACATGTAAATATTTCAAGTTAGAGTAGGGTAGGTAGGAAATCTCAATAAAGCTCAGCCTCTGAGCATTTAGTTAGTTGTTTTTAATTTCTGAAAAATTCAGTTCATGTGCAGCTGTCTTTATGACATGGACCCATAGCAAACCAGATAGTCTAATCCTGGTTTGACTGTTCTTTAAATTTTTGTTTTAGAATGTAGAGAAAGAAATCTTCTAGATAGTTTAATCCTAGCAGATATTAGTGTAGGTAGAGAAGCTATGAGGCCAATTGTTTAATCTAGTCTCATGCAGTAACAAGGGTAGTAGTAGAATAGGTTTATTTTCCTATTTGTAAAAATTTGACGATGTAAAAGTTCTGCAAGTCTAAATGCACCTTGAGGATAAAGTGCTAGGACAATAGGATGGGTAGGTCATTTGTTTGGGAGAATGTTTTCTACTGACATGATGTCTTCATGATTTGTGGTAGCTGATTAAAGAAAAGAAGAGGTGTGTCAAGTACTAGGCATCTAGCCTACTTCCAAAGATTATTTTCTGAGGTTCTTGACACCTTCAAGAAGATTCCATCCCCATGTGGAGCCACTGTTAACCACTTATAAATTTTTTTCAAGCAAACAGGTGGCTAAATATGTTATGAGTCTTCAAGAGAAACATTTCCCTTGAAAATATTTCATCCTTGAAGCCTCCATGTGTCTTTTTCCTTTTGAAGAAATCTTCACTATTGTTTCCATTAAAAACAGGTTGTTCTGCTGGGAAGAAAATGCTCAAAAAGGTCTCCATCTGCTCCATTTTATCCCTTTAAAATCCTCATTTTTCACCCCTATTATCCTCACAAAATTCCTCCAAAATCCCTTCACTGACCCTCCATTTCATCTTCAAACCATGTTTAAACCTTAAAGCTCCCTTTATCTGGTTTAAAAACCCCCTCTTTCCTCTACAGGAACCCCTCATTTGGCCTAAAAAAGCACTAAATTTGGCCTAAACATACACTATTTTACTCTTTATCAGGCTTAAACCCCCAAGGGCTTATATGCCATAGCACCTCTCCTCATACACCCTTAGCCCCGCAATCGGGCGCTAAAAAATCCAAAAACACTTTAAAAAGCCCTATAAAACACTTTCTCTGCTCTATTTAAGTTTTAAGCCCCTCGGGGCTTATTCTCTCTAACCCCCACCCCCCCTCCATGTAGCCTAAAACTCTATGATCAAACACTAAAAAGGTTTTAAAACCTTTTAAAATGTTTTTTCCCTTTTTTTTCATCATTTCCGATGGTTATGGTTTGGATTAATGAGGACTGTCGATCTCCACAGATCGGCGGCCTTCAGGCGATCCAATTCCCATTCACTCATCCAGCATTTCTACTCCATCTGTTACATCGTGACTGTTCACCCATTCAGATCTGACGGTCAGCAATAAACCCGATGGTCGCTGTCACCCATGCATCTTACTGTTGATCATGCTAAAGCTGCACCGTCAGATATCTCCGCCCGTAATCCAACGGTTTAAACGCATATTGCGTAAGTTTTGCATATGGATGTTAATGTTTTAAAATTGTGCGATACAAGCGGTTTTGTTCTATCACATGGCACGCGATGAGTGGAATCATGTAGATTTTCTGAAAACTGTTTACCTCTTATGACCCTGCGCGAAATCCGCTGCCGGTTTCCTCTTACCACCATCCTTCGCAGTGTATTTCTTGTTTAATCACAACCATTCATCAAACTGATTTAATGGCCCAGATTCAATCTTACCTCCGCCCATTGTCCATTCACTTATTCTCCCGACCAATCTCATATACCAATCTCAGCCATTGATTTCTTTAATCCAACAGCTCACGTTTGATCTTACCTCCATTCATCATCCATCCGTCTAACCTTCCAAAAAACCCCATCATGCATTATTAACCATAGATTGCTGGGGATTATTATAATCGGACGGTCTAAAACCCACATCACCCCAGACCTTCGTCAGACTGTTTTTCCTCCACTCCACATGGTTTTCCTCCGTTTTTTGCTTTCATCCACTATTTTCTTCATCACGCCAACTTTTCCTCGGCCCTCCAGAGCATCCATCTTCCCTCCCACATGGGTTTCTTAACATGGTGATCGTTTTTTTGCAGGTTTTTAAGGGATGTGAACCCACTCCGCCTCACAATCACATACAATGTTTTTTAGAGTGTAGAGCTCTATTTTCAGAGCCAAAGATTGCAGGGAAGAGTCCTGAAGAGGTTAATAGGATGATTTTATCAAAGAAAATGGCTATAAAACCCTGATCCGAAACCTCCAGCGCCATTAAACCTGCACATGCACCAGAAACAGTCAGCAGAAGCAGAAAAGAGTATCAGAGGACAGATTAAGGGATTTAAGGCTCTTTATTAAAGATTTAACGCCTATAATCCAATGTTTAAAGCTCAGAGACACAGATGAAGACCATAAAGGTGATTAAGAGGCTTAATGAAGCCTAAAACACATGAAACAAGCCATATCTGTGTTTTAATATTAGCATAACACTTTTTCCCCAAAAAGGACTAGCTACATCACTTCTACCATCTTCCATCAAACACCATAACCATTATTACACTAACAGGGGCCTTAAAAAAACTGTCAGGACAATAGTTATGGAAGTATGGGAGACCTTGCAAATCTTCTAGCCACATTAATTCTTTCAGAAGGCAAAATAGAGTACCATGCAGCCAGAGTACCTCAAAGAACATATCTAAAGTCATGGTCAATCTGACAAAAAATTCTAAACCAGACTACAGGGTACACACAGTTAATGAAGAGCCATTGTGCAGAATGGGCACTCGAACTTCCTCCACTCTGTCTTAATGAATCAATTAATTTTACATCTACTACTACTGCTACTCATTCTCCTATAAGAACTCCTGAAGAAATACATTGTAAAAGGTGGTTGGTTGTAGGGATTCATTCGAATGTTAGAACTGTTATTGGGGGAAGTAGCTTAGTATTTTCTAATTTAGTAGGTTGGGAGGAGAAGTATGGAATGTAAAGATCCATTGAGCTCGAAGTATGTGACTAGTTTTTCACATCAATTGAACAAGCAAATTTCACAGGATCTTGGTCTATATTACGGGTGATGTTTTCCTTACTATGGTTGTCTCATTTCATGCTTTCCACACTGTCCATTATTCTCTGATAAGAATCAGTAATATGGCTTAGGATATACTGTTGTAAAGTACCCTAATGATTCTTTCTCTTCTTATATTTGATGTTTTTTGCTGACTATGTATCTAAGAGCAAATTCATGATAATTTAACTAGTATAGAAGTTGGTTGGTCCATGCTTACTGATTTATAAATTTTGGGTTCGTTTCCTTAGATGTTTTGGTTTGGTTTTAGTAGAAAGAATTGGGATACTGGGGATTTAGAGTTAGCCCTGTCCACTAGGGTATTTTTCCAACAGCTAGCCTTACTAATATCTCTTTGAGTTAGTGTCAAAAGCATTGAAGGTTAAAAGTCCTTCTTTGATCTTAGGCCTTGCTCTCTATTACATCTTAAATGTTTTCTACCATTCTGAAAGTGGTTATGAGGACTACTGGATTGTTTTCCTTGATAATATGCTAAAATCAGGTCTAGATTTAAATGACATCTGACCTGATCTTAAGCTACCCTTTGTGTCTTTAATGAGAGTTTCCTTTGAAGTATGTCAAAAGTAGGCCTAGATTTAAATGGCATCTGACCTGATCTTAGACTGCACTTTGGTTTCTTTCTTTCACCCATTCTTAATGTTCCATTCCACCATCTATCTAAAAAATCCTTTGGTATAGATGACTTGCCCTATGAAAATCCTTGGATAGTTGTTATGCAAGTAATCCTCTTTCATGACTCCATAGCCCAAATGGATTAACCTTTCTCTTGACCTATCTTCCCATGCTGAAACATCCTTCTATTCAGTTCCTTCTTTACTTCCATAACCTTCTCAGTTAATGATCTCCACACAAACAAACAAATCAAAACAAACCCTTGTGCTTCATACCTAGCCCAATACCTCATTTTTTGAGCCTTAAAGATATATCATTCTTTGCATCTATAGAGAGATCCCTCTTTGGATCCAGGAGGGCTAGATCCTAGGATCCCAAAGTGGTTTGATGTTGTCTTATATTTTGGTCTTTCCAATCTGGCCAAAACATAGGAACCACAACACAAGCCTCCCAAATCTAAAGCATCAAAAGCCATGAAATCTACTCATGTACTTACTGCTAAAACCACTGTGTCTGTAAATCCACTTCAACCACCAGTACCTACTATAGAAACCCTTCCATTGACTGATATGGATTACAAGATTGCTGACCTTGTGGTAGAATTTAATCTATTGGAAATACACAATTGGTGCTATGATAAATGCCTTGACCAAGATGAAATGCCTATTTGGGAAACTCACTTGCCCCAATATGTAGTTCCTTTGACTCATCCTAGACAAGATCTAGTTAGACTATGTCAAAAGCATTATGAACCAGACCAAAGAGCTATTGTAAATGCAGACATAGAGGTCCTTTTTACAATCACAGCAGAATCCATAAATCAAATGCTGCAATTACCATCTGATTCGCATTTAGTCCCCCTTTCTATAGAATATTTAACCCAGTTGTACTTAAGCCTGGATTTTCCAAAGAAGTTTATGATATTTCAGGACTTTATGCCTTCCCATGTTGACATCCCTAAGTTTAACCCTCCTTATTCAACTGCCAAATTTCCTGTAGGGCCAAGGAATATTATTTCCATGTTATATTTTATACTAGGATATTTCACAGATGGATTCACTGATGAATCCATTCTTGGCCTTCTATCGAATTTATCTCCGATTCAACTTGCTTTACTCATTTTTTATTATGCTAGTTTTATAGCAGATAGTATTCATCACCAGCTTACCAAACTACCCACTGAAGGGGTTTTCAGATACTCTTCCTACTTGTTTCATTTTTTTTTATTCTTCCAAGTTGATAATTTTCATATTTATTTGCAAAATATGGACTTGGAGAGTAAGCCCTTGTCTATTGTCTTCTAGACTTCCTTGCTCAAGAAATAAAACAATGAATTCACTTATACAGACTTCTTAGACCTTTTCCTCCATACAGCAATGAATTTTTTGTACAAAGCAAAACAGCCTAGGGACAATGAAGAAATGAAGAGGATATTACAACTATCAGAACATAGCAAAATGGTAGACTGGTTTCTTTATGAAAAACACATAGAGATAAGAATTTTTGGCTCAAAATTATTACCTTATAAGTTGCCAAAATACATGTGCATGAGAGTTTTCACATTGGAATACTTAAGGCAAATTCTAAATTCGGACTCCATCAACTTCTTAGCTGCCAGAAAAAAAAGACCCAATTCAAGCTTAAAAATCAAGTTGGGCCTTTCATCATAAATAACAGAGAAGCAGAAAAGGAATTCACCAAGATACTAGCAAGGTTTAAATTTTAGAAGAGTTTTCCTTGGAACTATGATCCTCAAGGGATCTTGAGTAATTTAAGGGTTAAATGCAAACTTACACTATTTACACATGAACCTAAGCCAGAAATTGAGAATTTTACAAATCAGGCAGAATGGATAGAGAAAACTCTAATAGATACAACTGTTAATGCAGAGCCAGCAGAAAAAATGGATACTACACAAGTTATGGTAGTTGCAAAACAACCTGAAACTTCAACAAAAAGAGACAGAGATAAAGGAAATTATACAGTTGAGACCACCACAGATACAAAATTCAAGTCGATTTACAATAAAAGGCTCAAATTCAGTTCCATAGGGAAAGAAAAGGTAATTGATGTTGAGGATACAAATGAGCTGGAGGTAAACAATGATGAAGCCACAACGATAATCAATGAGACTCTTGCAGAGATTGGAAAATATCAAACAACAAGTAAAGAGGATACCCAGATGATTGAGAAACAAAATATGGATGCTTCTTCCTCACAGACAGCTGAGGAAAAAGACCTAGATATAAAAGAAAAGTACAAGCAAATCAAGCAAAAGAATGAAGAAATTAAGTCTGAGATTTATTCTCAGTTTCTTAAGCCTTTGACTATTCCACAAATAAAATTATTATGTAATTTTTGCAACCAAATACTTCAACACCTAAGACAGTGGCAGACTATAAAAATGTTGAGTTTGAAGTAGATACTGAAAATGTGTATGAGCTACACCAAATTTAATTCCACAGACATAGCTCTGAAATGTTATATTCAACTATGGTGACAAAGGCTATGAGTGCTACTAAGTTGCAGAATACCATTATTAACATGTATTATCAAATGAATTTGGAAAAAGGCTCTTTGTATGCTAAATACCTAAGGATTAAAGCCTTAGAGGATTTTATTTTATAGGTGGGATATGATCCCTCAAATGTGCAGGTAGCTGAATTATTGATTAAGAAAAAGAATGAAGATATTTCAACTTTGAGGAAACAGCTGAAGCTTCTTCAAAGTGAACACCCACAAACCAAAGAAATACTTCAGGATCAAACAGAAAAACAAGAAATGATGCAGTCGATCCTCAAACTAACTGCTCAAATTAAAGAAGTGGAGACCCAAATGGATCAACTTGTTAAGAAGAAAGATACTGTGAATGAAACTAATGCTCCTATTATTCCTATAGCGATACCAGTGATTACCACAGCTGTGGCTTCCACTTTGGGAGAAAAATTAGCACTTAAAGAGCCATTGGAAACTGCAGTGCTAGTGCATTCAGCTACTACATCAGCCACGGATTCTTCTACAACACAGGTATAGCAAATAGATGGAGTAGGTCAAATAGTGAAAGCTATGGAGGAATTGTCCTTGAAAACTAATGAGATAAATAGCTTGAAAAATATGATTCAAAGTCTTGAGCCACCAACAAAACAGCATTAATAACTGCTAAAAACTATGAGCAGAAGGCCGTCAGACTTGTAGAACAAATGAAGAATTTACAAAAGGAGTTAATATTTACTGAACAGATTTTCTACATCAAAAATAATCTTTGGACAAATATTATTAAGGCCATACATTCTCAATGGCCTTCAATTAAGGTCATATATGATCAAAGAGACTTACTGTTAGCAGCCCAAACCGAGATTCAGAAAACCAAGGATGAGTTAGCTGATAAGCCATCACAGGCTTTAAAACTCATCACTTTCTTGAATAGTAACAATAGAGAAGAGTTGGAAGAGTTACAGGTATAGGACAGAACTGAAACAATATTACAAATCAAGAAGGTTGTGACCAAGAGAAATTTGATGAACAACCTAGAGGAAAAATGTGAAGCTATGAACATTTCCATTACTAAGTTTTTGGAAGAATACACTATTTTGAGGCAGAAAGGCCTGCTAGATATTCATGTCCTCAATGACAAACTAATGGCCCAAAAATATTATGATAAGAAGATAAGTGAGTTTGCAAAAGAACAAGTCAACAAAACACTACCACTGGGCACTCCTACAGGAAAGGTCATCCTTCAATATTTTGAAGACTTGTTTTTTCTACACCATGAGATTAGGAATCTTTTTGTTTTCAAACCTACCTTTTCCAAGTACATAGATGCTGATGAGAACTTTAGAAAGCTAAAAAATGTGGAAATTCCAAATGCAGAGCAATGGCAAGTATTCACAGATTTAATGTAACAGTGAAAAGGTAAAACAATGAAGAAAAATGCACTAAAAATAGTCAAACAAAGACAGTGAAATAAAGAGACAGTCAGCTGATTTTTTTTACTACAGTAAGACATATTTTTCAGCAGTAAAGAGTGAAATATCAGTCAAAGTGTATCAGTGTTTAAAGAAGTAGCATTAAAGAATATTAAAGGAAAGTGCGTTAGCCAAGTCAACTCAAACAAAGATATTTCCTAAACAGCCAGCAAGTAGGACAACTATTCAATAAAAAGCTCCTTGTTAGATAAGGTTTTTCTATATATTTTGGATAAGAGGACATCTTGCTGATTTGTTAAGTAGCTGTCCCTCTTATTTTTTAAGGATATTTTATATTTCCTAAAGATATTTTTACATTTCTCTAGGATATTTGTAAACAACATTTTGTATAAATACTTTTGTATTAGAAGTATTAAGTGTGGAATAAAATTTCTAAGATTACTATAGACTTTTGCTGATACATTGGAGGCTCTCATATGTTGAATTCAAAGTAGCAGACTGGAAAAATCTAAAGTGGCATCATAATTGAGGATTCTTGCGATAAGTTGAAGAGTGAGGTACATATCTTCTTGTCATTGTGTCTTTTTTGAGTTTCATGCAATTCATTATGTGTTTGATCTATCTTAATGTGTAACTAGGAATATTACTACAAGACTAGCCTTTTTATCCTTGTTTTTAACTAAGTTACCATTTAAATGTTTTCTGTTGATTTCTGGTGTTAGGAATTCTTCATTGCTCCTACTCCCGTTTGACCCCTGCCTCCTTCTTCCATTTTCCAGATCAAAGGATCCTTCGTTTCCCTTTATCCCGATATATCATTTCATCAAAAACCTTTCCCCAAATCTCTGAGGGTTATCTACCTTGCCCTGAATACATTTGTACCATTTTTTCCTTGCCTTTTAGTACTGCTCTCTAGACTTAGACTCCATAGCCAAATGGAAAAGTATATCTCTCCCTAGTTTAATCCTAAGTGATTTTTACCCACCAAAACATTTAAAACAAAACCAATTTTTCTATCATAACTAGCCTAAAAACATAAATCAAAACAAAGATAAATCTTAAAGAGAGAGCCCTCTCTGAATTCTAGGAAGGCTAGATCCTAGGATTTGAAGCAAGTTTGTGGTTACCTCTAGTATTCTTTGACTAAAAACTCAAATCCCGCAACTTAAGAAATTACTAGAGTGATAAAAGTATCCAAATTAAATATTGGTCAAGTCTCTGGTCGATGTTGGATACCAAGCTCACTAAGTTCGCGGCTTTTCACCCCCAAATTGATGGCCAAACAGAGGTCGTCAACCGGATGATCGCACACATTATGCACATGTAAAAATTGAAGCATATATGTACGTGGGATGAAATCCTCACCTATGTCTATTACAACTACATCAGAGCTTTCCATAGCTCAATTGGTCATAGCCCCTTTCAGGTGGGGTTGGGATTCCAGCCATTATTTCCCATTGATGTGACCATACCATTTGCTGCTACTCAGGAAGATTCGGCTCATGTCTAATCCAAAGCTTCCAGGGATAGCAACTTCATTAAGGACATTAAACACATCTACCAGCAGGTCCATTAGATATTGTACAGATCCAATGGTAACTACAAGCAGTGACATGATCAACATCGGGTGCAACACAAGTTCCAGGTGGGCAACAAAGTTTTGCTACATTTTCCAAAGGAGCTCCTCGATGGAACCCACCACAAGCTTCGCCCTCTTCGATATGGGTTGTACACCATCACCAAGGTTGTAAGGGTAAATTACTTTGAGCTAAATATTTCATCATTCCTTGGCCTACACCCTTTGTTCAATGTGGAATTCATTCGACCATACTTTCCACCATTACTATACACATCCAACATTGCAGAACAAATCACACCAATGGAGATAAACCCAAATTGGATGGTGACATAGCCAAAGCCGCAATTACCCACATTCTCCATAAAAAATGTATGGTTCATTCATAACCCAAAATAATCCTCAAATTGAGACAAAATCTAATGCAGATGCTTTTCCTTTTACCAAACCTATGGTTATAAACCCATATAATGTATCTCCGATGGAATTCATTTAATCATATTTCCTTCGTGGTTAAAAAATATGTTGACATATATATAATCTCCACTTAAATAAAATTCTTACCTTGGTTATGAACCATATGCTGACAAAATGTTATATTCATCCCCACAGCTTTCTTTTTCACTTATCTACCTTCCTCATTATAAGGCATCCACCGTAGATCTCCTAACTACTCGATCCAATGGTTATCGCTTCATCGCGACCCACGTCTTTGCCGACTCCTGGTTCCAAATCGCAACTCTAACCCCCTTGACCCGGTGCGATATGTGATGGTGAAATATTACATCACAATATCGGCTATCATAGTTTCGCATTGTAATCGTCAAACTCCTTCCGCCGAATACGATGGCGCTAAAACAGTGTGGTCGGATGCGATGTAATCGATATCATTCATCCTCCCATTTCAAATCTGCGATAAGATCTCCACCGTCGGTCTTTTATCTCCATCACCCTCAATCTATGAAATTGACTTTGGATAAAAACCATATAATTTCGGGCCCACACTTTTATTTCACACTTGGGTTAAATTAAAGTGCCACTATATATATATATATATATATATATATATATATCAGCCATGTTATTTCACATACCTTTACACCATCGATCTTAACGCTCAATACATCCGATGAATCTCGCACATAAACTTCCACACCATTTAACGTTTCTTATGCATGCGAAATAGCCGGTTTTTAATTGCCATGTGCTAGCTTCTAAACGCTATCACGTTCTCTCTAGAAATTACTGCTTACCATTTTAAAGCTGCAAAAAAACCCATTGCTGGTTTTTGAAACCACCTTCATTGTTCCGTCTTCACCATTGACTCACAGTTTCACTTTAACTCTCCAATTTGGTCCTCCGCACACTTGGTAAAACATTCAAACAAACAATCGTTTCATGTTTCCACTTCTCTTTGATTCCGAATTTCCATATGCATAGTTTCGGAAACTAGAACTCACTCCGGTCATGAATTCATGGTTCACTTGTTTTTTCACTAAATAATGATTTCTTCACTCAACCGCACAACCATTCTCTGCTTTGATGTAAATTAGATTTCAAAGCGAACATATCAATGCAATTTTGGAAAAACAGAAATTATTTTTCTTTTATACTTTTAAATGACGACTGCAATTAATCTCCATTTTGGTACTAATCCAATTCACTATTCAATTGGATACATTTCTGCTACATATGATCCAATGTATCCAAAATGTCGAATTGAAAAGAAAAACATTTTCGCTTCTGTGTCATCGATCCTTTCGGTGATCGATGACTGAATTTAACAAACACAAACTCATCCAATCTTCTCAAATGTATATTTAAACCCTTTATGCACTTCAGCTCAAGTCATAATATTGACATTATACCCTGTCAATATTATGACTTGAGCTGAAGTGGAGATTCCGAACTCAGATACTCTAAACTCACACCACAGAAATCTAAAATCTATAATATTGACAATATACCCTGTCTCGACATTTACATCAAATTTCTAAATTGTATACAGAACCACCATATCAAACCCCTATTGTAGAGTTTTATCACGCACTTGTTCATAAGGTCAGAGAATTTCTCTATAATTCAATCAATGCAGACCACCCATATTCAATACTTTGTTCATTCATAAAAAAATATTTACATAAATCTAGAACACCTCATGTTCTGTCTTCTCTTCTTTAGGCCTGATATTCTAATCAGTGACCATTCATCTAATTTTCCTGTAGGCTTACAACAAACCCCTATTTTTCTAAAACCTACTCACTCCTCTTCGTCCTACTACTCTTTCCTACTCTCTACTCTACCTATCTATTTTTATGCCTTTTAGGCTAACAATATATAAAAATGTTTATGAACCTAATTATGGTTTCAGATCATCTATTTCTTCAACAAATTCCTAAGAATCCTCTTTAATCCTAAAATCTCTCCTTTATCCCTAAAAATCATGAAACCAATTCTAACTTAATATTTATAATTAATTTTCAATCTCTCATTCCCTATGGAATCTCAACTTATCCTACTTCCCTCATGTTCTCCAATCATTCGGGAACATTTACAAATTTCTCTCAATAATTAATTAATTCCTATTTAAAACTCTCAAAAACATTAATAATTACATAAGAAACCAATATTCTTTTGAAAACACAAGACCCCTATGTCTATTAAAATACAAAGAATTTTCTCAGCCTAATGCTCCTGCATTAGACTCCCAAGGTTAAAAATAATCATGATCTCCTGATCATGTTCTTTTAATTTTTGTCTTCCTGGATCCCATACCTTGTTTTATAATTTGTCATCTATTTTTGTTGTTGTTTGTTTCTTTTCTCCAGGTCTCCACACTTTATGCTGGTTTGTTCCACTGGCTGTACTTTCACAGTCTGTTACTATCTTCCTTTTACTGCTACTGCTTCTTTTCTTTCTTGCTGATGTCTTCCTCACTTTCATCATTATCCTTCTTATCAGTTCAATTTCTCTGTCCAATAAATCTTCTGATTGCTGATTTCTTTCATCTCTTGATTGCTGAACTTTTATTGTTAATGCCACCCTGTCATCCTTACCCTCTTGTTTATTGTTGTCTTCTTTCTCTTGCATCTTCACATTCTGCATTTCCCAATATTGAAATTGAGATTTCTCTTCCTGTATTGAATCCTGATTCTTCTGCATAATTTCCAGCAATTTAATTTCTTTATTCCATGGATTAAATATTTCCACAGAATTTTCTTCCTTATCCTTTACTTGACTGCCCAAATGTGTCAGCTTTTCTCCAACATCTGCAACAAAACTTGCATTCACAAAAAAATTATTAAAATAAAAACCATAAGGCCTCAGTGCTCCTCTTTCCTCTTCCATCATTTCAGTATGTTGCTCTGAATTTTCCTCCTTTATCAGCACATCAGTATGCTGATTCATTCTCCGTGAAGAATTCTCTAAAATATCTTCGAGACTGTCAGAAAGTCTCTCTTCCATAGAATCTTCTTTCATGATATTTTTATGTTCTTGTCCACTGTAGTGAACTCTGTCTTCTGCAATCTCTCTGTCATACTCTGAGTTTTCCAACAAATATTCCAGCAATGCAATTTCTTTTTGGCATTTCTAAAGTATTTCCTCATCACTTACTATCCCTGCATTTATACACAAATTTTTAGTTTGTAAATCACAAAGCTCAACAGTCTCAACTGTTTCTTCACATATCAGTTCTTCAAACTGAATCTCATCTTCTTCTTTCACAAGAAATTATTCCTGTGTTGTAGCAACTTTAAATATAAATGCATCATTTCTTTCCTCATTCAAGAGACATTCCTCATCATTACTTTTTTCTTCAGAGTATTTATCTTCTGAAAGATATTCTTCCATACTTTTGACAACTTCAAAAGATTGCTCATCCTCTTCTGCAAAACCTGTAATCACATTACAATTATTAGATTAAAAAATACAAGGCTTTACATCCTCCTACTGATTTGAACTTGCCCAACAGTTCAAGAAATCATCAATAATTTTTCTTTCAGCAAGGTAAACTTCTTGTTGTCTTGAATTCTCACAATAATTCATAAGGTCTTTCACAGATCTCTAGTCTTCAGCTTCACTCAGAATTTCTCCTTGTTCTGCTTCACAAATGGAAACTTCCATTTTCAACTCAGCTTCTCTGAGTTCTTCACATCCCAATTGCACACTCATCATTTTCTCAAGCTTTCTCAGCTCTTCTGCTAACTGCATATTCACTTGTTGTTCTCTCTTCTATTGTAGCCTCTACTACTTTACTTTCTTCTTCATGATCCAACCATTTCTATGGTTTTCTTGTATCATCATTTTCAGTTTATTAAATTGTTCTCTTATCTCAGCTAACTCTTTGTCATATTCTTCATTAATCAACTGCTTCCATATGCCATTTGCCTTGGCATCTTCTTTCTCCTTTATTCTGTTGTGGTCTCTCTCAGAACCTCTATTATCTCTTCTATGACTTTCAGTAGTAATCTTCTTCTCCATTTCTATCTTCATGAGTTCCTCACTCATTCATCATGAGTTGTACTAAAGCCTCTGCAACAAAAATTCCTCCCTGTTGCCACTTACCTCACCAATCCCTTCTCTGAACTTAGTCTTTTGGCAAGTACTGGTTCTTTATTCTCTAGAACCTCTTGAGAATTTCTCTCTACTCCTTCTAGGCTTCAACTCATATGCACCTTTTAAGAACACAATTGTCCTTTTTATCCAACCTCTGTTGGAATTATTCAAGGTTATGTTCCACACTTTACTCGGAAACTTTTACTAGTTTCCTTTATCACTGCTCTTAAAGTTGTGATTTTCTTTTGCTAAGATTTTCTTCAACTGCCTGCAACCTGAATTCTGCAAACATAATCTTCAAATCAGAGTTAAAATAACACTTATCAACTCACCTTTAAGACATTTTTGTGATCTTGTTTCACCTCTCATCTGCACTGTATCTCTATTTGCTGCAATCTATCAGATTCAAAATCTGATCTCTTTTTATTTTCTCCGTCACACATGCATTCATTTTAATTCCAATTTAATTATAACAAACTTGAACCTTCAAAAGACATGTTTCCTACTCTAATACCAAAAATGATGTAGCCAAAGCCGAAATTACCCACATTCTCCATAAAAAATGTATGTTTCATTCATAACCCAAAATAATCCTCAAATTGAGACAAACTCTAATGTGGAAGCTTTTAATTTTACCAAACCTATGGTTATAAACCCATATAATGTATCTCCAATGGAATTCATTTAATCATATTTCCTTCGTGGTTAAACAATATGTCGACATATATATAATCTCTGCTTAAATAAAATTCTTACCTTATTTATAAACCATATGCCGACAAAATTTTATATTCATCCCCACAGCTTTATTTTTCACTTATCCGCCTTCCTCATTATAAGACATCCACCATAGATCTCCTAACTACTTGATCCAATGGTTATCGCTTCATCGCGACCCATTTCTTTTCCAACTCCTGGTTCCAAATCACAACTCCAACCTCCTTGACCCGGTGCGATATGTGATGGCGAAATATCGCATCGCAATATCGGCTATCGCATTTGTGCATTGCAATCTTCAAACTCCTTCTGCCGAATACGATGGCGCTAAAACAGTGTGGTCAGATGCAATGTAATAGGGATCATTCATCCTCCCATTTCAGATCTACGATAAGATCTCCACTGTTGGTCTTTTATCTCCATCGCCCTCAATCTATGAAATTGACTTTGGATAAAAACCATATAATTTTTGGCCCACACTTTCATTTCACACATGGGTTAAATTAAAGTGCCACTATATATATATATATATATTAATATATTAACTAGCCATGCTATTTCACATACCTTTTACACTGTTGATCTTAACACTCCATACATCCGATGAATCTCGCACATAAACTTCCACACCATTTAACATTACTTATGCACGCGAAATAGCCGGTTTTTAATTGCCACGTGTCGGCTTCTAAATGCTATCGCATTATCTCTAGCAATTACCGCTTAACATTTTAAAGCTGCACGAAAACCCATTGTTGGTTTTTGAAACCACCTTCATTGTTCCTTCTTCACCGTTGACTCACAGTTCCACTTCAACTCTTCAATTTGGTCCTCTGCACACTTGGTAAAACGTTCAAAAAAACAATCATTTCATGTTTCTGCTTCTCTTTGATTCCGAATTTCCATATGCATGGTTTCAGAATTGAGAACTCACTCCGGTCATGAATTCATGGTTCACTTGTTATTTCACTGAATAACGATTTCTTCACTCAACCTTACAACCATTCTCTGCTTTGATGTAAATTAGATTTCAAAGTGAACATATCAATGCAATTTCGGCAAACAGAAATGATTTCTCTGTTATGCTTTTAAATGACGACTGCAATTAATCTCCATTCTGGTACTAATCCAATTCACTATTCAATTGGATACATTTCTGCTACATATGATCCAATGTATCCAAAATGTCGAATTGAAAAGAAAAAAAATTTCGCTTCTGTGTCATCGATCCTTTCATTGATCGATGACTAAATTTAACAAACGCAAACTCATCCAGTCTTCTCAAATGTATATGTAAACCCTTTATGCACTTCAGCTCAAGTCATAATATTGACATTATACCCTGTCTCGACATTTACATCAAATTTCTCAATTGTATACAGAACCACCATATCAAACCCCTATTGCAGAGTTTTATCACGCACTTGTTCATAAGCTCAGAGCCTTTCTCTATAATTCAATCAATGCAGACCACCCATAGTCAATACTCTATTCATTCATAAAAAATATTTACATAAATCCAGAACACCTCATGTTTTTTCTTCTCTTCTTTAGGCCTAATATTCTAATCAGTGACCATTCTTCTAATTTTCCTGTAGGCTTACAAAAAACCCCTATTTTTCTAAAACCTACTCAATCCTCTTCTTCCTACTACTCTTTCCTACGCTCTACTCTACCTATATATTTTTATGCCTTTTAGGATTACAATATATATAAAAAATTCTGAACCCAATTATGGTTTCAGATCCTCTATTTCTTCAACAAATTCCTAAGAATCCTCTTTAATCCTAAAATCTCTCCTTTATCCCTAAAAATCATGAAACCAATTCTAACTTAAGATTTATAATTAATTTTCAATCTCTCATTCCCTATGGAATCTCAACTTATCCTACTTCCCTCATGTTCTCCAATCATTCGGGAACATTTACAAATTTCTCTCAATAATTAATTAATTCCTATTTAAATCACTCAAAAACATTAATAATTACATAAGAAACCAATATTATTTTGAAAACACAAGACCCTATGTCTATTAAAATACAAAGGATTTTCTGAGCCTAATGCTCCTACATTAGATGGAATAGGCCAAAATTGATCATATCATGGAAATGTAGTTCAATAACACTCTCAAACATAGGATCCAGCTATATCGAGTTGTCAAAGCAGGCCAACTCCTTCACCAGGGTAGGTTCTTCACCACAGACCAGATTCAACAGAAATTTCCTTACCTCATGGAGGCTCTACACGCAATGGGGATCATTTATTCCTAAGGAGGGAGGTCTAATCCAAGTGTACATTGGTGGCCATATACCTATTCCAACTAGACCCCTAGTTGGTTTCATCGGTTTCCTTTTTTATAGCAGAATTTACTATTTTTAGTAGTTTTTCAGGTCCTGAACTTCCAGACCAGTTTTGACCCCGTAAACAACATATTTTTGAGGTATGCAGTAGGCCCATAGCTATAGATAGGGCCTATGGAAAATAATGTAGTACTCGGTTAGATATTTCCAATGAGGTGTCATACGCACCAAACATACATAATATGACCAAGTTATGAGCCTGGGAAGTTGAATGCCCAACTAACCACAATAAGGCCCACAAACTCTTGGTGTTCCATCTCCTGGGATTAGGTTTTTATCTTATTGTTAAATAATAAAAGGTCTCTAAAGCCTCATTATAACACAGTTTAGGGGCATGTAGCCACCACATATATTCTCAGAGATAAGATACCATCGCCTAAGCTACATTATTTCCATTCTGTCTGTAAGCATATTTCAGTTCTTTGATATTAATGAAAATAAGTTTTATTTCTGCTGCATATTTTTATTTGTGGTTATATATGTATTATGTTGAGTTAATGTTTAATTTTAGATCAAATTTCTTTTCCAAAATAATATTTTCCAATTTCATTTTTTTCTATAATATTTTAGGCAACAAACACTCGTGTAGCCTAAAAAAGGAAAGAGAGTAACTCTACACCTTGAGAATTAGATACAATAATGAATCATAAGATTCTTCAAAAGGGAAACCTCATTTTACAATATAACACATTTACAATATGAGATGATTTATAAAATTAGTTATCCTTGGTACATATAAGAGACAAAGGAAACAATTACAATTAAAGGGTCTAGACAATAACACTAATATAATAATAGAAGTGTAATAACTCAATATCCATTGCTTTATTTAGAGATTAACATGGGGCTTTATCTAAGGATTAACACATCACTACCCTTCAAATAAGAATATAACAAAAACTTGATTATATTTAATGAAGAACTCATCTTCTCATATCACATCTTCTACTGGTAGGTTCTTCCACTTGATGAGGTGCTCAATAGTATTTTAATTTTGTGACAACTTGATCCTTATTTCAAGGCTTGTTTATAGTTATAGTATGATTTTACCCTCTTCCTTAATTTCTATTCAAATAGTTTGAACTAGGATCTTATCACATATTACCTTCTTTAAACAAGAAACATGGATGAACATAAGTACATATGATGATGGAGGCAACTAGAATTTGAAATTCATACTTCTAATCATCTACATCACCTTATATGTAACAAAATACCTAGGAATGATCATTTATTTCACTTTTTTTTTTCTTGAGGGTAATATATTCATATGGTTGTAACCTCAAAAATTCCTAATCTCTTGCTTCAAATTCAGTTTCACTACAAAGTTTATATGCTTCTTGTATCAACCTATTTTGTGTTGTAACCAAGTTGTTATTCGATAGTTTAAGAATCTTGTCAAGAAATTCAATTGATTAAATTTATTTCATTAAATTATCAACCATGGATACTCTTAATATTATGATGATGCCAACAAAATATATACAGAGTAGGAAATTGACTCTAAGCTAATAAAACTTGGTTGTTGTAGTTTTTCACTTAATCTGAAACTATAGAATGGAAATTTATGTAAAATTAAGCTTTATTCTATTCCATCATAAGTTGGATACATGCTCCAAGAGTCCTCCTCTTGGAATGGATTAGGCTCTCCTATTTATACATAAACTTGAGATGAGGTCATGTGGCCCAACCTTTCTCGCTCACGGGGGTCATTGGGCATTTAAACGAGGCGACAAATTGCACCTATTTCAGCGTGAATCTTGCCAACACTGGGCAAAATTGCTGCATGGCGGTTTCGGAAAAGAAAGATTCGTAGAATGGCTATCAATTTAGTGCATTTTGTAGATTAGTTAGCAACAAAAATTCTCTAGAGCATAACTTCTTTAGTTTTTGGACAAATTGAGCCCAACAAGAGCCCAACTTGGGGTTTTTTGACTGTTTTGGAGCCATTGGAGACATTATATTTTCATTCAGAGTACTTCAAATCCATGTAGTCACATAATTGAGAAATTAATGACAGAGGCCCAACATTGGAAGCTGGACTAGGAGATGTAGCCAACGAGGGGTGAACTCCTTCATCATTTTTTTTTCTTGTGTTACTATATATGGTATTATTGTTTTTTTTTTATGCTATAAACTGAGTTAAAAAACCATTAATTTATGTGTTTTTGAAAACTTCCTAATTTCCTAAAATACATAAAAATTTACTTGCACATTTCATCAAACCTTCAAATTTATAAATACATATCAGTTTGGTATCATAGGTTTGGTTGTTATGAAGGTTTAATTCTGTTGCAAGTGTTTTTTTTATGCCTATAAGGTTTAAGCTCAGAAAAGGAGAAGGAAATCTTGTGGGAACAAGTCCTCAAGCTAGCTTAAGGAGAGCACATTTACCAAAATTTTCACCTCAAGTGTCACCCAAATTCTCACCAGTCATGGCACATGAAGGAGGCTTTGACAATATGTTTGAGCATGAGAACACTTTCAGAAAAGCATTATTTGAAATGATTCAAATGGTGAAATTTCTTTATGAGGAAAGGAACTCAAGGTTGAAAGGAGAGAGCTCAAATCCTCCAAGAGGAAATGGAGGAAATGGAGACAAAACTCCATAAGGAAATGGAGGGAATGGTGACAAACCACCTCTACCTCTACCTTTCTCTTCACATTCATCTTCACCTCCATCTTCACCCCCATCTTCTTCTACATCATCCCCATCACAAACACCTCTACATTCTCCAAAGGTACATGGTAAAAATCCTTTATTAAAACTTGACATAAAGTTTGAATTTCCAATGTATAATGGAGAGGTAAATGCTGAGAATTTGGATAATTGGGTTTGTTGGCTTGAAGTGTATTATAAGATACAAAGGATAAAATATGACAATACCAAGATTCAACTTACTTCTCTAAGGTTGGAAAGTGCAACACTCATTTGGTGGGAAGCCAAAACTCAAGAGGATCTCAAGAAAAGAGGTAATATTATAACTTCTTGGAATGATTTTATAGTTGCATTAAGAAGACATGTTTATCCATTAGAATACATGTAAAAATGCTATAATATATTGGAAAAACTTTAGCCAATCTAAAGGTCAAAGTGTGCAAAGGTATACCCAAGAGTTTAGAAGAAGAGATTTGATTTTGGGTGTATATTTATCCTCTCAAGAAATTTACTCAAATACATTGGAGATTTACATAGTTACTTGAGACACAAAATTATCATGTTTAACCCTACAAATCTAGATGAATTTTGTGTAAACGAAACTCATTTAGAAGCAAGAGGGGAGAATGTTCCCCAAGAGGGAAGGGAAAATCCATTCAAGGGTGGAGACAAAGGTAAGGGGAAATTCAAAGGAAAAGGGGAAAAAAAATGCTTCCATAAAGAAAGAGGGAGAAAAACTCACATGAAAATAATGTTCAAAAGAGGGTCATGATGAAGATCATTGTTGGAAACTTCATCCTAAGATGAGACCCAAAAAAATTGACAAAAAAGGAAAGAAAAAGACTATTGCAACTACACAACATGATTTATGATCTAGTTCTAGAGATGAAACAAATATCACATCCATGGGAATTAAAGGTAAGGACTCTATAGAAAGTACTAGTTCTTCTCGTAACCTCAATGAAACTCAAAATTATAAGTAAATAATAAAGATTTACCATATTAGAGTTATTTCAAAACATTAAAAAATAGACACTTTGTTTGATAGTGGATCACAAACCAACCTCATTTCATAAAGCATTGTCAAGAATATGAATTTGGAAACCATTCCTCATCGTAAACCTTATCCTTTGGGTTTGGTATGTGACAATGCAAAATAACAAGTGACAATAAAATGAAAACTAAAATTCTCATCATTGCAAACTTCATTGGTGAGGTAGAACTTGATCTAGTTCAAATTGGCATATATGGTATTGTTTTGGGAAGCCCATATCTTTATGATTAAAAATCCATCTTTTATCGCCATGAGAACAGGTATCATTTTTTTAAATATGGGATTGAGTATATTATTAGATCACATCGCAAGAAATTAATTTTATCAGTTGTGAACGTTGGGAAAATGAAGAGGCTTGTTAATTCTAGCAAGAATTTAGTACTTTCGATGGTCAAACCAAAAAATATGTTAGGAATGAAGCCTTTCAAGGATGTAATGCAAGGTTAAAATCTGATTTGATTGAGGTTGTTAACACCTATGATGAGATGTTTCAGGAACCTAAAGGATTTCCTCCTAAAAGAGGAATCCAACATGAGATCCAATTGTGAAAATATTGTCCTCTTCCAAACATTAGCATGTACATGATGTCAGCCATGGAGAATGCAAAAATCAATAAACAAATCCAAGTGTTACTTGATAAAGGGGTCATCATACCAAGCACATTTCCATGCGGTCACCTAGTGTTTTAGTGCCAAATAAGGATGGAACATGGCGCATGTGTGTGGAATTTAGAGCCTTGAAAAAAATCACGGTAAAGAACTGTTACCCTCTTCCTTGAATTTGTATTTACTTGACCAATTGAAATATGTTGTTTATTTCACTATGTTGAAGTTGAGGAGTGGCTATCATCAAATTAGGATTGTTGAAGGAGACATTTGGAATACAACCTTCAAGGCAAAGCAAGGTTTTCTTGAGTGGTTCGTTATGCCATTTAGGCTTTGTAATGCTCCTACTACATTCATGAGGGTTATGAATGATGTTTTAAGGCCTTTTCTTCATGATTTAGTGATATTCTACTTAGATGACATACTGATTTTCAGCAAGACTCATGAAGAGAATGTCAACCATGTTAGGAAAGTAATAGATGTCTTAAATAAATAAAATTTGTTTTAAATATGTAAAAATGTGAATTTGGGAAAACTTCTTTATTATAATCGGGTCATATTGTTGGAGGGGGTGACTTGAAGATAGATCCCTCAAAGGTCGAAGTTAATTTGAATTGGCCAAAACCCAAGACTCTAACAAAGGTTAGAAGCTTATTGGGGGCAACCCAATATTGGAGAAAAATCATTTTTGACTTTTTTTCCATTGTAGCTCCATTG
The DNA here is from genome assembly GCA_034641835.2 of Pinus albicaulis. NCBI lineage: Eukaryota > Viridiplantae > Streptophyta > Pinopsida > Pinales > Pinaceae > Pinus > Pinus albicaulis. Next base: position 258,634,100 of record CM076576.1, on the reverse strand, counting down.
AAAAGTGTGAAACATGTTTTTTAGTGGGGAAGCAGACAACATAAAGCCTTTGATGCATTGAAAGAAAGAAATAATACAACACTAGTGCTTGCACTTCCATATTTGAGACAATCGTTTGAGATACAAATTGATGCAAGTGACTATGCCATGGGAGAATTCTTGATGCAACATGGTAAGCCCATATTCTTTCATTATAAAAAATTTAATGGTGAAATGATTAAATATCCTACATATGACAAAGAATTGTATGATTTGGTGTAAAATGTGAAAAAGTTGAAACATTACTTGATGGGCAAGGAAATTATCATTCACACTGATCATCAACTGTTGCAATACTTACAATCACAAACCAAGCTAAAGCAAGTGAGGCACTTCAAATGTATGGTTTTCTTACAACAATTCCACTTGGTGATAAGGTATAAGAAAAGTATATATAACAAGGTTGCTGATATGCTATATAGACAAATTGATAGTGCATCCATTATTCTTAAGCATAATTCTATCATGCATGAGAGCTATATTGAGAAATATTCTTTAGATGAGGATTTTAAGGATGTATATGCAACTTTGTGTCAAGATTGTTACCTCCCCATAATTTCAAAGGCTAAAGACAGAATCCCAGAGGGCCAACATCAAAACCACTTCGGGCCTAGGATCTATCCCTTCTAGACCCAGAGAGGGATCTCTCTGTTAAATATAGCTTTGTTTGATTTGGAATTTTAGGCTAGTTATTAGAGAAAAGGGGTTTTTTTTGAAATTTTTTGGTTGAGACAATAGAAGAGGGTCATTGGGCTATGGAGTCAAACAGGTGAAAACATATTTAAATGGATGAATAACTAAAATCATGTGTAATCAGGAAAGCTAGTCATGTCAATGGATCTCTGCAGTTTGTGAAATGGAAAAGGAAGAGAGATTAAGGTTCAATGTGAATGCAGATCAGACCTTATCTAAATTCTACATTCAAATTCCATAGGAAAAAATAGATATTGTTTTCAAGACTGAGCAGGGTGCTCGGTGACAAATCCTAAACAAAATTTTCTTATTCACAACAAAGAGATAAAGAAATGGTGGAATAAAGGAAAGCGTATAAAATGAAGGAGTACATCACCATTAAAACGTAACACAATAATCTAGAAACATCAAGGTCCTTTCATTCATCCAAAAAATGTTTACAACTATATGAGCATTTTACAATGGTTTTATCCCTATAGGGCCCCCCCGATACTGCCAAAGCATGCAATATTTAACTAAAGCTTAAGTCAGTTCCCCTATATACTTCAATGATCGTCATTAATTCCATTCAAGCCAAAATGGGACAAGTGGAACCATGCAATGGCAGTGATAAGATAAATCTAGCTAAAACGGTGACTTTATTTACTTTGGCAGTCCGTTATTGATTGCAGAGTGATAAGAATCTGGCTAGTGTGATGCCGAAGAGGCAGCGATAAAAGAATACTAACATCTGGCCCTCCTTTGGTGGAAAACAGTTGCTAAGAAGAGTGTGCTGGTGAATTGCACTGGCTGTAGTACTCGCCATTTTTTGTTAAATTGCCTTTTTCTTTACTACGTTAGTTAATGTTGTAGTGGAGTTTAAAACGGAAAACCCACTACTCCCTTTATAATCGGAAACTTATAACCATAGTCGGAAACCCATTGTCCCATTTAAAACATATATAAATGATTCAATAAACCTTTGGATGGAAATGATGTGGAATGGCTACGTGGATCAATGACAGTGGCTAGAGTTCATGTAGCAGTGGTGGCAGGAGTTGGTTTGTCGACATGGAGCAGAGGCAGCAGGAGTGGTACCAAAGCGGAGGGAAAACCATTTCGGAGGGGTCCTGAGGTGGTAAATGATTTCAGCAAAGGGGGGCATGAAACACCCTGGTGCCACCATGCAAGGGTAAGGCCCAAACCATGAAACTTCCCATTTCGAACCTTCCCTAGGTGGTAAAGCTCGGATGGAGAGGAGGGGCCAAAAAATTATGTTGACCATCAAATTCAAGTTGGGTAAGGTGGATGAGCGAGTAAGTGAAATGAGGTTAAGTGCAATGATTTGATGGGTTTTTCAGGTAGCAGGAGGTCCAACCGTCAATATTAAATAAATTTCAATCGCAAGATTTTAGGACTAGAGTGAATGCATCATCGGGAAGAATTTGTGATGTGAAATATTGCAATCGTAAGGTTTTAAATTATTGCAAATCGAAAAATTTGGGATCAAGGGAAATGAGGTAAGTGATAATATTTGCGATATGTGATAGCAATGCTAACGGGGCAGGGAAATGGATCCCACTTGTTATTGCAATCAAGAGTTTTATGAAGCGACAACATAAAGTGATGAGAATGATGGCGAATATTGTGATGTGATATATCGCATATCGCAATTGCAAGCTGGAGCGGGAACACATATGGAGCAAGGTTGTAAAAAATGTGATGGTACGATTTTGTGATAATGCGATCAAGCGAAGATGTGGAAATGTGATTAAGGGGTAGCTGATGTGGCGGGAAGGGTCTCGCTATGCTAAAGTATGGATTTGGTAAAGATGGCTCATATGGTAGATGAAATTGTTGGAGATATTTTTAGGATAAGCTCTAATGGTTTTTAAAGAAATTCCATTGAGCACCTTTATTCTATAATGAGGTTTCCAAAACCTTAAAATAAGCATTCTTTTTCCTTTTTGACAGTAGTTTCTTTATTGGAAATAAATGACATCCATGGAAGATTATTGAAAATATGAAAGATCTGAAAAGAATAATCAGTCACCTTGTGATACTATAGATTATAGGATACAAACAGTGTCTCTAGCTAGGGATGGTAGCTCTGGCGGAGGTGTCAAGAATCTTAGATCCCTGGTTTCGCAGACGAGTGCCTTATCCAACAGGATGATCCCTCAACTTGTATCTTGATCTGTCATGGATTTCAGTGACTGGAGACTAGCTGATTATTCCTTTTGACTTTGACTGGTAAAAATAAACCACATTCTTTCCCAGCTAGCTTATTTTCATACTACAAATCTGAATTGAAACAATAGCTGAACTATGCACCACAAACCATCAAACCAAAATCATCATTGCACCTTGAAAATATGAATGCTGGAAACCTGAACTATGCTGAAATTCAAGTCTGGAACACACCTGAACTGACAACTGAAAATAAATTTGAAACTAAAACTGGAAATATGCTCAGAGTACTGAGCTTATTTGCACACTTCTACCTACCCTAATCTACTAATAATCTTACTGAATCAGGTAATACAAAAATACCAATGGAGCCAGTCAAGTAGCTATAGAAACATATGGAAAACTTGACTACTTGTCAAGAAAATCATAAGTATATCTTGATTAGGTGTCCACATAATCAAATTTGTAATATGTAATGGCAACTGCTGATGTATTTGATCCTTATAGAGAATAAATGTTTGAAAACTTAAGCTAAAAAGAACCTCCATTTAATCTGCTATAGGTTCAATAAAATCATGATGTATGATATTTTCTTCTAGGCCTTCAATGACTAGTTGATCAGTTGTATCCTCAATATTAAACCTTGAAACCACGTCTTCATTTTTATACTCGAAAGAATAATCATCCTCAATATGTAAGTCAAAAGGTAGTACAATTTCCGCTTGCTTTAGAGAAGGAATATTTTACAAGAATTCTTTAGGATCTCGGAAATTATATGACTGAAATTGAGAATTTAGAAGTTGAATGCCATTTTTGTATTTTCCAATAACTAACTCAAGAAAACATGTTTTAGCTTCCGGAATTTTTTTTCTTGATTTCAAAATAAGAAAGACAAACTCTAGGAAATCTCCATCAAACTAAAATTCGGATAAATGTTTCTTGAATGCATTTAAATATTCACGAGATAAAATATTTGCCACAAACCTTGTCATTTTTTTCAATAGAAAATATGTTCAACATGTTGTGGAGTCGCCATGAATGCTCAAAAGTTGGGTTCTTCGAATCATGGAGTCATCAGGTGAATAATTCAGCCTTCTTGTGTCTGGTCATTGTCCACCATCAGTAATCAGATCATAAATTTGATGTAATTTTTTTAGGAAGATAAATTTCATCCCCAATATGATTGCCACTATGTTAGTGCCCTGTAAACCCAAAGGCTGAAAACAGAGTCCCAGAGGGCCAACATCAAAACTGCTTTGAGCCTATGATCTAGCCCTCCTAGACCTAGAGAGGGATATCTCTGTTAAATATAGCTTTGTTAGATTTGGAATTTTAGGCTAGTTATTAGAGAAAAGGGGCTTGTTTGAAAATTTTTGGTTGAGACAGCAGAAGAGGGCCATTGGGCTATGGAGTCAAACAAGTGAAAAAAGATTTAAATGGATGAATAAGTGAAGTCTTTGCAGAGCGATAATCGTGGTGCATATATCTTGAACGAGTTCAAAGACTTCTATAGCAAAGAAGGAATTCGAAGAGAACTCATACCGCCTCATAACCCACAGTAGAATGGGGTCACGGAGAAGAAGAACAGAATGATCGTGGGTGTTGCATGAGCTATGCTGCATGATCAGGGCCTACCAATGCACTTGTGAGTGGAAGCATGTAACACTACAGTTTATGTGCAAAACCGTTGTCCTCATAGAGTGCTTGGCATGAGTACACCTGAAGAATATTTTACTGGTAAGAAACTGGATGTTTCTCACTTTAAGATTTTTGGCTCATCTCTTTATGTTCATGTGACCAATAACGCCAGGAAGAAGCTAGAACCGCCTGTAGAAGTTGGGATATTTTTGGGGTACACAGAAACACCTCATAATTATCGTGTGTATTTTTAAAATAGTCGGATGACTGTGGTGCAACGGATATAAAATTCAATGAGGAGAAAGCCATGAATTTTTCCCTTGAGAGAGAGCTACACTTTCATGCAGAGGAGGAACTTCTTGTTCCAAAAGATGAGCCTCAAGATGTGGATCAGCCACAGGAGGAGGATCATGGAGTGGAGGAGTCCACTCACATAGAGCCAAACATCAGAACTGGCAGAAGGCATACCACGGAAGTTGAGAGGCTGAATCTTGATGCGACACAGAATGTAGGAGCCTCTACTTCACAGCGGAGACAGAGAAAGTCTCCTAACCGATTCACTAGATACATGGCTCTCATGAGCAAACGTATTGTGATAGAGCCATCTTCTTTTCAGGAAGTAGTGCATGAGCCCACATGGGTAGATGCAATTGTGGAGGAGTATGACTCCATTTTCAGAAACAGTGCTTGGGAAATTGTTCCAAGGTCAGTTGATAAATCAATGGTAGGTTCAAGATGGATCTACAAGGTAAAGCAAGCTGCTGATGGGAGTTTTGAGAAGTATAAGGCAAGATGTATTGCCTGGGGATTCTCACAGATCAAGGGGATTGATTATGAAGAAATATTTGCACCTGTCGCATGGTATTCTTCCATAAGAACCATCCTTGCTCTCTCAGTGCAGATGGGTTTGCACATTCATCAAATGGATGTGAAGACTGTGTTCCTTTATGGGATCATTGAGGAAGAAGTGTATATTGAGAAACCTAAAGGATTTGAGATCTTCACCAGCGAGTTGCAAGTGTGCATACTCAAAAGAGCGTTGTATGGGCTGAAGCAAGCACCTCGTGCTTGGTACACTCATATCGACAACTATTTCACTGGACTTGGCTTCAACAAGAGTGAGGTGGATGCAAACCTATACCAGATTGTGGTGGAGGGTAAGCTTTTAATCATTGTTATTTATGTTGATGATTTAATACTGACTGGTGATGAGAAACTGATACACTCACACAAGGAGGACCTTGAAAAGGAGTTCAAGATGAAGGATATGGGTCTCCTTCATTATTTCCGTGGATTGGAAATATGGAAGCGAGAAGGTGAACTGTTTGTTTCTCAAGGAAAGCATGCTCGGGAGATACTCGGTAAGTTTCACATGGAGGACTACAAACCCATGGATTCTCCTCTTCCAGGAAATTGGAGGAAAGAGGATCCTACATCGGCAGAGGAAGTGGATACTACTCTCTATCAACAGTTTGTGGGTTCACTCATTTATTTAGTTAATACAAGATCAGACATATGGTATGCAGTGAACCAGCTTAGTCAAGCGATGGTTAAGCCTACCAAGCTCTTTTGGAAGGCGGGCAAGCACGTCCTGAGATATCTCAGGGGCACATCTGAGTATGGCTTATGGTATAGATAGATGAATGATGTGAAGTTGCATGGCTTCACAGATGCAAATTGGGTAGGAAACCCAACGGATAGAAAGAGCACATCAGGAGGGGTTTTCAGTATCGGATCTACAGTTGTTTCTTGGTACAGCAGGAAACAAAGATTTGTGGCACTCAGTTTAGCAGAAGCGGAATACATGGTATCATGTCAAGCTGCATGTGAGGCTATCTGGATGAGGAAGATCCTGGTCGATTTGTTTGGTTCTCATTTAGATCCTACAATGATTCATTGTGATAATTAGAGTTGCAATAAACTCTCAATTAATCCTATGTTTCATGATAGATCTAAGAATATAGATATCAAGTATCATCATATCAAATATTTTGTGCAGCGGAAGATCATGTTGCTTTAGAACATTCCTACAGAAGATTAGGATGCAGATATTTTGATAAAGCCACTCACCAGGAGCAAATTCAAATACCATAGAGACAGGTTCGGGGTGAAGGATAATCCTTTCTTGTTGAAAGGGAGTGTTGATATTAAAAAATATGATTATCCTAGTGAAAATTAAGCACCTTCACTAGGTGGGGACTGCAGGTTATTTTTAGGTGTATGTCTATTTTTAGAATGGTGAGCATATTCTAAAATTAGCAGGAAAATGATTCTAGATGGTTGAGCAAATTCTATCTTTAGATGAGTTTCTATTTTTAGAAGATGGACGAAGTATATTTATAGATCGCTAATCTAAAAATAGAATGCATGTTGATTATTACTATCCCTTTATGATAATCAGACAATAAATAATAACTTATTCTCTTAGAGCACTTGATTTTAGTTAACTGATGTGGAAAACCAGTTAGCTAAAGGAATTACGAGTTACAAGGTTGGTTGGTGACTCATGCATGATGGACTTCATTGTAACCGAGTGTGACACAGTTGTAACAGAGTTGGAAGAGTATTTATGGGAGTTGTTATTTAGTTTAACTTAGTTAAGTGAGTTAAACTCAATTTCTCCAGTTGTAACTAAATATACACTAGTGAAAGATGAGTGAATTAATTATTTAATTAATTCACAAGTAGTGTCTTACTTGCAAATGAAGAAATATAGTAGTTAACTACTTTCATGTTAGATCCATTGGAGACCCAGTGGAGAGATAGGTGAAAGGGTGTGTTTGACTATCAGTTGTGATTATAGTGATGCATTCAATGCATCTACACACACATCCGAGTTTCCAATGAGGATTGCGCAGTCAAGGCAAGGAAATATCGAATTCATTCAGTGATCTTCTTCAGTAAGGATTGCGCAGTGGAGGTAGGCTATCAGGAGGCAATAAATTGGTGCATAGATATGCAAATTTCTGCATGACAGTGTGAGACGATTGTATATTGTACTGAGAGCTCTATGCGCTGAGATTTGTATGAGATTGTTTCATAATTCAATGATATACATAATATATGATAGTTGGGGTTTTTAGCTTTAATATTTCTCGGTAAAACATATTGTTATGTGCTATTGATTTTTCTTCACATGTGTTTGAAATTATCCATTTAATTTCCGCAAAGAATTGAGTAGAAGGATTATGCATTTAATAGTTGTAATATCCCCAAATGGGAATTCACAGCAAAGCCTGCTGAAATAACACACTTGTAGAAATTATATGCAATAAGCATGCATATATCCAAGATCCACATGATCTCACACTATTTAACTTTATGCAAGATACTGAATCTATTCCACTTGTTAATATTTTGTCGAAAAATTAATTGCACACACATGTGAAGCATAAACAAAAATATTCAATCGCACATAACACAGTTTTTAACCGAGAAAGCCTGAAGCTGAAAACCCCAACTATATATTATGTAACATGGAGATCATTTGACAATCTCATACAAACATACAAAGCTTATCACAAGCTCTAAGTACAGTACAATCGTCATACACTAATCAGGCTTAATCTTGCAAATCCATGCACCGATCTTTGCCACCTGCTAGCCTGCCTCCACTGCGCAATCTCTGCTAAAGAATAGCTCTGGATGAATTAGAATTACTCCATCCTTGATTGCTCAATCCTCATTGGCATCTCCACTGAGTGTGTGATGCAATCAATGCATCATTATAGTCACAATAGATAGTCTATCTTTCCCTTTCACCTATCTCTCCACTTGTCTCCATTGAAACTGCCATGCACTGTAGTTAATTGTTGTATTGTTTGGTTGATTAATGAGTTATTATTTGTGAATTAATTAACTAATTAATTCACTCCTCTCACACTAGTGTATCAATTAGTTAGACTAGATACAACTAGCTCAACTGAGTCTAACTAAGTTAAACTGAATACAACTCCATAACTACTTCTTCCAACTATGTCATAACTCTGCCACTTGAGTTCTAATTGAGTCCTCCATGCATTAGCTCTAGTAAACCCTTAGGAATAGCGTAATTCCTTTTGTTAGCTGATGTGCCACATCTGTGCACTGAACTGAAGTGCTCCAAGAGAATAAGTTGTTGTCTAGAGTTTGATTATTATTAAGAGCTAATAATAGTCGACATGCATCTATTTTTAGATTGACGATCTACAAATAGACTTCGCCCAATATTATAAAAATAGAATTTCATCTATTTTTCCAACTTGATCAACCATCCACAAATAGCATCCTGCAACTTCTGAAATATCATCATCATGTCTAAAAATAGACTTGCGCCAAAAATATCTTGTGGGCCCACTTAGTGAAGGCGACTCTTTTCACTAAGCTCATTGTCTTGTTGAATCTCAACACTCCCTCTCAACAAGATAGGGATTATCCTTCACCCTGATCTTGCCTCTATGGTATTCAAATTTTCTTCTAGTGAGCGCCTTCATCAGAATATATGCATCTTGATCCTTCGTAGGAATGTACTGAAGCAACATGATCTTCCGCTGCACACAACCTCTGATATGATGATATCGGATATAAATATTTTTAGATATATCATGAAACATAGGATTAACCAAGAGTTTAATGCAACTCTCATTATCACAATGAATCACCGTGGGATCTAAATGTGAACCGAACAAACCAAACAGAATCTTCCTCATCCAGATAGCCTCACATGTAGCTAAAATTGCTGCCATGTATTCCTCTTTCGCTGAACTGAGTGCCACAGATATTTGTTTCCTGTTGTACCAAAAAAATGTCGTAGATCCGATACTGAAAATTCCTCCTGATGTGCTATTTTTGTCTATTGGGCTTCCTGCCCAATCTGCATCTGTGAAGCCATGCAACTTCACCTCATCCATCTGTCTGTACCATAAACCATACTCAGATGTGCCCCTGAGATATCTCAGGACATGCTTGCCTGCCTTCCAAAAGAGCTTGGTAGGCTTAACTATTGCTTGTGAAAGCTGGTTCACCGCATAGCATATGTTTGATCTTGTATTGTCTAAATACATGAGCGAACCCACCAACTGTCGATAAACAGTGGCATCCACTACCTCTTTCGATGTAGCATCCTCTTTCTTCCAATTTCCTGGAAGATGAGTGTCGATAGGCTTGCAGCCTTACATGTGAAACTTCTTCAGTATCTCCCGAGCATACTTGTCTTGAGACACAAACAGTTCACCTTCCCGCTGCCATATTTCCAATCCAAGGAAATAATGAAGGAGGCCCAAATCCTTCATCTCAAACTCCTTTGCAAGATCTGCCTTGCATGAGTGTATCAACTGCTCATCACCTATTAGTATTAAATCATCAACATAAAGTACAATGATTAAAAGCTTACCCTCAACCACAATCTGGTACAGGTTTGCATCTACCTTACTCTTGGTGAAGCCAAGCCTAGTGAAATAGATTTCAATCAGAGTGTACCAAGCACAGGGTGCTTGTTTCAGCCCATAGAACACTCTTTTGAGCCTACACACATGCGACTCGCTGCTAAAGATATCAAATCCTTTAGGCTACTCAATGTACACCTCTTCCTCAATGATCCCATTAAGGAACACAATCTTCACATCCATCTGATGAATGTGCCGACCCATCTGCGCTGAGAGAGCAAGGATGGTCTGTATGGAAGAATACCGTGCAACAGGTGCAAAGGTTTCTTCATAGTCAATCCCCTCAATCTGTGAGAAGCCCCAGGCAAAAAATCTTGCACTATACTTCTTGACGCTCCCATCAACAGCTTGCTTTACCTTGTGGATCCATCTTGATCCTACAACTGATTTTCCCACCAGCCTTGGAACAATCTCCCAAGCACTGTTTCTGACAATGGAGTCATACTCCTCCACCATGGAATCTACCCATGTGGGCTCCTACAGTGCTTCTTCAAAATAAGATGGTTCTGTCACAATACACTTGATCATAAGAGCCATGTATCCAATATATTGGTCAGGTGACTGTCTCTATCTGCGCTGTGATGTAGGGACTCCTACATTCTGTGCCACATCCACCTTCGGTCTCTCAGCTTCTATGGTATGCTTTCCACCTTGTCTGATGTTTGGTTCTACATGAGTGGACTCCTCCACTCCATAAATCTCCTCCTGTGGCTGATCCACATCCAGAGGCTCATATTTGGGAAGAAGAAGTTCCTCTTTCGCATGCAAGTGTAGCTCCCTCTCAGGCAACAACTTCATGTCTTTCATCTCATTAAATTTTATATCCCATCGCATAACAGTCATCTGACTGTTTGGAAAATACACACGATAGTTATCGGGTGTTTCTGTGTACCCCACAAATATTCCAACTTCTATAGTCGGCTCCAGCTTCTTCCTGGTGTCTTTCATCACATGAATGTAAATAGGTGAGCTAAAAATATTCAAATGAGAAATATCAGGCTTCTTACCAATAAAAGCTTCTTCGGGTGTACTCATGCCAAGTACTCTATGAGGACAACGGTTTTGCGCATAAACCGCAGTGTTGCATGCTTCTGCCCACAAGTGCATTGGTAGGCCTTAGTCATGCAACATCGCTCGTGTAGCACCCACTATAATTTTTTTCTTTCTCTCCGCGACCCCATTCTGCTGTGGTTATGAGGCACTATGATTTCTCTTCAAATTCATTCTTTGCTACAGAAGTATTTGAATTCGCCCAAGATGTATTCACCACCATTATCGCTCCGTAGAGCTTTCACTTGCTTCCTCGACTCCTTCTCCACTAATGCCTTGATCTCACAGAACTTTGAGAACGTTTAATTCTTCTTCTGCATGAAGAAGATCCAACATCTATGAGAATAGTCATCAACAAATATCACATAATACCTGTGTTTTTTTGTTGAAGCAACCAAGAATGGTCCACACACGTCTGTGTGAATTCTCTCCAGGATCACCGAAGCATGGTTCTCCTTCTCATGAAAGGTGGTCTTCACAAAATTACCCATTGTACATCCTTTTCACTGATCTGATTGCACAAGAGTACCCTTGGGAAGTCCAGTAGAAATTTTCTACAAAATCTTCAAAGCGCCATGGTGAAGATGGCCCAATCTCCTGTGCCATAATTCGCCCTCATCTCGGCTCACCACTTCTTTTGCTTTTCCCAGCATTGCAGCGTAGCCATCTACCTCTAGCTTATAGAGATTCTTAATTTGAACCCCTATCTTCTTGGTTTGACCCATTGTTTTATGTCGAAGGAAGGCTTTTCCCTCGCTAAAAAAAACATCATAACCTCTGTCTTCCAGCATTGCAACTGAGACCAAGTTCTTCTTTAGACCTGGAACATGCATGATATTCTTCAATAAGAATGGATTACCAGACTCCCTCTCAAAGGTAATGGTCCCAATGCCTGCCTCACTGTACCGACCATCATCACCCATCTCTATATGCATCTGGAGGTCCTTCTCCTCCAAGTCACTAAACAACTCTTTGTCTCCCGTCATATGGAAAGACGCACCACTATCAAGATACCACACTGATCCCATGCAGCTTGAAACCAAGCATGTGATCAAGGAAAAATCCAGCTCAAATTGTGAGGCTAAGGCCTCTCCAGCTGCAGATCTAGTAGCCTTCTTATTATTCTTCTTCTGTGGACAGTTAGTGGTGAAATGTCCATGCTCGTGACAGTGAAAACACTTCACTTTGGACAAATCCTGCTTCTTTCCTTTAGCACCGGATTTTGAAGAACATTTCTTCCCCTTACCTTTCCTTGCTTTGGCAGCCAAAGCGCAATTCTCTTCATCTTCATTCTTCGATGAAGATCCATCCCTCGTACCCCACCTTATCTCCTCCTGCACAAGATCTGACCAAAGTCGCTCCCATCTTGGTAGTTTCTTTCATCCATTGATAGAGTCTTCGTAGCTATGCAAAATATTTAGAAGCCCAATGAGAGCCAAGCTCACCAAGTCTTCTTCATCAACAATAACCCCCACACTTCCTAGTTCATCCTTGCAGTGGACAAACTTCGTGAGGTATTTTGGAATACTGTCGCCTTTCTCCATTTTTATTTTTCTGAGCTTGTCTTTAAGCGCCAACTTCTTTTGGTCACTTCTAATTTGTAACAAGTCTATCAAAGCCTTCCACATTAAGAATGGAGTGGCTTTCCGGTGAAGGATGGACACAATATGGTCCTTCACACCTTCTAACAGAATCATCCTTGTCTTTGCAATCTTCTTTTGCCATGCATCAAGTAATGCAGCATCGCTAGACCCTGGCTGAGGAACATCGCTATCGATGTACTCCTTCAGCCCATTATCCTCTAGCACCGCCTCCATCCTATCCTTCTAGGCTATATAATTCGAGCTCCCATCAAGGGCATATGCCAATATCAACGCGTTGAAAGATATTTCAATGTATACTCGATTTCTGCACTAAGAATCTTCTGTAGCAAATTCGAATTGTCCACCAGCACAAAATCACTTCGCAATTGCAATATTCAATCAACAATGCTCCGATACCATGTAGAAATTATATGCATTAAGAATGTATATGTCCAAGATCCACCTGATCTCACACTATTTAACTTTATGCAGGATATTGAATCTATTCCACTTGTTAATCTTTTGTGGAAAAATTAATTACACACACATGTGAAGCATAAACAAAAGTATTCAATCGCACATAACATAGTTTTTAACTGAGAAAGCCTGAAGCTGAAAACCCCAACTATATATTATGTAACATGGAGATCATATGACAATCTCATACAACCACACAAAGCTTATCACAAGCTCTCAGTAAAGTACAATCGTCATACATTATTCAGGCTTAATCTTTCAAATCCATGCACTGATATTTGCCACCTACTAGCCTGCCTCCACTGCACAACCTCTACTGAAGAATAGCTTTGGATGAATTTGAATTACTCCATCCTTGACTGCACAATCCTCATTGGCATCTCCACTGAGTGTGTGATGAAATCAATGCATCACTATAGTCACAACAAATAGTCTATCTTGCCCTTTCACCAATCTCTCCACTGGTCTCCACTGAAACTGCCATGCACTATAGTTAACTGTTGTATTGTTCAGTTGACTAAATAAAAATCCATAACTACTTCTTCCAACTGTGTCATAACTCTACCACTTGAGTTCTAATTGAGTCCTCCATGCATTAGCTCCAGTAAACCCTTAGGAATAGCGTAATTCCTTCTGTCAGCTGTTGTGCCACATCTATTCACTGAACTGAAGTGCTCTAAGAGAATAAGTTGTTGTTTAGAGTCTGAATATTATTAAGAGCTAATAATAATCGACATGCATCTATTTTTAGATTGGCGATCTATAAATAGACTTCGCCCAATATTCTAAAAATACAATTTCATCTATTTTTCCAACTTGATCAACCATCCACAAATAGCATCCTGCAACTTCTGAAATGTGATCATCATGTCTAAAAATATAAATATTCTAAAAATAGACTTGCGCCAAAAATAGCCTGCGGGCCCACTTAGTGAAGGCGACTCTTTTCACTAAGCTCATCATCTTGTTGAATCTCAACAACACTTCTTGGAAATATGTGCACTGAAATTTGTCTGCAGCTCCTAGATCCCTTAGATCAGTGGATCTAGGATCTAGATCCAAAAGGAGAGAAAAAACAAATCAAACTAGGTGAGGTAAACATACCTCCCACCACCTAGTCTAGCTGAAAAATACCCAAAGAGAGGGGTTGCAGCTATGTGCAACAAACTGCTTCAGAAATAACATAGTTTTGAGAACATCAACAGGAGATTAAAAATGAAGATAAGTTTTTATATAAACATTAGTAAATCAGATCCATGATGAAGCCTTCACAGTATACAACAGAATGTAGAAGACAAAATAGAAGGAAACTCCTCAAGAAAGAGGGCTGCAACACATGTATTTACTGAAAAATGGCTTAATAGCATTTTTATAAGAGCTGTAGCAGTTGTATGTTACACTTCAGATCCATAGTAGATCTGTGTACAAAATATCAGATCCATTTCATATCTGTACACTAGAAAGGCTCTATTACAAGATCCCCTTGGGGTTTTGATCAAATCATGCAATACAGAGAGTAGATCTAAGTTTTAAGTAGCAGATCTGCAATATTATTTAGAAATTTCTGAAGATTTTTTACATTAGAAACAGATCAGATCTATACAGAACATGGACCAGCAAGCTAATCCATGGATCACCAAAGTGAAAGGCAAAGCCCAACACCAGAGATCTCTTCTCAAAAAGGGGATCAAAACACCTTGCAATTCCTTCTTTGAAAATAATGCAGTCCTAGAAGGGAAACTGCGTTGTAGCTTGAAACACTAAGTTGGCCTATTGCCAAGATATGAAATATTAGCTCCAAAGGTTCAGAAATCTCTTGCCCATGGGATAGAAGACTTTCCCAGTGAAAAGAGATCCTGAAATGGCCTAGATCTGAGAAGATCTGACCTCCACTTACTGCAGGTTGCAAGGACGACCTAATCCTAAACAAGATCAACATTGTAGTTGGAATCTGAGCTTGGCTAAATGCGTGATAGTGGATGAAATCAGCAAGACTCCTCCAAGAAATCCTCAATGGAAGAGGTGGGATTCCTGCATAGGAACTCCCAAGTGCTAAGCATCACTATTCTCAGTTAAACAGCAGAGAATGGTATTTGTCTAAACAGACAAGATAGTCAAAAATATGCAGAATCAACAACCCTCTCTTTTTTCTCTCCTCCTCCTTTTATAAGATGGAATCCTTATAATACCCTAAACCACTTCAATGAATTAGCTCCTTTCACATGAGGAGCCTCCATCTAAAACTGTGTTGTCCATCCATGAGGTGCATTGAATCTAGACTGCGCTATAGATTTGGTCAAGGTTGACCCAATCTCATAGCTCAAACCCATTCACACCTACAAGTGTTTTGTTTACATGGCCCATATTTATCCTTGTTCACATGGGCATTTATTTATTCATTTATTTTCAGGAGTTTTACATGTCCTCCATTATTTTTGTATTCAAAAAACAGGAAATGAAACAAAAATGTATATTCCTCTTAGCTTAGGCTAAGTAGGAATATTACTATCCTCCCCTCCAAAATGTTGCTTGTCCTCAAGAAACTGATAGGGTGAGTGCTGCAACACTTCTCCTCCTCCATTGGTGACACCATCATAGATCAAGATTTCATCATGAGCCAAGTGTTCACCAATCCAAGCCTCCATGAACTGTTCCTCCAAAATCATCATGGGATGTACAAAATCCATCCCACAAGGAGTCAAGAACTCAACAGAAAAAAACATGGTTGGTCCTATATTCTCTCTAAAGCATGTAGCATAAGCTGCATAGAGAGTTTCCATCCCATGTGGTACATAAAAACTGCTCATCCTCTCTCCATACAATCCCATGAAAAGTACAACTATATCATCCAAGTATGGAAGCATAATGAGATATATACAAACATAAATTTGAGCATGAGGAGGTGGGTCAAAATCCCACATAGGGTTCCAACGCAGTGTATCTCCTGTGCGCATTAGATCAAGGTATGGTAAGTGGTTTCCCCACCACTTACTTGTTGCACAAGCTATCCCACCATGGCTGAAAATGTGAGATATGTTTGGTACCTTTGGGAAGCACCCGTCATGAAAAGGAATCTCCCTTTGCATAGCAGGGGAGTGACCAAGCTCAGAATTTGTTGTGGCCCAAAGTTTGCCATGAGATTCATATGGTACAACACTCCTCTTAGGAGCCATGGCCTACAACAACATGGTGAAATAATATAACAAATCAGAAAATAAAGCTTGCATTACATGTTCAAGTTTTTCACCATCAATGTTTCTTCTAAACATGGAATTGTGCACAAATTTTTGTCCCTTTTTAAGAGAAGGAAGAAATGACTGAAATGAATCTTGCATAGATTGCTTTGGCTGCCCCAACTCCACATAGCTTTTGAATTCTATAAAATTCTGATGTAGCTCTCCTCCAAAGCCTTCCCATTCAAAACATCTCATGATAGTGTTGTAGATCTTCATAGAATAGGTAGGTTTGAAACAGAACTCCTTGAAGGCCCTTTATAGCATCTCCTCCTGGAGCTTGGAGGCTCTAGGCAAGAATATCCTATCATAATGATAGATGACTCCTTCATCGATTAGATAACCCTCTCCATGCACTTGGTCATCAAGAATCATACAAGTGTAGAGATCCTTGGAATGATCCACCAACAACTGTGATCTCCAATATAGATCTACACTTCCCAACAAGGACAATGTTGATGATGCATCAATAATATTTCCTGCCTTGTTGCTGATCTCTTCTTTGAAATCTCTTATACCAAAGGTACAAGTAGGAAGGACATACCTCCCCTTTTCCCCCTCCAACAATGCAGAATCATAAATTTAGGATGATGAGGATGATGAGAGAGGAAAATTTCCCTCTTTCTGGTACTTGCTTAAGCCTTCCAAATCTATAGCTATGCCCCCTAATGCTCCCTTCCCTCCTGGACTTGATTTTGGAGCATCAAGCAGTGATATATCTCCCAATAAAACTGAATTTGGTGGCCTCCCTGGTGGTTTGCCACTAGATGAGAATGTCCCTTGCAAGAATCTCATGAACATGATAGAAGGGACAGTGAGATCCTTGCTTCCACTGCACAAATCCCTCTCTTTTTTCTGTGTGGATGTGTTAGGTGACATGTAAGAATGCATGCCTCTGATCATGTGAGGTGTACCACTCTTCTTTTCCACCCATTCCATTTGCAAGGCCTCCCAATCAGTGATGACTTTCCCCAATGTACTCAACCATTGAACACCCAAAATAATATTGGTGTCTGGTATGTCAACTACAAAGAAGTGATCCACCAAAGTGTAGGATCCCATGGTGATTGTAAGTGATGGAACATAATGCATGGATTGCATTGTTCTATCCCCTGGGACTAGAACAGAAAATCCCTCAAAGGTATCAGTGGGTATGGCCCTCCTTTGCACAAGATGAGCATCAATAAAGTTGTGGGTGGCCCCACTGTCAATAAGAATAGATACCCTCTGATTCATGATTGAACCATGAAATATTAAGGTCAAATACTTAGGTACTCCCCTTAAATATGCCAGGGTTCCTCCAATAGGAGAAAAATCTTCACTCCCATCTCCTGATGGTGATGGATCTCCCTCAACATTTTCAGCACTGTGACCTTTCCTTGGTTCATCATCTTCTTCTTCCTCCTCAACATCTGAGAAGACTTCTATGTAGTGTGCTTTCCCAGTAGCACATCTATGTCTCGGTGCCAATGATTCTTGGCAAGTGACACATAGCCTCTTCTTCCTTAGCTCCCTCCGGACTTCAATATCAAGAGGCTTCTTGACTGAGCTCTCCTTGGAAGGAGAAGATTTCTCTTCCTTCACCTTAGAAAGGTAAGAGGGCTTCTTCTGGAAAGTTTCCTTTTCTTTTGGCAAGGCATCTTGAAGGTCTCTAGCCCTCTCAATGGCATCATGCAATGTGATAGACTTGGTATATTTAACCAACCCATGCAAAGGTTCATACAAGCCATCGATGAACATGTACACCCTCCTTACTGCAGATAGATCAGGAACCATAACAGATAATCTCAGAAACTCAGAGATATAAGATTCGGCATTACCTGACTGCTTCAACTTTGCAAGGCTCATGAAAGGTGCTTCTGGATCCTTTCTGTCAAACCTCTCCACCATTATTCTAGTAAATTCAAAATAGGCAGTCACATTGGCATGGCCCAATGTAGACAACCCATGGAACCGCTAGTTGTGTGCTTCACCTTCAAAGTGCAGCGCTACAATCTTGATGGCTTCCATCTCAGGGACTTTGTTCAACTGGAAATAGATATCCATCTTTTCTACCCATGCCTTGGAAGAAATAGTGGATTACCCATCAAACTTTGGTAAAAATAATTTTCCCATAGAGTGATGTCGATCATGATTCTGAGTGAATCCACCATCTCTATATTGATGCCTTGGTCTTCTTTTGTCCTTGAGATGGAAAAACTCCTGAAAACTCAAGTGGTCCTTAAATATCTGATTTTGGGACTCATAGTCTTCAAAATAGTCTTCAAGGGATGCTTTCTCATGAGGCCCTTGATTCTCTATAGCCAAAAATGTAGGCATAGTAGAACGTTGTGGAGCTTGTGGCTGGTTCACTGGTTGATCATTCCAATGGTGAGATATGCCAGAGCTTTCCCTGGGATGAGACCTTCTAGGAGACTCCTTGAGCCAGTCTAGTCTCATATCTTTGATCTCTCTAGCAAGATCTTACATGGCTACCAAAAGAGTTCTTGCAAACTCTTCTCCTTCTTTATCACTTCCAGTTTCAGGGGCTTTACCCTTGTCTTGATCATCAATGGTGTAATCAAATTTCTTGTGACTTCTATTCTGATACCTCTTCTCCCTCTCAGTAAGAGGCTCATCTTCTTCTGAAAGCATGTTGGCTTTCTCTCTTCAATGAAAGCACAGGTTGTGCCAAGAAAGGAGCTTTGATACCACTGTAATATCCCCAAATGGGAATTCACAACAAAGCCTACGGAAATAATGCACTTTTTGGAAATCTGTGCACTGAAATGAGTTTTACAACTCTTGGATCCCTTAGATTAGTGGATCTGGGATCTAGATCCAAAAGGAGAGCAAAAAAAAACCAAACTAGGTGAGGTAAACATACCTCCCACCACCTAGTCTAGCTGAAAAACACCCAAAGAGAGGGGCTTCAGTTATGTGCAACAAACTGCTTCAGAAATAACGCAGTTTTGAGAGCATGAGTAGGAGATTAACAATGAAGATCAGCTTTTATATAAATAATAGTAAATCAGATCCATGATGAAGCCTTCATAGTATACAACAGAATGTAGAAGACAAAATAGAAGGGAACTCCTCAAGAAAGAGGGCTACAACACATGTATTTACTGCAAAATGGCTTAACAACATTTTTATAAGAGCTGCAGTAGCTGTATTTTACACTTCAGATCTAGAGTAGATATTTTTACAAAATATCAGATCCATTTCAGATCTGTACAATAGAAAGTCTCTATTACAATATCCCCTTAGGGTTTTGATCAAATCATGCAATACAAAGAGTAGATCTGAGCTTTAAGTAGTAGATCTGCAATATTATTCAGAAATTTTTGAAGATTTTTTACATTACAAACATAACAGATCTATACAAAACATGGATCAACAAGCTAATCCATGTATCACCAAAGTGAAAGGCAAAGCCTAACACCAGAGATCTCTTCTCAAAAAGGGGGTCAAAACACCCTGCAATTCCTTCTTTGAAAATAACGCAGTCCTGGAAGGGAAACTGCGTTGTAGCTTGAAACACTGAGTTGTCCTGCTGCCAAGATATGAAATATCAGCTCCAAAGGTTTATAACTCTGTTGCCCATGGGATAGAATACTTTCCCAGTGAAAAGAAATCCTGAAATGGCCTAGATCTGAGTAGATCTAACCTCCACTTGCTACAGCTTGCAAGGACAACCTAATCCTAAACAGGATCAGTATTCTAGTTGAAAGGCGAGCTTGGCCAAATGCCTGATAGTGGATGAAATCGGTAAGACTCCTCCAATAAATTCTCAATGGAAGAGGTGGGATTTTTGCATAGGAACTCCCAAGTGCTAAGCAACACTATTCTCAACTAAATAACAGAGAATGGTATTTGTCTAAACAGACAAGATACTCAGAAATATGCAGAATCAACAACCCTCTCTTGCTGCTCTCTTACCCCTTTTATAATATGGAAGCCTTGTCAAACCCTAAACCACTTCACCTTTCACATGAGGAGCCTCCATATAAAACTGCGTTACCCATCCATGAGGTGCATTGAATCTAGACTAAGTTGTATATTTGGTCAAGGTTGACCCAGTCTCATAGCTCAAACCCATTCACACTTGCAAGTTTTTTGTTTACATGGCCCAGATTTATCCTTTTTCACATGGGCATTGATTTATTCATTTATTTTCAGGAGTTTTACATGTCTTCCTTTATTCACGTATTCGAACAACAGGAAATGAAAAAAAAATGTATATTCCTCTTAGCTTAGGCTAAGTAGGAATATAACAATAGTGGATTTAATTGTTAAGTCAGGACAGCCCAGTAATATACATGTTATTGTATTAAATTTCTACATGGTATCAGAGCAGTGTTAATCACTGGCGATTGTAATATTGAAGCAGTGCTGAGTTTTGTGCTAGTGGAACAATTCGAATTTGCTACAAGAATTTCTTGGTGCGACAATTGAGTAAAAATTGAAATGGATTTCAATGGATTGTGGTTGTAGTATGCACTCGAGGGTATCTCTAACTATATAGCCTGGAAGGACAGGATGGAGGCGATGCTTGAAGATAATGGCTTGAAGGAGTTCATCGATAGCGATGTTCCTGAGCCCACTTCAACAGATGCTGCATTACTTGACACCTGGAAAAAGAAAGTAGTGAAGACAAGAAGAATTATTTTGGAAGGTGTGAAAGGCCATATTACGTCAAGACTTCACGAGAAAGCCACTCCATTTGTAATGTGGAATTATTTGAAAAATATTTTCCAAAGTAGCAGCAACCATAGGAAGTTGGCACTAAAAGATAAACTCAGAAAAATCAAAATGGAGAAGGGCGATAGTATTCCAAAGTATCTCACGAAGTTTTTCCAATGTAGGAATGAGCTGGGGAGTGTGGAAATTATAGTTGTTGATGATGAATTGGTGAGCTTGGCTCTCCTTAGACTTCCGAAGAGTTGGCATAGTTATCAAGACTCTATCAATGGGTGGGAAAAACTGTCAGATTGGGAGCGACTTTGGTCAGATCTAGTGCAAGAGGAGATAAGGCAGAGTACCAGGGATGGCTCTTTATCAAAGCATGATGATGAAGAGGATTGTGCTTTGGATGCCAAAGCGAGGAAAGGGAAGGGGAAGAAATCCCATTCAAAATCTGAGGCTAAAGTCAAGAAGCTAGATTTGTCCAAGGTGAAGTGTTTTCACTCTCACGAACAGAGGCATCTCGCCACTAACTTCCCACAAAAAAAGAAGAACAACAAGGCTGCTAGAGCTGTATCTGGTGAGGCCCTTTGCCTCGCAATTTGAAATTGATTTCTCCTTGATCACATACTTGGTTTCAAGTGCAATGGGATTGGTGTGGTATCTTGATAGTGGTGATTCCTTCCACATGACGGGAGATAAGGAGTTGTTCAGCAACTTGGATTCGAAAGATCTCCAAATTCATATAGAGATGGGCGACGATGGAAGATACAGTGCAACCGGCATTGGTACCATTACCTCTGAGAGAGATTCAGGTAAATCATTTCTGTTGAAATATGTTATGCATGTTCCAGGTCTAAAGACGAACTTTGTCTCAATTGCGATGTTGGAGGACAGAGATTATGACGTTGTTTTCAGCGATGGAAAATATTTCCTCTGACATAAAAAAACGGTTCAAACCAAGAGGATAGGGATTCAAGTCAATAATCTCTACAAGCTAGAGGTAGATGGTTGCGCTGCAATGGTGGGCAAAGAAGAAGAAGTGGTGAGCTGGGATGAGGGTGAATTATGGCACAGGAGATTGGGCCATCTTCACCATGGCGCCCTGAATATTTTGCAGCAGATCTCTACTGGACTTCCCAAGGGTACACTTGCACAGATAGATCAGTGAAAGGGAATTACTATGGGTAATTTTGTGAAGACCACCTTTCATTGAAAGGAGAACCATGCTTCAGTGATCCTGGATAGAATTCACACAGATGTGTGTGGACCATTCTCGGTTGCTTCAATAGCAAAAAACAAGTATTATGTTATTTTTTTTTATTACTATTCTCATAGATGCTGGATCTTATTCATGCAGAAGAAGGATCAATCATTCTCAAATTTCTGTGAGTTTAAAGCATTGGTGGAGAAGGAGTCGGGGAAGCAAGTGAAGGCTTTGTGGAGCAATAATTATGGTGAATATATCTCAAACGAATTCAAAGAATTTTGTAGCAAAGAAGGAATTAGAAGATAACTCATAGCAGCTCATAACCCACAACAAAATGGGGTCATGAAGAGGATGAACAGAACGATTGTGGGTGTTGCACGAGCTATGATGCATGATCAGGGCCTACCAATGAACTTGTGCGCGGAAGCATGCAACATTGTGGTTTATGTGCAAAACCATTGTCCTCATAGAGTACTTGGAATGAGTACACCTGAAGAAGATTTTACTGGTAATAAACCGGATGTTTCTTACTTTAAGATTTTTGGCTCATTTGTTTATGTTCATGTGACCAAGAACGCCAGGAAGAAGCTAGAGTCGACTACAAAAGCTGGGATATTTTTGGGGTACACAGAAACACCTCATAATTATCGTGTGTATTTTCCAAACAGTTGGATGACTATGGTGCGATGGGATATAAAATTCAATGAGGATGTAATATCCCAAAATAGGGAAAATCAACAATAATGGGAATATCTTATAATATCCCAAAATTGGAGAGACAACAATACTTTCACAGAAAGCACATTTTTCAAAAATATAAGCATCAATAGAAAAATGCAGCCCATGAATCCATTATATCTGACATTATATCAACCACATCTGAAATGAAATAAAAAACAAATGTCTTTTGCCTAGTTAAATATGCCTCCCATGCTCAAAACAGCTTAAAAATGATGAAACCCCAAGACTGCAACACACAAAAATTACTGCATAAAGAGACAGCGCAGTTATTTAAGGGTTATGCTTAGAAAATGGAGAGAAAAATCATATATTCTATTAGATTACTCAATGAGGCATAAAAACAGAGATATAGTCTCTTTTTACATAGATCCAAGATGACCCAGCAAGGGTTTCTTGACATAAATGATGTACCTGAAATATCTGTTGCAGATCTATGGATGAATCACACGTATGGGTGAAGCACTGCATAAATATGGATGATCATGCAAATAAATGGTAGTAGACTCTTCTAATAGCTTTCTGGGAAGAATAAT
The DNA here is from genome assembly GCA_034641835.2 of Pinus albicaulis. Lineage (NCBI taxonomy): Eukaryota > Viridiplantae > Streptophyta > Pinopsida > Pinales > Pinaceae > Pinus > Pinus albicaulis. The sequence continues at coordinate 258,610,646 of CM076576.1, read as the reverse complement.
GGACCTCCTTCAGGGAAACTAGCTCACAAATCAAGGGATTGAACCCTCCACTGCAATGCCTTAAGAAATAATGCAGTTTCTTCAAGGGAATACGTTTTTGCTGAAGGTGATTGCTTGGTATAACACCAAATAGTGGAAAATTCAGCTCAGAAATCTCCTCTTATATTTCTTAAACAAGATCTCCAAGCAAGAGTGGGGAATTCCCGCAGGAGAAAACCCTTGCACTAAACAGTGCAACAAACTTAGCTAAATAGCCAAAGTATGCAACGAGTCTAGAAAAACCACATACAATATAATCTTCAATCATGTCCCATATTTTTTCTATCCCCTCCATTATATAGTTGATGATCTTCCTCACCAAGGGTCCCACCCCATTATGAGGTTGCTTCCATGCAAAGGCTCCTCCACCAAAATTACGTTGTCTCCATTAGTCTTGCTCATCTATTTACAGTGTTGTTTGATTTAGTCAATCTTGTCTAAATCAATATTGACCAGATCAACCTTGACCGGATCTTCATGCCTTGTCTCCTTTCACACTCAAGGTGTCTTTATTTTGACTAGCTAGATTAATGTTCATTCACATTGAGCTGTCTTTATTTAGGATCCACTCCTCATATAAAAATGTTGTTGACTTGGTCAAAATTGACTTTGTCCTCTCATTTTAGACCCTGTTCACACATGTGGATGCTTGATCTAGTTATTTCTGTTGGCAATATGATGCAAAGTGTTTTCCTTGATGGCAACCCACTGAATGAAGATGAAGACATGAGATTTTTGACATGTGTTGTCCTTGATGGCAAACCACCTGATGAATTTATTCTTGACCTGATGGACTTGTGCGTACAAAAGGAAATGAAGAAAGGAATTCAGCATGTGTTAAATCTATGGTGAAAAGAAGGAATACGCGGATTTGTCTAGGGGAAGTCGCGTATGCACGCGGGAAAGAACGTTCCAAGTCGCGTATGGGAAAAAGCGCTCATAAGGTGCAAAACCAGGGGTAACCACCATGGTATTGACCCATTGTATTGGGTAATGATTCGTCTAAATGACCCCGTCCAGGAATACCATCGGAAGTAATGTGGTTTTGGCTCATGGTATTGAAAAAGGGTAAACCTATATAAGGAGAAGAAATTCATTGTGCAGATCATGAGTGTGGGTGCAAGATGTCTGAGCTTGAATGAATACTTCTCTCTGAAGTATATCTGAATGGAAAGGGTTACAGTTGAATGATAGATCTGAATGTATGATGCACCAATGATGAAGAAGGGGATCTAGATCTGAAATGTACTTGTATTTGCTAGATCTGTTTATGGAATGATTAGATCTATGATGAGGCGAACATCTGTCTGAGGTAAAGGGTAAAATCTGAAGTGATGTATCTGTTGTGAAGAATTGCAATGACATAAAAGTCTGAAGAACCATACGCTAGTTCGCCGAAGAGGGAGCGCGTATATACGCGGCTTCGCTGAAGAGAAAGCGCGTATGCGCAATGAAATTGGATCTGTATTATGTACAGAAGTATATGCCGGTTTATGTGAACGGAAGCGTGTATATACGCGACATCAGTGAAAGGAAAGCGTGTATGTAAACTAGGGTTTGCTGAAGTCTGTGGTAAGAAATGTATGATTTGTTTTGTTGGTTTACTGATATCTGTCAGTGAGTTATATGTATCTATTTCATGGTTGACTGTGCTTAAAAGTATGGAGTGGGTCCAGTCTGAAAATATGATGAAACGTGGCCTGCAAGTGGTGTCCTAAAGGAAGCTTTGGATCCAGTGTGAAAATTGATGAAACGTGGTCCTTAGAGGTGCTGAGGGTTGTAGCCTTCAGTCAGGGGGTCGTAGCTCCCTTCCAGGTGAGGCTGGTAAACGAGATCGGGGGGTCGTAGCTCCCTTCCAGGAGAGGCTGGTAAACGAGTCAGGGGGTTGGAGCTCCCTTCGAGGAGAGGCTGGTAAACGAGCGCAGGTGGGTGCCTGCGTGCTGGTCAAGTCTGCGCCAGCACATATGTTGTAAGATGTTTTCTCTATAATAAAATATTGAAGGCTGAGCAACTGCAGCGGTGGTTTTCTCCCGGCTTGGGTTTCCACCTAAAAATCCTGGTGTTCATGTGTGATGCTTTGTGTGATGGTTTATTCTGTTCTTACTGCACATGTTTACTGCTTATTGAATATCTGATGAATAAATGATGGAAGGGTTTAAGTGAAGATTTAATGACATAAATAGATATCTGTGTATACGCGAGTTTCGTAAAGGGTATCCGCGTATATACGCAAGTCTGGTTCAGGAAAGTAGCGTATGCATTTTAGAAGCAGGAAAAAGTGAAAGTTTTGAATATGTAGTAAATACTGATTCACCCCCCCCTCTCAGTATTTTTCCCAACAATTGGTATCAGAGCAGGTCCTTGTGCAGAAGCTTGATCGCTTAAAGGAGATCCGTCGCAATGGGAAGTCAAGAAGGAGTAATGTCTATAAAGCCCCCTCTATTCAATGGAAGCAATCTGATATTCTGGAAGGTACGTACAAAAGCATATCTGCAAAGTCTTGGTGCAGATGTATGGGCAATCGTGGAAGAAGGTTATCAATACCCGACAAGTATTCCTACTGATGCAGCAGAAAGGAAGAAGTATGAAACCAATGCCAAAGCAGTAAATGTCTTGTTAGGAAGCATGTATGAATCAGAATTTGCTAAAGTGATGCAGCTACATTCAGCAAAAGAAATATGGGACAAAATCATTCTGAGCTATGAAGGAGATACAAAGGTAAAAAATGCAAAACTCCAAACTCTTAGAATTGAATATGAAAATTTCAAGATGCATAGTGATGAAAGTGTTGCCAGTTTCTTTCTTCGTCTAGATGATATTGTAAATCGGATGAGAAATTTGGGTGAAACCATAACCGATAATACTGTGGTGGAAAAAGTCTTAAGATCCTTGACTTCAAAATTTGACTCTAAAGTTTCAGCTATTGAAGAAAGGCAAGATCTGCAAACTCTTACTATTGTTCAATTACATGGTATTCTGATTGCTTTTGAAATGAGACAAGGAGGTCCTTCTCAAATCAAAGAAGTTGCTTTTAAGGCATCTGCAAAAGGAAAAGAAAAGGAAGTTGTCAAAGAATCCAGCTATATATCCGAAGAAGAAGAAGCGAATTTTGTGAGAAAACTCCAACTAGGTACTGGAAGATTCAAAGGTAAGCTTCCCTTCAAATGTTTTGAGTGTGGAAAAGTTGGTCATTATGCTGCAAAATGTCCTTATAAAGAAACATCCACTAAAGGAAAAGAAGTAGCAAGAAGGAATAAGAATCGATCTAGCACAAGAAAAATTTACTATATTAATGAAGACAGTGTTGGGTCATCTGATAGTGAGGAAGAATGTGAACAAGATATTAAACTGCTCATGGAAAAATAATCTAGAGAAGAAAAGGATACTTTTGTGGATGCTCTGGAAGACAATGATTTTCTTGAAGAAAACAATCAACTCAAAATAAGCCTAGAAGAAAAGAACATAATCATAGAGACTCTTGAAAATCAGCTTGAAGCAAAAGAAAAACGCATTGAGGAATTGGAGTGTGAAGTAGTAAGTCTAAGAAAAGATAATGAGAAAGAAAAAACTCTCAATCTTAGATTTGCTAAAGGTTCAGAAACCTTAGATGAGATTATCAAGATACAACGGTCTCCTCTTATAAAAAAAGGTCTTGGATATACTGGGGAATCTTCCCAGACTTCAGCACCAAATTATCTGAAAGCTGCCACAGCTGGTGCACTACATTCAGCCACTCAGCAAGGGAACAAAGGATCTTTCCAGGTAAAGCATGATCATCTCAATTCAAAGAACACTAACAAGGAGATCTTTCAAAGAAGCTACAACCAACAGGTAAACTCAAATAGAAGATTTCATGATCGCAGAAATTTCTACTTCAATGGACAATGTTTTTCATGTCACAATTTTGGTCATAAAGCTGTTCAATGTGTTGCATATAAAACCATCATGACAAGAGAAGCAAGAAAGAAAAGAATAAATATTGAACCAAAGAGGAACACCTATAACAACTTTTCCCCTCTACAAAACGAAGTTGAATGTACTTATTGCAATAACTTTGGTCATGAAGAATCTGAATGCAGGAGCAAGGTCCAGCCAAAAGAACATGTTCCCTCAAGCTCTAAAGTGTGGAAAAAGAAAGAAATACCGGTTGAAAACTGTGGGATAGCATTATTTGTAGAAGGTGAAGAAAATCAATGGTACATTGATAGTGGGTGCTCAAGACACATGACAGGTGACAAAAGCAAACTTCTTGCATATAATGCTCTAGAAAAGGAAAAGAAAGTTACTTTTGGAAATGATACTCCTGCTGTAATTAAAGGAAAAGGGTCAGTGTTTCTAAAAGAAAAGGTAAAGGCTAATGATGTCATGTATGTGGATGGATTAAGGCATAACCTATTAAGTGTAAGTCAAATGTGTGATCAAGGAACAGAAGTGGTCTTTAGTTCAAAAGAATGTGTGGTTCGTGATCTTGATACAGGTAAAATTATTATAAAAGGGAAAAGAAATCCAAGCAACCTGTATGTACTGAACGACAAAGATCAATGTTACTTGAGCAAGTCTTCAGAAAATTGGCTATGGCATAGAAGGCTGGGGCATCTGAGCTTCTCTCAAATCAACAAAGCAAGCAGACTTCAATTTGTTCGTGGTCTTCCCAATATTAATCTACCAGAAAGTATCATATGCAAATCTTGTCAATTCGGTAAGCAGACCAGAGTACGATTTAATGCCAAAGAAGGATCATCAAGTAAGCCTCTTGAACTCATTCATACTGACATATGTGGACCTATGAGAAAAAAGTCACCACGTGGGGAAGAATACTATATCTTATTTATTGATGATTTCTCTAGAATGTGTTGGATCGGGTTGATTAAACACAAAGATGAAGCATTTGAAAAATTTCAAATCTTCAAAGCATTGGTGGAAAATGAATTAGATCTAAAAATCAAGTGTCTTAGATCTGATCGAGGAGGAGAATATACATCAAATGAATTCTTTGAATTTTGTGAACAACATGGCATAAAAAGGCAGTTCTCTGTAGCAGGCACTCCACAACAAAATGGCGTAGCAGAAAGAATGAATAGAACAATTCAACAAATGGCTAGAGCTATGCTTGATGATTCTGGAACTCCTGACATGTTCTGGGGTGAAGCAGCACATACAGAAGCTAACATTCTCAACAAGGCTCATGTTCGGGTAAATAGTGACAAAACTCCATATGAACTCTGGTATGGTAATTCTCCCTCTGTGAAGCATTTTAGAGTTTTTGGAAGCAAATGCTTTATCAAAAATAATGATGAAAAGCTTGGCAAGTTTGAACCTAGATCAGATGAAGGGATATTTCTTGGTTACTCATCTACAAGCAAAGCATACAAATGTTACAATAAAAGGCTTCGAAATATTGTTGAATGTATTGATGTTGTTATTAATGAGTCTCCTGCAGCTCCTAAAGAAGAAAAACAAACAAAAAAAGAAGATGATGGTGACTTATGTCCTTCTACATCAAATAGAAATGATATAGACAGTGGATCCAATGAAGAACCTGAAGATGATCTATCTGAAAAAGCTCCATCCGGATATGTTCAAAATAATCATCCTGAATCTCAAATTTTGGGAGACAAGGAATCAGGTGTACGAACAAGGAGAACTATTGTGGGATCTTCTAGTCATCTGGCATTTCTATCCACAATTGAACCACAGAATGTCAATCAAGCTAGCAAATATGAATATTGGAAGCAATCCATGAATGAAGAGCTTGATCAAATTGAAAAGAATGACACTTGGGAATTGGTACCAAGACCACATGATAAAAATGTCATTGGAACTAAATGGATTTTCAAAAATAAGTTAAATGAGAATGGGGATGTTGTAAGAAACAAAGCTAGATTGGTTTGCAAAGGGTATACTCAACAAGAAGGTATAGACTTTGAAGAAACTTTTTCTCTTGTAGCTAGACTTGAAGCCATAAGAATGTTTCTTGCTTTTTCAAGTTATCAACAAATCAAAGTTTATCAAATGGATGTTAAATCTGCTTTTCTTAATGGTGATCTAGAAGAAGAGGTATATATAGAACAACCGGAAGGATTCATTTTGGGAAATGATGAAAATCTTGTTTGTAGACTTAAAAAGGCTCTATATGGTCTCAAACAAGCTCCAAGAGCATGGTATTATCGTCTTGACAAATATCTTCATCAACAAGGATTTTCAAAGGGGTCTGCTGATAGCAACTTATACACAAAATTTGAAAATGTTAAACTATTGATTGTGGTTGTATATGTTGATGATATCATTTTTGGGAGTAACGAAGAATCTATGAGTCAAAAATTTGCTTCTGTCATGCAGCAAGAATTTGAAATGTCCTTACTTGGGGAACTAACATTCTTTCTTGGCTTGCAAGTGCATCAAATTGCAGATGGCATATTCCTATCACAAGAAAAATATCTTAAGCAAATTCTGAAGAAGTATGGCATGGAAGAATGCAAACCTGTAAGTACACCAATGATAATCGGATGCAATCTCAGTTCTCATGATGATTCTCCCACGGTGAATCAACCAGAATACAGATCAATGATAGGAAGTCTACTTTATCTCACTGGGACTAGACCAGACATTATGCATGCAGTTGCGATTGTTGGACGATTCCAAGCTAATCCAAAGAGTCTCACCTTCAGGCTGTTAAAATAATTTTCAAATATCTTCAAGGAACTCAAGACCTTGGTCTATGGTATCCAAAGAATGTTGATCTTACTCTTCATGCTTACATTGATGCAGATTGGGCTGGAAGTGTTGATGATAGGAAAAGCACTAGTGGTGGTGCATTCTATATGGGACCCTGGTTAGTATCTTGGTTCAGCAAGAAGAAAAATTCTATTGCCTTATCTACAACAGAAGCAGAATATGTGGCTGCCGCATCTTGTTGCACTCAACTCCTTTGGATGATGCAAACCTTACAAGATTTTCAAATCAAATGTACACCTCTTGTCCCCATTAAGTGTGACAATACAAGTGCCATCAGTATTTCAAAGAATCCTGTTATGCATTCGAAGACCAAGCACATTCCCATCAAGTATCACTTTTTACGTGAACAAGTGCTTGAGAAAAAGGTGAAGTTGGAGTATGTTCCCTCCAAAGAACAAGTTGCTGATATCTTTACCAAACCTCTGCCCAGGGAAGCGTTCGAGTATCTAAGACAGAAGCTAGGAGTGTTCTCTTCCAGTCAAAAGAAAAAATCTGCATAAATTTAGAAGATGGCATTAGATACGCGGATTTCCTGAAACACAGTCACGTATATACGCGAGTTCATGCACAGAAAACCGCGTATGTCTGATTGCTGACAATTTTCTGTTTGGAGTCAGCTCTCTTCAGCACAGCTGCAGTGCTATTTGGTATCTCTGATACTGTTTGGTATCTCTGGTGGTGTTCCAGTTCTCATAATTCTATTTCTAATGTTTTGATAAATATTCCTTGATGATTTGTTGGCAAAAGTGTTCAGGATGCACACACTAAGGGGGAGCCTTAGTCATATGGAAAGGTTGCTTGGATGCACAGATTCAGGGGGAGCATTAGCGTTGCTGAGTATAATGCATTGTTGGCATTATGATGGTTCTGAAATATGTTCTCTTTCTTGAGGACTTTCTGGTGTTGGTTATGAAAAGTCATATTTGTATTTTGATGAAAAGGTCATGTTGAGACCCATGATGTAAAATTGTAAATTTCAGTCATGTAAGGACTAGTCAAATTTTGTAAACCCACTTGGTTGGGTAGTTGAGTTGAAATGTGTAAACCCACTTGGTTGGGTACTTGAGTCTTATATGTAAATCCACTTGGATGGATCTTTGATGTAAGTATGAGTCATTGGTGATAAGAATTTCATAGAGTCATGTACTTCATTGGAAAATATGTTTGAAGATTCAGCATGAACTCAGGGGGAGCTTGGTCACTTCAATATATATCAGTTCTGCAGAATGCTTCTTCCACATGTGGAGAAAAGGGGGAGAGTATTTTGGTTTTGATCCACCCTTTTCCCTTGATGTCAAAGGGGGAGAGTGACATGGTGTTTGAATGAAGAGAAAGAATGGTGTCAAAAATGGGGAATGTGACATGGTGTCATTGTATTTGTAATGTACCTTTCCGTTGTGGTAACCAAACACCATTGAGGTTGCCATCAAGTCCAAAGGGGGAGATTGTTGGCAATATGATGCAAAGTGTTGTCCTTGATGGCAACCCACTGAATGAAGATGAAGACATGAGATTGTTGACATGTGTTGTCCTTGATGGCAAACCACCTGATGAAGTTATTCTTGACCTGATGGACTTGTGTGTACAGAAGGCAATGAAGAAAGGAATTCAGCATGTGCTAAATCTATGGTGAAAAGAAGGAATAAGCGGATTTTTCTAGGGGAAGTCGCGTATGCACGCAGGAAAGAACGTTCCAAGTCGCGTATGGGAAAAAGCGCTCATAAGGTGCAAAACCAGGGGTAACCACCATGGTATTGACCCATTGTATTGGGTAATGATTCGTCTAAATGACCCCGTCCAGGAATACCATCGGAAGTAATGTGGTTTTGACTCATGGTATTGAAAAAGGATAAACCTATATAAGGAGAATAAATTCATTGTGCAAATCATGAGTGTGGGTGCAAGATGTCTGAGCTTGAATGAATACTTCACTCTGAAGTATATCTGAATGGAAAGGGTTACAATTGAATGATAGATCTGAATGCATGATGCACCAATGATGAAGAAGGGTATCTAGATCTGGAATGTACTTGTATTTTCTAGATCTGTTTATGGAATGATTAGATCTAAGATGAAGCGAACATCTGTCTAAAGTAAAGGGTAAAATCTGATGTGATGTATCTGTTGTGAAGAATTGCAATGACATAAAAGTCTGAAGAACCATACGCTAGTTCGCCGAAGAGGAAGCGCGTATATACGCGGCTTCGCTGAAGAGAAAGCGCGTATGCACAATAAAATTAGCTCTGTAATATGTACAGAAGTATACGCTGGTTTATGTGAACGGAAGCGCGTATATACGTGACATCAGAGAAAGGAAAGCACGTATGCAAACTAGGGTTTGCTGAAGTCTGTGGTAAGAAATGTCTGATCTGTTCTGCTGGTTTACTGATATCTGTCAGTGAGTTATATGTATCTGTTTCATGGTTGACTGTGCTTAAATGTATGGAGTGGGTCCAGTCTGAAAATATGATGAAACGTGGCTTGCAAGTGGTGTCCTAAAGGATGCTTTGGATCCAGTGTGAAAATTGATGAAACGTGGTCCATAGAGGTGCTGAGGGTTGTAGCCTTCAGTCAGGGGGTTGTAGCTCCCTTCCAGGTGAGGCTGGTAAACAAGATCAGGGGGTCGTAGCTCCCTTCCAGGAGAGGCTGGTAAACGAGTCGGGGGGTTGGAGCTCCCTTCCAGGAGAGGCTGGTAAACGAGCGCAGGTGGGTGCCTGCGTGCTGGTAGGAGTCTGCACCAGCACATATGTTGTAAGATGTTTTCTCTATAATAAAATATTGAAGGCTGAGCAACGGCAGCGGTGGTTTTCTCCCGACTTGGGTTTCCACCTAAAAATCCCGGTGTTCATGTGTGATGCTTTGTGTGATGGTTTATTCTGTTCTTACTGCACATGTTTACTGTTTATTAAACATCTGATGAATGAATGATGGAATGATATAAGTGAAGATTTAATGACATAATTAGATCTCTGTGTATACGCGAGTTTCATAAAGGGTAGCCGCGTATATACGCGAGTCTGTATCAGGAAAGTAGCGTATGGGTTTTAGAAGCAAGAAAAAGTAAAAGTTTTGAATATGCAGTAAATACTGATTCACCCCCCCCCTCTCAGTATTTTTCCCAACAATTACATGATCCCTTTTCACATTTTGAGGGATTTTATTCCTACTTAAGCAATCTTATGAGCCTCCTTACCCATTTATTCATCTAACTAGAATTTAAGAGAAAAATTAATATTCTTATTAGCTGCATGCTAATTTAGGAATATTACAGTCTTCCCCTCCCAAATGTTTCTTGTCCTCAAGCAACTGCAAGGGTGCTGCAAAATCTCCCCTCCGCCTCTTGGGGCCTCTTCCTCCAATAGTTTCCACCATTGCTTCATATTTTCTGCAATAATTATGTCTCCTAATGGTTCCTCCCAAGTGTGCAAGTTGGCCTTTCGTGAATAAAACAAATGGCTCTCATCATGAAATAATAGAAGTTCTATGTGGAAATCTTCTTGCTCATCAATGGCCTCCTCAGGATAGAAGTGATGACAATCATGGGGGATTTCATCATCAATGAAGGACTCCCACCTCCATGCTATCATCTAAATGAAATGAATCAACTCCCAGCTTGGTAATTCATAGTAAAGCTCCTCCAAATTTCTCATGAGAGGCATGTCCCAAGTGCTCCAATCAATCATATGGGGCACCTTATAAGTAAAAAAGTGATCTAATATAGTGGCATATATTTTCCCATGCTCCCCTTAGAACATGTAGTGATAAAAATGTAGGAAATTTCTTTCCCAAAGGACACATCCCACCAATGTGTCTCTCCTTCAACCATATCCCCAAAAAATATAAGAACATTTTCAGCATATGGGATCATAATCAAGGTCATGCTAGCTGCCATACGAAAAAGGAGAAATAAAATGATCCCTCATGTGAAACCAGCACATTTTTACTCCTAACTGCCATAGAATATGATATGACAAGTGTTTTCCCCAACATTTGTTTGCCACCCCATCCTTCCTGCATGCTTGGAGAAGGTGTATGATGGTTGGTGTTAATGAATCACACCATGAAGAGTACATCATCTCTCCAATATCTCCCAAGGAATGACCAAGATCACCATTGTTCATGGCCCAAAGTGGCTCATGAAGCCCATAAGAACAAATTCCCCCTCTTGCAGCCAAGACCTGCATATGAGTGTTAAGAAAATGCAAGTATATAATAAATATATAATGATGTCCAACAATACAATTTTTATCATACACTTGGTTTAAATCAGCAAGGTAGCTCATGGATGATCTCCTTTTCACACTCAATGAATAAGGAGGTGGTAATGATAACTCTTCCCAAGAGATATGCTCCTCCTCAACCAGCCAATGATCCATACACTTCCTCATATGAGAGTGCATCTCTTCCTTGAAGTTTTCCCACATGAATCCATCTAAGATAGTATGATATGCTCTAATGAAACCAGTGGGTTTTGAAAGAAAGATCTCATAGGCTGCATTAAGTAGTCTCTCCTTGAGCTTGGAGTCTCTAGCTAAATAGATCTGATCATGGGAATAAATGAATCCCTCAACTACTTTATACCTCCCATCCATCACTTGCCCATCAAGAACCTTACATGTGAAGAGGTCATTGGAGTATTCCATCAAAAGTTGGGAATCCCAATATGGATCTAGGCTCCCCAACAATGACAACACTGTAGAAATTTGAAATGCAGCCCATGTCATAACATGGCTCTCCTCTTTGACATGCTTGATTCCAAAGTCACATGTTGGAGTACTATCAACTTCCTTTTGCTGCCTCCTTTGCATATGATCTTGCTCCAGACAAGATTGAAGTAGATGGAATTCAACCTCCCCTTGGAAAGTCCTTGTCTTCCAAAACTTCATCAATTTGGCCCATGCATGCAAGAGTGTTGATATCCTCTTGTCATGTTCAAAAATATCTTTTTATGATTGAAAATATCATTGGCTGCCCCAAAGGTATGGAGTTTCCACATGAAATCATGTCTATGCCATAGATTTTTGAATTTCCCTTTTTCAGCGCAAATAGCTGAGTGGGAGATAACAATGCCCAATTTAGAAAATTGCTTATCTCTCTTTTGAATACATGAAATATTCTTTGTGCTATGCTAGTTTCTCCCAAAGCTCCCTCCTTAGCCAAGTATGTAAATGTTGCCCATAGTTGAGAGAACACTTTATTTTTCCTCCCATCAGGAGGTTTGCCCAGTGGAATGCCTCCATGTAAAGATACATGAAGGCATAGAGCAGGATGTGTATGCATGTGGACAGATTTGTCCTTGCCTTCCATGCATATATCCTATTGCCTTCTTTGTGTATCAACCTTATGAAATAAAGAGGGGTGTATTCTCCTCATCATGTGATGCTTGCCCTCCTCTTTTCCTTCTTCTTTCTTCAAGATCTCACCATTTGATAATGATGGCACATGCTACACATAGATTGTGCCACAATCTCCATATGTGAGATTCTTTGGAACTCCTTTCAAGAGTGCAAGAGTTTCTCTCCTTGGAGAAAGTGCTCCATCTCCCTCTTCATGAGGTTCCAGATGTTCTCTTGTTATGACTGAATTATCATCTCCAGCCTTCTCTTCCTCCTTTTCAATGGTTTTCTGAAATGGAGCTGAGTTCATGGACCCTTCCAACCCATGCAAAAGTTTTTTTTGATCTGTTTTGACAAACTCCATAGAAGGTGTTTCATAAGATTTTTCATCAACCCTTTCCACTACTCTTCTAATGAAATTTGCATAAGTAGATGTATTTTCATTCTTTCAGGAAATAGATTCAAATAACCACCAAGCATAAGCCTTACCCTCAAGATGTAGCGTTGCTACTTTGATGGCTTTCTTTTCTGAAACTTGATGTTGTTGCACATATGTTTCTAGCTCCTTCACCCAAGCCCTAGATGGACATTTAGGTGATCCATCAAAAGTATATAGAAAGAATCTACCCACACCATGTTGCTTGCTCCTTGTGCTTCTTTCTTCTTTGATCTTGCAAAACCCTTGGAAGTTAAAGTGATCTTTGAACTCCTTAGATTGAGCTTCATACTCTTGCAAATAATCACCAAGAGTCTCCTTCTTTGGCACATCTCCTTTCTTATTCTTCTTCTTCATGAAAAAGTGGCTGATAGAGCGTTGTAAATCTGATGATGTGGCTGAATGCTCATACCCATAAGATGAGGAATTAGAGCTTTCCTCATGTATATATCTTGCATATCTTGTTGAGGGACTTCTATGTCTTTCCCTCCTCATGTCTTGGATGTCTTTGCTTCTACCCTGCAGAGTTTGAAAGAGAATTTTTGAGAACCTCTTTCAACCAAACAATAAGGGTTTGCATTGATCTCTCTTACAGATCTTCTCCTCCCCATGAGAAGACTTCATAATGGTTGAAGAACAAAAGGTGAGCCAAGACTAAGGCTCTAATACCACTGTAATATCCCAAAATAGAGAAAATCAGCAATAATGGGAATATCTTATAATATCCCAAAATTGGAGACACGGTAATACTTGCACAAAAAAAACATTTTCCAGAAATATACGCATCAACAGAAAAATGCAGCCCATGAATCCATTATATCTGACATTATATCAACCACATCTAAAAGGAAATCAGAAACAGATGCCTTTTGCGTAGTTAAGCAGACCTCCCATGCTCAAAACAACTTAAAAATGATGAAACCCCAAGACTGCAACACACAGAAATTAATGAATAAAGAGACAGAACAGTTATTTGAGGGTTATGCTTAGAAAATGGAGAGAAAAATCAGATCTTCTATTAGATTACTTAATGAGGCATAAAAACAGAGATCTAGTCTCTTTTTACATAGATCCAAGATGACCCGACAAGGGTTTCTTGACAGAAATGATGTACATGAAATATCTGTTGCAGATATATGGATGAATCACGTCGTATGGATAAATCACTACACAAATATGTCTTATCATGAAAATAAATGTCAATAGACTCTTCTACTAGCTTTCCGGGAAGAAGAATGGACCTCCTTCAGGGAAACTACCTATAAATCAAGGGATTGAACCCCTCCACTGCAATGCCTTAAGAAATAACACAGTTTCTTCAATGGAATACATTGTTTCTGAAGGTGATTGCTTGGCCTAACACCAAATAGTGGAAAATGAAGCTCAGAAAACTCCTCTTAGATTTCTTAAAAAAGATCTCCAAGCAAGAGTGGGGAATTCCCGCATGAGAAAACCTTTGCACTAAATAGTGTAGCAAACTTAGCTAAACAACCAAAGTATGCAAAGAAGTCTAAGAAAACCACATATGTTATAATCTTTAATCATGTCCCATATGGTTTCCATCCCATCCATTATATAGTTGATGAGATTCCTCACCAAGTGTCCCACCCCATTATGAGGTTTCTTCCATGCAAAGGCTCCTCCACCAAAATTACGTTGTCTCCATTAGTCTTGCTCATATATTTACAGCACTGTTTGATTTAGTCAATCTTGAATAGATTAACCTTGAATGGATCTTCATGCCTTGTCTCCTTTCACACTCAAGGTGTCTTTATTTTGCCTAACTAGATTAATCTTCATTCACATTGAGCTATCTCTATTTAGGATCCACTCCTCATATAAAAATGTTGTTGACTTGGTCAAACTTGACTTTGTCCTCACATTTAAGACCCTGTTCATACACGTAGATTCTTGATCTGGTTATTACATGATCCCTTTTCACATTGTGAGGGATTTTATTCCTACTTAAGCAATCTTATGAGCCTCCTTGCCCATTTATTCATCTAACTAGATTTTAAGAGCAAAAATAATATTCCTATTAGCTGCATGCTAATTTAGGTATATTACAGAGGAGAAAGCCTTGAAGTTTTCACTTGAAAGGGAGCTATACTTGCATGCTGTAATATTCCTAATTAGCCCAAGCTAATAGGAATATTTCATTTTTCTTTTATTTTCTTAATTAGTGAATAAAATGTAAAGGAGGACATATAAACTCCTAAAAACACCAAAATAAATCAATGCCCAATGTGAACAGAGGAAAATCAGGGCTATCTCAATAAAATACACTTCCATGTGAACAAGGATTGAGGAGATTGACTGGGTCAATAAGACCAAATCACAGTACTATCCAGATGCATTGAACCTCCTTGTTGATCAGCGTAGTTCTAGATGGAGGATCTTCATGTAAAAGGAGTTAGGGTTTTGAAAGTGTTTTAGGGTTTCTCAAGCTCTCATCTTATAAAAGGAAGGGGAAGGCTCAAGAGAAGGTTGTTCATGATATTATATTTTTAGAGTATACTATATGTTTAGACATATCTCATTCTCTTGGCTGTTTAGCAGAGAATTGTGAGGATTTCCTGTTTAGGGATTCTCTCTCCTTCCATTGAGTAGCTCTTGGAGGGAATTGTACTACTCTTCCACTATCAGGTATATGGCCAAGCTCCATCTCCCTTAGTAAGCATAAATCCTATTTGGTTTTACTTGTTTCGGTGAGCTACAGCAAGTGGAAACACTAGATCTACTCAAATCTAGATTATACTAGTGCCTCTTCTCAGTGAGTGTGTATTTTAACCTCCTAGAAGAGTGCATTAGCACTTTGGTCTAATATTCAGATCTTGGCATGTGGCCAACTCACTTATCATATTCTATAGCATATTAGCTTCAAAAACTGCGTCATATTCTAGAGTGCTACAGTAGCAGGGTTTGATCCCTTACTTGTGAGCTTGTCCCTTGGAGGAAGGGCCAACCCTTCTCCCGGAAAGCTTTGTATCTTATTATTATTCTGTTATTTGTATATTTTAGCTACATATATTCAGTGCTGAAATAAAATTTATTTTCCAGATCTAGATCTGCAGATCTGCTCTTTTGTATATTGTGCTTCCATGAAACCCTTGCCGGGTCACCTTTCTGATATGTAAAAGGAGCTTGATCTCCATTTTCTTCCATATTCTGATATAATAAAATCCAAATATAATTTTATACCATATTGTGCCTAAAAACTTCAGAAAATCACTTAGTATGTGCTTCAATAAATCTCTGTTGAGTCAAGTCATGGGGTTTGGGCATTTTTGAACCATACCGGGACGGGGAGATTTGTCTAACATAGCTAGAGTGCTTCTTTTTTTATGAAATTTTATACATGAGTCCGCTATAACATATTCTAAGGGATCCAAAAGTCATTTTCCTCTTTTTTTATGCAGATCTCTGAAATTAACCTTTTTAGGGCTTAATTTGCTGCTTTTCCCCACTTTTTTGGATCTTAAAATGAAGAAGAAGTTGCTGCTGTAACATAAAATGATTATAATTTGTTTCTTGACATATTTCATGAGTAAATAGAGTGTTTCTGCTCCAGCATTTGATTTACTTATTTTTGCAGTCCCATTATTGGGCATTTTCCAGCCATTCTAGGTGTGAGAGGCTTGTTTATCTCACCTAGTTTGCTTGGTTTCTAATTTCTCTTGGATTTGGATCTTAAATTATCATATATAAGATATCCAAGGGCTAATATTTTTTTCTGTAGCATACATTCCTGAAAAATATGTTTTTCAGGCATGCTTTGCTAGTAATCCCAATTTGGGGATATTACACATGCAGAGGAGGAAATGCTTGTTCCAAAAGATGAGCCTCAAGATGTGGATCAGCCACATCTGGAGGATCATGGAGTGGAGTATTCCACTCACGCATAACTAAACATCAGAACTAGCAGAAGGCGTACCACAGAAGCTGAGAGGCTAAAGCTTGATGCGACACAAAATGTAGGAGCCCATACTTCAAAGTGAAAATAAAGATAGTCTCCTGACTGATTCATTGGATACATGGCTCTCATGAGAAAATGTATTGTGACAGAGCCATATTCTTTTCAGGAAGCAGTTAAAGAGCCCAGATGGGTAGATACAATGGTGGAGGAGTATGAATCCAATGTCAGAAACAGTGCTTGGGAAATTGTTCCAAGGTCAGTTGATAAATCAGTGGTAGGTTAAAGATGGATCTACAAGGCAAAACAAGGTACTAATGAGAGTGTTGAGAAGTATAAGGCAAGATTTTTTTCTTGGGGTTTCTCACAGATCGAGGGGATTGATTATGATGAACCCTTTGCACATGTCGCATTGTATTCTTCCATAAGGACCATCCTTGCTCTCTTAGCGCAGATGGGTTGGTACATTCATCAGATCGATGTGAAGACTGCGTTCCTTAATGGAATCATTGAGGAAGAAGTGTACATTGAGAATCTTGAATGATTTGAGATCTTCAACAGCAAGTTGCATGTGTACAGACTCAAAAGAGTGTTGTATGGGCTGAAACAAGCACCCCGTGCTCGGTACACTCAGATCGACAGCTATTTCACTGGACTTGAATTCACCAAGAGTGAGGCGGATGAAAACATATACCAGATTGTGGTGGAGGATAAGCTTTTAATCATTGTTCTTTATGTTGATGATTTAATACTGACTAGTGATGCGCAACTGATACACCCATGTAAGGACGACCTTGCAAAGGAGTTCGAGATGAAGGATATGGGTCTCCTTCATTATTTCCTTGGATTGGAAATATGGTAGCGAGAAGGTGAACTTTTTTTGTCTCAAGGCAAGTATGTTTGGGATATACTCGGTAAGTTTCACATCGAGGAATGCAAACCCATGGATACTCCTCTTCCAGGGTGTTGGCACCCTGTAATTAGCAAGATTGGCAAAATTCCAACTGCAGGGAGAACATTATTTCAACCACTTTTGGATTCTAGGATCTAGCCCTCCTGAATCCGGAGAGGGATCTCTCCAATAAGTGGAAATATGGATTTGTCTTTGAAGTTTTGTGTAATGATATTAGGCTAGTTATGAAGGCCGAGGGTTTTGTTTTGTTTTTGGATGGTTGAGCATGATTATTATTTGAGGTGGAAAGTTCTAAATGGAAAGAGTTTCAAAGGTGTGAAGTTGCAATCAAATAGGACAAGATTTGGCCAAGAAGATAGATAATTTTAGGTTTTAGTTCATTGGGCTATGGAGTCATAATAGGTTTTAATAGAAACAACAAGAGGCAAGAGTGGTCCATGGGGCAAGTAATCCATGTCTAAGGATCTCTTTAAAGTTTCATTTATGGAATGAAATGATACAATAAGAAGGGGAATTAAACAGATGAAGAACAAAGAGTAGCCCAAGATCAGGTAAGTACTTCTAAACTAGCCTTCTTTTGACATACACTTAAGAAAGACATAAAAGTAAGCTAAGATCAGGTAAGTACTTCTAAACTAGCCTGATTTTGATGCAATTTCAATAGAAAAACATTTTAAAACAAAGGGAAACTTGAAGGAAACTGTTGGAAAAGAAACTAGCGGGCTGGGCTCACCACAAATCCTCTCCTAGCTCTACTCTACTTGGTAACTTTCAATACAAACACAAAGATAACAAAGAATGGCCTAAGATCTGGTAAGTGTTTCAACACTAGCCAGCTTTCAACGCATTCCAAGGGAAACATTCAGACAGTCTTTGGGGATAAAACTAGGACCAGGGCACACCATATCTTCCTTAGTTCATCTCTACTTAACATATACTGGAAATAACATTTAAGAATAAAAATTAGCTAAGGCAACAGGACGAGGGAACGCCAGCATTCCTATGCTTAGAACTGAATTAAATCATTCCTAAATAACACTAATTGAAAGAAAGCATGTAGATAAATATTTTCAGTCAGAGAAGGGTACTGATATACAGTAGGTCCTAATTCTATGCATGTTTTTCTTTATAAGAGAAGATGAACACA
Organism: Pinus albicaulis; assembly: GCA_034641835.2. NCBI lineage: Eukaryota > Viridiplantae > Streptophyta > Pinopsida > Pinales > Pinaceae > Pinus > Pinus albicaulis. The sequence goes on along the minus strand of CM076576.1, from coordinate 258,592,127 downwards.
GTGAAAACAGAAATAAAATAACAATTCACAATAAGAAATAACATCACCGTCGACATAGACTAGGATCCCATAAATCAGCTTGTATTGATGCTCCAAACCAGTTACAGCTTTAAGTCCAATGCTTTAGCTTAGAAATCATCTACACTTCCCAGACTAACTTATCTATCACAAGTAGAGCTTCAAGAGCCAGTGAACACTATTTACAAGTATAAGTCTCAAGCTCAATTATATTTCAAAGTTCAGCAACCAACCCTTTTCTCATCTTCTCTAGTAGTATTTATAGAAGAATGAGGAGGTGGGATCTGTTAAAAGATATCATGGGTCAATTAATACAGACTTAATGGCTTCTCAACCCTTGAGGGGCTCGATGAAGAAGTTTACAGATGTTTCTGTCTGTATTAATGTTTTTCATTTAAGATTAAGCTCAGTGGGAGCTCTTATTGACTTTTGAGGCTTTGTGTTATATTAAAGTAACTCTGCTGATATTTTTTCTTAAATTATATTTGCAGAATTAACTCTCTGGCTGCGCTGAGGCAAATATCTGATCTTGATCAATAACTTCGGCCTCTGTTTGAATGCTTTGAGGCACAGGTGGCTTTGTGGTAGCTGGGAGGAATCAATTTGCCTCAGATGTGGCGATGGAGGCCTTGCTGTCTGATAAAACACTTATGATTTTATTTTAACTGTGTCTTAATTGGGAGGATGAGGCTTTTGATAATCAATCTTAGCCATAATCCCCCACAGATATGTCTTCAATCTTCTGTTCTGGTATTTTTTATCTCTGACACTGATACTCTTTGTTTGTGCTTATTTACTGTGCCTTGTTGGTGTGCAGTGCTGCGCAGGGCTCGTGAGGCATCAATGCCTTTGAAGCATTGATGAGACGTGGAATTTTAACCCATGGATGGATTCCTTTTAATAAATCAAAGGTGTGAGAATCGTCATTCCCCAGCCTTTGTCTTTTTCTTCAGTATAATGGAAAAACCATTTTAATCACCCTTTAACACATAACATACCTCGGACTTCAAAACTCTCGATAAAAACAAGCTGCATAAACCATTTTGGGTTACAAAAGGAGCTCGCTGACGTCAGGGTCTTTGTGACCCGAAATGTTTATTAAATCTGCCCTATAAAGCTCCCCAGGTTCGTTTGGGGCCTGCTGACATCAGCCCAAATGTGACCTGAAATGTTTATTAAATCCACCCTATAAAGCTCCCCGGGTCCGTTTTGGGGCCTGCTGACATCAGGGTGTTTGTGACCTAAAATGTTTATTAAATCCGCCCTATAACAATTTTGGGTTTGGATTTCTCGACCATGCGAGCAACCAAACAAGACCCGCTCCAATCAGTTGCTGTCGCACGTGTGCTGATGGGTATGCTGACTAGGCGTTGGGACCACCGGTTCTATGGGACTGCTGACTGCTGTCGTGGCCGTGGGGACTAGGGTGACTTTGTGGGCCATGGATCATGCCATACCTTAGTTTATCCCATGACCTACTTTGAGTGTGATCACCATTCGATGAGCCAACCTCAGATCAGACGGCGTACGTCAATATCACACTGAGCCCACAGTCGACATTTAACGCATGGGGAGGGAGCGATGAGGCGGTATTGTCCCATCAACGTGGCGGCTTTTCATAGGATCACTTTCTATTGAGTGGTTTCCTTTCTGTACAAAAAGCGGTGCGGTCAAAATTACTTCCGGCTTTTGAACAGTAGTGACCGTATGTTAAACCGGGGTTAACACCCTACTTCTTATTCACTTCGGTCCATTAAAATCCAGGTTCAAACCTCGGAACTGTGGCTCCACTAACTCTGAACCCGATTTATTTCTTTTATAAGCGGGTTTCTTCCTTTGGACAAGGTTTGCAGCTCCTACAGGCAACAAAATTACAGTACCATACTGGAGCGCTATCGATCCTTCCAGTGATCGATAATCGATCATGAAGTATAGAATCTAACTCAAAAAACAAAATTTCATTCAAACACCTGCACAATAAAAAACTACATTAGAAAATCTTGCATTATTTGGTTTTTACTGCTTCAGAGGGTGTGGGAAGGAGCGTGGCTGTTGGATGGCATCAACCAATGGTGTAGATCTGCTCGCAGAGGTCAAAAAGAAGAGCAGAGGGAAAAGCACTCGATGGGTCTAGCGCCTGGTCCTGGCACCAAGGCATATAACGGGGAAGTGGTTTAGGACTTAGCCCAAGGGGGCTTAAGTCTGCAACATAAAACGATATTTTTTATGAAATTTTCAATGTTTTTCAATGGTTTTGGGGGCTTTCACGAATGGAAGAAGGGGAATCATAAAAATAGAGGATTTTTATGGAGGAAAAAGGGGAACAAAATGGAGGTTAGTTTTTCAAGTGAGGAAAGGGAAAAAAGGAGATTTTGCAGCAGTTTCTTCTTATGCAATCAGCAGAATTCCAGAGTGTAAAAATGGACACAGTAGTGAAGATTTTGGTCAGAGACATGAGGCTTTCAAGAGTCTTCAAGAGATAACACTTGTTTGCAATAAAATTTGTTCCTTGAAGGCTCCAAAAATGATTTAGCCACCTTTTGGTATAACAAATTTTATAGGTGGCTAACAGTTGCTCCACTTGGGGATGGTGCCTTCTTGAAGGCATCAAGAAATTCGGACTTGCATTCTCTGGGAGGCTGATCAGTGCCTCATCCATTGGGCTGCCTTTCTTTCCTTGAATGATCTTCTTTTGCTCTGAAAACATATTAGCAGCCATAAAAACAATGGATCTTTCATCAACAAGCTCTCTACCTACCCAATCCTACAGATCTAACATTTTTTCTTCTTTAGAGTGCACTTGGATTCGCAAACTCTTTTACAACATTTTATTCTTTTGAAAGTAGGAATTCTAATATATTTATACTCCTTATATCTCCATGGACTCAGATTAAACAGTTGAGCCCATATGATTCTCTACCTAATCTACTATCTATTGGGATTAAACTGTCCAACAGATTTTATTCACTAAATTCTACAACAGAAATTCAAAAAGAATACAAGTCAGGATTGAACAGTCTAACTTGTTGCTAATATATGGCATAAAAAAACAAGATGCACATAGATATTATTTTACAGAAATTTAAAACAAAAATGGAAGGCTTAGGATATGGAATTTCAAAGCATTTCCTTCATCTTTTTACAGCTCTGTTTTGAATTTTACTTGAGCTATTCTTTGGTTGTCCTCTGGTTTAGATTTTGAGCTAATTAGAACCAGATTTACATCTTTTTTGACTCATAATTTGAAACATATTTGATTCATTCTCTTTGGGAACTTAGGTTCAGATTTTGAGCATGTTTGAACCTCTAATTTCTATCCTAATCCATTTACTGATAAGCCAAGATTAAACAGTTTGGAAAATCGAATTCACTATCCTATCAGTAGAAAATTTAAAACTAATTAGTCAAGATTAGGTTGTTTGACTAACTAGAAGTGTGTTCTTTAGGAGTGGCATTTGAGCTTGCACACTTTCATATTTGTTTCTCTTTTTGGTATGGGGTTGTACCTTTCTTGTTTTTACAATCTGTCCTCTTTTCTTTCTTTATTTGTTTTTGTATTTTTGATGTTTATAACTTTGAATACAATGATGGGTGAAGTATTTATAATGGGAAAAAATAAAAATAAAAAGGCTTTCAAAACATAACATGGATCAAGAGAAGTAATGCTTAAGCATCCTGCCATTGACAGGACCCCCAAACAATTCTACTCCATTCAACTCTTGCAAGAAATAAGCATTATTACTAGCAGCTGAATGGATGGAGTAAGTGCCAAGCAATGATCATCAAGTGCCCCATGGTGTAGTAAAGGCTATCTTTAATTGATCAACAAGGTGAACTAAGATCTGATTGTACCCTGAGTAGCCATCAAGCAAAGAAATTCTTCTAGAACCTACCACCCTTTGTAAAATATGATCCATCTTAGGTAAAGGGTAGTTGTCTTTTAATGAATCTTTGTTTAAGTCTCTAAAGTCTATACAAAGCCTAATCTCTCCAGTTTTCTTCCTAACTGACACCAGATTAGACACCCACTCAGAATATCTAATAGGGACAATAATACCAGCTTCATACATTTTCCTGATTTCCTTCTCATTTGAATGGTTTTTGGTTTTATTTGAGAGGAATTTTGTGCTGTATTATTTCAGTTTCATAGGATTTTATATCTTCGTAACTCCATGCAAAAGCATCAGAAAATTATTTAAACAACTCTATGTATTTGAGTTTAATGTGAGCTGGTAAAGTTTTAGACATTTTAATCATTTTTGGTTTAAGTTCACTGCCTATATTTCACTCTTCCACTTCAGTCTCTACAGGTTCCAGTTTTGGCTTCCTGGCCACATTGTTAAAATCAAACAACTCTTCTAAACATGCCAGACCCTTTGGAAAACCTTCATCTTTAGAGTGCAGGGTTTCTAACTGTTGTGTTTCTAACTCTGCATTCATCTCTATTTCGTTTTTAAGTTTGTTAGATAACAGGTTTTCATTAGCAAGTTCAGGAGACCTTTCTTCTTCATCAAGAAAATTTTCTTCACTAGGGCAATCGGTTTCATAATCTGAATCTGAACTTGTAGTTCGAATTCGTTTCTGAACTACATGAAGTCTTCTATTTTTTTGTCTCCGTCGAACACCTGCCAATATTTTTCGTTATCAGAAATGGATGGTCTATATTTTATCTGAGTTGTGCAGTCTTTGGTTTCATATGGCGTTAAGCATGTTCTAGCTGCAAAAGCTAAATTGTGGGCCGCAATATTTCCTTTTCTTGGGACAAAAATCAGTTTGGATTCCTCAAAAGTTTTCAAAAGGTCCATAACATCATTTCGGTAGGCCCTAAGTCTGGGATTATTTGTGTTATACTCCCCACTGACTTGCCTAATGAATAACTCTGAATCCCCATACACATTGATTCTTTTGGCTCCTAACTTTTTCAACAATCGTAAGCCTAAGAGAAGGGATTCATATTCCACTATGTTATTCGAACACTGGAATTTTAATCTATAGGAAAGGCTTTCTGTGTGGTTATTCTCAGTGTTGCGTATCTAGACACCTGTGCCAGCGTTGGTCTTAGTGCAAGACCCATCGAAGTGCATACTCCATAGAGGACTAGTCTTGAGTTTATCATTTGGTTTACTATGCTCCTCAATAAGTGTGCTATCGAATTGTTCTTAGAGGTCAACATACTTTTGAACTTGTTTTACTCCTCATATTTTTTATTGGGTTGAGGACTGCGTTCTTGACTCTCAATGTTTAAAATCAAAGGACACATGATTTGTAGCTCAAGACCTGTGTTTTGTTTGCTAGAGTTTACAGGTTCGGCAAACTATTCTGACACTCCTACGTTATCTTCTTCCTCCTCTATATCTTTCACTAAATCAGACAAGGTCACTTGTTTACTGAAAGTTTCATCATTTAAAAGGATAAAAGAATCCAGGTCTGTGTTTACAAAATAAAGGGGAGAGTTCTGTGGTCTGTCTTGGCTAGTCACTATGTATTGCATATGAGACTCCCTGTAAAGTCTTCTTGTCTGATTAAAAAAAAGGATGGTCACATAAGTCATATCCATTTGCATAGTTCCTTGTAACTTAGCTCCTCGAAACCTAGATAATAGCATTCCATACTTTGGGGGCACATCAGCCACAACAATATTCATGACTAAACATTTGGCTGGAATTTGAGCTAAGTTAACATAGAGGTCTTTAATTAATCCTAAACATTTTACTCTGCTTGAGTCAAAGGAGTAAAGGTATTTGTAAGCTCTGGTGATTTCAAGGCCTAGGCTCTCCATGACATCTTTGGGCATTAAATTATGAGAGGCACCTGAATCATGCATAGCATTATGCAAAATCTTGTCATGAACATTTAAACTTACATAAAAGGGAGGAACATGTCCCTCTTGATATCTACCTTCAATCTTAGGACCAAAAATGAGCTCTGGCTGGTCATCATTAAGATTGACTGTGTCATTATTATCCACAATATTTAAAGCCTTCAAAATTTGGGTCCTAAATACATTCTGGACAGCTAACTCAGTCAGGGGAACAGAGATTTTGATCTTTGAAATTTCCTGCTCTAGGTTGAAAGGAATTTGGTTCTTCAAGGAACTTGTCTCAGCCTTACTAGCTTCCAGTCTATCAGCAACATAAGCTTGCTAATTTGTTCTATTTACATTTGACAAAATGGTCTTAATAGGAGTACTAGCTAAAGTGTTATTACTACTAATGTCCGAACTCTGTTTTTCATTGTTTTGAGTGCCTTTCTCTCTACCTTTATAAGAATTAACAGCCACTGTTTGGTCCTTTTGTTTGACAACTTTAGGCTTGGTTGTAGTGTTGTTTTGTAAAGATTTGTCAAAGGTTTTTTTGTTGGGGGTTTCTAGATTTTTCTTGCTTCTAAGGTCATACTCCTTTTGAGGTTCTATGATAACATTTTCCATGTCTTGATAATAACTTTCATCATCATCTCTTTTGTCATCATAAGGTGTATAAAGACCTTGTTTTCTATCATAATGGACTTCAAAGCCATCATTATCTACTCCCAACATATTTATGTCCTCATCCTCTACTTTCTCATCTATTTCTTCAACCTCACTCACATAGTTTTCATGAAATGGAGGAGTGATATGTTGATCATATTCCCTCAGTTTATTTTGAGGTTGGTTTCTTTTAAAATTCTAATTTTGGTTCTGATTTCTGTTTTGAGGAGAAATTTGGTTTGACTTGCTTGTGCTCTCTCAAGGATGCTTATTTTCTTCATCATCTCCTCCATCATTCTGTCCATCTTGAGTTGGAAGTAGAGGGTGTATTTTCTTCTCTAAAGAACACTCTCTTCTCATTTGCATTCTTGCTCTCTTCTCCATCAAGTTGACTTCCACAGCAAGAGCACCTTTTTGCATCTCTTCAAGAGTTGCAGGATATCTCTCTCTCAGTTGATAGGCCATCTCGAGGTCGAACCCTTCAAGAAACTTGTTTAAAGCTTAGCCTTGTGGAGGTTTTAGATCTATGGAAAGGGCATTATACACACTGTTAAATCTGGTGCAATAAGCTTGCACACTTTCCCCAGTGTTCCTATGGAGGTTCTTGTAATCAGAAAGGACTTGGAGAGGATTCTTCTTTACTTCCCATTTGTTTAAGAATATCTAATGGAAGGCTTGGAGATCATTGATACTATGGGGGGTTAAGCCTTTAAACCATTTTCTTACTTCTCCCCCTAGACTCTGAGCAAATAATCTAGTCTTAACAGAATCATCATCAATTTCATTTCTGTCAAAGTAGTCATTCATCTTATCCACATGTTGTGATGTATTTGTAGCATTGCTAGCATCATATAATGGAATTTTGGACTGATAGTCCTGTGGAAGATTGACTAATGGTACAGGAAGGACTAAGGGAGCATACCATGCTGCCATGATATGTGGTGGGGGTGGATTCACAAGAGGTGGATTAACAAAAGGAAAATTGGGCTGAAGTGGAGTGGTTTGGACAGTGAATGGAAGATGAAGGGATGTTGATGGAACAACAGTAGATTGCTGAGCTGATCTTGGCTGAGAGACACCTAAATTGTGAAGGAAATGTAAATCAAGAGGTGTTGTTTCTCTACTACTAGGACGTTCACTTGTTTCAGGGGATGAAAGTGAAGACTCGGGATCTAGCTAAGTTATATCATCAAATGACCTAGTTCTAAAGGGATTTAATAAGTCACCTTGTGATTGTTGTAGAGTTGAAATATTTTCAGGAACTGAATTAGCTCTCAAGGGTGATCTAAAAATAGTTGATAATTTAATCCTAGGAGACTTCCTAAGGATACTTTCTGGGTTATCAACTATCTCAGGTGGATCAGGGTCAGGATAGGCTCTAGTGTGAATCTTTCTAGGAGCCACTATGCTGTGTTTTTCAGACCCAAATAAACAAGAAAGTTCAACCAGGTATGACAGTCTTTAAAAGGTCAACTAATCTGTTTACACAAATTTTGATCCTACAGTCCTCTAACTGAGTTTGAATGATATTACAATGATAAGGGTTCTTCCCAGTGGAGTCTTAAGGTTTTTTCAGGATTTTGGAGTCGCCAAGTGGAATTGTTTAGCTCTTTTTCAGAGGTAAAAGGTTTTATGGTCCACTACCATGTTTATTGGATACCAATCTTAAATATTTTTGGGTTTTCTGAGTTATTTTTTAGTCCTATTGGTTGTTAAGAGTTTCCTAAATATGTTTGAAAAATTAGCTACGGTTATGAGATAAAAACAGTCTACTCTTAAGGCTAAGCCAACTGATCTTTCAAGGTTAGACAAACTCTTATGAGAATCCTAGGTTTTGCCTAGTTTGTCACTGATTCAAACAAGTTTTTATCATGATAACATGTGTTTGGTAGTGCTTGAGAAGGCTTCTCTTAACTCACGATGTTTGTATGAAATTTTAAGTGGAACCAGAGATTCTAGGTTCGATCCCCAACGGAGTCGCCAAAGATGTTGGCACCCTGTAATTAGCAATATTGGCAAAATTCCAACTACAGGGAGAACATTATTTCAACCACTTTGGGATTCTAGGATCTAGCCCTCCTGAATCCGAAGAGGGATCTCTCCAATAAGTGCAAAGATGGATTTGTCTTTGAAGTTTTGTGTAATTTTATTAGGCTAGTTATGAAGGCCGAGGGTTTTGTTTTGTTTTTGGATGGTTGAGCATGATTATTATTTGAGGTGGAAAGTTCTAAATTGAAAGAGTTTCAAAGGTGTGAAGTTGCAATCAAATAGAAGTTGCAAGCAAATAGGACAAGCTTTGGCCAAGAAGATAGATAATTGCAGGTTTTAGTTCATTAGGCTATGGATTCATAATAGGTTTTAATTGAAACAATAAGAGGCAAGAGTGGTACATGGGCCAAGTCATCCATATCTAAGGATCTCTTTAAAGTTTGATTTATGGAATGAAATGATACAATCAAAAGGGGAATTAAACAAATGAAGAATAAAGAGCAACCCAAGATCAGGTAAGTATTTCTAAACTAGCTTTCTTTTGACACACTTTCAATAGAAAAACACTTTAAAACAAAGGGAAACTTGAAGGAAACTGTTGGAAAAGAAAATAGCGGGTCGGGCTCACCACAAATCCTCTCCTAGCTCTACTCTACTTGTTAACTTTCAAGACAAACACAAATATAACAAAGAATGACCTAAGATCTGGTAAGTGTTTCAACACTAGCCAGCTTTCAACACATTCCAAGGGAAACATTCAGACAGTCTTTGGAGATAAAAATAGGACCAGGGCACACTATATCTTCCTTAGTTCATATCTACTTAACATATACTGAAAATAAAATTTAAGAATAACAATTAGCTAAGGCAAAAGGACAAGGGAACGCTAGCATTCCTATGCTTAGAACTGAATTAAATCATTCCTAAATAACACTAATTGGAAGAAAACATGTAGATAAAGATTTTCAGTCAGAGAAGGGTACTAATATACAGTAGGTCCTAACTCTATGCATGTTGTTCTTTATAAGAGAAGATGAACACAGTGAAAAAAGAAATAAAATAACAATTCACAATAAGAAATAACATCACCGTCGACATAGACCAGGATCCCATAAATCAACTTGTATTGATGCTCCAAACCAGTTACAGCTTTAAGTCCAATGCTTTAGCTTAGCAATCATCTACACTTCCCAAACTCGCTTATCTATCACAGGTAGAGCTTCAAGAGCCAGTGAACACTATTTACAAGTAGAAGTCTCAGGCTCAATTATATTTCAAAGTTCAGCAACCAACCCTTTTCTCATCTTCTCTAGTAGTATTTATAGAAGAATGAGGAGGTGGGATCTGTTAAAAGATGTCTTGTGTCAATTAATAAAGACTTAATGGCTTCTCGGCCCTTGAGGGGCTCGATGAAGAATTTTATAGATGTTTCTGTCTGTATTAATGTTTTTCATTTAAGATTAAGCTCGGTGGGAGCTCTTATTGAATTTTGAGGCTCTGTGTTATATTAAAGTAACTCTGCTGATATTTTGTCATTAAGTTTATTTGTAGAATTAACTCTCTGGCAGCGCTAAGGAAAATGTATGATCTTGATCAATAACTTCGGCCTCTGTTTGAATGCTTTGAGGCACAAGTGGCTTTGTGGTAGCTGGGAGGAATCAATTTGCCTTAGATGTGAAGGTGGAGGCCTTGCTGTTTGATAAAACACTTATTATTTTCTTTTAACTGTGTCTTAATTGGGAGGATTAGGCTTTTGATAATCAATATTAGCCGTAATCCCCCACAGATCTGTCTTTAATCTCTTGTTCTGGTATTTTTTATCTCTGACACTGATACTCTTTGTTTGTGCTTATTTACTGTGCCTTGTTGGTGTGTAGTGCTGCGCAGGGCTCGTGAGGCATCAATGCCTTTGAAGCATTGACGAGACGTGGAATTTTAACCAATGGATGGCTTCCTTTTAATAAATCAAAGGTGTGAGAATCATCATTTCCCAGCCTTCGAATTGTTCTTCAGTATAATGGAAAAACCATTTTCATCACCCTTTAACACATAACATACCTCGGATTTCAAAAATCCTGATAAAAACAAGTTGCATAAACCATTTCGGGTTACAAAAGGATCCCACTAATGTCAAGGTCTTTGTGACCTGAAATGTTTATTAAATCCGCCCTATAAAGCTCCCCGAGTCTGTTTGGGGCCTGCTGACATCAGCCCAAATGTGACCCGAAATGTTTATTAAATCCACCCTATAAAGCTCCCTGGGTCCGTTTTTGGGCCTGCTGACGTCACGGTTTTTGTGACCCGAAATGTTTATTAAATCTGCCCTATAACAATTTTGGGTCCGGATTTCTCGACCATGCGAGCAACTGAACAAGACCCGCTTCAATCAGTTGCTGCCACATGTGTGCTGACGGGTATGCTGACTAGGCATTGGGACCACCGATTCTGTGGGACTGCTGACTGTTGTCATGGCCGTGGGGACCAGGGCGACTGATTGTGGGCCATGGATCATGCCATACCTTAGTTTATCCCACGAGCTACTTTGAGTGCAATCACCGTTCGATGAGCCAGCCTCAGATCAGATGGCGTACGTCAATATCGCGCTGAGCCCACAGTCGACATTTAATGCATGGGGAGGGAGCGATGAGGCGGTATTGTCCCGTCGACATGGCAGATTTTCACGGGATATCTTGCTATTGAGTGGTTTCCTTTCCATACAAAAAGTGGTGCGATCAAAACTACTTCCAGCTTTTGAACAGTAGTGATCGTAGGTTAAACCAGGGTTAACACTCTGCTTCTTATTCACTTCAGTCCATTAAACTCCAAGTTCAAACCTCGGAACTGTGGCTCCACTAACTCTAAACCCGATTTATTTCTTTTATAAGCAGGTTTCTTCCTTTGGACAAGGTTTGCAGCTCCTATGGGAAACAACATTACAGTACCATACTGGAGCACTATCGATCCTTCCAGTGATCGATAGCTGATCATGAAGTATAGAATCTAACTCAAAAAACGGAATTTCATTCAAACACCTGCACAATACAAAACTACATTAGAAAATCCTGCATTATTTGGTTTTTACTGCTTCAGAGGGTGTGCGGAGGAGTGTGGCCGTTGGATGGCATCAACCAATGGTGTAGATCTACTCGCAGAGGTAAAAAGGAAGAGCAGAGGGAAAATCACTCGATGGGTCTAGCGCCTGGTCCTAGCACCAGGGCATATAACGGGGAAGTGGTTTAGGACTTAGCCCAAGGGGGCTTAAGTTTGCAACATAAAACGATATTTTTTATGAAATTTTCAATGTTTTTCAATGGTTTTGGGGGTTTTCATGAATGGAAGAAGGGGAATCATAAAAATAGAGGAGTTTTATGGAGGGAAAAGGGGAGCAAAATGGAGTTTAGTTTTTCAAGTGAGGAAAGGGAAAAAAAGAGATTTTGCAGCAGTTTCTTCTTATGCAATCAACAAAATTCCAGAGTGTAAAAATGGCCACAGTAGTGAAGATTTTGGTCAGAGACATGAGGCTTTCAAGAGTCTTCAAGAGATAATACTTTTTTGCAATAAAATTTGTTCCTTGAAGGCTCCAAAAATGATTTAGCGACCTTTTGGTATAACAAATTTTATAGGTGGCTAACATAAGGAATTGGAGGAAAAAGGATGCTACATTGACAGAGGTATTGGATGTTATTGTCTATCAACAGTTGGTGGGTTCGCTCATGTATTTAGTTAATACAATACCAGAAATATGTTATGTGCTGAACCAGCTTAGTTAAGTGATGGTTAAGCCTACCAAAGTCTTTTGGAAGGCGGGCAAGCATGTCCTGAGATATTTCAAGGGCACATCTAAGTATGGCTTATGGTATAGACAGACAAATGAGGTGAAGTTGCATGGCTTCATGGATGCAGATTAGGTAGGCATCCCAATAGATAGAAAGAGCACATTAGGAGGGGTTTTCAGTATTAGATCTATAGTTGTTTCATGGTACAGCAGGAAATAGAGATCTGTGGCACTTAGCTCAACGGAAGCGTAATACATGGAAACAAGTCAAGCTACATGTGAGGCTATCTGGATGAGGAAGATCCTAGTCATTTTGTTCGGTTCTCATTTTGATCCTTCAGTGATTCATTGTGATAATCAGAGTTGCATTAAACTTTCGATTAATCCTGTGTTTCATGATAGATCTAATCATATAGATATCCGATATCATCATATCAAAGATTGTGTGCAGTGGAAGATCATGTTGCTTCAGTACATTCCTACGGAAGATTAGGATGCAGATATTCTGATGAAGGCACTCACCAGGAGAAAATTCGAATACCATAGAGACAGGATCAGGGTGAAGCATAATCCCTTTCTTGTTGAGAGGGAGTGTTGAGATTCAAAAAGATGACGATCCTAGTGAAAATTAAGCACCTTCACTAGGTGGGGCCCATAGACTATTTTTAGGTGCATTTCTATTTTTAGAATGGTGAGCGTATTCTAAAATTAGTAGGATTTTGATTCTAGATGGTTGAGAAAATTATATCTTTAGATGAGTTTCTATTTTTAGAAGATGAGCGAAGTCTATTTATAGATCACTAATCTAAAAATAGAATGCATGTTGATTATTAGTAGCCCTTAATGATAATCAGACAATAAATAATAACTTATTCTCTTGGAGCACTTGATTTCAGTTAGCTGATGTGGAAAACCAGTTAGCTGAAGGAATTACAAGTTGCAAGGTTGGTTGGTGACTCATGCATGATGGACTTTGTTTAACTGAGTGTGACACAGTTATAACGGAGTTGGAAGAGTAGTTATGGGAGTTGTTATTTATTTTAACTCAGTTAAGTGATTTAAACTCAGTTGTGCTAGTTGTAACTAAATATACACTAGTGAAATATCAGTGAACTAATTATTTAATTAATTCACAAGTAGTGTCTTACTTGCAACTGAAGAAATACAGCAGTTAACTACTTGCATGTCGAATCCAATGGAGACCCAGCGGAGAGATAGGTGAAAGGGTGTGTTTGACTATCATTTGTGACTATAGCAATGCATTCAATGCATCTACACAGACATCCAAGTTTCCAATAAGGATTGCGCAGTCAAGGCAAGGCAAGATCGAATTCATTCAAGGATCTTCTTCAGCAGGGATTGTACAATGGAGGCAAGTTGTCAGGAGGCAAGAAATTGGTGCATAGATATGCAAATTTTTGCATGACAGTGTGAGACAATTGTATATTGTACTAAGAGCTCTATGAGCTGATATTTGTATGAGATTTTTTCATGATTCCATGATATACATAATATATGATAGTTGGGATTTTTATCTTTAAGCTTTCCCGGTAAAACATCTTGTTATGTTCGATTGATTTTTCTTCATATGTGTTTGCAATTGGCGATTTAATTTCCGCAAAGAATTGAGTAGAAGGATTATGTATTTAATAGTGGATTTAATTGTTAAGTTAGGGGAGTCCGTTAATATACATGTTATTATATTGAATCTCTACATGGTATCAGAGCAGTGTTAATCACTGGAGATTTCAATATTGAAGCAATTCTGAGTTTTGTGCTAGTGGAACAATTCGAATTTGCTACAATAATTTCTTGGTAAGACAGTTGAGTAAACATTGAAATGGCTTTCAATGGGTTGCGGTTGGAGTATGCACTCAAGGGAAACTATAACTATATATCCTAGAAGGACATTATGGAGGTGGTTATTGAAGATAATGGCTTGAAGGAGTTCATCAATAACGATGTTCCTAGGCCCACTTCGACGGATGATGCATTACTTGACGCCTGGCAAAAGAAAGTAGCAAAGACAAGAAGAATTATGTTGGAAGGTGTGAAAGACCATATTGGGTCAAGCCTTCACGGGAAAGCCACTCCATTTGCAATGTGGAAGGCTTTGACAGATATTTTCCAAAGCAGCAGCAACCATAGGAAGTTGGCGCTGAAAGATATACTCATAAAAATAAAAATGGAAAATGGCGACAGTATTCCAAAGTATCTCACGAAGTTTTTCCATTGTAGGGATGAGCTGGGGAGTGTGGGAATTACAGTTTTTTATTATGACTTGGTGAGCTTGGATATCCTTGGACTTCTGAAGAGTTGGCACATTTATCAAGACTCTGTCAATGGGTGGGAGAAACTACCAGATTTGGAGTGACTTTGGTTGGATCTAGTGCAGGAGGAGATAAGGCAGAGTACCAGGGATAACTCTTCATCAAGGCATGATGACGAAGAGGACTGTGCTTTGGCTGCCAGAGTAAGGAAAGGGAAGGGGAAAAAATACCATTCAAAATCCAAGGCTAAAGCCAAGAAGCTATATTTTCCCAAGGTGAAGTGTTTTCACTATCACGAACATGGGCATCTCGCCACTAACTACCCACAGAAAAATAAGAACAATAAGACTGTTGGAGTTGCACCTGGTGAGGCCCTTGCCTAGCAATTTGAACTTGATTTCTCCTTTATCACATGCTTGGTTTCAAGCGCAATGGGATCAGTGTGGTATCTTGATAGTAGTGCTTCCTTCCACATGACGAGAGATAAGGAGTTGTTCAAAGACTTGGAGGAGAAATATCTCCAAATGCATATAGAGATGGGCGATGACAGATGATATATTGCGACCGGAATTGGTACCATTACCTTTTTGAGGGAGTCAGGTAAACCATTTCTATTGAAAGATGTTATGCATGTTCCAGGTCTAAATAAAAACTTGGTCTCAGTCGCGATGTTGGAGGACAGAGGTTATGATGCTGTTTTCAGCGATGGAAAAGCTTTCCTACGACATAAAAAAATAGTTTAAACCAAGAGGATAGGGATTTGAGTCAAGAATATCTAAAATTTGGAGGTAGATGTCTACGCTGCAATGGTGGGCAAAGAAGAAGAAGTGGTGAGCCAAGATGAGGGCGAATTATGGCACAAGAGATTGGGCCATCTTCACCATGGTGCCCTAAATATTTTGCAACAGATTTCTACTGGACTTCCCAAGGGTACACTTGCGTAGATAGATCAGCGCAAGGGATGTACTATGGGTAATTTTGTCAAGACCACCTTTCATGAAAAGGAGAACTATGCTTCGGTGATCCTAGAGAGAATTCACTCAGACGTGTGTGGACCATTATCAATCACTTCAACATCAAAACATAGGTATTATGTTATTTTTGTTGATGACTATTCTCATAGATGTTGGATCTTCTTCATGCAGAAGAAGGATCAAACATTCTCAAATTTTTGTGAGTTTAAAGAATGGGTGGAGGTCTTATAGCATCATTTTTCACCCTCATGTGATTCATGATTGTCTCTTTGTCCTTGGGCACCCATTCCCACAGACTTGAACAAAATTCATAAAAAACGGTGTTAAAAATCCCATACGCGGGTATTCCCAGACTTTTCCACGTGTATATGTGAGTCCATACACACTTTTCCGCGTATGCCATTAAAATCATTAAAAAATATATAAAAATTCCCTATTTTCGCGCTGGGTTGATGGTTACTCCAGTAGTTCAACCACCAGCTTCGTATCCGTATTTCAGCCGGATTGGAAACTGAGAGTATAAAAGCCCATCCTTGTTCATGGCCTAAGGGAGAGAAAATTTATGAGCATTATACTCTTGTTGGAATCCCAGGCCAAGTACATTTTCCGTGCCTGCACGCACCCTGGGTCCCTAGAGGCACTGGCTTCTGCTGAGAGATGTTCATAATTACTATGTCATCTCGTGTGCCTGAGTCTTGGTATCCCTGGTAAGAGGTAAGGGGCGGGACGGATCCGGGCAGTGGTGCGGTGAACGAAGATCGTGGAAGGATTCAGGTGATCTCTCCACTTTTTATTACTGTACATGATGTTCATAATGAAGAAGAACCATCTTGTTCCTGAATTCACGTGTTAATATCTGCTTGCATATGTGAAAAGATTATTATTTAAGCATTTATTATTGTTTATATGATGTTTCACATGTATTTCACTGACATTTAGGATAGATATATGCTGTACAACTAGATTTCCGTGCACGTTTCTTCTTGGTTTTCAGGTTGAGGAGGAAGAAGGGTTGTTGGGGGTTTGGACCCCACGAGATCTACATCAAACGTAGGATTACGGGTGAGTTCTACTATCGATGTTATCTAGTTTTTAGCATACAAGTGTGGTTGTGTGAGTCCTTCTTGAATATCATGCCCTGATCTGTGGAGGTTTTGACCCAACAAACCTCTAGGGAGTTATTTCCCGAAACAGGAGGAGGAGTCGGGGAAGAAGGTGAAGGCTTTATGGAGCGATAATTGTGGTGAATATATCTGGAACGAATTCAATGACTTCTATAGCAAAGAATGAATTTGAAGAGAACTCATAACGCCTCATAACCCACAGCAGAATGGGGTCACGGAGAGGAAGAATAGAATGATCATGGGTGATGCATGAGCTATGCTTCATGATCAAGGCCTACCAATGCACTTGTGGGTGGAAGCATGCAACATTGCGATTTATGTGAAAAACTATTGTCCTCAAAGATTCCTTGGCATGAGTACACCTAAAGAAGATTTTATAGGTATCTCTTTATGTTCATGTGACCACGAATTCCAAGAAGAAGTTGGAGCCGACTGCAAAAGTTGGGATATTTGTGGGGTACATAGAAACACCTCATAATTATCGTGTGTATTTTCCAAACAGTCAGATGATTGTGGTGCAACGGGATATAAAATTCAATGAGGAGAAAGCCATGAAGTTGTCACTTGAGAGGGAGCTACACTTGCATGTAGAGGAGGAACTAGTTGTTTCCAAAGATGAGCCTCGAGACGTGGATCAGCCAAAGGAGGAGGATCATGGAGTGGAGGAGTCCACTCATGCAGAGCCAAACATCAAAACTGGCAGAAGGCATACCACAAAATCTGAGAGGTTGAAGCTTGATGCGGCACATAATGTAGGAGCCCCTACTTCACAGCGGAGATAAAGACAGTCTCCTGACCGATTCACTGGATACATGGCTCTCATGAGAAAATGTATTGTGACAGAGCCATCTTCTTTTCAGGAAGTAGTGCAGGAGCCCACATGGGTAGATGAAATGGTGGAGGAGTATGACTCCATTATTAGAAACAATGCTTGGGAAATTGTTCCAAGGACGATTTATAAATCAGTGGTAGGTTCAAGATGGATATACAAGTTAAAGAAAGTTGTTGATTGGAGGTTTGAGAGGTATAAGGCAAGATTTGTTGCCTGGGGATTATCACAGATCAAGGGGATTGATTATGAAGAAACCTTTGCACCTATTGCACGGTATTATTCCATAAGACCATCCTTGCTCTCTCATTGCATATGTGTTGGCACATTCATTAGATGGATGTGAAGAATGTGTTCCTTAATGGGATCATTGAGGAAGAAGTGTACATTGAGCAACCTAAAGGATTTGAGATCTTCAGCAGCGAGTCACATGTGTGCCAACTCAAAAGAGCGTTGTATGGGTTGAAACAAGCACTCTGTGCTTGGTACACTCGGATTGACAACTATTTCAATGGACTTGGCTTCACCAAGAGTGAGGAGGATGCACACCTATACTAGATTGTGGTGGGGGATAAGCTTTTAATCATTGTTCTTTATGTTGATGATTTAATACTGACTGTTGATGAGCAGTTGATACACTCATGCGAGGAGGACTTTGCAAAGGAGTTTGAGATGAAGGATATGGGTCTCCTTCATTATTTCCTTGTATTGGAAATATGGAAGTGATAAGGTGAAATGTTTGTGTCTCAAGGAAAGTATGCTTGGCAGATACTCGGTAAGTTTCACATGGAGGATTGCAAACACATGGATACTCCTCTTCCAAGAAATTGGAGGAAAGAGGATTCTACATCGAAAGAGGTAGTGGATGCTACTGTCTATCGATAGTTGGTGAGTTCACTCATGTATTTAGTTAATACAAGAACATACATATGCTATGTGGTGAACCAGCTTATTCAAGTGATGGTTAAGCCTACCAAGATCTTTTGGAAGGCGGGCAAGCATGTCCTGAGATATCTCAGGGGCACATCTAAGAATGGCTTATGGTACAGAAAAACAGATGAGGTGAAGTTGAATGACTTCACAGATGCAGATTGGGCAGGCAGCCCAACAGACAGAAAGAGCACATCAGGAGGGGTTTTCAGTATCATACCTATAGTTTTTTCTTGGTACATCAGGCAATAGAGATTTGTGGCACTCAATTCAGCAGAAGCGGAATACTTGGCAACAAGTTAATATGCATGTGAGGCTATCTAGATGAGGAAGATCCTAGTCAGTTTGTTCGGTTCTCATTTACATCCTACAGTGATTCATTGTGATAATCATATTTGCATTAAACTCTTGATTAATCTTGTGTTTCATGATATATCTAAGCATATAGATATCCAGTATCATCATATCAGAGATTGTGTGTAGCGGAAGATCAGGATGCATATATTCTGACGAAGGCGCTCACTAGGAGAAAATTTGAATACCATAGAGACAGGATCGAGGTGAAGGATAATCCATTTCTTGTTGAGAGGGAGTATTGAGATTCAACAAGATGATGATCCTAGTGAAAATTAAGCACCTTCACTAGGTGGGGCATGTAGGCTATTTTTAGGTGTATGTCTATTTTTAGAATGGTGAGAATATCCTAAAATTAGCAGGATGTTGATTCTAGATGGTTGAGAAAATTCTATCTTTAGATGAGTTTCTATTTTTAGAAGATGGGAAAAGTCTATTTATAGATCGTGATAGTGTCCCATGATTTAGCAGATTGGTAGACCAAATGCATAGGGTAACATCAGACCAGTATTTGGAGTCCTAGGACCTAGCCTTCCTAGACTCAGAGAGGTCTCTCTCTATTATGTGTGAAGGATATAAACTTTTTCGTTTTAGATGGTTGATTTTATGCTAGTTTTTAAGTGTAGGGTTTGTTTGTTTGTTTGGTTGAGGTAATATGATTTAGTAGGATAGGTGCAATGAGAGGTTGTCAAACATTGGGCTATGGAGTCTATGAAGTCATTGATATCTCAATAGTGAATTGGGGTACATCACAGGGCCAATCTAGTGTAGTAAATGGATATTTAAGTTTATGTGTGAGGTGAGATGGACATTAAGTTTTGGGGAAACAAGGTAGGGAAAAGGGAAGTTAAGAATCCTTTGTCAAATACCTATGAAAAATGAGGTCTTGAATACTGATAAGAAAAATATACTAATCATGAGATAGGGCACACCATTTACTCAATGACAATACTTTTAAAAAAATAAAAATTCAAGATAAACAATCTAGTGGAACAAAGGAAGCAAGAAAACTTATCTAACTTCAATGATTCTACTTTCAAGATTTGAAAAAATATAAGAGACAAATAGCATCAATAAATGAAGAGGGAACTCCTAAACATCATTCATTAAACTATAAATAACTTTGAGGGAAATTTATAAGCATATACAAAGGGCAAGATTGAAACAAGACCTCTTTGGCTTAACCAAACAATCAATACATCAAAGAGAGATTTCAAGACAGAATTTAGATAGCATCAAACAAGAAGGGCTTACCGTGAATCATATTTGTAAACTATCATATTAATCCAATAATGAAATATACAATATTATGTGGACCTAAAGAGCAACTAATAATTCCTTAAGCTAACCCAGCAGAAGAAAACATAAAGACAATAGGCAAACAGGAGTGAGGTGCCTCAAACAACATTTCTCATCCTATACTCTTCTGAGCTATTGAAATATAGAAATATGGAAATATGATCAAATAGAAAACATGAAAAAATAATAGATACATCACCATTAACTAAACTCAGGGATCCTGCAAGTAAGCCTTCATCAACATCAATCAAGGCAAATCATCCACAAGCTCCACAACACCAAATTTCTCTTCAACTTCCAAAAACCATGTATTTCTCTCAAACACATCAAAGCCCAACATTTACAATGAGTCTCCATGCTATATTTATCATGCAAGTAGAATAAATATCTAAGAGAGTATCTAGAAGCCTATTGGCCAACAAGAAATATCCTAATTTGTCCTTGAGGCCTTGCAAGGCCCAAGGCACAAAATATCCAAAATAAATATATTTTCGGCCATTTGTGGCAAATAAATTGACCTTTGAGGCATGAAATGCCTTTGAAAACTCAATAAATGCACATTTTTAGTTTTCAACCACAGGAGCGCAACACACTATATCAAAATTTGAATTTTATGCCAGGAGCACAACACAGAGACAGGAAAAATAGGCCTTCTTGTAGCAATATTTTGGAGATCTTTCCGATGTTGGAAAAGGCTTCGTGATGGCTTGTTGGAAATTCATTGAAGTATAATTTCCACATCTACCATTATTTCTTCAATCGGACCTCTGCAGCCTGTCAAAAAAGTGAAAATTCAAATACTGCCAGGAGCGCAGCACATGTCCTGAAAAGCAGGTAGAATGATGAAAAATGGGTGTTTTGACCCTTTAGAGGGACCAAAAAAACTCCAATTGCTATAAAAATTTGTGATAATACTATATGAATTATGAGGAACCCAAAAATTCAAACCTTTCCTCCTGAAGATGCCCTGAGAAAAAGCGTAGCACGGGGTGTGTTGCGCTCCTGGCCTCAAAATTTGCAAAAAACAAAAAGTTGTCAAAATTTTCCCAAATTTGGTGGATGAGTACCTCATGGGTTTTGGGAAACCTGTAGAGAATATTGGGCCAATATTCCAAGCCTATCTTGGTATTTTTCCTCTTTTGGTGCTAGGATCTTGCCTTGAGCCTTCTTCAATTTGACCCTTGCAAATTGATTTCTTTGGGCATAATGCTTGGTCATTCTTCTTTGTAACTCCAAGTATTTATTAGCCTTTTCTAGCTTGGCCTCAAGGTGTATGCTAGCCATTTCAAGCCATGATTCCCTATCATGTTCAATCTCCATTGCAAGTTGTTCATTGAGAGGGTGTTTTTTTGCAAGGGCTGATTCTTCTTCTCTTTGCTTTGCCAATTCTTTCCCTAGACGCATAGTTCTAGGCCTCCTTCTAGTTTGACCTCCCTCATCACTACTCTCCTCATAAGTGCTCATGAATTCATTTATCTTAATTTGTGCCCTTTTTCCAATGGCTGAGTTGATGTAGATGGCAAAGTCCCTTGCCTCTTGGAGGCAGCAAAAATTTTCCTTGATCCTCTTTGATAAGTGATAAGGAGAAAATCAAAGTTTAGCATGTTTCATTTCATCATGGGAAACCTTAGGACTGATTTTCTTCTTATCAATGATATTTGCGTTTATGTGCTCTTCATCTTGTTCTTAAATGTCTTCTTAGGAGGTCTTTTCACTTTCACCCATGCTAGCATCACTGTCCTTACCTTCATCATTGTCATCCTTTCCCATGTTGTTTTGCCCAGTGTCATCTTCTTCAAACTCTGCCTCTATCTCTGCATTTTCTTTTTTTTCTTTCTCATGGCTATTCTTATTGTCTTTGTCTTCAAAATCACTGTTTTGAACATCAAAATATGCTTCTGTTCCTTGGATTTCATCATTTTCATTTTCTGTGGGGTCACTGCCTTCTTCTACACTGTTTTCCTCTTTATAATCATTGTTTTTACCATTAGAATCTACCTTTGTTCCTTGGTTATCACCTCCATATTTGTCATCATAATTTGTCTCTGTTTTCTCATCATCTTCAGCCTCTATGTTATCTTTATTATCATTGACCTTGTCTTCTTGTTCACTTTCTAGCTCACTGTTTTTGTTTTTCAGAACTTTCCTCTTCATCATTTCTTGCATATTGATCATTTTTACCTTTAGGCAATATAAAAATATTGAAAAATCTTAAATACCTCTTAAATCTCCCACAACTGAAGTAAAATTTCATAGGAGTGTAGCATGGGTCAATCAGGTGCCTTCTGCACATCGTTGGGTAGCTTATGCACGTTGCATGCCTAGGAGCACAGCACAAGCACTCTTTGCACGCTGCATGCCCAGGAGCGCAGCACAGGCACTCTCTGCACACGGGGTCAGGTATTTCTACAGTTGTTGGACGAGTATTCGGGTGCAGGCTGAATGGTCGGGTGGTCATGCATGTGACAGGTGCGCAGTGTGGCACCTTCTACACGCTACCTTGGGTCTTCTGGTATCCCTAAACGAGTGCACGGTCATGCACGTGAAAAGCGCATAGTGTGCCACTATAGGAGTGCAACATAGGCTATCAGGTCCTCTTGGGCAGCCCTGAACGCATAGGAGCGCAACACAGGCTATCGGGTCCTCCTAGGCAGCCCTGAATGCACAGGAACGCAGCACCACCTCCTAGGAGCGCAACACCATTTTGTAGAGGAAATTTGAAGGCCTTCCCAATGTCATAATGGGGCCTGTGATAGCTTGTTGTAAATATTAACTTGTCTAATTTCCAAATATACAAATTTTTTCCTGATTGAAGTAGATTTTCCTTGTCAAAAGCGGATTTTCCCAAGACTGGTCAACAATGTTGAATGATGGTGCAGAAATGCAAAGTGTTGTTGCAAACCACTTTTGGATGCCTTCCTCAAATCCAAATTGAGCTCACGATATCTCATTGGAAATATATTCGAGTCTAGTTGTCATTTTAATCATGAAAGAAGTCATTTGGGCACTCCAGCTGTGAGAAAACCAAATTGTCCCAAGGTCACCCCAGCAGTGCAGAAATTCTCTTGGGACACCTATATTTTTGAAATTACTTCTAAACCATGATACTTGTGTAAAAAATGAAGGATTTTTTTCTTCTTGAGCCTATGAGGGACAAAAACCTCTCTCACTTTTGTCAAATTCATCTCTTTTTGGTCAGAAACACAGTTTGAAGCAAAACTGGCCCTGGGTGTGACACATGGCTTGTCTCTTGGAAAGAATTCCTGGAAAAAGATGGAGGCATGATGTTTATGAGTTGCTATGGCTTTATGATTGCTTATATTACCTACCATATGAATCCTTTTCTCTTATGCCTCCTTTTCATAGCAAACCCTAGCTTAGTTGGAAGAGGAAATTAGGGTTTGGTGTAGGGGATTTAGGATTTCACACATGTAGCAAGGGAGGGGGGAATGAAGGGGTTAAGGGTTGTATAAATTCTTGGGGAAATTTTGGGGGATAGGGATTGATGTTAGAGAGTAAGGGGAAGTGAAATTTCAAGAATTGAGCGATGGGAAAGGGTCCAAAATGGAAAAACACAGACCTAGTCTCAAAAAGTGCCAAATTGTAGCAATAGGCTAGGCTTTGTAGAAAAATGATGAGTTTGAGGGATAAGAGTGATGGGAAGTGTTTATGAAGGTATATTAAGGATAGGAGGAGGTTTTAGAGCATCAGGATACAATCATTGTTGATTTTTTAACCATGAGGGTCATGAAACCAAGAAAAATTTCCCTAAAAAACCCTAGTTGGATAATGAAGTCATAGGCAAGGGATAAACGGAGTAATGAGATTTATGGGTGTGAAAATGGGAAGGAGATGATAGGAATGAGTCCATGAGGGATCTTCCATGAGTGACAGGCTGACTATGACATGATATATTAGTAGAACAATGAAAAAATTATCCTAAGAATAATGAAGGCAGTGAGATTTCTAGAACTCACAAGATTCATGAATTTTGTTTCTAGAAATCTAGGATAGACATTTAGTTATCTACAAAGGAAAAAAATTATTGATGAATAATAGTGGCTCCACTTGGGGAGGGTAGCTCCTTTTCAGGAGGTGTCCATAACTTTAGATCTCTGGTTTATGGTGACCAGTTCCTCATCCATTGGGCATAATTTTCTTCTTTCATTCGCTGATGCTTCCTTGAAGTTGCAATTTCAATAATTTGAAAACATGATTAGCTCAAATTCATCTCTACCAACCCAACCTACTTGCCTAACATTTTTTCTTCCTTGGGTGCACTTGAACTGGCAAACCCATTGACATTTTTTTCTTTTGAAACAAAAAACAAACTATCTACTTCTACACTTATTTCTTCCAAGAGTTCAGATTATGCTAGTGAACTCTTCTTATTCTCTACCTAGACTATTTGACTTTCAAGATTAAGCAGTATGAAAAACTTCATTCTCTAAGCTATTGACAAGAAATTTAATGCATGAATTGAACCAGGATTAGGAAATTTGATTCATCATGAGTTGTGGAATTTGAGACAAGCTGCACACAAACATTATTTTTATAACTAAACAAAAATAGAAGGTATGAGGGCTATGTTTCATCATTTTCTAAGCATCCCTATCCTTCTCCTTGGTTCAGATTTAAGCATGTGGAACTATTATCTTTCATTCCTAAACTATAATCTTTTGACAGGTTAAGCTTAAATGATTTGACTAGTATTCTTTCACTAACCTATCAATAATCAATTTAAAACATGCTCAACCATGATTAGGCTAGATGACTGAACAAGACCTTTTTAGAACAAGTAGTGGAATTTAGGCTTGGACACTTTCAGTATCACTATTTTTTGGGTATGGGGCTTTACCTTCTTTTCAGATCTACCCTCTTTTTCCATTTCTAGGTGTTTTTGTGTTTTCATTTTTCTCAAAACAATATAAAACTAAAAAGATGCCCATAGGGCTGAGCTTATTTTGCATGCCTATCTATCCTAATCTAACCTATACATGATAGACATTTATTTGGTGAACCCTCTTTTCCAGTATAACCAGTCAAGTAGATGATTGCATGGGTGATCTTGGTTCAGCTCTTTGAGGATGTTGAAGAAATCAATAGACCACTTTCACCTCACTTGTGCTTGAACAGTAGTGCCTAAAATTTTCTTTAGACCTTGTATCAAACTATTCTTGGTAGAAAACACTCCTCTTTTATATTTCTCATAGAAAACAACAAATGGATCTTAGAATGATACCTGATCTTGAGGACTTGAGACATAAGCTTCATTCAGGACTACTCCTTCTTCTACTTGGCTATGCTTGAGGCTCTTTTTGGAAATAAAATCCACCTCTTCCTCATGGTTATTCGAACTGGTAGACTCATCATATATTGCAATGTTATCCTCTAGAAAACATGATATGCTCTAATTGAGTGGGCTGAATTCAGTGTGAATTCCATCATGTTGATTAGTAGGAGTATTTATTGGCAGTAAATATTTTTGAGAAAGAAGTGTAGCAACTCTTATGAGATTGAAAACTTCCAAGCCTTCATCTGCAATTTGAACTTCAATGGGACTTGGTGGTTTCAAATCTGAAGCTCAAGAGGATTTCGTGTCCCAAATGATTTCCTCATCCCTTTCAGGAAAAGGCTTTTTATTAACAACTGGTTCAAGAAACTCATCATCTTTCCCAACCTCATCATCAAAATTGAAAGACTGCTAATTTCCAATCACATGAAAACTATTTCTGATGGACTGAAGTGAAGTAGAGCAAAGATTCATAGACTCCTCACTTACTTCTAAACTTTCAAGGCTTTCCTCATCAGTGTCATAGGTGACTTATATTGGCTGATTAATTTTTTCAAGCTGATGATATTGATCTTCTTCCCACAAACCAACTATTGATGGCTCTGCGAGGTTAGCTTCTATTTGGACAACATCATCATCATCAGACTGATCAAAATTTGGAGAATCGTCAACATAAATAATCTCACCAATCAAACATATTGGGTTACCAGTTTGTTCTTCTTTGAACTGATCTACAAGTTTACTTTCTGATCTATGGTAGATGGAATTAGTATGAGGAGGAACATAAATGTTTTGTTCACATGAAGGTTTAGAGGCTGGATGTGTGTTTATCATCTGATTTATTTCCTCTTCAGTTAAAGGAGGAGGCATTTTTCTCTTCCTCTGGATAATACTGCAACAGTTCTCTTTCTCTTTTGAAGGCTGGTTTTGAGGTTGAATGTCTTCTTGAGCCTCACCTAGAAGAGATGGTGAACCATCACTTGTGCCTTCAGAGATATCCTGTGGTTTTTCCTCTATTTCTTGATTGGGTTCTTCCTCAACTAAATCCTCTAGACTGTCATGATAGCTTCCTTGAGAATTAAATGCATGGAGTTCTTCTAATAAATCTTCAGGATGCCAATTTCCTAAATCTTTATCAATGTTCACAAGGTATTGTATGAGGTCTTCAGATTGAACATAGCAATTTTCAACTAATGATAGAGATGCACAATACCCTATATAGTGTTTATAAAATACCTTGTGGAAATCCTTCAAAGAAAACAAGATGCCAGGTTCTATCCATTCATACCAGTTTCTTGCCTTACCTTCTAATGTTGCCATAAACGGTTTCATGAGGAAGTCCTCATGCTATTCAACCTTTAACCTCCATATGTGTATATTAAATTTGATGATATGTAACAAAGGGTCATCAATTTTTTCATATTGAAAGATAGGTAGGTTTTTCATCCAATTTATTTCAGGAATTTTGTGTAGGAATCCAGGGATATGAGCTCTATTCATTGGGGCATATCTTCGTTGTATTTTTGGATCCATGTTTGTAAATCAGAAAGAGGCCAATGTATCTCTTCAACCAGTCTGGATTTCTTTACCAGTGGAGTCATTAGGTCTATTGAAGGTTGTGGAGTCGCCAGGTGAAGGATTTGAATTTTTTTTGTCCACCATCAGCATGATTAGGATTTCTCAATGCATTCCCAGGGGATTCTGTGAGGACTAGTGAAGTAATAGGCCTACTGGAGGCTAGTGGAGTCACTAGGTGGATGGTTTTAGTTTTTTTGAAGATATGTGTCTATGGTCCACCACCAATACTGACAAAAATCAATCTAGGGATGTTTTTAGGGTTTTATGAGTTTCCTTTATGTAGCCCTAAGGTTTGTATGAGTTTCCTTCAGTTGAGTCATCATTTTGCTAGGATGGTGAAATAACCACATTCTACTCTCTGGCTGATAGTTTGAGTTTTCTATGATTTGACTTAGATTTGAGAGTTCCTAAGGGATACCTAGGATTTTTTTTGACTCAAAGTCCCACTGTTATCGACATTATGTTAGTGTCCCATGATTTAGAAGATTGGTAGACCAAATGCATGGGGTAACATCAGACCAGTATTTGGACTCCTAGGACCTAGCCTTCCTAGACTCAGAGAGGGCTCTCTCTATTATGTGTGAAGGATATAAACTTGTTCACTTTAGATGGTTGATTTTAGGCTAGTTGTTAAGTGTAGGGTTTGTTTGTTTGGTTGGTTGAGGTAAGATTATTGAGTAGGATAGGTGGAATGAGAGGTTTTCAAACATTGGGCTATGGAGTCTATGAAGTCATTGATATCTCAATAGTGAATCGGGGTACATCACAGGGCCAATATAGTGTAGTCAATGGATCTTTAAGTTTATATGTGAGGTGAGATGGACATCAAGTTTTGGGGAAACAAGGTAGGGCAAAGGGAAGTTGAGAATCCTTTGTCAAATACCTATGAACAAGGAGGTCTTGAATATTGATAAGCAAAAGATACTAATCATGAGATAGGGCACATCATTTACTCAATGACAATACTTTTAAGCAAATAAACATTAAAGATAAACAATCCAGTGGAACAAAGGTGTGCCTCATGGGTTTTTGGAAACCTATAGAGAAGCTTGGGCCAATATTCCAAGACTAGCATGGCCTTTTTCCTCTTTTGGTGTTGGGAGCTTACCTTGAGCCTTCTTTAATTTGACCCTTGCAAATTGACTTCTTTGGGCATAATGCTTGGTAATTCTTCTTTCTAACTCCAAGTATTTATTAGCCTTGTCCAGCTTGGCCTCAAGGTGTATGTTAGCCCTTTCAAGCCATGATTCCCTATCATGTTCAATCTCCATTGCAAGTAGTTCATTGAGAGTGAGTTGTTCCACAAGGGCTAATTGTTCTTCTCTTTTCTTTGCCAATGCTTTCCCTAGACCCATAGTTCTAGGCCTCCTTATAGTTTGACCTCCCTCATCACTACTCTCTTCATAAGTGCCCATCAATTCCTTTATCTTCATTTGTGCCCTTTGTCCAATGGTTGAGTTGATGTAGATGGAAAATTCCCTTACCTCTTGGAGGTAGCAAACATTTGCCTTGATCCTCTTTGATAAGTGATAGGGATAAAATCAAAGTTTAGCATGTTTCATGTCATCATGGGCAACCATAGGATGACTTTTCTCATTATCAATGATATTTTCATTTCTGTGCTCTTCATCTTGTTCTTGAATGTCTTCTTGGGAGGTATTTTCACTTTCACTCATGCTAGCATCACCGTCCTTGCCTTCATCATTGTCATCCTTTCCCATGTTGTTTTTCCCAGTGTCATCTTCTTCAAAATATGCCTTTGTCTCTGCATTTTCTTTGTTTTCTTTCTAATGGCTATGCTTATTGTCTTTGTCTTCAAAATCACTATTTTTACCATCAAAATCTGCTTATTTTCCTTGGCTGTCATCATTTTGATTTTATTTGGGGTCACTGCCTTCTTCTACACTGTTTTCCTCTTTATAATCATTGTTTTTACCATCAGAATCTGCCTTTCTTCCTTGGTTTTCACCTCCATATTTGTCATCATAATTTGTCCCTATTTTCTCATCATCTTCAGCCTCTATGTTATCTTTATTATCATTGACCTTGTCTTCTTGTTCACTTTCTAGCTCACAGTTTTTTTTTTCAGAACTTGCCTCTTCATCATTTCTTGCATCTTGATCATTTTTTCCTTTAGGTAATAGAAAAAGATGGAAAAAGCCTAAATACCTCTTAAAACTCCCACAACTGAAGTAAAATTTCACAGGAGTGTAGCATGGGTCAGTCAAGCACCTTATGCACGTCGTTGGGTAGCTTCTGCACGTTGCATGCCTTGGAGTGCAACACGGGCACTCTCTGCACGTTGCACGCCCAGGGGTGCAACACGGGCACTCTCTGCACGCGGGGTCGAGTCTTCCGGTAGCTGCTAAAAAAGTAGTAAGGTGAGGGCTAAATGGTCAGGTAGTCGTGCATCTGACAGGCACATAGTGCGGCAACTTCTGCATGCTGCCTCGGGTCTTCTGGTAGCCTTGAACAGGTGGGCGGTCATGCATGTGACAAACGCAGAGTGTGTCGCTACAGGAGCACATAACCGCGTATAAAAAAACACTAAGAGAGGAGACAAGAGCATAACGAAATTACACAAAAGTGCAACACAGGCTTTCGGGTCCTCCTCAATAGCCTTGAACGCACAGGAGCACAACACAGGTTGTTGGGTCCTCTTGGGCAGCCCTGAATGCACAGGAGCGCAACACCATTTTGTAGAGGGAATTTTGAGGCCTTCCCAGTGTCGGAATTGGGCCCATGATAGCGCGTTGGAAATATTAACTTGTCTAATTTCCAAATATACAATTTTTTTCGTGATTGAAGTAGATTTTCCTTGTCAAACGTTGATTTTCCAAAGACTAGTCAAAAAAAGCTGAATGATGGTGCAGAAATGCAGAGTGCTATTGCAGACCACTTTTGGATGCCTTCCTCAAATAAAAATTGAGCTAATGATAGCTCATTTTAAATATATTCAAGTATAGTTGTCATTTTACTCATCAAGGAAGTCATTTGGGCACTCCAGCTATGAGAAAAGCTAATTTTCCCAAGGTCACCCCAGTAATGCAGAAATTATCCTGGGACACCTGTATTTTTGACATTGCTTCTAAACCATGATACCTGTGTAAAAAATGAAGGAGGTTTTTCTTATTGTGCCTATGATGGACAAAAAATTCTCTCACGTTTGTCAAATTCATCTCTTTTTGGTCAGAAACACAATTTGAAGCAAAACTGGCCCTGGGTGTGACACGTGGCTTGTCTCTTGGAAAGAATTCCTAGAAAAAGATGGAGGCATGACGTTTATGAGTTTGTATGGCTTCATTATTTCTGATATGACCTACCATATGGATCATTTTCTCTTATGCCTCCTTTTCATAGCAAACCCTAGCTTAGTTAGAAGAGGAAATTAGGGTTTGGTGTAGGGGATTTAGGACTGCCTTGTAGAGGGGGGGGAATGAAGGGGTTAAGGGTTGTATAAATTCTTGGGGAAATTTTTGGGCATAGGGATAGATGTTATAGAGTAGGGGAAAGTGGAATTTCAAGAATTGAGTGAGGGGAAATGGTCCAAAAGGGAAAAACATAGGCCTAGTCTCGAAAAGTGTCAAATTGTAGCAATAGGCTAGGCTTTGTCGAAAAATGATGAGTTTGAGGGATAAGAGTGATGGGAAGTGTTTATGAAGGTATATTAAGGATAGGAGGAGGTGTAAGAGCATCAAGACATAAGCCTTGTTGTTTTTTTAACCATGGAGGTCATGAAACCAAGAAAAATTGCACTCAAAAACCCTAGTTGGATAATGGATTCATAGGCAAGGGAAAAACAGAGTAATGAGATTTATGGGTGTGAAAATGGGACAGAGATGAGAGGCATGTGTCCATGAGGGATCTTTCATGAGTGATAGGCTGATTATGACATGATATAGTTGTAGAACAGTGAAAAATTTATCCCAAGGATAATGAAGGCAGTGAGATTTCTAGAACTCACAAGATTCATGAATTTTTAGGTTCAAAACTCAGAATCTCCACAATTATCATTTTTCAGTATACGTTTCAGGTCTAAAACAAGACCCATTTTTCATGAATTTTGTTTCTAGAAATATAGGATAGACATTTAGTCATCTAAAAAGGAAAAAAATTACTGATGAATAACATATCGCTAATCTAAAAATAGAATGCATGTCGATTATTATTAGCCCTTAATGATAATCAGAAAATAAATAATAACTTATTCTCTTGGAGAATTTTATTTTAGTTAACTGATGTGGCAAACCAGTTAGCTGAAGGAATCACGAGTTGCAAGGTTGGTTGGTGACTCATGCATGATGGACTTCATTGTAACTGAGTGTGACATAGTTGTAACAGAGTTGGAAGAGTAGTTATGGGAGTTGTTATTTAGTTTAACTCAGTTAAGTGAGTTAAACTCAGTTTTGCTAGTTGTAACTAAAGATGCACTAGTGAAATATGAGTGAATTAATTATTTAATTAATTCACAAGTAGTGTCTTACTTGCAACTGAAGAGATACAACATTTAACTGCTTGCATGTTAGATCCAGTGGAGACTCAGTGGAGAGATAGGTGAAAGGGTGTGTTTGGCTATCAATTGTGACTATAGTGATGCATTGAATGCATCTACACGCACATTGGAGTTTCCAATGCGTATTGCACAATCAATGCAAGGCAAGATAAAATTCATTCAAGGATCTTCTTCAACATGGATTGCATAGTGGAGGCAGGTTGTCAGGAGGCAAGAAATTGGTGCATAGATATGAATATTTCTGCATTATAGTGTGATACAATTATATATTGTACTGAGAGCTCTATGAGCTGAGATTTGTATAAGATTGTTTCATGATTCCATGATATACATAATATATTATAGTTGGGGTTTTTAGCTTTAAGCTTTCTTAGTAAAACATCTTGTTATGTGCGATTGATTTTTCTTCATATATGTTTGCAATTGGAAATTTAATTTCCGCAAAGTATTGAGTAGAAGGATTGTGTATTTAACAGTGGGTTTAATTGTTAAGTCAGGGGAGTTCGGTAATATACATGTTATTGTATTAAATTTCTACACTATGAAAAATAAATTTTTATCATAATACATGCAGTTAATAAATGGAGTCCATATTTAATAGGGAGGAAACTTCAAAGTAAAAAGATGTCATGATAGTTTGAAGTATTTCTTGGAGAAAATGTTATATTTATAAGAGTAATAGAAATGGGTAACAAATATGTTGGGTTATGACTTTGAAATTATATAAAAGGGACAAAAATATATTGTGGTAGATGCACTCTCAAGGAAAAAGGAAAAAGGAAGACAAAAATGGTCTAATATGTGTTATTTCCATTACATAATGGGATAGAATGGGAAAAAGATGAGAATATATGCAAGATAATTCAAGAACTACAACAAGACCCCAGTGCAGTAAAAAATATTATGTGAAAAAAGGTTTGTTATGGTATCAATATCACTTGTACTTATGCAAGAATTATCAACTCGAAAAATAGGTCCTTTCAAAATTACACATTTCTCCTATAAGAGGACATTCATGGTTCTTTATTTCATAACACATGATCAAGAAATATTTTTCTTAGGAAGGCCATAAAGTATATGCGCAAAAGTTTGTGGCAAAATGTGTGGTATGCTAAAAAAATAATGGAGTGAAAATCAAGACCCCTATTGGGAGCTTAACAATATTGAGTCGGGGGGGGTGAATCAGTATTGTACACAATGGATCATCTATTTCAACTTTTTTCCCTTTCTTACAAATCTTTGAATAATGATTTAATTAACCAGTAGCATAATACATGAGCATCAAATAACATATGCATAACCATAAGCATGAGCAACAATAAAAAAAAGTACAGGTGAACCATGAGATCAAAAATTCACAACACATAAATCATCAAGACCCATAAGGACACTCAATATTAGGTGGAACCCCTCCTAGGAGAAAAACCATTGTACAACTTTTCTTCTTATTATTATTCAATATTCATTTACATAAATTATTGGCCACCATTGGTGTGCAACCCTTGACTTGTGATGTATGTGAGAAACCACTCACTCTAGTCCAGTACCTAACGAATAACACCAATTCCACAACTATGTAGGCCATAACCTACTACAGGCCCCAACCTCCAATAGTTTCCCACGCCACCACCTCGAGGAAGCCACCACTCTCGATTTCTCACGAAAAAACTTGAAGGATGCCACCACTCCCTAAGAAAACCGCCACTTTCTAGCGAGCCACCACTTGCCACACTAAAGGTCCCAACCTTCAAACCCTTGTGGACAATGTTTCACACATTTTCAGACTAGTCCCACATAACCCAACTCAATCAATTGTAGGAAATTTTCATCTATTTTCATACTGGGAAACCACATATATCTCTCTACATAACTGAATACAAAACCTCTTTGTAGAAAACTCTAATCAACAGCCAAATCTATTGAATAATACATCAAATCCTAGCAACACAACTACTCACTTATGCATGCCCAATCAATAGGAATAAAATCCTCATACACATATGGCCAACACTCTCTTCTCTCAAATGCAACTTAGCATACAATACACTAACAAAATATACCTCTTTTGCTGAAATTTTCAACAAGAAACAGTGAAATTGGAAATCAGAAAGGAAAAAAAGTACACACACATTCGTGAGGAATTTCAGTTATACACTAGCAAGGTTACAGACTAGTGAGGTTACACACTAATGATGAATGTGGATGTCAAATTTATTTTTCCCTTAAATAAATTGGACAATAAATTGTAATTTCATCTCATAAAAACTTGTATCAGTTAAATAAGTCATGATGACTGAGTTAGCTAAAGAAATTAAAGTTGAGCATCTAAGATGAGGCATGTAGAGTGATTCTAATATTTTGGGGGTCCAATTTCAGTTAATGCACTAGTGGGATGCAGGTGTAATTAGTTAACTCAATTAATTGAGTTAAAACCAGTTTAACTAGTTATAACTGAGTGGTGAATTAGTGAGAGGTCCAGTGAATTAAATTATATTTAATTCACAAGTAGTGATCAATCAGATAACTGATGATTCACTATTAATAATTGCATGCATGTCAGTTCTGAGGAAGGCCAGTTGAGACAAAGGTTAAAGCGAACATAACTATCAGTGGTATTTTTAGAGAATTGCTCATGTGAAATTATAAAGCCATGAGGAATCCGTGATGGATTATGCAATAAAAGAAGGTTGATTTTCCTATTTATTAGGGCCCTAATTCTTTAGGAATTGCGTGAGAAAGGAAGACTGAAGGAAGGCTAATAATTGGCTATGTGTTTGTCCAATTTTTCCTAGATCAGTGGGAGACAATTGGTAGAGTGCTAGCGAATCTCATTAGAGATTAAGAATTTGATTGTTTCATGATTCCTTGACTTTATAAAATATATGATAGCATGGTTTTGAGCAGTTGCTTTCCCCAAGAAAATATTGTGTTTTGTGATTGATTTACTTCTTTCTCTTATTTGCATGTGATCGAGTGATCGTCTTTTGTATTCCACAAATATTGTAGAAGGATCCAGTATCTTGTTTAAGTACATCACAAGATCGGATTGAATCCATTGATATAGACTTTATATAAATTTCTACATGGTATCAGAGATTCTATATAATTTCTACATGGTATTAGAGCGATAATTTCTACATGGTATCAGAGCGCTAGGAATCACAATAGAAGAGAATAAATTGAGTTTGTCTTGAAAAGATTCAAATTTCCAGATTTATTCTTCAGGATCCAACAACAAATCAAGATGTCTCTCAATGGCTTGAGACTCGAATATGCACTCGAGGTCAATTAAAATTATATTGCATTGAAGGACAAGATGGAGGTAGTGTTAGAGGACAATGGGTTGAAGGAATACATAGATATTGATATTCGCAAGCCCGCAGCAGTAGATGCCCAACTTCTTCATGCATGGAAAAAGAAGGTAGAAAAGGAGAGAAGGATATTGTTAGAGGAAGTTTGAGATCATACTGTCTCGAGTATCCATGAGAAGGAAAATCCATATGATATGTGGAAGGCCTTCAAAGATATGTTTTAGAATAGCAATGACCACAGGAAATTGGCACTGAAGGACAAGCTCAGAAATATCAAGATGGAGGAGGGAAAGACAATACCAACATACTTGTAAAAGTTCACTCAATGTAGAGATGAGCTTGGAAGTGCTGATGTGACAATAGCCTAGGATTATTTGGTTATCCTAGCACTTCTAGGACTTCCCAAGAGCTGACATAGTTACCAGGACTCTGTGAATGGTAGGGAGAAGTTACCAGACTCGGAGTGTTTATGGTCTGACTTGGTAATAGAAGAGATAAGGTGGAGCACCAGAGACAGGACCTCCAACACCAACAAAGAAGAATATTGTGTATTAGTAGGAAAAGGAAATAAAACCAAGGGAAATAAGTCCCAAGGTGAAGAGGGCAAGAGAGAATTCACCATGATCAAGTGTTTTCACTATCACAAGCATGGGTACTATTCATCGAATTGTCCACAGAAGAAGGCAAGCAAGAAGGAGCCTGTAGTTGTAGTGGGTGAAGCTCTAGCTTCACAATTTGAGCTTTATTTTAATGTCATTGCATGCATGGAAAAAACTATAATTGGATTCATGTGGTATCTAGACAATGGTGCCTCATTCCTTATGAAGGGGAATAGAGATCTCTTCAGTGACATGGAGGAGAAGGACCTCCAGCCGAACATAGATTTTGGAGATGAAGAGAGGTATTGCACAACCAACATAGGTAAAATTACCTTTCAGAGGGAGTTTAGCTACCCTCTCAAATTGGCAGATGTTTTTTATGTTCCAGGCCTAAGGATGAATCTTGTCTCTACAACGATATTGGAAGACCATGGTTATGATGTGATGTATATAAAATGAAAGGTTTTACTTAAACACATAGCCACAGGATAGGTGAAACAGATCGGTGTAAGATTCAAGAACCTGTATGCTCTCAAGGTCAAGGATGCATGAAAATATTTGAGGCTAATTGGTGGTTGAGAGGGAGAAATTATCTCTCAACATGCAGCCTCAGAAGCAGTCTCAAAAGGTTGTGGATCAACCACAATTGGAGAAGTAGAGAGGAGACTGAGTGGAAGAGTCTACTCAAGTAGAGACCTCTAGGAGGTAGGAATTTCGAGCCAGATGGGAAGAGGGAGTACATGCAGTTATACCTCCAGGTGAGAGGTGGGGTGATGTGTAGATATAATCCCAAGAAGAAATTTGGGCAGGTTCCATTGAAATGGTGTGTCTCATGGAGCGAACCTAGCTATGAGGAGCCCACAGTACAACAATAGCAGGAAGGATTGGTTGGATTGATGCAGTCAGATATTAGGAAGACAAAAATCAGAGTGACAGATGTCGGATACTAGAGCATAGATCATATTTGGCAGCAGTGTAGAGGGCATGGATGCAGATGTCTGTAGCAACACGGAGAGTCCAATATACACGTGAAGTAGCTAACAGCAGTCAGAAGACTCTGATGACATATGCATTATATTGATCCAGTTTTTCAGAGGCTATTCAGTTTCAGGATTTGCAGGTGAAAACAACACTAGATAAGTGTTGTGTGCATAACATTCCAAAGGTACCATATCAAGATAGATTTAATTCATTTCTTGTTGACAGGGAGTGTTGAAATTTGCAGCAAGAAACAATGAAATTGGCAACCAGAAAGGACAAAAAATTACACACACATTGGTGATAAAACTCAGTGAGTAATTTCAGTTATACACTAGTCAGGTTACACATTGGTGAGGTTACACACTAGTGAGGTTACACACCGGTGAGGTTACACACTAGTGAGGTTACACATTGGTGAGGTTACATACTGGTGAGGAATGTGGGTGTCTAATTTATTTTTCCATTAAATAAATTGGACAATAAATTGTATTTTCATCTCATAAAAACTTGTATCAGTTAACAAAGTCATGATGACTTAGTTAGGTCAAAAAATTCTAGTTGAGGATCTAATATGATGCATGTATAGTGATTTTAATATTTTGGATGTCCAGTTGCAGTTAATGCACTAGTGGGGTGCAGGTGTAATCAGTTAACTCAATTAATTGAGTTAAAATTAGTTTAACTAGTTCTAACTAAGTGATGAATTAGTGAAAGGTCCAATGAATTAAATTATATTTAATTCAAAAGTAGTGATCTATCAGATAACTGATGATTCTCTATTAATAGCTTCATGCATGTCAGTTCTAAGGAAGACTCGGTTGGGACAAAGGTTAAAGGAAACATAACTATCAGTTGTATTTTTAGAAAATTGCCCATGTGCAATTTTAAAGCCATGAGGAAGTCATGATGGATTGCGCAATCAAGGAATGCTTATTTTCTTATTTAATAAGGGCCTAATTCTCCAAGAATTGAGTGAGCAAGTCACGTTGAAGGAAGGTTAAGAATTGGCTATGTGTTTGTCCAATTTTTCCTAGATCAACGGGAGACAATTGGTAGAGTGTTGGAGAATCTCATGAGATTAATCATTGGATGGTTTAATTATTCCTTGACTTTATAAAATATATGATAACGGGGTTTTGAGAAGTTTCTTTCCCCAAGAACATCTTGTGTTGTGTGATTGATTTACTTCTTTCTCTTACTTTCATGTGATTGGGTGATCATGTTTTGTATTCCACAAATATTTTAGAAGGATTCAGTATCTTGTTTTAGTACATCACAAGATCAAATTGAATCCATTGATATAGAATTTCTATAAATTTCTACATCTCTCAGCAAAACTCTCACTTTGCACCTCACTTTCAACTCAAGAAATAACATAATTTGAATACATAGGCAACGACATATTACATATCATCTCACAATTACATGTCATAATTATGAACTCACTTAAAAATATACATATGAGTGTTAGAAACAACTCACTCAAACCTATACAAACACTAGAAGCCTCTAGTAACAGAAACATACATCAACATGACATACAAAGCTCATGGAAATACAAGGAATTTTGCAACAAATGTATAACCCTACAATATACTAGTAGCGGCAAGACATAATCACCTACAACAAAAAGTATATTAGAAATATATGAACCATAATCAAAACCTCTCACAATTATGTCACAAGCTCCAAAATTAAATATTTTCTCCTCTGGAAATCATCCAATTATGCAGACCATTGCTTCATGTCATCAATAGATCCAACATTGTATACTTCATATGCAAAGATCACCCATCTACAATTCTGCTACATCATTCTCATCATATGCATGTTAATTTTTCTCTACATGCAGGAAGCCACTCATTAATAATTATTTTCCTTATGCTATATGTGAATACTCTCATCCACCAACACAAACACCATATAAATGATGTTCCAACCACGAAAAAACATATTTATACTAATTTTCCAAATGATCAATTCAGAAAAAATCAACCTCATTAATTTCATTCCACTTGTATTTATAGGAAAATCAAATAGGACTAAATCAAATGCCTTGATCGCTTCAAAAACCTTGGGAAAAAACTCTAGGAAAATCCTGTGGTATTTTGTGTGTGTGCACAAGATCATGAATTTTCACCTACAAGAGATATCACGTGGATATAAAGGCAAGCCAAAGCATATTTTAACGAGGATACAAAGGAAATCATGCACATTTTATGCAAGTTATACAAAGATGAAGAACAAATCTAGAGAAAATGTTATTATTCCTGGAAAGCTCAAATTTCTTCAACCTAGATCAGGAACCACCTGCATCATCACATCATTAAGCATCATATTAACCTCCTACAACACCAGAACACATTTTTCATACATTATATCATCATGCGCAGACATCCATATATATTGGCATCAATGCTAACACCATGTTTCCATCAATATCCCCCTTTGGCGTTGATAGCAACGCCACAACCACATCACCAAAATTATATTCATTTAGTGCTTGTTGGTTGGTATCATTCTCCACTATTGGCTATTCTATTTCTCCCCATTTGACATCAATTTAAAATTGTGACCAAACCTCGCTAAATCACGATACTAACATCAATTAAAAATTTTGATACCTTATTTTTTTCTTATGAAGCATAACCAACTACAACTCTCTTGCAAAGTAGGCATTAGAAAACAACCAAAATGGATGCTCAATGAGGCATCTACAATAATGTGTCATATTGTAAACTATGCAAACATCATGGCCTTACACTTATTGAACCTTCTCCCCCTAAACATGTGCTAGGTTGTATACAACAAACTCTTTAAAGTTTCTCTTCTTCAAGCCTCCTTGCAACATGCAAGAGATTACACCAAGTATTCACAACAACGCATGATAAATGATACATATGAAAGTATAGGGCTCCATCAATTATAGTACACATTTGTAAAAATGAAATACAAGTATTGACTTTGACACCCTAAAGCCCATACCTAGCTGAAATATGACTCACTGTTATGCATGCCAAAAAACAAGTGACACTTCCTCGTATACATGGCTGAACCAAATGATATGAAAGTACATACATGGCTAGATTAATGAACTCAAGGGTTATTATATGGAAAAAAATAAGGTGACTCTCTTTTATGCATTCCTAACATAAATTATGCTCTTATATGCATAGTTGATATAAGTGATTCTCAGCCAATCTTGGCAATGATAGAAAAATACATGCATCGATAACTTACATGATATTCACACATAATTACATCAAATGAATTTGCTACAAAACACATTAGTGAAAACAAAATAGAAACAAAATGCAACCCTTGAAACCATAATTTC
The DNA here is from genome assembly GCA_034641835.2 of Pinus albicaulis. Classification (NCBI taxonomy): domain Eukaryota; kingdom Viridiplantae; phylum Streptophyta; class Pinopsida; order Pinales; family Pinaceae; genus Pinus; species Pinus albicaulis. The sequence goes on along the minus strand of CM076576.1, from coordinate 258,552,487 downwards.
ATACATAACTCCCCTTGAGCTCGTGTACCTTCAAACTCCCTTTTTAATCATGTGGATCTGATTATGCTTTTAGGCTATTGGTAATATAAAGCTTTTGTTTCATCTTGTCTTCATGCCTTCTTCATGTTACCATATTTATTCCATATGCTCCCCTTGAGACCATGTAGACCTCACATTACTCCTTTTTAGTCTTTTCTGAATAAATCTGAGAGTAATAGACTACAGTGGGGACTAGATTCTTCTACTTCACTTGTTGCCGCTCCTCCTTCCACACTTTTGTAGGATGCTTTCTGATATGTACAATTTCCTCTAGTTTTCTTCTAGGTCTACTCTTGATGAGATACTCCTTTTTTCTGATTTTCTTTGAGGAACTAAATAGCTTACCATATCTAGCTATGTGACAAATATAGTCATAGTTATAGCATCTCAAATGACTGAGATATGATGCAAGGGGATCATACCCTCTATTATTCACACTAGTTCTATGTCTTGAATTGATCATGCTTCTACACCATGCATGAGACCTACAGTCAACTGCCTTATGGCCAAATAGGTTACATGAGAAACAATAATCGTTAAATGCACTAATATACATGAAGTATGTTGATCTCCTATGTTGTCCCTTCTTCCCATACTATTGCATACTTTGTGGGTAAGATCTAAAAAAATTTCTTCTATAGTTGGCTACAACATTTCGAAATTGTAATAGATGTAGCATTCAATCTTGTCCATCAAAGGGTAAAATAGTTATTATTTCTCCCTTGAAATCTGCCATAGTCTTCCCTTGGAGCGAGTGGTATTATTGACACGAATTCTCTTCTTGATCCATTCCTTTGCTACTGGTGGATCTACTACTTGTTATCTCTTTTCTTTCTCTTGTTGTTTTCATTACCTGCAATATGTTTTTTAGGATTTGCATTGTTGTTTGCACGATCCTGTGAGCTAGACTCTCCCTTATGAAACCTTAAACTAGATCTGATCAAAGGAGATCTTTGGCTGCTGAGGATATTTTCCAAAACTTTGGGGCTCTTCTCTTGCTTCAATTGAATATCTCTATGTTCTAGTTGTTTCCTCCTGGAGACCACTACAACTTCAAGCATTTCAACCCAACTCTCTCTTTCTTTTATCTTATTGGTCATCACATCCATATTAATTTTCTCCTCTTGTAAATGGGTCTTAAAAATGATGATTTTCTCCTTTAGCTCAACCTCCTTTTCATCACATATCTGCAACAATTATACTTGGTCTCTATGCATAGTTCTCAACCTACTCACTTCAGTAGTTAGCTTATCAATTAAAAGCATAGTTGATTCAAGATCAGTCTTAATAACCATTACATAATCATCCTAATTTCTCAAATATAAATATTTATCATCGGAAATATCTAATGCATAACTTAGAAATAACTCATCAACATGTTTACCTTCATATCCATTTTTCTACAATACATCTGATTCTCGATTTTCTGACTTCTCCTCTTGATGATTAGATGAACTCACACTAGGGGATGGACATCATTAGGTTGAGACTCTTTCTTCTGAGATCCCTTCTTTTCATTCTTCTACTCGACCTCTCCATTTCTGCTACTATTGTGTCCTCCATACAATATCTGCAATTTGTCCCTATGTCCTTTGCATATTTTAGATCCATTATCTTTTCAAGATCTAAATTATGGAGATTGTCACATATCACATTATTTTCTTGATCAATCAGTTTTTACACTTTCATTGAGAGGGGATATTTTCCACATCATCACACACTAACTTCCAAACATTAGATCCACAAGAAAATAACTCATATTTAACCTTTTCTCTCCATACATAATAGTTTATAGTACCGAGCAAAGACACTCCTTGGCAATCCATTAGAGAAAAATATTCAATTTTTTTTCCAGATCTACCTTTCAGCGGTTAAGTTTCACATAAAAAGATCTGATTTGATATTAATTGTTGGGAGCTTGATAACATTAAGAGTGGGGTTAAATCACTATTGTACACAATGGATCATCTATTTCAACCTTTTTTCCATTTCTTCACTTTCACTGAATCGCGAATTAACTAACTAGTAGCCTAATACATGAATATTAGATAACATATGCATAACCATAAGCATGAGAAACAATCAATACAAGTACAAGTGAACAATGAGATCAACAATGCACAACACATAAATCATCAAGACGCACATGGACACCATATATTAGTTGGTGTCCCTTCCTGGGGAAACCACCATACAAATTTCTTCTTATTATTATTATTCAATCTTCATTTACATCAATCACTAGCCACGACGAGTGTGTAAGCCCTGAATTGAAATGTATGCAAGAAACTACTCATTCCATACCACTACTTTACTAAAGCCACCACTTCCACAACTACGTAGGCCCCAACCTCCACGAGTTTCCCAGGCAACCACCTTGGGGAATTCACCACTCCCTATTTCTCAAGCCATAACCTGAAGGAATCCACCACTCCCTGAGAAATATTCTACTTGCCACACTAAAGGCCCCAACCTTCGAACCCTTGTAGACAACATTTCATACATTTTGAGAATGGGCCACATAACATAAATCAATCAATTGCAGGCCAAATTTCATCTATTTTCATACTAGACCCACATATATATCTCTACACAGCTGAATACAAAATCTCTCTGCAACAAAATATGCTCAACACCCAAATATACTCAACAATACATCAAACCCTAGCGGCACAACTACTCACCTTTACATTGCATCAAGAGGAATAAAATCTCATACACATATTTCCAACACTCTTTATTCTCAAACACAACTCAGCATACAACACACTAGCAACATATACCTCTCTTAGAATACTCTCACCATGAACCTCATAATCAACTCAAGTAGCAACATACTCTGAATACATAGGTAACACATATTACATAACATCTCACAATTGCATGTCATCATTTTGAACTCACTTATCCATACACATATGAGTGCTAGAAAAAACTCACTCAAACCTATAAAAACACTAGCAACCTCTATAAATAATAACACACATCAACATGACATATAAAGCTCATGGAAATAGAAGGCATTATGCAACATATGTCTATCACTAGAATCTACTAGTATCCCCAAGACATCATCACCTGTAACAATAACCATGTTAGCCATATATGAACCATAATCAAAACCTCTCAAAACCCTTTCACAGGCTCCAAAATTAAATCTCTAATCCTCTATCATCATGTTATGAAGACCAACACTTCATATTCTCAATAGATACAACATTTTATACTTCACATGCAAAGATCACACACCATAAATTCTTCTACATCATACATATGTTACTTTTTCTAAACATGTAGGTAGCCACTCACTGATAATTATTTCAATTTCTACATGTGAATATTAAACTGCCAATACACGCACTATATAAACTATGTTCTAACCACATCATAGAAAATTTAAACTAATTTTCCCAACGATCAATTTAGACTGAATCAACCTCATTTATTTCATTCCACTTGTATTGATGACAAAATCAAATAGGACCAAATAAAATGCCTTGATCTCTTCAAAAACCTTACGCAAATACTCCAGGAAAATCCCTTGGTATTTTTCCTGCGCTCATGGGATCATGAATTTTCACCTAGAGGAAATGTTGTGGAGATATAAAGGAAATCCAGAGCAGATTGTCCTGGGGATAAAAATTCAAGCCTAGGTGTTTCATGCAAGTGTTGGGGGGATGAATAATAAAGCCAAATAAAATGTTTTTTCTCTTTGAAAACTAAAATTTCATCAACCTAGATCAGGAACCACCTGCATCATCACATCATTAGGCATGATATTAACCTCCTATAACACCAAAAAACCTTTTTCATACATCATATCATCATGCACGCATATCCATAGTTGTTGACATCAATGCCAACAAAATTTGAGCCATTATTGACATCAATGCCAACACCATGCTTCTAACAACCCCATGGATGTTTCAGTAATTAGTCATACCAAGCCAACGTTGGAACAAGTTTTAATGGATTTTATTAGAATTTTATCCAATTATGAAAGAAAGAGTGTCATTATGGCAGTGATAGATTAAATGAAAAAGTATTCCCATTTTTTTCTCTTTTTCTCATCCTTTTAAAGCAAATATAATGGGAGAAGAATTCATGGAAATAGTCTAAAAGCTACATGGAATACAAAATATTATTATAAATTACTGAGATCTAATTTTCACTAGAAATTTTTGGATTGAATTATTTTATTGTGTGGATACTCAATTGGTTCACAACTCACCTTATCACCCCCAATCTGATGGGAAACATGATATTGTGAATAAATGTTTAGAAGGATATTTACATTTTTTTTCATATAATAAATAAATGCAATGGTTCAAATGCTTTCCCTTGGCAGAATGGTGGTACAAAACATATTTCCATGCCTCATCAAAAATTTTACCATTTATGATACTTTATGGATATCATCCTCCATCCATTACATCACCCTTGAAAGTAACTATTGAGGCTCGGGTGGTGTTGAGCCCTGAAATTGTCTTCTCTTTTTCCAAACCTCACTTCATTTCATCATTCCTTTATCATTTCATAAACCTAAAACTCAACGAGAATGACTAAGATTACTTAAAGGTTGCATACAATGATTAACATATTGTACTTTTGTGATTTTTGCTGTCTTAATGATTTTTGAACAGTTCAGCTACAGAATGCAATCATTTTGTAGCTAGTCAAGCGATCCGTAGCTGTTTTGGTGTTTAAATATGTTACAGGTGTCATCTGGAGAAAAGACACACATAAGTGGATTCCAAATCTTTCCTACATCATTCTTTCCCTTCCACAAGGACTGAATCAATAGTTGGAGGTGCCTAAGCACGTGGTCAAAGAAAAAGTCAAGGAAGTTGTCTTCTATAGGAATCAGGACCCCTGATTTGCTTTACAGCAAATCATGAGTCCCAAAAGAGTTCTAATTTTATTTTAACTTCAAACCTACACCTGTACCTATTTTTGTTCAATTTTAGTTATGAATTTACATATAAAATAAGTTCTGTAAAACCGAGAGAAATAAGTTGATACTTATTTTATCATTACGGTGATACTCTGTTTTCAAGACTTGTGATTAATAAAAATGATTTTTTACCTTGATGTTTTTCTAAATACAACCTTGAGGATTTAAAATATTAATGCCAAATTGATAGTAGAAAGCCCCTGCTATTCGAAGAGGTTTTACATGTTTTCTAGATAAGTCATTTTCAATTCTGTTTTTTCATATTTCCTTACTTAAATTGCTTTCTGAAATCATAGCTTTTAACATTATGTTTCATGTCATTTGCTTAGATAAAGGATCCTCATGATATTACAGTTGGTCTCTTTCTCAAGCTCTTCCAATATATCTCTATTAAATGAATGGGATTCAATTGTGATATTCTGAGTTATTATCATTTCATTTTCTATCATTTAGTTAAAAAGAAGATCCTCATTATACCACAGCTAGCCTCTTTCCAAAGCTTTTCCAATAAACCTCTAATCCACGAATGAGACTTAGTTGTAATATTGTGATTTATTGGTTGTTTTGCTTCATAAAAAGATCCTTATCACATTATGATTGATCTCTTTCAAAAGCTCTTCCAAAAAATGTCTAACTCATGAATGAGATTTAGTTGTAATGTTATAATTTGTTTCAGCATTTCATAGCAGATCCTTATTACATTATAGTAATATTTTTCTCAAGATCTTCCAATAAACCTCTATCAAATGAATGGGATTTCACTGTAATGCTCTAAGTTACTATTTGTTTCAGCACTTCCTTTTATGTTTTTAGGAGATCCTTACTGCATTAGAATTAATCTTTTTCACAAGATCTTCCAACAAATCTCTAATTAAATGAATCAGATTAAGTTGTAGTGTTTTGAGTTACTTTTCATTTCACGAATGTTCATTTAAGTTGTAAATATCCATGGATTAGGACTCTTTTTTCATCATTTTCTAATTAGGAACAGAACTTGCAAATAAATTATGTTTTAATTCATTTATTAATATTTCATTTTCTCCCTTTTGACATAGATTCAAATTCATCTTCTTAGCATAGAGTAGCATACTAAGAATCAAACATAAAAAACCCCAAAACATCAATAAAACACTGAAAACAACGAAGTAAGAAAAAGGGATACTTAGGCACATATAGTGCATTACACTTCATCAGTTCACTAGCCCTGGTCGATAATTTATGCTATCAATTAGGACACTAAATTGACTAAACATTTTGGCGTCGTTGCTGGGGAAGTGTAACTAGGTAGCCTTATTTGCTATTTCCCAAAAACAATGATATGCGTAGAGAAAGAGATTCTAGGGGTAGATTTATAAGAGGCAGAAACTTAATTCCCACAAATCCACTGACTCCACCAAGACTAAGAAGCAGCACACCTCCAACTCAAACCCACATTCCATACTATACTAGTCATAGTCTCCCAAAAGTTTCAAGATCAGATATCCCATCAGGAAGATCTCCCACTTCATCCACTAAAGCAATTCTAGAGGAAGAAGATCCAAGGACTCCTACAGAAGGGATAACCTTTTTCACTTCCACAAGGGAATATATTCCAGCAGAAGAATTAAAAATCCCTAGTGAAGAGGAAGAAGAGGACTATTTATTCAATATACCCTTGATAGAAGAACCAGTAGAATAACTAGCTCTTCCAACTGAACCCTATATCAGTTCAGAAGAATCTATCATGGTAGAAGAAGGGGAAGGAGAAGTCTTTAATGGAGAAAATACACTATTTGGAGGAGGTAGAGGTAGAGGAGGAGATAGAGGAAGAGGTAGAGGTACAGAAGAAGGTAGAGGAAGAAGAAATGCAGAAGGAGGAAGAGGTAGAAGGGAAACTAGAAGTCCTTTTGTATTCCCTATAATAGATGAAGAGACTAATGCAACTATGAAAAATATCTCACTCTCTGTTCTTCCAAACTTTCATGGACTAAAAAGTGAAGATCCTGAGACCTTCTTATTTTAATTTGAAGTTCTATGTAGAACCTATGATTACCTACAAGATGTTAAGAAACTAAAATTGTTCCCTTCAACATTTAAAGGAGCAGCATTAAAATGGTTTATGAGTTTAATCACTAGGTCTATTAGGACATGGGATGAAATGAGAAAAGAATTTATAGATAGATATTTGGATTACTGTATACCAGTCAACCATAAGGAAGAAGTGTTCAAGATGATGAAAAAAGAGGATGAAAATCTAGAAGATTTGTTGGAAATATTTAACTATAACATCAAGAGGGAAAAAATGGAAAACTTAGACCAAGATACTTTGAAAGCTCTTTTTTTGAAGACAATTAGGGATGAATGGATATATATCCTTAATATGATGGGGAAATGATACAACTCTCAACTTTCATTACCTGATGTAGCAGAAATATGTATTAATATTTCAAGAGGAAAATATAAGATTCTAAAAGGACCGAGAGACCCTACTCTTGCAAGGAAAAGAAAATCTACAGCTGGAATAGTAAGTAGGGCAGAAATAGGAAATATGCTTGATGAATTCAAAAATGACATTCTAGGGAGTCTTAGTGAGAAAATAGACACCCTTAAGTTACAAAACAAGAAAAAAGCCAAAACTGATTCCTTAGCAATCTTTTGTCCCAAATGTAGGAAGAAGCATGCCTTAAGAGAGTGTCCTTTGGATGAAAAAGTAATAGAGACTTGTGCAATTTGTTCAGAAAAACATGAGACCAAGAATTGTCCCTCAATCCCTGGCCTTAAAGCTGTCTTTCAAGAAAAAACAACCACAAAATCTCTTAATTTGTCTCTAGAAGACCTTGGTAGGGACCCCAAAAACAACGGTTTAGTAATCAAATGTATAATCAACCCCCACCTAATTGGAACTCTTGGCAACAACCTTGGCCCCAATTTCAAAATCAATCTCAACCTTGGGCTCAAGGAGCACAAAATCCTTATGGAAGTTTCTCCCAGTATTATCAATATGCACCATCTTATCCATCATATACATCATATCCAAACTTTCGTCCTCAACAAAATCCTCAGTGGAATCCACAGCATCAAAATCAAAATCAAAATCCACCACTTCCATTACCATTTCCTCAAAAATAAAATTAGTTACCTGCCTAGCCAATACCAAACCCCAATAATAAAAACCCTTAGAATACATATATGATAGAAGGTCAACAATTTCCAACCTATTTGATTACTCCTTTAGACCTTAATGATGTTCAAATTAGGTCTGGAAGAATACTTGAAAGAAAGAAACCTTCTGTAGTTATACAAGAAAAAAACAATTCTGAGGAAGATTCTCTATAGGTAAATAATTTTTTTGAAGAAAACACATCACTTCAAGACCAAAAAATTAGAAAATAAAAATAGAAAGAACCAATAATTTCAACTCCTATGTTAGAACAGCCATCAACATCTACTACTACACCTCCTTTTCCTGAGAGATCACAAATTGATAGAGGTGTAGAGAAACAAATTATGATGCCTAACTATGACTTTCTAGCTAGTATAATAAATGTTTGTATTAATATTCCATTATTACAGGCCATCAAGGAAATCCCAATTCTAGAAAAGACAATAAAAGAGTTGAGTATGAAAAAACCAGGAAAAGGAATAAAAGAGATAAAGAAAATACAACTAGTAGGAAAAATAGCAGACATAATGATGGGAAAGATTGCCATTCCAAAATATCTAGATCCTAGAAATCCAGTTGTTAAGATACATATCAATGTAATTGAAATTCCAAACACACTTATTGATCTAGGAGCAGCAATCAATATTATGAGTAGGCAAATCATGGAAAAACTAAAACTTCCTAATCTTCTTTTTACACCCACACTACTACAATTAGTAGATAGATCTGTAATAAAACCAAATGGGGTATTAGAAGACATTCCATTGTCCTTATATCTTGGGAGTATCCTATGGATTTCATGATCCTAACTCCTGAAAATTATCTAGGAGGACATCCTACTATATTAGGAAGACCTTGGTTAGCTACAGCTGATGCTTTCATTAGCTGTAGATCCGGTGATATGTACATCTCTGATGGAACTTCAACCAAGAAATTCACCTTGTATCCTCCAGCAAGAACAATCAAAGAATTAGATGATACTCAATGGATTGATGATGAAGAAGATATACAACCTCTCTTCACTATTTCAGAAATTAGTGAAGATAGTCAAATTCTGAATACCTTAGAAAATCATGAATCTTCTTTAGAATACAAACATGAAAAATTCTAGGAAGAATCCAATATTGAGTTTTTGTCATCAAGACAAATGTCTCTTTACTCCATGGAAGAATTTGGTATCTCTACAATTGAGATATTTCCAGGAAAAACCTTAAACATAAACAAAAACCTAGAAAAATTTCAACATGAAACGCTAGTCAAAATATTACAGAGACATTCTTCTGCATATGCATGGAAGTACACTGACATGAAAGGGATCAACCCTAAGACTTGCACTCATCATATCTATATAGAGGAAAATTTTAAACCAATCAGACAGCCTCAGAGAAGGATGAATCCAAACCTTAGGGAGATTGTTAAAGAAGAGATGCAGAAATTGTTAAAATGTCAACTTTATTTATCCCATTTCAGACAGTCAGTGGGTTTCTCCTTTGGTGATTGTACCCAAGAAAAATGGTAAATGGAGGGTATGCATTGACTACCAAGAATTAAAAAAAGCTACTCTTAAAGATCATTTTCCTTTACCCTTCATAGATCAGGTGCTAGATACATTAACAGGCAAAAAGTAATTTTCATTTTTGGATGGTTTCAGTGGTTGCAACCAAATTCAAGTTGCACTTGAGGATCAAAATAAAACCACATTTAACTGTCCTTGGGGTACCTATGCCTACCGAGTATTACCTTTTAGATTGTGCAATGCACCTGCAACATTCGAAACGACAATATTGGGAATCTTTTCAGATATAATACATGACTGTGTAGAAGTATACATGGATGACTTCACAGTCTATGGAAACACATTTGAAGAAGCCTTAGAAAACTTGGAAAAAATTCTAAAAATATGTAAAGAAGCAAACCTTTCAATAAGTCATGAAAAATGTTTCATGATGTTCACTGAAGGGATTGTCTTAGGACATCATATTTCAGGAGATGGGATTAGAGTTGATGAGTCAAAAGTTGAAGTCATCTCTAGACTATTAGTTCCAAGTTGCCAGAAAGATGTTAGGAGTTTTCTGGGATTTACAGGATATTACAGAAGATTTATAGAAAACTTCACCAAGATAGCATCTCCACTTTTTAAATTACTCTCCAAGGACTATGAATTCAATTGGAATCCTGACTGCCAACTAGCATTTTAAACCTTGAAAACAAAAATATCTGAAGCACCTATTTTAAGGGGACCTAACTGGAAATTACCTTTTCACATCTTAACAAATGCCTCAGATACATCTTTAGGAGTTGTGCTGGGACAAAAAGACCTAATTCCTTATGCCATATACTATACAAGTAAAAATTTGACTCCTTCAGAAGTGAATTATATTGTAACTGAAAAAGTGTTCTTAGTTGTTGTTCATGCCATAAATAAATTCAGACACTATATAACAGGCTATGAAACCTTTGTCCACACAGATCACTCTACAGTTAGGTATTTAATGAACAAATCAATTACTAATGGCAGAGTCACAAGATAGTTATTTCTTTTACAAGAATTTAACATCACCATTCTAGATAGGCCTAGAAAACAAAATACAGTGGTCCAAAGCATTAAAGGTAATACTCCAGTTGAAGATAAATTCCCTGATGAATATCTCTTTACAATTACTACTCAAACTCCCTGGTTCGCTGATATTGCCAATTATCTAGTTTAAGGAAAATTTCCTTCAATTACGAATGCAAGAGACAAAAGAAAAAACATTTATGACAGTGCAAAATATTCATGGATTGCTAATGAGTTATATAAAACAGGTCCAGACTTTATTATCAGAAGATGCGTTCGAGAAGATGAGATGCCTGAGATTCTCAAAGAATGTCATGATGAACCTTATGGTGGACAGTTTGCTGACAAGAGGACAGCTTATAAGATCCTTCACCTAGGATATTATTGGCCATCCCTCTTTAAAGATGCTAAAAAGTATGTCAAAAGGTGTGACAGTTGCCAAAGGGTAGGGAAACCTTCCCCTTCAGGTGAGATGTCATTGCAACCTCAGGTACATATTGAACCTTTTGAGAAATGGGCTTTGGATTTTGTAGGACCTATTAATCCTCCATCAAAGCAAAAGAAATATATATTATTTTGCACTGATTATGTTACCAAATGGGTAGAGGCCAAGCCATTACTTTCTGCTATTGAAGCATCTGTAGTTAATTTTTTTTTTAGGATATTTTTACTCATCTTGTTGTCCCAAGAGAAATTTTTACAGATCAAGGAGCTCAATTCACATCAAAAATGGTAGAGAAGTACAAAATCAGACAGAGGAAATCCACTCCCTAGCATCCAAAAGAAAATGGCCAAGTAGAATCTACCAATAAGGTGATTGAAGGGATCCTGACAAAGACTATTCATTTACATAGAAGAGATTGGGCAGAAAGGCTTCCAGAAGCCTTATGGACCTACAGAACTACATGGAGAAACACAACAGGACACACCCCTTATAAACTTGTTTATGGAAAACAAGTCCTATTTCCCATAGAGTTTCAGATCCAAACTTTCAAAATGGCAGTACAGCTAGGACTTGATTTGACAAAAGCACAGAAGCATAGATTGGAGTAGATTAATGAATTGGATGAGATCAGACAAGATGCAGTCCAGAGAACAAACATATTCCAATAGCAAAGGACTAGATGGCAGGATAAGTATATCAAAGAAAAAAAATTTAAAGAAGGTGACTGGGCACTCTTGTTTGATTCAAAATTCAATGATTTTCAAGGTAAATTTCAAACTCATTGGCTTGGGCCATATGAGATTGTGAAAATCTTTGAAAATGGAGCAATAAAAATCAGGACAATAGATGAAGGAAAGGTAGCATTTCTTGTAAATGGACACAGACTGAAATTGTATCATAAGCCACTTTCAAGAGAAGAATTTGTCAATAAATTCCAAGATAACATTGATATAAAGTTAGTGAAGAAGAACTCTTCTTCTTCACTAAATTAGTTGTATTTTTCTTCAATAATTCTAAAAATATATATATAATATATATAATAAAAGTATAAATGTGAAAACCAATCATTTACTAGCATGTTTATACAAAAAGTGTGAGGTGAAAATCAGAATTCTTCTGACACTTTATACTTTCAAATTGTTCTTGTTCTGCAACTAAATATCATAAAATCACAAATTGTAGATTCATTTTCACTCCATGCTTCATTTCATTCATATTCCATTCCATTTCACACTCATGATCTATCTCATTCCATTCCATATTCATGATCCATATCATTCCATTCCATATTCATGATTCATTCCATTCCATATCCATATTACATAATTTTTAACAGGTACATTCAGCAGCTGCCTGTTCTGTAGCCAATCTTGTTCTGCAACCAATTTGACCCTGCAAGCCTACTTCAATACACAAAGGATGATAGTCAAAGAATATTATGGAGCTTAGAAGATTAACATTTTACAAAATGAAGGACAAATACAACAAGCAGCAAAATCAAAAGGGATGAGGTAAACTGTGTGAAATTATTTTGATAGAAAAACATGAAATATATAGTATGGTTAAATCATATGTTTCCTAAAGTTAATATATCATTCAAATTGATCTTTACCTATCATAAAAACACTTCAACTATATCCCTTACCATCCACTCCATAAAGGTTCATCATTAATTGAATAAACGGTCAAAAACCTAGATGTGACCTATTAGGTCATGTCCTTAGATCGTATCATTTATTGATGATTTTTGAAAATCATCATAAAATCTCTTCACGGTATTTCATTTCATATCGAACTCCTAACCTGATCATTTTCATCATTTACCATTACCTTATTCATTCATTCATATCCACTCGATGCCATTACATTTTGTAGCCATTTTCATCTGCAGAGAAGTCATTTTAAGGGAAAAACAACCTTCCACAACTACTCTTTCTTCAGGCACAGGATCAGAGACAGAGTATTAGACCTAAGCCAAAGAAAAGAAGCAATCATTACCAAGGAGAAATGGGGCTAATTGTGAGAACAAAGCCAATTGGGATCAAATACTTAGAAGGATACCCTCAGGTTAAGGGACTATTACAGTAGGTTGGGTGGCTGAAATTTGTGGAGAAGTTCAATGGATTCCACAAAGAAGTCACAAAATCATTTGCTAGGTCATTCGATGGATCAGAGGTAGAAATTGGGGATATTAAGTTCACCATCACAGAGTCATTCATAGTTGAAGCCTGATATTAAGTCTCTAAAGTCTATACAAAGCCTGATCTCTCCAGTTTTCTTCCTAACTGACACCAGATTAGACACCCACTCAGAATATCTAATAGGGACAATAATACCAGCATTTTACATTTTCATGATATCCTTCTGAACCAAAGGCAACTGAACAGGGTTTATTCTGTGCAGTTTCTGTTTGAATGGTTTTTGGTTTTCTTTGAGAGGGATTTTGTGCTATATTATTTCAGTGTCATAGGATTTTAGATCTTCATAACTCCATGCAAAAACATCAGAAAATTCTTTAAACAGCTGTATGTATTTGAGTTTAATGTGAGCAGGTAAATTTTTAGACAGTTTCATCATTTTCAGATTTTTCTCACTGCCTATATTGCACTCTTCCACTTCAGTCTCTACAGGTTCTAGTTTTTGTTTATTTGCCACATCGTTAAAATAAAACAATTCTTCTAAAGGTGCCAGACCCTTAGGCAAACTCTGATCTTTAGAGTGCAGGGTTTCTAACTCCTCTGTTTCTAACTCTACAGTCATTTATGTTTTGTTTTTAAGTTTTCTAGTCAGAAGATTAATATTGACAAGCTCAGGAGACGGCTCTTCTTCACCAAGAAAATTTTCTTCACTGCAGTCTATTTCATAATCTGAGTCCAAACTGTTTAGTTCGAATTCATTTCTGAATTGCATGAAGTCTTCTATTTGTTTGTCTCCATCACACACCTGCCAATACTTTTCATTATCAGGCACGGCTGGTCTAAATTTTATCTGAGTTGTGTAGTCTTTGGTTTCATATGGCGTTAAGCATGTTCTAGCTACAAAGGCTAAATTGTGGGCGGCAATATTTCTTTTTCTTGGGACAAAAATCAGTTTGGACTCCTCGAAATCTTTTAAAAGGTCCATGACATCGTTTCGGTAGGCCCTAAGTCTGGGATGATTTTTGTTATACTCCCCATTGACTTGCATAATGACTAACTCTGAATCCCCATACACATTGATTCTTTTGGCTCCTAACTTCTTCAACAAACATAAGCCTAAGAGAATGGATTCATATTCCGCTATGTTGTTAGAACAATGAAAGTTTAATTTGAAAGAAATGCTTTCTGTGTGGTTGTTTTCAGTGTTGGAAATCCAGACACCTGCCCCAGCATTGTTCTTAGTGCAAGATCCGTCAAAATACATACTCCACATAGGACTATTTCTCGGTTTCATCCGTTTGGCGTTTTTCCTCTTCAACTAAAGTGTTTAAGGGTTGTTGTGGTATCTCAGCACTTAGTTGTATTTGTTTCAACTCCTCAGGTCTTTCCCTGGGTTGAGGGTTGTTTTCTTGATTGTCAATGTTTAAGAGTAATGGACTCATGACTTGTAGCTCAAGACCTTTGTTTGGTTTGCTAGAGTCCTCAGGTTCAGAAAACAGTTCTGACATTCCTACGTTATCTTGTTCCTCCTCTCTGTCTGTCATTAAATCAGACAAGGCCACTTGTTCACTAAAAGTTTCATCATTGAAAAGGATAAATGAATCCAGGTCTGTGTTTACAGAATAAAGGGGAGAGTTATGTGGTCTGTCTTGGTTTGTAACTGTGTATTGCATATGGGATTCCCTGTAAAGTCTTCTAGTCTGATTGAAAACAGGGATAGTCGCATAGGTCATGTCCATTTGCATAGTCCCTTGTAACTTAGCTCCCCAAGACCTAGATAATAGCATTCCATACTATGGGGGCACATCAGCCACAACAATATCCATGACTAAACATTTGGCTGGAATTTGAGCTAAGTTAACGCAGAGGTCTTTGATTAATCCTAAACATTTTACTCTGCTTGAGTCAAAGGAGTAAAGGTCTTTGTAAGGTCTGGTGATTTCTAGATCTAGGCTCTCCATTACAGCTTTAGGCATTAAATTATGAGAAGCCCCAGAATCATGCATAGCATTATGCAAAAAAATTTCATGAACGTTTAAACTCACATAAAAGGGAGGAACGAGTCCCTCTTGATACTTACCTTCAATCATTGGACCAAAAATAAGCTTCGGCTGGTCATCATTAAGATTGACTGTGTCATTGTTATCCTCAATATTTAAAGCCTTCAAAATTTGAGTCCTATATACAATTTGGGCAGCTAACTCAGTGAGGGGAATGAACATTTTGATCTTTGAAATTTCCTGCTCTAGGCTGAAAGGAATTTGGTTCTTTGAAGAACTTACCTCAGCCTTACTAGTTGCTAGTCTATCAGCAACATCAGCTTGCTGATTTATTTTATTTACATTTGAAAAAAATTGTTTTGACAAGGGTGCTAGCTGAGATGTTAGTACTAATAATGTCTGCACTCTGTTTTTCATTGTTTTGAGTGCCTTTCTCTTTACCATTATCAGCATTTACAGCCACTATTTTTTCCTTTTGTTTGACCACTTTAGGCTTGGTTGCAGTGCTGTTTTGTGAAGATTTATCAGAGGTTTTGTTGTCAGGGTTTGTTGACTGGTTTTGCTTCTAAGGTCATATTCTCTTTGAGATTCTATGATGACATTTTCCATGTCTTGATAATAACTTTCATCATCATCTCTTTTGTCATCATAAGGTGTGTATAAACCTCATTTTCTATCATAATGAATCTCAAAGTCATCATTATCTACCCCCAGCATGTTGATATCATCTTCCTCTGTTATCTCATATGTTTCCTCAACCTCACTTACATAGTTTTGGTGAAAGGGAGGAGTGATCTGTTGATCATCTTCCCTAGATATGTTTGGAGGTTGGTTCCTTCTAAAATTCTGATTCTGTTTCTGGTTTCTGTTTTGAGGAGCAGTTTGGTTTTGACTGGCTTGTGCTCTCTCAAGGATGCTCATTTTCTTCAGCATCTCCTCCATCATTCTCTCCATCTTTGAGTTGGAAGTAGAAGGTGTGTTTTCCTCCCTAAAGGACACTCTCTTCTCATTTTTCATTCTTGCTCTCTTCTCCATCAAATTTACTTCAACAGCAAGAGCTCCTTTTTGCATCTCTTCAAGAGTTGCAGGATCTCTCTCTCTCAGCTGATAGGCCATTTCAGGGTCAAACCCTTCAGGAAACTTGTTTAAAGCTGAGCCTTGTGGAGGTTTTAGATCTGGGGAAAGGGCATTGTACACATTGTTAAATCTGGTGCAATAAGCTTGCACACTTTCCCCAGTGTTTCTATGGAGGTTCTTGTAATCATAAAGGACTTGGAGAGGATTCTTATTTGCTTCCCATTTTTTTAAGAATGTCTGATGGAAGGTTTGGAGATCATTGATACTATGGGGGGTTAAACCTTTAAACCATTTTATTACTTATGCCCCCAGAATTTGAGCAAATAATCTAAGCTTGACAGAATCATAAGCAATTTAATTCCTGTCAAAGTAGTCGTTCATCTTATCCACATGTTGTGATGCAGTTGTAGCGTTACTAGCATCATATAATGGAATTTTGGACTGATAGTCCTGTGGGAGGTTGAATAATGGTACAGGAAGGACTAAGGGAGCATACCATGCAGCCATGATATGTAGTGGGGGTGGATTCAAAAGAGGTGGATTAAAAAGAGGGAAAGTGGGTTGGACTGAAGTGGTTTGAATAGTGGATGTAGGGTGAGCAGAAGTGGATGGACTAGAAGAAGATTGCTGAGCTGATCTTCAATGAGAGACACCTAAGTTGTGAAGGAAATGTAAATCATGAGGTGTTGTTTCTCTGCTACCAGGATGTTCACTTGTTTCAGGAGATGAAAGTGAAGACTCAGAATCTAACTGATCTAAATCACCAAGAGACTTAGTTCTAAAGGGATTTACTAAGTCAACTTGTGATTTTTGCAGAGCTGAAATATTTTCAAGGACTGAATTAGCTCTCAAGGGTAATCTGAAAACAATTGATAATTTAATCCTAGGAGACTTCCTAAGAATACTTTCTGGGTTATCAACTATCTCGGGTGGATCGGGGTCAGGATAGGCTCTAGTGTGAATCTTTCTAGGAGACACTATGCTGTGTTTTTCAGACGCAAATAAACAAGAAAATTTTAACCAGGTATAACAATCTTTAAAATGTCAACAAATCTGTTTACACAAATTTTAATCCTGCAGTCCTCTAACTGAGTTTGAATGATATTACAATGATAAGGGTTCTTCCCAGTGGATTCTTAAGGTCTGCTAAGGATTTTGGAGTCACCAAGTGGAATTTTTTAGCTCTTTTCAGAGGTAAAAGGTTTTATGGTCCACCACCATGTTTATTGAATACCAATCTGAAATATTTTTGGGTTTTCTGAATTATTTTTCAGTTGTGTGGTTTCTAAGAATGTCCTAACTCTGTTTCAAAACTTAGCTATGGTTATGAGACAAAGACAGTCTAATCTTATGGAAAATTCAGCTGATGTTTCAAGGTTATATAAAGACTCATGAGAATCCTAGGGTTTGCCTAGTTTTTTACTGATTCAAACAAGTTTCATCATGATTACCATTTCTTGGTAGTGCTTGTAAAGGCTGCTTTTTACTCACTGCACAATTTTCTTGAATCAAGGGTTTTCTGAGGTCTTTAAAGGTACCTATACCAAAAACACTCAAAGTCCCCAGCGGAGTTGCCAGAAATGTTAGTTGCTGGTGGCTCAGCTAGTCAATATAGCAAACGTTTCTCTGAAACAAATCTCTGATATCATGTGGTTACCTTAAGATGAAAATGATTCTGGGTTCGATCCCTAGCGGAGTCGCCAGAAATGTTAGCACCCTGTAATCAGCAAGATTGGAAAAAGTTCGACTGCATGGAGAACATCGCCTCAACCACTTTGGGATTCTAGGATCTAGCCCTCCTGAATCTGGAGAGGGATCTCTCCAATAAGTGCAAAGATGGATTACTCTTTGAAGTTTTGGGTAATGATATTAGGCTAGTTATGAAGGCCGAGGGTTTTGTTTGTTTTTTGGATGGTTGAGCATGACTATTGTTTGAGGTGGAGAGTTCCAAATGAAAAGAGTTTCAAAGGTGAGAAGTTGCAAGCAAGTAGAACAAGCTTTGGCTAGGAAGATAGATAATTGCAGGTTTTAGTCCATTGGGCTATGGAGTCATAATAGGGTTTAATTGAAACAGCAAGAGGCAAGAGTGATCCATGGGGCATGTCATCTATGTCTAAGGATCTCCTTAAATTTTGATTTATGGAATGAAATTATACAACAAGAAGGGAAATTAAACAGATGAAGAACAAAGAGCAGCCTAAGATCTGGTAAGTACTTTTAAACTAACCAGCTTTTGACATACACTTAAGAAAGACATGGAAGTAAACTAGGATCTGGTAAGTACATTTAAACTAGCCAGCCTTTGATACATCTTCAATAGAAAACATTTAAAAATGGGGGAAACAAGAATGATAACAAATAATGGTCTAAGATCTAGTAAGTACTTCTAAACTATCCAGCTTTCAACACATTCCAAGGGAAACTTTCAGTCAGTCTTTTGGGATAAAACTAGGATCGAGGCTCACCATATCTTCCTTAGTTCATCACTACTTAACGTGAAATGAAAATAAAATTTAAGAAAAATATTCAGCTAAGAGAATAGGACAAGGGAACGCCAAAATTCCTAACTGCTCAACTGAATTAAATCATTCCTAAATAGCACAGATAGCAAGAAAACATGAAGATAAAGATTTTCAGTCAGAGAAGGGTACTGATATACAGTAATTCCTAACTCTATGCATGATGTTATTTATAAGAGAAGATGAACACAGTGAAAACAGAAACAAAATGACAAGTTACAATGAGAAAAACATCACCGTCAACATAGACCAGCATCCCATAAATCAGCTTGTATTGATGCTCCAAACCAGTTACATATTTAAGTCCAATGCTTTAGTTTAGCAGTCATCTACACCTCCCAGGCTAACTTATCTATTACAAAAAGAGATCCAAGGGCTAGTGAACACTATTTACAGGTAGAAGTCTCAAGCTCAATTACATTTCAAAGTTCAGCAACTGAATCAACCAACAATTTCTCATCTTCTACAGAAGTATTTATATAAGAATGAGGAGGTGAGATCTAATAAAAGATCTCCCAAGATAATCAATACAGCCTTAATGGCTTCTTGGCCTTTGAGGGGCTTGATGAAGAATTTTACAGATGTTATGTCTGTATTAATTGTTTTACACTTAAGATTAAGCTCGGTGGGAGCTTTTGTTGACTTTTGAGGCTCTGTGTCATGAATGTAATAACTCTGCTGATATTATTTACATTAAATTCCTTTGGCAGAATTAATTCTTCGGCTACGTTGAGTCAAATATTTGATTTTGCTCAATAACTTCAGCCTCTTTTTGAATGCTTGTGGCTACAGGTGGCACTATGGTAGCTAAGAGGAATCAATTTTCCTTAGATGTGGCGGTGGAGGCTTTTCTGTCTGAAAAACATATATGATTTTCTTTAATTGTGTTTTAATTTGGAGTATTAGGCTTTTGATAATCAATCTTAGCCGTAATCCTCAGAAATCTGTCTTCAATCTTCCGTTCTAGTATGTTCTGTCTTCGACATTGATACTCTTTTAGAAATAACACTGTGTCTTGTTGATGTGCAGGGCTGCGTAGGGCTCATATGGCATCAATGCCTCATGAAACATTGACGATACGTGGAGTTTGAGCCCTGCGAATGGTTCCCTTTGATAAATCAAAGGCGCGGGAATCGTCGTTCCCAGCCTTCGGCTTTCTCTTTAATATGACGGAACAAACCATTCAAACCTGCAAAACACAAACTAATTAATAAATCCTGCGTTTGCTTGGGTAAAACTGCTTAGAAGGCTGTGGGGAGGAGCGTGGCTGTTAGATGGCATCATCCAATGGTCGAGATTATTTAAGAGTAGGTTAAAAGGAGAGCAGAGGGAAGAATAAGTCAGAACCATTGATCACACAAAGATCAACGGTGGGGATTACATGCTTAAAATCCTCTTGGTGGAAGGCAGAGGAATATGAAACCATGAGGAAAGATTTGGGACCGTCTGAACTGGACACATGGATGGTCCAGATCTAATTAGAGGATCGCAATCGGCGGGGAAAAACAAATGTTAAGAACGTGCCCGATGAAAATATCCGATGCGATCAAATGTGGACCGTTGATCTGATGGCCAGATCAATGGTGGGGAGTGAATCAGGAAACGGTGATCGGAGGTGGGCTGAGTAAAGTAATTAGACACACCCAATGGAAAACCCCGATGCGATTAAATGAAAATCGTCGATCTGTAGATCAGATCAATGGTGGGAGATGCATCGGGAGATTGCAATCAGCGGGGTAATGAACTTGAAGTGCGACAGAGCGATTGGGCATTGGCCATTGATCTAAGGATCATATCAATGGTGGGGAGTGAATCGGAGGGATGGAAAAATCGGGGGGGACAAACAAATGTACCGAATGAAAATTGCGATGTGATGTAGCGTTGGCCATTTGATCGACTGTAGATCAACGGTCGATATCGTTTTAAATTTTGCACCGGCGGCAACCCTTTATGATATATGAAAACCCAAAATTTCAATATAATACAAATTTTTAATGCTCCGGGGGCGGGATATATATTTATGATATGGTCTGGTGCCCGACTGCGGGGCCCGTGGTCTTTATGTGATATAACATGCCCGAGGCGTATACAAAAACGGGCCTAATCACAATCAGGACTTCGGTCTTGGTCTTTCAATCTAACCATTCAAACTTTGTGATGTGATTAAGTGCTTGAATGGTTCAACGCTTGGTTCCAGCACCAAGGCGTATGGAGGGGAAATGGTTAAGACTTTAGCCCAAGGGGGCTTAAGCCTTTATACGAAAAATATATGTTTTTTATGATTTTTTTCTGGTTTTCAAAGGATTTTGAGGGTTTTGGTATAGCTTAAAAATGAGTTTTAAACTATGGAAAATGATTTTCACGAATGGAAGAAGGGGAATCATGAAAATAGAGGAATTTTCTGGAGGAAAAGGGGAGAAAAATGAAGGTTAGTTTTGAGTGGAGGAAGGGGAAAAATGATGCTTTTGCAGCAGTATTTTCTCATGAAAATAGCAGAATTTCTGAGTATAAAAAAGGAACAGCAGTGAAGATTTGGACAGAGGCATGAGGCCTTCAAGAGTCTTCAAGAGATAACACTTTTTATCAATAAAAGTGTTTCTTGAAGGCTCCAAAACGTTTTGGCCACCTTTTGATATAACAAATTTTATAGGTGGCCAACAGTGGCTCCACTTGGGGATGGTGCCTTCTTGAAGGCATCAAGAACTTCAGACTTGCATTCTCTGGGAGGCTGATTAGTGCCTCATCCATTGGGCTGCCCTTCCTTTTCTGGGATGATCGTGCTCTGAAAACATATTAGCAGCCATAAAAATAATGGATCTTTCATCAAAAAGCTTTCTACCTACCCAATCCTACTGATCTAACATTTTTTCTTCATTAGAGTGCACCTGGATTGGAAAACTCTTTTCACAACATTTTATTCTTTTTGAAAGTAGGAAAACTAATCTATTTCTACTCCTTATTTCTCCATGGACTCATATTAAACAGTTGAGCCCATATGATTCTCTACCTAATCTACTGTTTGTTGGGATTAAATTGTCCAACAGACTTTATTCTCTAAATTCTACAACAGAAATTTTAAAAAGCAATCAAGTCAGGATTGAACAGTCTAACTTGATGCTGGTCTATGGCATAAAAACAAACTGCACATAGATATTATTCTGCACAAAATTTAAAACAAAAATGGAAGGCTTGAGATCTGAAATTTCAAATTATTTCCTTCACCTTTTTACAGCTTTGTTTTGACTCTTACTTGAGCTATCTATCCTTTGCTAACTAGTTCAGATTTTAAGCTTTTCAGAACCAGATTTTTACATCTTTTGACTCAGAATTTGAAACAGATTTGAGTCATTTTCTCTTTGAAACTTTAGGTTCAGATTTTGAGCATGTTTGAACCTTTAATTTCTATCCTAAACTATCTACTGATAAGACAAGATTAAGCAGTTTGGCAAATCGAATTCACTATCCTATCAAAAAAAAATTTAAAGCTAATTAGTCAAGATTAAGTTTTTTGACTAACTAGAAGTGTGTTCTTCAGGAGTGGAATTTGAGCTTGCACACTTTCAGATTTGTTCCTCTTTTTGGTATGGGGATATACCTTTCTTGTTTTCACAATCTGCCCTCTTTTCTTTCTTTTCTTTGTTTTTGAATTTTTGATTTTTATAAGTTTGAATGCAATAATGGGTGGAGTATTTATAATGAGAAAAGGATAAAAAGGCTTTCGGAACATAACATGGATCAAGAGAAGTAATGCTTAATCATCCTGCCATTGACAGGACCCCCAAACAATTCTGCTCCATTCAACTCCTGCAAGAAAAATTCATTGTTACTAGCAGCTGAATGGATAGAGCAAAGGCCAAGCCATAAGTTGTCAAATTTTCTATGCTTGTCCTTGTCTTCCCTCCTTGAGTCCCACTTTAAAACTTTTTCCCCAATATTGAAATTGTTGGCCTTTGTTCTTCTGTCAAAAATCTTTTTAATGCTGTCATGTTTCTGTAATGCTTTGTTATAAACCTTCTCTCTGGTTTGCTGAAGATGAATGGTCTGATTTATCCTTCTGAACATGTCATTATTTTCAGTTTGCAACTCTTGAATCAACTTCATAACTGGTACACCAAGGCTGTTTGGAAAAATTGCATCAGTGCCATACACAAGCTGGAAAGGTGACATACCAATAGATTTCTTTAAAGTCAATCTGTCAGCCCAAAGTGCATGAACTAGCTTTGTGTGCCAAGACTTTTTGTTGTCCTCCAACAGTTTCTTGATTATGTTCACAAAAATTTTGTTTGAGGATTCTGCAAGTCCATTACCTTGAGGGTAATAGGCTATGGAATGCCCCAATGTTATCTAATACCTGTGATAGAATTCAACCATCTTCTTTGACCCAAATGCTGTTGCATTATCCGTGATGATCTTGGTAGGACAACCAAATCTAGAGAGAATATTATTCTTTATAAATTTTATAATAACAGAATCATTGGCCTGCCTACAAGGTATGGCTTCTATCCACTTAGTGAAATAGTCTGTGGTAGTGAGAATCCATCTATGCTGGGCAGAAGATGGGGGATGGATTTCTCCTATGAAGTCAAGTCCCCACTATTGAAAAGGGGCTTCAACAGTGATTGGATGTAGAGGTATGGGTAGCCGTTTTCGTTTGCCTTCAAAAATTTGACATTTATGATAGGCTATGATCATCTTGTGCACATCATGGAAAAGAGTAGGACAATAGAAACCAGCCCTCAAAATTTTGTTGGTTGTTGTCTTCCAGTAAAAATGACCTCCACACTCTCCTTCATGGAACTGGTGCTTGACCTTCTCTGCATCAAACTTAGGCAAACATTTAAGCAATACACCACTTGCATTTTTCCAATAAAGACATCTATCTATAATGCAATAGTTTACAGCTTTTAACTTTAGGAACCTTGCCTTTGTTTTTTTCAAACCAGGAGGTGTATTCAAATTAAGCAAAACATAAATTATATCAGCATACCAAGAGGAATTCATAAAATGGTTTTCAACAATGGGAGTTGAGATTTCCTCTTGATCATCCAAAGCATCAATCATATTAATATCAAGAACTTCAGAATTTGATTCAGCCATTAATCTAGTTAGACCTTGGCCTTTAATGAGTTTAGTGGGTTTTATCTCTAAATCATATTCAAGGATAACAGCAATCCACTTACCTCTCTTACCATCTGGGCCCTATGTTAGAATGTCTTTAACAACTGAGTTTGGGACAAAGGCAATGATGTGTGACTGAAGAATGTATACCCTGAAGTATTTCAACGCTTTAACCAAAGCAAAATCTTGCTTCTCCATAATGTTATACTTCAAAGGAGCATCCCTCAATGCCTTACTAAAGAATTCAATAGGCTTCTCTTGTCCTTGCGGTTTTTTCTGTAAAAGGACAACAGCTATGGTATGTTCTGATGCAAACGAAAAAATATAAAAATCCTTTGAAAAATTAGGACTTATTAGAACCGGTGTTTTGGTTAACGCTTGTTTCACCAGCTCAAAGGACTCCTTTTCTTCCAAGGTCCATTTTACCCCTTGCTCCTTCTTCAACATGTTTGTTATATTCCTAAGGAGCTCAGCCAAGTTGGGGATGAACCTTCTCAAAAAGTTAATCTTTCCAATGAAAGATTGCAACTCCTTGATGTTCCGAGGATGAGAGATTTGCAATATGGCCTCAATCCTTTTGGGATCTATTTTAATATCCTCTTCTGAAATAATGTGCCCAAGAAGTTTACCTTCTTGGAGCCCAAATGGTGTTTTCCTAGGGTTTAAAGATATCCCAAACCTTCTGCATTTCTTGAAAACTTTTCTTAAATGTTTTAAATGCTCTTCCTCTATTTTTGAAAACACAGTGACATCATCAAGGTATATAATGATGAAGTAGCCCAATTCTTCCGAGAATGCTATGTCCATGGCTCTCTGAAAATTTGCTCTAGCATTCATTAGACCAAAAGGCATTTTCACATACATGAAAGTGCCCCATGGTGTAGTAAAGGTTGTCTTTAATTGATCAGCAGGGTGAACTAAGATCTGATTGTACCCTTAATAGCCATCCAGCAAATAAATTCTTCTAGACCCTACCACCCTTTGTAAAATATGATCCATCTTAGGTAAAGGGCAGTTGTTTTTTAATGAAGCTTTGTTTAAGTTTCTAAAGTCCATACAAAGCCTGATATCTCCATTTTTCTTCCTAACTGACACCAGATTAGACACCCACTCAGAATATCTAATAGGGACAATAATACCAGCATCGTACATTTTCATGATCTCCTTCTTAACCAAAGGCAACTGAACAGGGTTTATTCTGCGTAGTTTCTATTTGAATGGTTTTTGGTTTTCTTTGAGAGGGATTTTGTGTTGTATTATTTCAGTGTCATAGGATTTCAGATCTTCATAACTCCACGCAAAAACATCAGAAAATTATTTAAACAGCTATATGTATTTGAGTTTAATGTGAGCAGGTAAATTTTTAGACAGTTTCATCATTTTCAGTTTTTTCTCACTGCCTATATTGCACTCTTCCACTTCAGTCTCTACAGGTTCCACTTTTGGTTTATTTTCCACATCTTTAAAATAAAACAATTCTTCTAAAGGTGCCAGACCCTTAAGCAAACTCTGATCTTTAGAGTGCAAGGTTTCTAACTCCTCTGTTTCTAAATCTGCAGTCATTTCTGTTTTATTTTTAAGTTTTCTAGTCAGAAGATTAATATTGACAAGCTCAGGAGATGACTCTTCTTCACCAAGAAAATTTTCTTCACTGCAGTCTGTTTCATAATCTGAGTCCAAACTATTTAGTTCGAACTCATTTCTGAATTGCATGAAGTCTTTTATTTATTTGTCTCCATCAAACACCTACCAATACTTTTCATTATCAGGCATGGCTGGTCTAAATTTTATCTGAGTTGTGCAGTCTTTGGTTTCATTTGGCATTAAGCATGTTCTAGTTGCAAAGGCTAAATTGTGGGCGGCAATATTTCTTTTTCTTGGGACAAAAATAAGTTTGGACTCCTCGAAAGCTTTTAAAAGGTCCATGACATCGTTTCGGTAGGCCCTAAGTCTGGGATGACTTGCGTTATACTCCCCATTGACTTGCCTAATGAATAACTCTGAATCCCCATACACATTGATTCTTCTGGCTCCTAACTTCTTCAACAAACGTAAGCCTAAGAGAAGGGATTCATATTCCGCTATGTTGTTAGAACACTGAAAGTTTAATTTGCAAGAAATGCTTTCTATGTGGTTGTTTTCAGTGTTGGAAATCCAGAAACTTGCCCTAGCATTGTTCTTAGTGCAGGATCCATCAAAATACATACTCCACAGAGGACTATTTTCTGTTTCATCCGTTTGGCATTTGTCCTCTTCAACTGAAGTGTTTAAGGGTTGTTGTGGAATCTCAGCACTTAGTTTTATTTGTTTCAACTCCTCGGGTCTTTTGCCGGGTTGAGGGTTGTTTTCTTGATTGTCAAGGTTTAAGAGTAATGGACTCATGACTTGTAGCTCAAGACCTTTGTTTGTTTTTCTATAGTTCTCAGGTTCAACAAACAGTTCTGACATTCCTACATTATCTTGTTCCTCCTCTCTATCTGTCATTAAATCAGACAAGGCCGCTTGTTCACTAAAAGTTTCATCATTGAAAAGGATAAATGAATCCAGGTATATGTTTACAGAATAAAGGGGAGAGTTCTGTGGTCTGTCTTGGCTTGTAACTGTGTATTGCATATGGGATTCCCTGTAAAGTATTCTAGTCTGATTGAAAACAGGGATAGTCACATAGGTCATGCCTATTTGCATAGTCCCTTATAACTTAGCTCCCCAAGACCTAGATAATAGCATTCCATACTTTGGGGCCACATCAGCCACAAAAATATCCATGACTAAACATTTGGCTGGAATTTGAGCTAAGTTAACGCAGAGGTCTTTGATTAATCCTAAACATTTTACTCTGCTTGAGTCAAAGGAGTAATGGTCTTTGTAAGGTCTGGTGATTTCTAGATCCAGGCTCTCCATTACAGGTTTATGCATTAAATTATGAGAAGCCCCGGAATCATGCATAGCATTATGTAAAAAAATTTCATGAATGTTTAAACTCACATAAAAGGGAGGAACAGGTCCCTCTTGATAATTACCTTCAATCTTTGGACCAAAAATAAGCTCTGGCTGGTCATCATTAAGATTGACTATGTCATTGTTATCCTCAATATTTAAAGCCTTCAAAATTTGGGTCCTATATACAATTTGGGTGACTAACTTAGTGAGGGTAACGGAGATTTTAATCTTTGAAATTTCCTGCTCTAGGGTGAAAGGAATTTGGTTCTTTGAAGAAATTACCTCAGCCTTACTAGTTGCTAGTCCATCAGCAACATCATCTTGCTGATTTATTTTATTTACATTTGAAAAAATTGTTTTGACAAGGGTGCTAGCTGAGATGTTAATACTATTAATGTCTACACTCTGTTTTTCATTGTTTTGAGTGCATTTCTCTTTACCATTATCAGAATTTACAACCACTATTTTGTCCTTTTGTTTGACCATTTTAGGCTTGGTTGCAGTGTTGTTTTGTGAATATTTATCAGAGGTTTTGTTGTTAGGGGTTTGTTGACTGGTTTTGCTTCTAAGGTCATATTCTCTTTGAGATTCTATGATGACATTTTCCATGTCTTGATAATAACTTTCATCATCATCTCTTTTGTCATCATAAGGTGTGTATAAACCTTGTTTTCTATCATAATGAATCTCAAAGTCATCATTATCTACCCCCAGCATGTTGATATCATCTTCCTCTGTTATCTCATATCTTTCCTCAACCTCACTTACATATTTTTGGTGAAAGGGAGGAGTGATATGTTGATCATCTTCCCTAGATCTGCTTGGAGGTTGGTTCCTTCTAAAATTATGATTCTGGTTCTGGTTGTTGTTTTGAGGAGCAGTTTGGTTTTGACTGGCTTGTGCTCTCTCAAGGATGCTCATTTTCTTCATCATCTCCTCCATAATTCTCTCCATCTTTGAGTTGGAAGTAGAAGGTGTGTTTTCCTCCCTAAAGGACACTCTCTTCTCATTTTTCATTCTTGCTCTCTTCTCCATCAAATTTACTTCCATAGCAAGAGCTCCTTTTTGCATCTCTTCAAGAGTTGCAGGATCTCTCTCTCTTAGCTAATAGGCCATTTCAGGGTCAAACCCTTCAGGAAAATTGTTTGAAGCTGAGCCTTGTGGAGGTTTTAGATCTGGGGAAAGGGCATTATACACATTGTTAAATCTGGTGCAATAAGCTTGCACACTTTCCCCAGTGTTTCTATGGAGGTTCTTGTAATCAGAAAGGACTTGGAGAGGATTCTTCTTTGCTTCCCATTTGTTTAATAATTTCTGATGGAAGGTTTGGAGATCATTGATACTATGGGGGGTTAAACCTTTAAACCATTTTCTTACTTCTCCCCCCAGACTTTGAGCAAATAATCTAAGCTTGATAGAATCATCATCAATTTCATTTCTATCAAATTAGTCATTCATCTTATCCACATGTTGTGATGCAATTGTAGCATTACTAGCATCTATAATGGAATTTTGGACTGATAGTCCTGTGGGAGGTTGACTAATGGTATAGGAAGGACTAAGGGAGCATACCATGCGGCCATGATATGTAGTGGGGGTGGATTCACAAGAGGTGGATTAACAAGAGGGAAATTGGGCTGGACTGGAGTGGTTTGAACAGTTGATGTAGGGTGAGAAGAAGTGGATGGACCAGGAGTAGATTGCTGAGCTAATCTTGGATGAGAGACACCTAAGTTGTGAAGGAAATGTAAATCAGGAGGTGTTTTTTCTCTGCTACGAGGATGTTCACTTGTTTCAGGAGATGAAAGTGAAGACTCAGAATCTAACTTATCTAAATCCCCAAGAGACCTAGTTCTGAAGGGATTTACTAAGTCAACTTGTGATTGTTGTAGAGCTGAAATATTTTCAGGGACTTAATTAGCTCTCAAGGGTAATCTGAAAATAGTTGATAATTTAATCCTATGAGACTTCCTAAGAATACTTTCTGGGTTATCAACTATCTCGGGTGGATTGAGCTCGGGATAGGCTCTAGTGTGAATCTTTCTAGGAGCCACTATGCTGTGTTTTTTAGACCCAAATAAACAAGAAAATTTTACCAAGTATGACAGTCTTTAAAAGGTCAACAAATATGTTTACACAAATTTTAATCCTGCAGTCCTCTAACTGAGTTTGAATGATATTACAATGATAAGGGTTCTTCCCAGTGGAGTTTTAAGGTCTGCTAAGGATTGTAGATTCGCCAAGTGGAAGTTTTTAGCTATTTTCAGAGGTAAAAGGTTTTACGATCCACCGCCATTTTTATTGAATACCAATCTGAAATATTTTTGGGTTTTCTAAATTATTTTTCAGTTGTGTGGTTTCTAAGAATGTCCTAACTCTGTTTCAAAACTTAGATACGATTATGAGACAAAGACAGACTACTCTTATGGCAAAGTCAACTGATGTTTTGAGGTTAGATAAAGACTCATGAGAATCCTAGGGTTTGCCTAGTTTTTCACTGATTCAAACAATTTTCATCATGATTACCATTTCTTGGTAGTGCTTGAAAAGGCTGCTTTTTACTCACTGCACAATTTTCTTGAATCAAGGGTTTTCTGAGGTCTTTAAAGGTACCTATACCAAAAACACTCAAAGTCTCCAGCGGAGTCACCAGAAATGTTAGTTCCTGGTGGCTCAGCTGGTTAATATAGCAAACGTTTCTTTGAAACAAATCTCTGAGATCCTGTGGTTACCTTAAGATGAAAATGATTCTGGGTTCGATCCTCAGCGGAGTTGCCAGAAGTGTTAGCACCCTGTAATCAGCAAGATTGGCAAAAGTCTAACTGCAGGGAGAACATCATTTCAGCCACTTTGGGATTCTAGGATCTAGCCCTCTTGAATTTGGAGAGGGATCTCTCCAATAAGTGCAAATATGGATTACTCTTTGAAGTTTTGGGTAATGATATTAGGCTAGTTATGAAGGCCAAGGGTTTTGTTTTTTTTTTGGGTGGTGGAGCATGAATATTGTTTGAGGTGGAGAGTTCCAAATGCAAATATTTTCAAAGGTGAGAAGTTGCAAGCAAGTAGAACAAGCTTTGGCCAGGAAGATAGATAATTGTAGTTTTTAGTCCATTGGGCTATGGAGTCATAATAGGGTTTAATTGAAACAGTAAGAGGAAAGAGTGGTCCATGGGGCAAGTCATCTATGTCTAAGGATCTCCTTAAAGTTTGATTTATGGAATGAAAGGATACAACAAGAAGGGGAATTAAACAGATGAAGAACAAAGAGCAGCCTAAGATCTGGTAAGTACTTTTAAACTAGCCAGCTTTTGACATACACTTAAGAAAGACATGGAAGTAAACTAGGATCTGGTAAGTAAATTTAAACTAGCCAGCCTTTGATACACCTTCAATAGAAAACATTTAAAAATGGGGGAAACAAAAATGATAACAAAGAATGGTCTAAGATCTGGTAAGTACTTCTAAACTATCCAGCTTTCAACACATTCCAAGGGAAACTTTCAGTCAGTCTTTTGGGATAAAACTAGGACCAAGGCTCACCATATCTTCCTCAGTTCATCACTACTTAACATGAAATGAAAATAACATTTAAGAAAAATATTTAGCTAAGAGAATAGGAGGAGGGAATGCCAACATTCCTAACTTCTCAACTGAATTAAATCATTCCTAAATAACACAGATTGGAAGAAAACATGAAGATGAATATTTTTAGTCAGAGAAGGGTACTGATATACAGTAATTCCTAACTCTATGCATGTTGTTCTTATAAGAGAATATGAACACAGTGAAAACAGAAACAAAATGAAAAGTTACAATGAGAAAAACATCACCGTCAACATAGACCAGGATCCCATAAATCATCTTTTATTGATGCTCCAAACCAGTTACAGCTTTAAGTCAAATGCTTTAGTTTAGCAGTCATCTACACCTCCCAGACTAACTTATCTATTACAAGCAGAGCTGCAAGGGCCAGTGAACACTATTTACAGGTAGAAGTCTCAAGCTCAATTACATTTCAAAGTTCAGCAACTGAATCAACCAACAATTTCTCATCTTCTACAGAGGTATTTATAGAAGAATGAGGAGGTGAGATATAATAAAAGGTCTCCTAAGATAATTAATACATCCTTAATGGCTTCTCAGCCTTTTAGGGGTTTGATGAAGAAGTTTACAGATGTTATGTCTGTATTAATTTTTTTACACTTAAGATTAAGCTCGGTGGGAGCTTTTGTTAACTTTTGAGGCTCTGTATCATGAATGTAATAACTCTGCTGATATTTTTTACATTAAATGCCTTTGGCAGAATTAATTCTTCGGCTGAGTTGAGGAAAATATCTGATTTTTCTCAATAACTTCGGCCTCTGTTTGAATGCTTGTGGCTATAGGTGGCACTGTGGTAGCTGAGAGGAATCAATTTGCCTCAGATGTGGAAGTGGAGGCTTTTCTGATTGAAAAACACGTATGAATTTCTTTAACTGTGTTTTAATTTGGAGGATTAGACTTTTGATAATCAATATTAGCTGTAATCCTCCCAAATCTGTCTTCAATATTCCGTTCTGGTATGTTCTGTCTTCGACATTGATACTCTTTTAGAAATAACATTGTGTCTTGTTGATGTGCAAGGCTCATATGGCATCAATGCCTCATAAAAAATTAACGAGACGTGGAGTTTGAGCCCTGCGAATGGTTCCCTTTGATAAATTAAAGGCGCGGGAATCGTCATTCCCAGCCTTTGACTTTCTCTTTAATATGACGGAACAAACCATTCAAACCTGCAAAACACAAACTAATCAAGAAATCTTGCGTTTTCTTGGGTAAAACTGCTTAGAAGGTTGCGGGGAGGAGCGTGGCCGTTAGATGGCATCATCCAATAGTCGAGATTATTTAAGAGCAGGTCAAAAGGAGAGTAGAGGGAATAATAAGTCAGAACCGTTGATCACGCAGAGATCAATGGTGGGGATTACATGCTTAAAATCCTCTTGGTGGAAAGCAGAGGGCGATGAAACCATGAGGAAAGATTTGGGACCGTCCGAGCTAGACACATGGATGGTCCAGATCTAATCGGAGGATCGCAATCGGCGGGGAAATTTTTTTTTAAGAACGCACCCGATGAAAAGATCTGATGTGATCAAATGTGGACCGTTAATCTGATGGCCAGATGAACGGCGGGGAGTGAATCGAGAATCGGTGATCGGAGGTGGGCTGATTAAAGTATTCAGACGCACCTGATGGAAAACCCTGATGCGATTAGATGAAAACCATAGATTTGCAGATCAGATCGATGGTGGGAGATGCGTCGGGAGATCGCAATCGGCGGGGTAATGAAATTGAAGTGCGACGGAGCGATTGGGTACTGGCCGTTGATCTGAGGATCAAATCAATGGTGGGGAGTGAATCAGAGGGATGGAAAAATTGGGGGGGGGACAAACAAATGTACCAAATGAAAATTGAGATGCGATATAGCGTTGGCCGTTTGATCGGCTGTAGATCAACGGTCGATATCATTTTAAACTTTGCACCAGTGACAACCCTTTATGATATATGAAAACCCAAAATTTCAATATAATAAAAAATTTTAATGCTTCGGGATCGGGATATATATTTATGATATGGTCTGGCACCGGACTGCGGGGCCCGTCGTCTTTATGTGATATAACATGTCCGGGGCATATACAAAAACAGGCCTAATCGCAATCGGCACTTCGGTCTTGGTCTTTCAATCTAACCATTCAAAATTTGCGATACGATTAAGTGCTTGAATGGTTCAGTGCTTGGTTCCAACACCAAGGCGTACGGAGGGGAAATGGTTAAGACTTTAGCCCAAGGGGGCTTAAGCCTTTATACAAAAAATATATTTTTTTATGATTTTTTTCTGGTTTTCAAAGGATTTTGAGGGTTTCGGTACAGCTTAAAAATGAGTTTTAAACTATGGAAAATGATTTTCATGAATGGAAGAAGGGGAATCATGAAAATAGAGTAATTTGTTGGAGGAAAATGGGAGAAAAATGAAGGTTAGTTTCGAGTGGAGGAAGGGGAAAAATGATGATTTTGCAGCAGTCTTTTCTCATGAAATCAGCAGAATTTCTGAGTATAAAAAAGGAACAACAGTGAAGATTTGGACAGAGGCATGAGGCCTTCAAGAGTCTTCAAGAGATAACACTTTTTAGCAATAAAAGTGTTTCTTTAAGGCTCCAAAATGTTTTGCCCACCTTTTGATATAATAAATTTTATAGGTGGCCAACAACATCAACACAGGAAGATGGTGAAGAAGTACTCTCTGAAAGATTGACAAAGATCAAGAAACAAATTAGGATTAAAAGAAAAGAGAAATTAACAAGTGAATGTGCTGAGGAAAAAGATGAAAATCCACCCAAATTGAGGAGAAACTCTAGATTAAAAGGCATAATGAAAAAGACAGGGACTAAGGAAATAGGAGTTATAATATTGAAGAAGAAGAAACTCCAATCCAATCACCAGCTGATAGATCTCCTTTACGCCAGTATGAAGAAGACCCTAATAGAAGAACCCCAGATATAGATCCAGCTCAACAACAGATTTATGACTATGTGGAATCACTAGAAAAAAGGTCCTCAAAAAATCGAGAAAGATCTCTCAATCCACAAGAAACTCCAATATAAATTTTGAGAAGAGACAATTATGAATTGGACATACTGAATAACCATATCAAGAATGAAAATGAAATCCTAAGAGATCATGTCAAATTGAAGAGTAGCATGAATAGCACTCTCTCTCAGAAAATGAAAACATTTTATAAAGAAAACAGGAAGCTAAAGAAGAGAAACAAGAAACTGAACAGGGAACTCAATGATCTTAGGTTCAAATTATTCATGAGGAAACCTAGAATGGCATTGACTACCAAAAGAAGCAGAAAAAGGAGGCTGGATTTTCTTGCAGTAGTATCAGTGCAAATGGAATAAAGTTTTGATGAAATTTCATGAGGACATGCAAGAGTTTTGAAGTGGGGGTATGTTGAGCCCTGAAATTATCTTCTCTTTTGCCAAACTTCACTTCATTTCATGATTTCTTTATCATTTCATAAATCTAAAACTCAATGAGAATGACTAAGATTACTTAAAGGTTGCATACAATTATTAACTTATTGTACTTTTGTGATTTTTGTTGTCTTAATTATTTTTGAACAGTTTCGCTACATAATGCAGTAATTCTGTAGCCAGTCAAGCATTCCGTAGTTTTTTTGGTGTTTAAATCTGTTACAGGTGTCATCTAGAGAAAAGGAACACATGGGTGGATTCCAAATCTTTCCTACATCATTCGTTCCCTTCCACAAGGACTGAATCAATAGCTGGAGGTGCCTAAGCACGTGGTCAAAGAAAAAGTCAAGGAAGCTGTCTTCTATAGAAATCAAGACCCCTGATTTGCTTTACAACAAATCATGAGTCCCAAAAGAGTTCTAATTTGATTTTAACTTCAAACCTACACTTGTACCTATTTTTGTTCAATGTTAGTTATGAATTTACATAAAAATTAAGTTCTGTAAAACGGAGAGAAACAAGTTGATACTTATTTTATCATTACGGGGATACTCTGTTTTCAATACTTGTGATTATTAAAAAGGAGTTTTTACCTTGATGTTGTTCTGAATACAACCTTGAGGAGTTAAAATATTAATGCCTAATTGATAGCAAAGGGCCCCTGCTATTCGAGGAGGTTTTACATGTTTTCTAGATAAGTCATTTTCAATTTTGTTTTGTCATATTTCCTTACTTAAATTGCTTTCTGAAATCATAGGTTTTAACATTATGTTTCATGTCATTTTCTTAGATAAAGGATCCTCATGATATTACAGTTGGTCTCTTTCTCAAGCTCTTCCAATATATCTCTATTAAATGAATGGGATTCAATTGTGATATTCTGAATTATTAGCATTTCATTTTCTGTCATTTAGTTAAAAAGAAGATTCTCATTATACTACAGTTAGTCTCTTTCCAAAGCTTTTCCAATAAAACTCTAATCCATGAATGAGACTTAGTTGTAATATTGTGAGTTATTGATTGTTTGGCTTCATAAAAATATCCTTATCACATTATGATTAATCTCTTTCAAAAGCTCTTCCAACAAACCTCTAACTCATGAATGAGATTCAGTTGTAATGTTATAAGTTGTTTCAACATTTTATAGGAGATCCTTATTACATTATAGTAATATTTTTCTCAAGATCTTCCAATAAACCTCTATCAAATGAATGATATTTCACTGTAATGTTCTAAGTTACTGTTTGTTTCAGCACTTCCTTTTATGTTCTTAGGAGATCCTTATTGCATTAGAATTAATCTCTTTCACAAGCTCTTCCAACAAATATCTAATTAAATGAATGAGATTAAGTTGTAGTGTTTTGAGTTACTTGTCATTTCATGAATTTTCATTTAAGCTATGAATATCCATGGATTAGGACTCTCTGTTTTCATCATTTTCTAATTAGGAATAGAACTTGCAAATAAACTCTATTTTAATTCATTTATTAAGATTTCCTTTTCTCCCTTTTGACATAGATTCAACTTCATCTTCTTAGCATAGAGTAGCTTACTAAGAATCAAACATAAAAAACCCCAAAATGCCAATAAAACACTGAAAATAAAAAATTAAGAAAAAGGGATACTTAGGCACATATAGTGCATTACACTTCATGAGTTTACTAGCCCTGGTCGATAATTTATGCTATCAATTTAGGACACTAAATTGACTAAACATTTTGGCATCGTTTTTGGGGAAGTGTAACTAGGTAGCCTTATTTCCTATTTCCCAAAAACAATGATATGCATAGAGAAAGAGATTCTAGGGGTAGATTTATAAAAGGTAGAAGCTTAATTCCCACAACTCCACTCACTCCACCAAAACCAAGAATCAGTACACCTCCAACTCAAACCCACATTCCATACTATACTGGTCATAGGCTCCCAGAAGTTTCAAGATCAGATATCCCATCAGGAAGATCTCCCACTTTATCCACTAAAGCAATTCTAGAGGAAGAAGATCCAAGGACTCCTACAGAAGGGATAACCTTTTTCACTTCCACAGGAGAATATATTCCAACATAAGAATTACAAATCCCTAGTGAAGATGAAGAAGAGGACTATTTCTTCAATATACCCTTGATAAAAGAACCAGTAGAACAACTAGCTCTTCCAACTGAACCCTATATCAGTTCAGAAGAATATATCATGGAAGAAGAAGGGGGAGTAGAAGTTTTTAATGGAAAACATACACTATTTGGAGGAGGTAGAGGTAGAGGAGGAGATAGAGGAAGAGGTAGACGTACAGAAGAAGGTAGAGGAAGAGGAAATGCAGAAGAAGGAAGAGGTAGAAGGGAAAGTGGAAGTCCTTTTGGATTCCCTATAATAGATGAAGAG
Organism: Pinus albicaulis; assembly: GCA_034641835.2. NCBI lineage: Eukaryota > Viridiplantae > Streptophyta > Pinopsida > Pinales > Pinaceae > Pinus > Pinus albicaulis. The sequence goes on along the minus strand of CM076576.1, from coordinate 258,516,169 downwards.
ACTAATGCAACTATGAAAAATATCTCACCCTCTGTTCTTCCAAACTTTCATGGACTAAAAAGTGAAGATCCTGAGACCTTCTTATTTGAATTTGAAGTTCTATGTAGAACCTATGATTACCTACAAGATGCTTAGAAACTAAAACTGTTCGCTTCAACATTGAAAGGAGTAGCATTAAAATGGTTTATGAGTTTAATCACTATGTCTATTAGGACATGGGATGAAATGAGAAAAGCATTTCTAGACAGATATTTGGATTACCATATACCGGTCAACCATAAGGAAGAAGTGTTCAAGATGATGCAAAAAAAGGATGAATATCTGGAAGATTTGTTGGAAATATTTAACTATAACATCTAGAGGGAAAAAATGGAAAACTTAGACAAAGATACTTTGAAAGCTCTTTTGATGAAGACAATTAGGTATGAATGGATAGATATCCTTAATATGATGGGGAAAGGAGACATATCTCAACTTTCATTACCTGATATAGCATAACTATGTATTAATCTTTCAAGAGGAAAATATAAGATTCTAAAAGGACCAAGAGACCCTGCTCTTGCAAGGGCAAGAAAATCTACAGCTGGAACAGTAAGTAGGGAAAAAATAGGAAATATTCTTGATGAATTCAAAACTGACATTCTAGGGAGCCTTAGTGAGCAAATAGACACCCTTAAGTTACAAAACAAGAAAAAAGCCGAAACTGATGCCTTAGCAATATTTTGTCCCAAATGTAGGAAGAAGCATGCCTTAAGAGAGTGTCCTTTGGATGCAAAAGTAATAGATACTTGTGCAATTTCTTCAGAAAAACATGAGACCAAGAATTATCCCTCAATCCCTGGCCTTAAAGCTGTCTTTCAAGAAGAAACAACCACAAATTCCATATAATTTCTTAATTTTTTCTCTAGAAGACCTTGGCAGGGACCTCAAACACAAGGGTTTAGTAATCAAATGTATAATCAACCCCCACCTAATTGGAACTTTTGGCAGCAACCTTGGCCCCAGTTTCAAAATCAATCTCAACCTTCGGCTCAAGGAGCACAAAATCCTTATGGAAGGTTCTCCCAGTATTATCAATATCCACCATCTTATCCAACATATACATCATATCCAAACTTTCCTTTTCAAAAAAATCCTCAGCAGAATCCACAACATCAAAATCAAAATAAAAATCCACCACTTCCATTAGCGTTTCCTCAAAAAGAAAATTAGTTACCTGCCCAGCCAATACCAAACCCCAATAATAAAAACCCTCAGAATACATATATGATAGAAGGTCAACAATTTCCAACCTATTTGATTACTCCTTTAGACCTTAATGATGTTCAACTTAGGTCTTGAAGAATACTTGAAAGAAAGAAACCTTATGTAGTTATACAAGAACAAAACAATTCTGAGGAAGATTTTCTATAGGTAAATAAAAGTTTTGAAGAAAACACATATCTTCAAGACCAAAACATTGGAAAATAAAAATAGAAAGAACCAATAATTTCAACTCCTATGTTAGAATAGCCATCAACATCTACTACTACACCTCCTTTTCCTGAGAGATTACAAATTGATAGAGGTGTAGAGAAATAAATGATGATGCCTAACTATGATTTCCTAGATGATTTAAGAAATGTTTGTATTAAGATTCCATTATTACAGGCCATCAAGGAAATCTCAATTCTAGCAAAGACAATAAAAGAGTTGAGTATGAAAAAACCAAGAAAAAGAATAAAAGAGATAAAGAAAATACAACTGGTAGGAAAAATAGCAGACATAATGATGGGAAATATTGCCATTCCAAAATATCTAGATCCCAAAAATCTAGTTGTTAAGATACATATCAATGTAATTGAAATTCTAAACACACTTATTGATCTAGGAGCAGTAATCATGGAAAATTTTAGGGGCTAATATTCGCAGGTGGGCTAATTTTCCATGGTTTTTCCAAAAAAAAGATTCGCCAATTTCCATTTTTTTATAAAAACAATTCGCCCAAATTTTACAATATAAAATTATTTTACCTAAACAATCGCCAACATTATATAGACAATATATATAATATCATTATAAATTTGAATAATTTTACAAATACATCAATAAATTTTTTATAGTTTTCATATTAGGGACTAGTGAGATTCGCCAATTTTTTAAACTTCAAGATAATTTCCCATCCTTAAAATTTTCCCTGGCAGTAATCAATATTATGAGTAGGCAAATCATGGAAAAAGTAAAACTTCTTAATCTTCTTTTTACACCCACACTACTACAATTAGTAGATAGATCTGTAATCAAACCATATGGGGTATTAAAAGACATTCCAGTTTCCTTATATTCTTGGAAGTATCCTATGGATTTCATGATCCTAACTCCTAAAAATGATCTAGGATGACATCTTATTATATTAGGAAGACCCTGGTTAGCTACAGCTAATGCTTTCATTAGTTGTAGATCCGGTGATATGTACATCTCTGATGGAAGTTCAACCAATAAATTCACCTTGTATCCTCCAGCAAGAACAATCATAGAATTAGATGATACTCAATGGATTGATGATGAAGAAGATATACAACCTCTCTTCACCATTTCAGAAATTAGTGAAGATAGTCAGATTTTGAATAACTTAGAAAATCATGAATATTCTTCAAAATACGAACATGAACAATTCTAGGAAGAATCCAATATTGAGTTTTTTTCATCAAGACAAATGCCTTTTTACTCCATGGAATAATTTGGTAGCTCTACAATTGAGATATTTCCAGGAAAAACCTTAAATATAAACAAAAACCTAGAAAAATTTCAACATGAAAAGCTAGTCAAAATATTACAGAAACATTCTTCTGCATATGAATGGGAGTACACTGACATGAAAGGGATCAAGCCTAAGACTTGCACTCATCATATATATATAGAGGAAAATTGTAAACCAATCAGACAACCTCAGAGAAGGATGAATCCAAACCTTAGGGAGATTGTTAAAGAAGAGATGTAGAAATTGTTAAATGTCAACTTTATTTATTCCATTTCATATAGTCAGTGGGTTTCTCCTTTGGTGATTGTACCCAAGAAAAATGGTAAACGGAGGGTATGCATTGATTACCGAGAATTAAACAAAGCTACTCTTAAAGATCATTTTCCTTTACCCTTCATAGATCATGTGTTAGATACATAGCAGGCAAAAAGTACTTTTCATTTTTGGATGGTTTTAGTGGTTACAACCAAATTCAAGTTGCACTTAAGGATCAAGATAAAACCACATTTAACTATCCTTGGGGTACCTATGCCTACCGAGCATTACCTTTTGGATTGTGCAATGCACCTGCAACATTCGAAAGGGCAGTATTAGGAATCTTTTGAGGTCCAATACATGACTATGTAGAAGTATACATGGATGAATTCATAGTCTATGGAAACACATTTGAGGAAGCCTTAGAAAACTTGGAAAAAGTTCTAAAAATATGTAAAGAGGCAAACCTTTCATTAAGTCATGAAAAATGTTTCATGATGTTCACTGAAGGGATTGTCTTGGGACATCATATTTCAGGAGATGGGATTAGAGTTGATGAGTCAAAAGTTGAAGTCATCTCTAGACTATTAGTTCCAAGTTTCCAGAAATATGTTAGGATTTTTCTAGGATTTACAGGATATTACAGAAGATTTATAGAAAACTTCACCAAAATAGCATCTCCACTTTTTAAATTACTCTCCAAGGACTGTGAATTCAATTGGAATCTTGACTTCCAGTTAGCATTTGAAACGCTGAAAACAAAAATCTCTGAAGCACCTATTTTAAGGGGACCTAACTGGAAATTACCTTTTCACATCTCGACAGATGCCTCAGATACAGCTTTAGGAGCTGTGTTGGGAAAAAAAGACCTGATTCCTTATGCCATCTATTATACAAGTAAAAATTTGACTCCTTCAGTGTTGAATTATACTGTAACTGAAAAAGAGTTCTTAGTTGTTGTTCATGCCATAAATAAATTTAGACACTATATAACAAGCTATGAAACCTTTGTCCATATAGATCACTCTACAATTATGTATTTAATGAATAGATCAATTACTAATGGCAAAGTCACAAGATGGCTATTTCTTTTACAAGAATTTAACACCACCATTCTAGATAGGCCTGGAAAACAAAATACATTGGTTGATTTCCTATATAGACTCCAAAAAATTAAAGACAATACTCCAGTTGAAGATAAATTCCCTGATGAATATATCTTTGCAATTACTACTCAAACTCCCTGGTTTGCTGATATTGCCAATTATCTAGTTTCAAGAAAATTTCCTTCAATTATGAATGCAAGAGACAAAAGAAAAATCATTTATGACAGTGCAAAATATTCATGGATGGCTAATGAGTTATATAAAACAGGTCCAGACTTTATTATCAGAAGATGTGTTCGAGAAGACGAGATGCCTAAGATTCTCAAAGCATGTCATGACGAGCCTTGTGGTGGACACTTTGTTGACAAGAGAACAGCTTATAAGATCCTTCACCTAGGATATTATTGGCCATCCCTCTTTAAAGATGCTAAAAAGTATGTCAAAAGGTGTGACAGTTTCCAAAGGGTAGGGAAACCTTCCCCTTCAGGTGAGATGCCGTTGCAACCTCAGGTACATATTGAACCTTTTGAGAAATGGGCTTTGGATTTTGTAGGACCTATTAATCCTCCATCAAAGCAAAAGAAATATATATTAGTTTGCACTGATTATGTTACCAAATGGGTAGAGGCCAAGCCATTACTTTCTGCTACTGAAGAATTTGTAGTTAATTTTCTTTTTGAGGATATTTTTACTCATTTTTTTGTCCCAAGAGAAATTGTTACAGATCAAAGAGCTCAATTCACATCAAAAATGGTAGAGCAAATGGTAGAGAAGTACAAAATCAGACACAGGAAATCCACTCCCTAGCATCCACAAGCAAATGGCCAAGTAGAATCTACCAATAAGGTGATTGAAGGGATCCTGACAAAGACTGTTCATTTACATAGAAGAGATTGGGCAGAAAGGATTCCTGAAGCCTTATGGGCCTACAGAACTGTTAGCCACCTATAAAATTTTGTTATACCAAAAGTGGCTAAATAATTTTTTGGAGCCTTTAAGGAACAAATTTTATTGCACAAAAGTGTTACCTCTTGAAGACTCTTGAAGGCCTCTTGCCTCTGTCCAAAATCTTCACTGTTGTGCCCATTTTACACTCTGGAATTTTGCTGATTTCATGAGAACAGACTGCTGCAAAATCCCTTTTTCCCCCTCCTCCATTAAAAAACTAACCTTCATTTTTTCCCTTTTTCTCCCCATAAGATTCCTCTATTTTCATTTTTTCCCTGTTCCCCTTTCATAAAATCCCCTTTACAGAAGTTTAAAACTCCTTTTGAACTCTGTCCAAACCCCCAAAATCCATTATAAACATTGAAAATTTCATAAAAAATACCGTTTTATGTTGCAAACTTAAGCCCGCTTGGGCTAAGTCCTAAACCACTTCCTCATTATATGCCCTGGTGCTGGAACCAGGTGCTAGACCCATCGGGTGCTTATTGCATCGGATTTTTCCTTTGGGAGCATTTTTAATGTTTTTTCCCCACCTCCGATTGCGATGGCCCGATCGCGTAATCCTCGTCGTCGATCTCTACGCGATCAACGATTGTGACTCATTTCTCCCTTTGCTCTTCTTTGACCTCCGCGAGCAGATCTACACCATTGGTTGATGCCATCCAACGGCCAGGCTCTTCCCCACACCCTCTAAAGCAGTAAAACCAAATATGCAGGATTTTATAATATAGTTTTGTATTGTGTAGGTTTTTGAATAATTTTCCATCATATTAAAGAGTCTGAGGTTTGAACCTGGAGTGTAATGACCAAAGTGAATAGGAAGAAGGGTGTTAACCCCGGTTTAAACTACGGTCATTCACTGTACAAAACTGGAGCAGTTTTGATCGCACCGCCTTTGTGGGGTGAGCGGTATTTCCAATTCGAGTGCGACACATGCTAGGAGCTGACACGTGGCCTTAAGCGGTTTTGAGATACCGCCCTCCCTGCACGTTAAAAATCGACTATGGGCTCAGCACGATATTGATGTACACCGTCCGATCTGAGGTCGGCTCATCTGACAGTGATCACACTCAAAAGAAGCTCGGGGGATAAACTAAGGTATGGCGTGACCCATGGCCCATAATCAATCACCCTAGTCCCCACGGCCATGACAACAGTTATCAGTCCCGCAGAACCAGTGGTCCCCAACGTCTAGTCAGCATACCCGTCAGCACACACACGGTAGCAACCGATTGGAGTGGGTCTTGTGAAATCCGGACCCGAAATTGTCATAGGGTGGATTTCATAAAAATTTCGGGTCACACTTGGGCTGACATCAGCATGCCCCAAAACGGACTCGGGGAACTTTATAGGGAAGATTTAATAAACATTGTGGGTCACAAACACCCTGACGTTAGCAAGCTCCTTTTGTGACCCGAAATGATTATACCGCTTGGTTTTATCAAAAGTTTTGAAGTCCGGATATATTATTTGGTAAGGGTGATTAAATTGTTTTTCTATTGTGCTGAAGAAAAAAGCCGAAGGCTGGGGTTCAATTCTCATGCCTTCAATTCATTAAAAGGAAGCCACCCATGGGTTGAATATTCCACGTCTCGTCAATGCTTCAAAGGCATTGATGCCTCACGAGCCCTGTGCAGCACTGCACGCCAACAAAACACAGTAAATGAATCAAAAAATCAAATAATATCAGTGTCAAAGACAGAACGCATCAGAATGGAAGATTGAAGACAAATTTATGAGGATTACGGCTAAGATTGATTATCAAAAGCCTAATCCTCCCAATTAAGACACAGTTAAAAGTAAATCAAAGTGTTTTATCAGACAGAAGGCCTCCACCTCCACATCAGAGGCAAATTGATTCCTCCCGGCTACCACAGTGCCACCTGTGCCTCAAAGCATTCAAACAGAGGCCGAAGTTATTGATCAAGATCAGATATTTGCCTCAGCGCAGCCAGAGAGTTAATTCTACAAATAAACTTAATGACAAAATATCAGCAGAGTTACTTTAACATAACAGAGAGCTTCAAAACTCAAAAAGAGCTTCCACCAAGCTTAATCTTAAATGAAACATTAATACGGACAGAAAAAATCTGTAAACTTCTTCATCGAGCCCCCCAAAGGCCGAGAAGCCATTAAGAATGTATTAATTATCTTTGGATATCTTTATCAGATCTCACCTCCTCATTCTTCTATAAATACCACTGGAGAAGATGAGAGAGGGGTTGGTTGTTGAATTTTTAAATATAATTGGGCTTGAGACTTCTACTTGAAAATAGTGTTCATTGGCCCTTGGCGCTCTGTTTGTGATTAGATTAGTTAGGCTAAAAAGTGAAGATGATTGTTGAACTGAAACATTGGACTTGAAGACTGTAACTGGTTTAACATCAATAACAAGTTGTTTCTTGGGATCCTGGTCTATATCACTGGTGAAGTGCTCATTTTCTTTGTTATTGTTTTTCCTGCTATGTATGTCATATTGTCCACTATTCTCTAATAAAGAACAAAATTTATAGAGTTAGGATTTACTATTTACCAGTACCCTTCTCTGACTAATAAGCTTTATCTCATTGTTTTCCTCCAATTTGTTTACTCAAGAATGATTTAATACAGTTTAAACAGTTAGGAATGTTGGCGCTCCCTCGTCCTACTGTTTGCTTTAAACATTGTTCTTGAAATTTATTTTCATTATTTACTTATTAAATTTAGACTAGAAAAGTGATGGTTTGCCCTGTTTCTAGTTTCTATTCTCTAAAGGCAGATTCTGAAGGTTTCCCTTGGTGCTGATTGAAAGCAGACCAGGTTTAAAAGTACCTTATCTTATCTTAGGTTACGCTTTGTTTATCTTATGTGTTTTCATAATTTCTGAAGGTAATTATGCGGATTACTGGATTGTTTGTCAATTAAGCTACTTTAATACAAACCTGCCCAAGAAGTCTATGGTTAGCCCTGTTCTTGGTTGGTTTTAAACAGTTACTTAAGGGGATTTTCTTGTTTGGACTGACTATAAATCCTTGGTGAAATTATTATCAGTTTCCACCCCTCCAACACTTTATTGTTTCCATTCCATCATTTCAATCTCAATAATCTTATGATATAGATGACTTTCCCCTTGGATCACTCTCGATGTTGTTGCTCAATTAAAGCCCTAATATAACTCCATAGCCCAATGGACTAAAAACCAACATTATATCTATCTTTCTAGCCAAAGTTGTTCTATTTTCTTGCAACTTCTCACCTTTGAAACTTTTTTCACTTAGAACTTTCTCCTCAAATAATAATCATGCTCAACCATCCAAAACAAAACAAAACCCTCGGCCTTCATAACTAGCCTAACATCATTACCATAAAACTTCAAAGAAAAATCCATCTTTGCACTTATTGGAGAGATCCCTCTCCGGATTCAAGGGGGCTAGATCCTAGAATCCCAAAGTGGTTGAAATAATGTTGTTTCTGTGATTGGACTTTGCCAATCTTGCTAATTACAGATACCTAACAAGAACTACATGGAGAAACACAACAGGACACACCCCTTATGAACTTGTTTATGGAAAACAAGTCCTATTTCCCATAGAGTTTCAGATCCAAACTTTCAAAATGGCAGTCCAGCTAGGACTTGATTTGACAGAAGCACATAAGCATAGACTGGAGCAGATTAATGAATTGGATGAGATCAGACAAGATGCAGTCCAGAGAACAAGCATATTCCAACAACAAAGGACTAGATGGCATGATAAGTATATCAAAGAAAAGAAATTTAAATAAGGTGACTGGGCACTCTTGTTTGATTCAAAATTAAAGGATTTTCAAGGTAAATTTCAAACTCATTGGCTTGGGCCATATGAGATTGTGAAAATATTTGAAAATGGAGCAATAAAATCAGGACAATAGATGAAGGAAAGGTAGCATTTCTTGTAAATGGACACAGACTGAAATTGTATCATAAGCCACTTTCAAGAGAATAATTTGTCAAGAAATTCCAAGATAACATTGATATGAAGTTAGTTGTATTTTTCTTCAATAATTCTAAAAAAATATATTAAAAAAACATATATATATATATATATATATATATATATATATATATATATATATATATATATATATATATATATATATATATCAAATAAAAGTATAAATGTGAAAACCAATCATTGATTTGCATGTTTATACAGAAAGTGTAATGTGAAAATCAGAATTCTTCTGACACTCTATACTTTCAAATTGTTCTTGTTCTGCAACTAAATATCATAAAATCACAAATTGCAGATTCATTTTCACTCCATAATTCATTTCATTAATATTACATTCCATTTCACACTCATGATCCATCTCATTCCATTCCATATTCATGATCCATCTCATTCCATTCCATATTCATGATTCATTCCATTCCATATCCATATTTCATAATTTTTAACAAGTACAGTCTGTAGCTGCTTGTTCTGCATCCAATTTGACCCTAAAAGCCTACTTCAATACACAAAGGATGACATTCAAATAATATTATGGAGGTTATAAGATTAAAATTTTACAAAATGAAGGACAAATACAACAAGCAACAAAATCAAAAGGGATGAGGTAAACTATGTGAAATTATTTTGATAGAAAAACATGAAAGATATAGTATGGTTAAATCATATGTTTCCTAAAGTTAATATATCATTAGAATTGATCTTTTCCTATCATAAAAACACTTCAACTATATCCCTTACCATCCGCTCCATAACGGTTCATCATTAATTGAATAAACAGTCAAAAACTTAGATGTGACCTATTAGGTCACATCCTTAGATCGTATCATTTATTGATGATTTTTTAAAATCATAATAAAATCTCTTCGCGGTATTTCATTTCATATCAAACTCTTAACCCAATCATTTTCATCATTTACCATTACCTTGTTCATTCATCTGTATCCACTCACTACCATTACATTCTGTAGCTAGTTTCATCTAAAGGGAAGTCATTTTAAGGGAAAAAAAACCTTCCATAGCTACTCTTTCTTCAAGCACAGGATTAGAGACAGAGCAGTAGACCTAAGCCAAAGAAAAGAAGCAATCAGTACCAAGGATAAATGGGGCTAATTGTGATAACATAGCCAATTGGGATCAAATATTTAGAAGGATACCCTCAGGTTAAGGGGCTATTACAGCAGGTTGGATGGCTGAACTTTGTGGAGAAGTTCAATGGATTCCACAAAGAAGTCACGAAATCATTTTCTAGGTCATTCGATGGATCAGAGGTAGAAATTGGGGATATTAAGTTCACCATCACAGAGTCATTCATAGCTGAAGCCATAGAATTGCCAAGACAGGGAGAATGTTGGTTTAAAAACAAGGAGTTCCATAATGAAACTTGGAAACAAATGCTAAAAAAATGAGGTATGGACATTTCAGTGTTTAGAAAAGGGATTTCTAGTATAACTCTCAAAAATAAATGGAGGAATATGTTGTTAATTTTACAAAAATTAATAACATGTGAGGGTAGGTTCGGAACCTTGTATGTCTATCATATCAGACTGATGATGAATTTCTTAGATGATGAAATAAATTTACCTTTCTTCCTGCTTAATAGTTTGAAAAGGATGGCCTCTAATGTTCAGAAAAGACTCCAATTCCTAGAAACTACTCCGCACCATCATGACCTAATCAAAATATTGATTGAGTTCCATTTGAAGAAAGTAGGAGATATCTGGGATGAAGTTCTCCTAAGAAACCATTTTGAAGAACCAGAGGAAACATTATCTAGAAAAGAAATTGTAAGAAGAAGTAGGAAAGGAAAAATTGATAAATCTGTTGAAATCAAACATGATACATAAACACAGTAAGATAGTGAAGAAGTACTCTCTAAAAAATTGACAAAGATCAATAAACAAATCAGGGTTAAAAGAAAAGAGAAATTAACAAGTGAATGTGCTGAGGAAAAAGATAAAAATCCACCCAAATTGAGGAGAAGCTCTAGATTAAAAGGCATAATGAAAAAGACAGGGAATAAGGAAACAGGAGCTATAATATTGAAGAAGAAGAAACTCCAATCCAATCACCAGTTGATAGATCTCCTTTGCACCAATATGAAGAAGACCCTAACAGAAGAACCCCAGATATAGATCCATCTCAACAACAGATTTATGACTATGTGGACTCACTAGAAAAAAGGGCCTCAGAAAATCGAGAAAGAATTCTCAGTCCACAAGAACCTCCAATAGAAATTTTGAGAAGAGACAATTATGAATTGGAGATACTGAATAACCATATCAAGAATGAAAATGAAATCTTAAGAGAGCAAGTCAAATTGAAGAGTAGCATGAACAACACTCTCTCTCAGCAATTGAAAACACTGTATAACGCAAACATGAAGCTAAAGAAGATAAACAAGAAATTGAATAGGGCACTCATTGATCTTAGGTTCAAATTATTCATGAGGAAACCCAGAATGGAATTAACTACCAAAAGAAGTAGAAAAAGGAGGCTGGATGTTCTTGCAGAAGTATCAGTGCAAATGGAATAAAGTTTTGATGAAATCGCATGAGGACATGCAAGCATTTTGCAGTGGGGGTATGTTAAGCCCTGAAATTGTCTTCTCTTTTGCGAAACTTCACTTCATTTCATCATTCCTTTATTATTTCATAAACCTAAAACTCAATGAGAATGACTACGATTACTTAAAGGTTGCATACAATTATTAACTTATTGTACTTTTGTGATTTTTGTTGTCTTAATGATTTTTGAACATTTCAGCTATAGAATGCAGTCATTCTGTAGTCATTCAATCGTTCCGTAGCTGTTTGGTGTTTAAATATGTTATAGGTGTCATCTGGAGAAAAGGAAAACATAGGTGGATTCCAAATCTTTCCTACATCATTCGTTCCCTTCCACAAGGACTGAATCGATAGCTAGAGGTGCCTAAGCACATGGTCAAAGCAAAAGTCAAGGAACTTGTCTTCTACAAGAATCAGGACTCCTGATTTGCTTTACAGTAAATCATGAGTCCCAAAAGAGTTCTAATTTGATTTTAACTTCAAACCTACACCTGTACCTATTTTTGTTCAATGTTAGTTATGAATTTACATATAAATTAAGTTCTATAAAACCGAGAGAAACAAGTCAATACTTATTTTATCATTACGATGATACTCTGTTTTCAAGACTTGTGATTAATAAAAGGGATTTTTTACCTTGATGCTATTATGAATACAACCTTGAGGAGTTAAAATATTAATGCCGAATTGATAGTAGAGGGCCCCTGCTATTCGAGGAGGTTTTACATGTTTTCTAGATAAGTCATTTTCAATTCTATTTTGTCATATTTCCTTACTTAAATTTCTTTCTGAAATCATAGCTTTTAACATTATGTTTCATGTTATTTTCTTAGATAAAGGATCCTCATGATATTACAGTTGGTCTCTTTCTCAAGCTCTTCCAATATATCTCTATTAAATGAATGGGATTCAATTGTGATATTCTGAGTTATTAGCATTTCATTTTCTGTCATTTAGTTAAAAAGAAGATCCTCATTATACTACAGTTAGTCTCTTTCCAAATCTTTTCCAATAAACCTCTAATCCACGATTGAGACTTAGTTGTAATATTGTGAGTTATTGATTGTTTTACTTCATAAAAATATCCTTATCACATTATGATTAATCTCTTTCAAAAGCTCTTCCAACAAACCTCTAACTCATGAATGAAATTTAGTTGTAATGTTATAAGTTTTTTCAGCATTACATAGGAGATCCTTATTACATTATAGTAATATTTTTCTCAAGCTCTTCCAATAAACCTCTATCAAATGAATGAGATTTCACTGTAATGTTCTAAGTTACTGTTTGTTTCAGCACTTCCTTTTATGTTTTTAGGAGATCCTCATTGCATTAGAATTAATCTTTTTCACAAGCTCTTCCAATAAATATCTAATTAAATGAATCAGATTAAGTTGTAGTGTTTTGAGTTACTTTTCATTTCATGAATTTTCATTTAAGTTGTAAATATCCATGGATTAGGACTCTTTGTTTTCATCATTTTCTAATTAGGAATAGAACTTGCAAATAAACTCTATTTTAATTCATTTATTAAGATTTCCTTTTCTCCCTTTTGACATAGATTCAACTTCATCTTCTTAGCATAGAGAAGCATACTAAGAATAAAACATAAAAAACCCCAAAACATCAATAAAACACTGAAAACAACGAAGTAATAAAAAGGGATACTTAGGCACATATAGTGCATTACACTTCATCAGTTTACTAGCCCTGGTCGATAATTTATGCTATCAATTTAGGACACTAAATTGACTAAATAGGTGGTATAGGAACACATATGGCACCAACAATTGCTTCTTAAACTATTGAAGGACAACTTGGTTATGGCACAAAATAGGATGAAACAAAAACCATATCAACATCTATAGTGAAAAGGGAATTTGAAGTGTAGCATTAGGAATTTATGAGACTACAACCATATAAACAGATGTCCCTTAAGAAACAAAGTAAGGGAAATAAATTACACTGAAGTATTATGGCGCATATAAGGTGTTGCAGAGGACTCGGAATACAAATTATTTTTCCTCCATTTATGTTGAAAATTCAACAAGAAAGTCTCAATTTTTATTTTTTCCTTAATCAAATTGAAGAAATTCAAAATTCCACATCAACAGGCAACTTGGAGGAGTTAACTGAGGTGACATGGCTCTTTCAACTCTTTTAAGAACACAAAACTCAAGTTAATGAGTTCAAGTTTAGTTTACTTGAGTTGATTCCTAAAAAAAGAGAGTCTAACTAAGTTAATTCGAGTTAAGGGAATGAATTTTAGTGGTATGTAGTGATTCCTAAATTTTAGGAGCCTAGGTTGAGTTAATTTTAGTTGTAGCAATTTAATTAAGTTAAATTGAGTTATGGTGAGTTAAACTAGTTCCACCTATTGGAGAAACTAGTGGAAGCTCAAGTTGTGTAGTGTAACTTCAATCACACTTAGTGATCATCTAGATAACTAATCAATCAACCTAAGTTAACTCAAGAATGTAGAGAATTTGAGTTACCTAGTTGAGATGGATTTTCCAAGGAAGTGTACTATCAGTTGTAGCATATTCCAATGTGTACATATGGCGCATAAAGTAATAGGAAGGACATAAAGGAATTTCACAATCCAGATGAGGGAATTTTCATAATTAATAGGGGATAATTCCTCAAGGAATAGCACATGGAATTAGGAGCTTAGGAATGCTTGAAATTGGCTAAGTATTAACCATGTTCAGTCAATCAGGAAGAGGATAGAAGATACAGGTATATACAAATTAATTCCTACATGGTATTTGTGCTAGATTCATAGTAGAGAAGATATTTCAAAGTTTTCTTTAAAGGATATTCGAATTTAAAGATCATTGTTACAAGTTTTCTCCAAGAATAAGAGGATGGATTTTAATGGACTCAAGCTCAAGTATGCTTTGGAAGGCACCTCAAAATTTGTTGCATGGAAGGACCACATGGAGAAAGTATTAGATGACAATGGACTTCTAGAATACATCAAATCATATGTAGCAAAACCCAAATAATATGATGACCATAATCTTGCTCAGTGGAAGAAGGATGTGGCCAAAGCAAGGAGAATCTTATTGTAGGGAGTAAATGATCATATTATATCAAATATCCATGAGAAAGAGACATTGTTTGCGATGTGGAAAACACTGATATATTTTTTCATGAAAAATAGTGACCACAATAAGTTGGCACTCAAAAAATATATTTGAAGTATCAAGATGCAAAATAATGACACAATTTTACAGTACCTAAGTAATTTTACACAAATTCGTGATGAACTTGGTGGGGTCGGTGTTAATTTCCTTGAAGAAGAATTGTTATCTCTAGCCCTTTTGGTCCTTCCTAAGAGTTGGCATAAATATCAAGATTCGGTAAATGGTAGAGAGAATCTGCCAAGTTGGGAGTGAATATGTTCTGATCTAGTACAGGAAGAAATAAGGAAAAATACCAAATATGGCACCTCATCCAAAGAAGAGGAAGAAGAATTTTCATTATTCAACAAAGGAAGTAAGGCCAAGGGGAAGAAGTCCCAATATTAGATGAATTGCATCCAAAAGGGAAAGAATAAATGTGTTTCCAAAATCAAGGGCTTTCACTATCATGAATTTAGGCACTATGCCACAAAGTGTCTACACAGGAAGGTAAGCAAGAAGGAGCATGCGGTAGCAGTAGAAGGTGAAGATTTGGATTCATAGTTTGAGCTTTATTTTACTCTCATTACATGCATTTCCAACACAATGATGGTAAGTGTGTGGTATCTCGATAGAAGTGCCTCTTTCCATATGAAGAGGAATTGATACTTTTCAGTGACTTGGTGGAGAAAGATCTCCATATGAACATTGAGTTTTGAGACGACGGGAGGTATAGTGCGATCGGTATTGGTACAGTAACCTTTTAGAGGGAGTCAGGCTCCCCTCTCAAGCTCAAGGATGTGATGTTTGTTTCATATCTAAAGAATAATATTTTCTTTGTTGCGATTTTGGAAGAATGTGGTTATGATGTGATCTTCAAAAAAGGAAAGGAATTCCTAAGACACATAGCCACAAGATAGGTGAAATAGATCAGTGCTTGAGTCAAGAACCTGTATGGAATTGAGGTAGAAGATGCATGCAAAGCCTTGAGAAGCAAGGCATAGCCTAGAGATATTGTGGTTGAGAGGGAGCATGTTATACCTCTCAACATGCAGCCTCAGAAGAACCCTCGGGAAGTTGTGGAGCAACCACAAATGGAGACGCAGAGAGGAGGTAGAGTTGAGACATCCACTAAAGTAGATACCTCCAGCAGGGGGAGGGTTCGATCCAAGTGGGAAGAGGGATCACATGTAGTTATACCTCTAGAAGTGAGGTGGAGTGTGTTGGGGTTCCTATGTTTTGGCTAGATTGGCAAAACCAAAAGATAAGACAACATCAAACCGCTTTGGGATTCAAGGATCTAGCCCTCCTGAATCCAAAGAGGGATCTCTCTATGAATGAGCTTAAAGATGTGATCTTTAAAACCTGAAATGTGATATTAGGCTAGTTATGGAGGGCTTGGGTTTTGTTTTTTTTTTTTTGGTTGGGCAAAGACATGATGAAGGTGAAGGCAGTTTCAAAATGAAGGGTGAAGGTGTCTGCAAGTGAAGGAATGATTCGGTTGATAGAAAGGCAAAGACAGTTTTAACCCATTGGGCTATGGAGTCATAGGAGGATTTTAATTGGACGGCAAGGTTCAAGCAGGATCCATGGGGAAAGTTGCTTATGTCAAAGTATCTCTTAAAGTGATTTTATGGAATGAAACAGAGAGGAAGTGTAGAACCAAACAAATGAAGAAAATAGTGAAACAGCCTTAGATCAAGTAAGTGCTTTCAAACTATCTTGCTTCGGCATGTACTTAAGGGGAAACATAAAAGTATTCTGAGATCAGGGAAGTTCTTTTAAACTAGCCTACTTTGAAGTACTTTCAGTCAGAAAAAATTTTAAAAATAGTTCGAACAGCTTAAGATCAGGTAAGTGCTTCTAAACTACCCTGCTTTCAGCATATTCTAAAGGAAAGCACAGATAACGGTCACAAAGAGCTATTTAGATCAGGCAAGTGATTTTAAACCGACCTGCTTTAATACACTCTTCAAGGAAAACATAGAAAATACTCGTTTTAAAGAGAAATCTAGATCAGGCAAGTACTTTTAAGCTGACCTGCATTAATATACTCTTCAAAGAGGACGTTCGAATGAAGAAAACATAGAAAAATAAAGCTTTCAGTGAGAGTAAGGTACTGTTGAGAGTAATTCCTAGCTCTATGTTTGCTGCTCTTTATCAGAGAAAGTGGACAGAGTGAAAACATTAATCAAAATAACAATTGACAGTGAGGAACACATCACCATTGACATAAGATAGGATCCCATAAATCAACAGCTTGTATTGATGTTCAAACTAGTTACAATCAGCAAGCCCGTTGGGTCTCTACAACTTCGAACTTCTCATATCGGCTTATGTATCTTTAAGTCACAAACAGGGCATCAGTAGCTTCAGAATAACTATTACATACATTCAGATGTCCAGAGACCAACATTTGCTTATCTTCTACAGAAGTATTTATAGAAGAAAAAGGAGGTGGAATTTGATGAAAAGATCTGCTGGGTCATTTAATACAGATTGATGACTTCTCGGCATTTGAGGGCCTCTGTTTCATGTTGAAGTAACTCTGTTTTCTACCTCTCGAGCCCTAATGATCAAAAATATTTACTTCTGGGTTGTTCTTAATCTTTAAAATAGTTTTGCCGACAATTAGAGATAAGATCTTTGATTTGTATTAATTGTTCAGCCGTCCTCAGGTAAACATCTCTTGTTTCAGATATTGACTAAGACTTCTATGATTACTTAAGGCTGTAGGTGCCTTTAGGAGCTGGAGAGGGTTTGATTAGCCTCTGCTTCAAGCGGTGGAGGCTTTCTCGGATCGACATATGTCTCCGTTTCTTCCCAAAACACTCTTAAGTTACTTGAGATCTGTGTTTTAGGTCTGATCCGGCTTATCTTGTGTCTTCCGGTCTTTATGATGCTTTTATCCATGGATCTCGACTTTTATTTACTAAATACGAGCCTTAATCCTTCAAACTGTGCTGGGGAGTCTTCAAACACTGATACTCTTTGTTTCTTCAACGTATTGCTCTGTCCTGTTAATGTGCAGGCCATGCGGGGCTCATATAGCATCAATGCCTCATGAAACAATGATGAAACGTCGAATCCAAACCTTGCGAATGGTCTCCATTTATGAATCAATGGCATGGGAAACGTCTTTCCCAGCCTCTGTCCTTGTAGAAATTAGCTGAATAAATCACTTATTCAATGGAGATTAACCCGATTACACATCAATTTCGAATTGCATGCATAACACATAATCTCTTCTACAATTAATTGTCACATGCGGAAATAACAGAAGCAATCTCACATCAAATCAATCACACATCAACTCAGTATGTATGGGGAAAGCCTATAGCTGAAAACCCCGTAGCTATTGTGTATATTATAATGGAGAAATCATGTAACCAACAAAGTACAATACTCCTCACAAGTACTCAGTACTTTCTCATAAAGTCACACACAATCTAACTCAGTTTTGAACAAGTCTCGGGTTCAAAACTCACTGCTGACTGCCTTGCCTCTATTGCGCAATCATGGCCTATATATGAAGAGATCCAAGTTTCGAATCCCCTTGGCTTGACTGCGCAATTGTCATGGACAATTCCTCCAAGTGTAATGCAAATCCCATGCAAAACTAATCCTCCAACTGATAGCTTTACTCACCCTTTCATCTACCTCTTCCACTAGTCTCCACTGAACTGATCATGCACTGTAGTGAACTGAAGTGTTCTTGAGTTGACTAATGAGTTAATATTTAGTGAATTAAATATTATTTAATTCACTCCACTCATATCTATTTGATTAGTTAGTTAACTAATCCCAACTAGTTCAACTAAAACAAACAGAACACAACTCCACTATCTGTCCCGTTAACTCCTCCAAAACTTCTGCCACTGAAGTCTAACTGAAGCCAACCATGCAAGATGCCATCAAACCCTAGGAATCACGTGATTCCTTGTGTCAGTTGCATGAGTCACCTCCATGACTCAAACTGAAGTGCGCCAAGAGAGTAAACTGCTGTTTATAGTCAAAATATTATTAAGGGTAAATAATATTTGACTTCCATATTTTAGGAGATCAGTCTAAAAATAGCCTGGGTCCTAAAAATTAGGGTCTCATCTATTTTTACCGACATGTCGCATACTCCAAGAATCTCCAAGTAGAATTCCCAAATTATGCTCAGTATGTCTAAAAATAGACATAGTCTAAAAATAGACTTTGCGCCAGAATTTGCCTGCGGGCCCACTTAGTGAAGGCGACTTCATTTCACTAAGCTCCATCATCTTGCTGCATTCTCAACACTCCCTCTCAGCAAGATATGGATTATCTGCAACCCCTATCCTGCCTCTGTGGAATTCGAACTTGCTCCTGGTGAGCGCCTTCGTCAGGATCTCGGCATCCTGATCCTCCATGGGAACATATGAAAGCATCATGATTCTCCGCTGAACACAATCTCTGATATGATGGTACCTGATGTCGATATGTTTGGACCTATCATGAAATACTGGATTAGCCGAGAGCTTGTTGCAGCTCTGGTTATCACAGTAGATCACTGTAGGCTCCAAATGCAACCTGAACAAAACTGCGAGGATCTTCCTCATCCAAATAGCCTCGCATGCAGCCAAACTTGCTGCCATGTACTCAGCCTCTGCTGAACTGAGTGCCACGGATCTCTGCTTCCTGCTGTACCAGGAAACTGCTGTCGACCCAATGCTGAAAACTCCTCCAGAAGTGCTCTTCCGGTCTGTTGGGCTCCCTGCCCAATCTGCATCAGTGAAACCAGAAAGCTTCACTCCATCCTCTTGTCTGTACCATAGACCATATCCCGATGTGCCTCTGATATAGCGCAATACATGCTTGCCCGCCTTCCAAAAGAGCTTGGTAGGCTTAACCATAGCTTGCGAAAGCTGGTTAACTGCATAGCATATATCGGGTCGAGTATTGACCGGATACATCAACGACCCCACCAACTGTCGATAGACAGTGGCATCCACTACCTCCTCCGAAGTAGCATCTCCCTTCCTCCAACCTCCAGGAAGAGGGGTATCAACAGGCTTGCAACCTTGCATGTTGAACCTCTCCAGAATCTCCCGGGCATACTTGCCCTGAGAAACAAACAGTCCTCCGCTGCGCTGCCAAATCTCCAATCCCAGGAAATAATGAAGGATGCCCGGGTCCTTCATCTCAAACTCTCGTGCAAGATCCTCCTTGCATGAAAGTATCAACTGCTCGTCGCCAGTCAAAATCAGATCATCTACATACAGTACGATGATCAACAGCTTCCCCTCCACCACAATCTGGTACAGGTTTGGATCCGCCTCACTTTTGGAGAATCCAAGCCCGGTGAAGTAGCTGTCTATCCGAGTGTACCAAGCACGAGGTGCTTGCTTCAGCCCATACAGTGCTCTCTTGAGTCGGCACACATGCGACTCACTGCTGAAGATCTCAAAACCTTGAGGCTGCTCTATGTACACCTCTTCCTCAATAACTCCATTGAGGAACGCAGTCTTCACATCCATCTGATGAATGTGCCACCCCATCTGCGCTGAGAGAGCAAGGATCGTCCGTATGGAAGAGTACCTTGCGACGGGTGCAAAAGTCTCCTCATAGTCAATCCCCTCGATCTGTGAGAAGCCACGGGCGACAAATCTCGCCTTGTACTTCTCCACACTCCCGTCAGCCGCCTGCTTCACCTTTTAGATCCATCGCGAACCCACCACTGATTTCCCAACCAGTCTTGGGACAATCTCCCATGCACTGTTCCTGATGATCGAATCATATTCTTTGATCATGGCATCAACCCATGCGGGTTCCTCCACGGCTTCCTCAAAAGAGGATGGCTCCGTCACAACACATTGACTCACAAGAGCCATGTATCCAGTGTACCGATCCGGTGACTGTCTCTGTCTGCGCTGTGCTGTAGGTGGTCCTACAACCTTCTCTGCATCCCGAGCCAATCGCTCAGCTTCTGTAGTGCGCATGCGCCCTCTGATGGTTGGCGCTGCCTGGGTGGTTTCTTCCACCTTCTGAACCTCCTCTTGTGGCTGATCCACATCCAGAAGCTCCTCCTTAGGAACTAACAGCTCCTCATATGCATGCAAGTGTAGCTCCCTCTCAAGCGAACACTGCATGGCTTTCTCCTCCTGGAATTTTATATCCCGTCGCACAACAGTCTTGCGACTGTCTGGCACATACACCCGATAGTTGTGAGGTGTATCAGTGTACCCCACAAATATTCCAACTTCAGCAGTTGGATCCGGCTTCCTTCTCGCATCCTTCGTCACATGCATGTAGACAGGAGATCCGAAAATCCGCAAATGGGAAATATCAGGCCTCTTGCCAGAATAAGCCTCCTCTGGTGTACTCATGCCAAGAACCTTTTGAGGACAACGGTTCTGCACATACACTGCTGTATTGCATGCCTCAGCCCACAAGTGAAGGGGTAGGCCCTGATCATGCAACATCGCCCGTGCAGCACCCACGATCGTTCTGTTCTTCCGCTCAGCCACCCCGTTCTGCTGTGGGTTATGGGGTGCGATGAGCTCTCTCAGAATCCCTTCTGCGCTGCAGAACTCCTTGAATTCAGCCGAGATGAATTCACCACCGTTATCACTCCTTAGAGAAATCACCTTCTTCCCCGACTCCTTCTCGACCAGTGCTTTAAACTCACAGAACTTCGCGAATGTATAGCTCTTCTTCTGCATGAAGAAGATCCAGCACTTTCGAGAGAAATCATCAACAAAGATCACATAATACTTGTGCTTTGCTGTCGAAGCAACTGAGAAAGGACCACACACGTCTGTGTGAACTCTCTCAAGGATCGTCGTGGCGCGACTATCCTTCTCGTGAAAGGTGGCTTTCACATACTTCCCTAAAGTACACCCTTTGCACTGATCTGACTGCGCAAGGGTGCCCTTAGGAAGTCCAGTAGAAATCTGCTGCAGAATCTTCAAAGCTCCATGGTGAAGATGGCCCAATCTCCTGTGCCATAGTTCGCCCTCATCATCCCGGCTCACCACATCTCCGGCCTTGCATGCCATAGCTGCGCAGTCATCTACCTGCAACTGATAAAGGTTCTGAGTTCGAACCCCTATCTTCCGGGTCTCTCCAGTAGTCTTACTGCGCAGGAAAGCTTTTCCTTCGCTGAAGACCACATCATAACCCTTATCCTCCAACATCGCTACTGAAATCGGGTTCTTCTTCAATCCAGGTACATGCATGACATCCTTTAAGACAAAGGGTTTACCAGACTCCCTCTGAAAGGATACGGTACCGATACCAGTCGCACTGTATCTACCGTCATTGCCCATCTCGATGTGCATGCCCAAATCCTTGTCCTCCAGATCTGAGAACAACTCCCGATCTCCCGTCATATGAAATGACGCACCGCTGTCCAAGAACCACACCGATCCCATCACACTTGAAACCAAGCATGCAATCAGTGAAAAGTCAAGCTCGAATTGTGAAGCCAAAGCTTCTCCATCTGCAGATCTTCCTGCTTGCTTGTTCTTCTTCTTCTTTGGACAATTGGTAGCATAATGTCCGTGATCATGGTAGTGAAAACACTTCACTTTCGCCATATCCTGCTTCTTGCCCTTAGCACCAGAATGAGAGGTTTTCTTACCCTTCCCTTTCTTTGCTTTGGACACCAAAGCGCAGTTTTCTTCATCGGCTCCCTTTGATGAAGATCCATCTCGAGTAGTCCTCCTTATCTCCTCCTGCATGAGATCCGCCCAAAGGCGCTCCCATCCCGGCAGCTTCTCCCGACCATTGACACTATCATGATATGAGTGCCAAGCCTTCGGAAGACCAAGGAGAGCCAGGTCGACCATATCCTCTTCATCGACAGTAACTCCCACACTTCCCAGTTCATCTCTGCATTGAGTGAACCTCGTGAGGTATTTGGCGATACTGTCGCCCTTCTCCATCTTGATGTTCCTGAGCTTATCTTTGAGCGCCAGCTTCCTTTGGTCACTCTTACTCTGGAATAGATCCGTCAAAGCTTTCCACATTAAATGTGGAGTAGCCTTTCCATGCAGGCTGGATACAATATGATCCTTGACGCCCTCCAACGGGATCCTTCGACATTTCGCGATCTTCTTTTGCCATGCATCGACCAAAGCTGCATCAGTGGGCTTTGGGACATCCGCATCCACGAACTCCTTCAGACCATTATCTTCTAACACTGCTTCCATGCGATCCTTCCATGCAACATAATTCGAGCTGCCTTCAAGAGCATATTCGAGTCGCAACCCGTTGAAAGAAGACATCTTCAACACCGGCACCAAGAAAAACAACCTTCTGCAAAATTCGAATTCCAAACTCCAAGCTCTATCGCTTCCGATCTATACTTGAAAACAAATTATTTCCAAATCAGAGATTGACTGCAAGGGCATTCACCAGATCTTTCACCTTACAAAGAAGGATGAATATTCCGGAGGCTACCTGGCCCGCATGCAGACTCTGTCCGAGGAAATAAGTTTGCAATCACCGTAATAGACCTCGACAATTAATCTTGCTCCGATACCATGTAGAAATTAGCTGAATAAATCACTTATTCAATGGAGATTAACCTGATTACACATCAATTTCGAATTGCATGCATAACACATAATCTCTTCTTTGATTAATTGTCACATGCGGAAATAACAGAAGCAATCTCACATCAAATCAATCACACATTAACTCAGTATGTATGGGGAAAGCCTATAGCTGAAAACCCCGCAGCTATTGTGTATATTATAATGGAGAAATCATGTAACCAAACAAGTACAATACTCCTCACAAGTACTCAGTACTTTCTCATAAAGTCACACACAATCTAACTCGGTTTTGAACAAGTCTCGGGTTCAAAACTCACTGCTGACTGCCTTGCCTCTATTGCGCAATCATGGCCTGTATATGAAGAGATCCAAGGTTCGAATCCCCTTGGCTTGACTGCGCAATTGTCATGGACAATTCCTCCAAGTGTAATGCAAATCCCATGCCAAACTGATCCTCCAACTGATAGCTTTACTCACCCTTTCATCTACCTCTTCCACTGGTCTCCACTGAACTGATCATGCACTGTAGTGAACTGAAGTGTTCTTGAGTTGACTAATGAGTTAATATTTAGTAATTTAAATATTATTTAATTTACTCCACTCATATCTAGTTGATTAGTTAGTTAACTAATCCCAACTAGTTCAACTAAAACAAACAGAACACAACTCCACTACTTGTCCCGTTAACTCCTCCAAAACTCCTGCCACTGAAGTCTAACTGAAGCCAACCATGCAAGATGCCATCAAACCCTAGGAACCACGTGATTCCTTGTGTTAGTTGCATGAGCCACCTCCATGACTCAAACTGAAGTGCGCCAAGAGAGTAAACTGCTGTTTATAGTCAAAATATTATTAAGGGTAAATAATATTTGACTTCCATATTTTTAGGAGATCAGTCTAAAAATAGCCTGGGTCCTAAAAATTAGGGTCTCATCTATTTTTACCGACATGTCGCATACTCCAAGAATCTTCAAGTAGAATTCCCAAATTAAGCTCCGTATGTCTAAAAATAGACATAGTCTAAAAATAGACTTTGCGCCAGAATTTGCCTGCGGGCCCACTTAGTGAAGGCGACTTCATTTCACTAAGCTCCATCATCTTGTTGCATTCTCAACAGGCCTTTCTTTCGATACTATGGAAAACTAGTAATCCCTGCAAAATACATAAAATATTAAGAAATCCTACGTTGTTGGGTTCACTTCTTAAGAGGCATGGGATGAGAGCAGAGCTGTTGGATGGCATCATCCAATGGTGGAGATTAGCCGAGAGGAGGTTTAAAAGCAGCGGAAGGAAGAATTGAACAGAACCGTTGATCGCGTGATGATCGACAGTGGAGATCGGTTTTGAAAACCCTTTGGCGAAAGGTGGAGGGCGATGGTATGAAGCGAAATTAGATCCGGGTCATCCGATCAGGACATGTGGATGGTCCAGATTCAATCGGAGGATAGCAATCGGCGGGACAAACAAATGTATGCGATTAAAACTTTGCGATGCAATTGAGCGATGACCGTTGATCTGAGGATCAGATCAACGGCGAGGAATGAATTGGAGGGATGGGCGATCGGGGGAACCAAAAAAATGCGTGCGATTCAACTTTGTGATGCGATTGAGCACTGTCCATCGATCTGCAGATCAGATCGACGATGGAGAGTGAATCAGAGGGGTGGCCGATCGGGGGGACAAATCAAAGCATGCGATGGAACTTTGCGATGCGATTTAGCACTGTTCGTTCAATCGGTTTAAGATCAACGGTGGATTATGCATCAGCGGAAAAACCCTTTAACACTTTATAAAACCAAAATTTTTGAATAATACAAAGTTTTTGGTGGATCAGAGCGGCATTATATATAACATGATTGGCGCCCGATTGCAGGGCCGTTGGATATATGGAATATGATGGGCCCGGGGCGTTATATAACAAAGGGCCAATCGCATCGGACCTGTCGGGCCTGGTCTTTCAATCAACCCATTCAAAACTTGTGATGCGATTGAGCACCTTGGGACTTCAACACTTGGTCCCGGGGTGTAGGTTGTATGGAATGAAAGTGAAGGGGGTTGCGACACACAGGGCCAATTGCATTGGAACTTTTTGTCAACACAATGAAAACAGACTTGCGCGCTTTGGATTTTCTCCGATGCGATAAGCACCGAAAGGCTTAGTGCTTGGTCTTAGCACCATGGGCATACGGTGGGGAAGGGGTTGAGACTTGGCCCAAAGGGGCTTAAACCCTTAATACAAAATGGGTTTTTTCATGATTTTCTCTGGTTTTCAAAGGAATTTGAGGGTTTCGCTATTGTTTAAAAAGGAGTTTTAAACTATGCCAGGTGGATTATATGAAGGGAAAAAGAGTAAAAAATGAAGGTTAGCTTATGAGTGAAGGAAGGGGAGGAAAGGGGATTTTGCAGCAGTTCTCTCATGGAATTTTTAGCAGAATTTCTGAGTTCTGAAGGGAAACAGCAGTGAAGAATTTTTTGACATGGGCATGAGATCTTTCAGAGGCTTCAAGAGACAACATTTGGCAATGAAACTGTTTCTTGAAGGCTCCAACAAATTTTTTGGCCACCTTTTGATAGAACAAATTTTATAGGTGGCCAACAGAGTGATGTAGATCCTTAGTCCAAGGGTTGTAGAAATATGGGCAGGGTCCATTAAGGCATTCTCCTCATGGATCATTACCTTGCTACGGGCTCTCACATTATTCAGCATCAGGACGATCAGTGTCATTCAGATACTGAGGAGTCCAGAAGAGTGTTGACAGTAGAGCAGGAGACTAAGTAGCAGAGTCAAAAACAACATAGTTTTCCCAGTAGAGAGTTACAGACACAATCGATTTAATGTTTTTTTGGATGCTTCTCAGTTGCAGATGTTGGAGTAGCAGCAACAACAATCAAAGGTGTTTAATGCATTACATTCCTTACGTACAGGATAGGGGTGGTTGATAATCCCTTTATTGTTGAGAAAGAGTTTTGAAAATGCATCAATAAAGTCTCAATTTTTATTTTTTCCTTAATCAAATTGAGGAAATTTGAAATTCCACATCAATAGACAACTGCGGTGACATGGTTCTTGTTACTCAGTTAAGAACACTAAACTCAAGTTAATGAGTTCAAGTTCAGTTTACTTGAGTTGATTCCTAAAAAATAGGAGTCCAGCTCAGTTAATTCGAGTTAAGGGCATGAAGTTCAGTTGTATGTAGTGATTCCTAAATTTTAGGATCCCAAGTTGAGTTAATTTCAGTTGTAACAATTTAATTCAATTAAATTGAGTTATGGTGAGTTAAACTAGTTCCAATTATTGGAGAAACTAGTGGACAGTCAAGTTGTGCAGTGTAACTTCAATCACACTCAGTGATAACCCATATAACTAACTAATCAGCCTAAATTAGCTCATGCATGTAGATAATTTGAGTTACCGAGTTGAGATGGAGATTCCAAGGAAGTGTATTATCAGTTTTAGCATATTCCAATGTGTACATATGGTGCATGCATTCAGAGGAAGGACTTAAAGGAATTGCGCAATCTAGATGAGGGAATTTTCCTAATTAATAGGGACTAATTTCTCAAGGAACAGTGCAAGGAATTAGGAGCTTTGGAACGCTTGAAATTGGCTAAGTATTGGCTAGGTTTAGTCAGTCAGACAAAGGATAGAAGATACACGTGAAGGTTGTGCTCAATATTGAGCAAGCATATTTTATTCATCCATATTCTTTGATTAATGCAATACAGATAGTACGGAGTTTTGAGCAGTTGCTTTCCCCTAGATAAATATTTGTGCATGTGTGATGTTTCTTCCTGAATTTTAATGATTTGTGTTCTCGATCATGAATTTGCTTCCACATAACAATAGAGTAGCTTCTGGTCTTGTGATTTAGTAAATTTCATGAACAATTTAGAATCTACACATTAATTTCTAAAATTTTCATGTGTGCATCCATTCTTTTGCATTTCTTTCTCAAAAAAGGTAATCGGTGAAAAGATCTCATTCTAAACTATTATATCATCTAAATTAATGAAGAAGGTAAAATAATACTATAACTAGAAAAAATCTTGGAAACAAGGATTAAGTAACTATGAAATTGAGTAATTATTGAGTACCTCATAAAATGGAAGAACGTAGCAGTGGAAGAAACGACACGGTAAGATGAGTTCTTCATGCAGAAGCACCCACAAATAGTCAAGAGTTGAGGACACCACTTCTTTAAAGGGGAGGGGAATATTAAGTCTTATATAAGTCTCATGTTAACCCTAAATCCCCTTATTAATCCCTAAATATTAAGTGTTTAGATTACTATTGTTATATTGTTATCTAGGCTAGAACCTCTCATGGTCCCATTTTATTATAGTTTTACCCTTTTTCTCCTACATACATACATATATACATACATAAATATATATATATATATATATATATATATATATATATATATATATATATATATATATATATATATATATATATATATATATATATACGGTCTTGGAATCATCAAACATTGTTGTGTACATTATATTCATTATAAAAGGAGGTTTCCCCCTTGAAGAGGACTGCAATTATTGTCTTATTATCATTTTTAAGGCACAAGGTTCATAACAGGTGTTAGGGTCCTATAGATATAGGATTCATAATTTTGATTTGACTCAGTTAAAATCTTAAAATTTTGTACATGCCTTTTCTTTCTGCAAATGTATTCCCAAATTAAAAAATGAAGAGAGGGTATGTCCTAAAAGAATAATCAAAGGAAAAAAAGAAACAAATATCAAAAGAATATTAAATATGAAGCATCAAAAATAGATCATGAAAGTGTTGCAAGTTTAAATTACACTACTTTAGTTTACTTTTTGCTGCAAAAAAATGATTATAAGCAGTTTGTTCAAAATTCCATAATCCATGAGGGTAAAACAACTTAAAATTAACCTCTCATGCTTTAAATTTCATGTTGTTAGATAGAGAATAAATGTATAGCCAAATAGTCTAATCTTGGAAGATCACTAGTTAAATAGAGAATAATAAGGAGCTCAATAGCTTAATCTAAGTCCTTGGATGAAATAAGGTTAGAATTAGATAGTTTCCTGTTTTAAAACAAAAAATGAAAAAGGGTTTGCAAGCTCAAATGCGCCCATGTAAATGAAGAAAAAATGTTAAGGTAGTTGATGGGTAGGCAAAAGAAGTTTCAAAAGGCATGGATAAACATCATTTGGTATATTACTAATTTCCCTCCCCACAATGTGTTCCAGTACTAAATCCTTCAGTCATAAAGACTCGGAGCATTTCTCTGACTTTTGGTGGGACTAGACCCACGTCTTAATGGTTGATTGGCACCAAGGTATTGGATTCCACCTCATTGAAACCCTTCCCCTTCATAAAAAACCATTTTCCCTTAACATCACTCATTTTACCTTACTAAAACCCCTTTTCCTAAGTTAAAACATATTTTACTTAAGAAAAGTAAAAACTCCTTAACTATGTAATATTCCAAAATGGAAATAGCAGCAATACAAGACATAATAAGGTAAAACATAGAAAATCCAAGCATGAAATAAGAGGGATCAATATACAGCCATCATTTTATTAAGATATCAGCAACAATATACAAAAATATCATGAGGGACAAGGCACTCAAGAAATAAGAACAAGCCTCCAATGATCAGAACAATAAGCACATGAGTTGTTGCAACTGTATAGAATTCTGGAGAGCAGTGATAGTGCTCTCTATATCAATGTAGCTACTACTGTAAACATACATGACTGAAATGTGGTTGATAGAAACAAAATCAATACCCAGAAAATAAGATGGGGGCTCTAATACATGATTTCTAGCCAACCTGCAAAAGATTGCTAGAAATACCAAGAAATATACAATGTGACAAATAACCCCGGCGTTGAGATGTCACTGAAAACTGGATCTGAAGAGAATGAGGCTATGACATACCTGATACGATGATGTCCTCCTCCAATATTATTTCTAACTAGAAGGTTGATCCCTCTACTCAGAAATAGACCCTTCTGATGAGTTCAATGAACCCTCCCAGCAACTGCCTCCAAAAATAGCGCAGTTCTGTTTTATGACTACACTGTGAGGGATGGTAGATGGTTGGCCTAATTCTAGAGATGTAAAAATATCCCTATGAGCCCTCCTTGTTGATTCTCCAATGGATAGGCTACCTCTCCAACGAAAAACAAGCCCAAAAATGGCACTATGTGATCCTCTTTTGCTGGACCCTGCAACACAACCCAGCTTTAAACAAAAACTGCACTGTAGTAGAAGGAGGTAGCTTGCCCAAAATTCTGGACTCAGGAAATTCAGCTTAAAGAACCTCTCCTTCCCTAAGGATGAGGTAGGGATTACCGATCAAGAACACCCTTGTGCTAAACAGCATAGCAACCCTGTTAAACAGCAAAAGGAAGCAAAGTCTAAATAGACCAATATCAAATGATAATCTAAAAAATGAATCAAAATGGCTTCCATACCCTCCATATATAGTGTGTGAGCCTTCTCATATTGAGCCCCATCCATATGTGCCACTAAGCTCATGCAAGTTGTCCTCCACTAAAACTGCGTTGTCTCATCATGAAAGCCACTCCTCCATGACAATGTTGTGGATTTGGTCAAAGTTGACCTAATCAACATGCATCTCCTCCAATTCACACCCAAAGGTGCTTAATACAACTATTTATTCT
Organism: Pinus albicaulis; assembly: GCA_034641835.2. Taxonomy (NCBI): domain Eukaryota; kingdom Viridiplantae; phylum Streptophyta; class Pinopsida; order Pinales; family Pinaceae; genus Pinus; species Pinus albicaulis. The sequence goes on along the minus strand of CM076576.1, from coordinate 258,486,250 downwards.
TCCTCCTTTCACATTAGGAGTGTTATTATTCCTTCTAAATAGGATTATGGGCCTCCCTACCCACTTATTCACCTGTCTAGTGATAAAACAAACTATAGTATGCCATTTAGATGAAGGCTAAATTTTTGGAATATTACAGTCCTCCACTCTAAAATGTTTCTTGTCCTCGAGCAACTGTAAAGGTGGAGAAAAATTCCTCCCTTCATCTTCTTGTGTCCTCCTCATCAATAGTTCCCACCACAGCTCAACATAATCTACAATAAATCTACCCTCCAATGGTTCCTCCAAGTATGAAAACCCAAATGGCTCATATCATAAAAAAAAAGTGGAAGTTATAAGTGGAAACCTTCTTGCTGTCCAGTGGGTTCCTCAAGGTAGGAGTGATGATAAACATAGGGAATCTCATCCCCAATGAGAGTCTCCCATACCCATGCTATCATCCAAATGAAATGAGTCATTCTAGGTAGCTCATCAAATAAATCCTCAACCCTCGGTTTATGCAATGTATTGGGGCTGCATGGAGAGATTAGATTTTTCCACCCAAATTGTTTCTCTCTCCATTTATGGTATGTATGGGGCTATTGCTAATCTTGGGCTGAAATTTCATGGCCTCCAAGAATGCCCCAAGTTATCCCACCAAACAAATAAACCATGAAGTGCCTCCTCCAAGAACTCAAATTCTCCAAATGGCTCCTTGCACATGAAGAAAAGAGATGTAGTGCGGAAATCATGGTTTGCCCATTGTTTCTCCTGAAACATGCAACATATATAATATGGAGAATCATGCTCCTAATGGGCACCTTCAACTCTTGTGCCACTCTACCAACAAAGCTTCCCATAAACATAAGAGCATCATCAATATATGGAAGCAAAAACCAATGAGAACATGTTGCCACATGACAACCGGGAGGTGGATCATAGTTCCACATTTGGAACCAGCATAGTGCATCCCTGGCCTGCCTCAAAATAAAGAACAACAAGTGTCCTTTTAGCCACTTGTTTTCTTCCACAATCATCCTACAAGATAGGATCATAAAAGTAACATGTGGTGCCAATGTTGCACACCAAGAATCATGTGGCCTCCCCCTCAAACCACCAATAGCATAGCCAACATAAATGCTGAAAATGGCCTCAAATACATCAAAATATAATATACAAGAAGGGATAATCCTCCTTGGTACAACATGCTGCTCATATAAAGTAAAGAAGTACAAATCATAATGCAAAAATGTACCTTCTCTACTATGTACTTTGGTCATTGAGCTAAAATGGCTCAACTGAAAGCTCTCCCTCACCCCCAATGACTAGGGAAGTGGTTGTGACATCCTCTCCATTACCATCCAAGTTATGCATCTCTCCATATGCTGATATATATCCTGTTGGATGCCCTCCCAAGTGAACTCCTCCATCAAAGAATGAAATGCATCAAGGTGCATGGAATAAAGTCCACATGTGTTGCATGTAGTAGCTTCCTCTTGAGCTCAGAAAATCTAGTCGAGAAGACTCTGCCATTGGAATAGATGACCTCATCCTCCACCATGTATCTATCATCTCCCTCTGGGTCATCAAGAATCATGCAAGCACCAAGATCCTTGGAGTACTCTACCAAGAGTTGAGACCTCCAATATGGATCAATCCTCCTAAGAGACAACGCTGGAGATCTGAAATGTGAAGCTCTCCACCTGCTGTTGTCTTATCCTTTGACATCCATCATGCCAAATTCATCCTAAAAAGTGTTTCCATGCCCATGATGCAGCTGCTCATGCTCAAATGGAAGTGGTGACCTTTGGAAGTTGGCCTCCCATGAGAAGCTACCATCCAAAAATAATCTCTTGATCTTGGCCAATGTAAGCATGAGTGGCCTCCATCTACTCCAATACATGGAGGATTCATTCCACAAAGGAAGTAACCTCTATTTCCCCAAATACATGGAGCAGCTCCTTTGCACCATGGTGGTGCCATCCTCCATCACTGCAGCAACTTCTGTCAACACAGAATATATAGTGAGAGTAGGTAATGCTGAAATTGGGAGAATTTCCCCCTCCTCCTTGAGTCTATCCCAAACTCTCTATGTTGTACTAGACCCCTCTAAAGTATCCACCCCTCTAGGATCTAAGAGTGGTGAACCAACTGGCAAGATGTCTCTTACCAAATCTAGATCTGGTGGCCTCCGAGGTGGAATTTTCCCATGTAGTGAGACATCAAAATCTGAAGTGGACTACATATATGAGTGGACTGATTCGTCCCTCCTTTCACTGTGCAATATAGTCTCCTTATTTTGTGTAAAAACCTCCTGAAATAGATAAGGGTGAATGCTCATCATCCCTTGATGTTGATCCTTCTCTTATTCCATCTCACAATCCACAAAAATTGATGCATGCTGCTTCGTAATTGTGCTTTGGTTCCCACATGTTAGGTCATTTGGAACTCCTTGCAAAGATACAAGGGCTCCTCTAATGGAAGCAATGGCTCCCTTTCCATATCCATGTGGTGATGGATCTCCTCTTGATGGCATAGCATTGTTAGATCTCCTTTTCTCTTCTCCTTCATCAATATTTGAAAACGCCTCATCATCAATGAGAGACCATAGATCTTGGTCTTCCCTTGAAGGATGAATTTCCATGTCTTCATCCATAGAAGAGGGTTATTCAATAAGTGGGGATATTTCCCTTGGCAAGGAATCATGCATGTTTTTATCCCCTTCAACAGAAATATGGAGTGGAGTTGGAAAAATAGATATCTCCAACTCATGCAAAGGTTTTGAGTTTTTGGGTTCAACAAAATATGTTTCACAATGTTTAATATCAAATCTTCTCACTAATTTCTTAGTGAACCCTGCATAAGTGTTTACATTTGCATGATAAAATGAAGTAGAACTACAAAACTGCCAATTATGGGCCATACCTTTGAGGTGCAGCGCTGCTACTCTAATGGCCTCATTTTCTGAAACTTGGCGTAGCTGAAAATAGGAATCTAGCTCGTTCACCCAAGCCTTAGTTGTGAACTTTTTTGGTCCATCAAAGTTAGATAGAAATATTCTACCTCTCTTGCTTCTATTATGGTTGTTAGATCTTCTATCTTCCTTGAGTTGGAAAAACCCTTGGAAGTACAAGTGCTTTGTGAATCTCCATAATTGAGATTCATACTCCTGAAGATAGTCACTCAAGGTCTCCTCCCTTGGTGCATCTTCTTCCTCCATCCTTATTGTAGTGAATGTGGGAAATAAATTGAACTGTGGATCTGCATGTGTGGTTGAATTTCCACACCCATCATGAGAATATCTAGGGCTTTCTTCACTCTCAAACCCTCTTGGAATTTTTCTACACCTCTCCCCTTTCATCTCCTTAAGATATTCCTTGATATTTTTCATAGTTTGGAAAAGAAGCTGGGAGATCCTCTCTTCCTTAATTTCTCCAAATAATGGAGTCATGCCTTTGTTTCTTCTCTACAACTTCTCTTTTCTGTGATAATATTCTCCTCCTAAAGGCATAATGTCTTGAATGCACAGGCTGAGCCAATATTATGCTTCGATACCGTTGTAATATTCCAAAATGGAAATAGCAGCAATGCAAGACATAATAATGTAAAACACAGAAAATATGAACATGACATAAGAGGTATCAATATATATCCATCATTTTATTCAGATATTAGCAAAAATATACAAAAATATCATGAGGGACAAGACACTCAAGCAATAAGAACAAGCCTCCAATGATCAGAACAATCAGCACATGAGTTGCTGCAACTATATAGAATGTCGGAGAGTAGTGAAAGTGTTGTCTATATTAGTGTAGCTACTGCTGTAAACATACATGACTCAAATGTGGCTGATAGAAACAAAATAAATGCCCAGAAAAGAATATGTGGGCTCTAATACATGATTTCTAGCCAACCCGAAAAAGATTGCTAGAAATACCAAGAAATATACAATGTGACAAATAACCCTGGGGTTGAGATGTCACTGAAAAATAGATCTGAAGAGAATGAGGCTACAGCAGATCTGAAATGATGATGTCCTCCTCCAATAGTATTTCTAACTAGAAGGTTGATCCCTCTACTCATAAATAGACCCTTCTGATGAGCTCAATGAACCCTCCCAGCAACTGCCTCCAAAAATAACGCAGTTCTGGTTTATGATTGTGCTATGAGGGATGGTAGATGGTTGGCCTGATGCCAAAGATGTAAAATATGCCTAGGAGCCCTCCTTGTTGATCCTCCAATGGATAGGCTACATCTCCAATGAAAAACAAGCCCATAAATGGCACTATGTGATCCTCCTTTGCTACACCCTGCAACACAACCCAGCTCTAAATAGAAACTGTGTTGTAGCTGAAGCAGGTAGCTTGGCTAGAATTCCAGAGTGAGGAAATTCATCTCAAAGAACCTCTCCTTCCCTAAGGATGAGGTAGGGATTCCCGATTAGGAACACCCCTATGCTAAACAGCACAGCAACCTTGCTAAACAGCAAAAGGAAACCATCTCAAAGAACCTCTCCTTCCCTAAGGATGAGGTAGGGATTCCCGATTAGGAACACCCCTGTGCTAAACAGCACAGCAACCCTGCTAAACAGCAAAAGGAAACAAAGTCTAAACAGATCAATATCAAATGATAATCTAAAACATGAATCACAATGGCTGCCATCCCCTCCATATATAGTGTGTGGGCCTTCTCACATTGGGCCTCATCCATAAGTGCCACTAATCTCATGCAAGTTTTCCTCCACTAAAACTGCGATGTCTCATCATGAATGCCACTCCTCCATGACATCATTGTGGATTTGGTCAAAGTTGACATATTCAACATGCATCTCCTCCAATTCACACCCAAAGGTGCTTAATCTAGCTACTCATTATTCCTCCTTTCACATTAGGAGTGTTATTATTCCTTCTAAAGAGGTTTATGGGCATCCCTACTGACCTATTCACCTACCTAGTGATAAAACAAACTATAATATTCCATTTAGATGAAGGCTAAATTTTTGGAATATTAAAAACTAATTCCCTTTTATTCCAAAATACCCAAGAAACCCAAAAATAGTTTTATCCTAAGTATAAATGCTAAAATTATTATGTATCGGGAATCACAATGAAGAAATCTACCCTTGACATCATATTTTACACTATGCTTAGTGTATTTTTTCATTCTTGCATATTCATTTCATATTAACACTAACCTAATGTATTAATTCCACTATATACCCTATCCCATATTAATCAAATCCTTTATATTAATTCCCAACCCATATTTTTAATTATAAACTAAAGTTATATTCCGCACGTGTGATAAATATTGTTCCCACTATCCTCTCCAGCTACCAAATCACATATACCCATAGCTCATTTATTAATAATGCATTAACCCTCCTCAAATCATAACCCAACTATGTATTAAACCTTAGATTTAATACATTTTCAACCCCCCACCACATTAAGAGATCCCAGGCCCCACGCCCATTTTACCCCATAACTTCATCAATAAATCGTGACCGTTCGCATCCACCCAACATATCCAACAGCCCAAAACTCATATCACAATTTCAATAGCGCGATCAATAATCAATTTTAGATTTGCGATATGAGCGGTTTTTCCCTGCTCTCTCTCTCCTCCACGTGTCCATTTCCCATTCAATCACATTGCCAAATGAAATACAACCTACCACCTTTGCCTATTGCGAAAACCACTGACATTTTTTTCCTCCTACATGCCAAACCTTCCATCCATGTGATAAATATTATGCATTAATGAATTTTAATGTTAAATAAAAACCAATAAAAACACCCGCCTGAACTATTTTTCCTCCTGTTTGTTAGAATTTCGCACAAAAAGAGTCATTTTCAGCCTGAGAAAATATTTCCGACTCTAGTTGAAGCCTAAATTTAACATAACCAACCTATTTTGACTGCTATGAATGTTGAGGGAGACCTCCGAGTACTATAAGGACCAACAAAGCCTCAGAAATATTTCCACTAACCCAGAAACCCTGTTGCAGTTCAAACCATTTTTTACAGTCTTGTCCCATCATCAAAGCTATAATCCCTCCCTGCAAACCTAGATTTGATTAATGAATTTTTTTTTTTTTTGCAGGTTACTGGCAGAACAAGAATTTGGATAAATAGTAATACTAGTTAAAATTGTTTACTGCTAAAAAACTTACAAGGAAATGAAGTTTAATGATGTTCCTTAAAAAAATATTCCAGGCTGCAGAACAGAAAGAATTTATTTATTCAGAGAGAGATAAATTTTCACATTGAATGGTAAAATTGAAATAAGAATTCACAGTAACAGTGAAAACAGAACAGTCAAAGAGCATCAGAGTTAAAGTGTATCAGATAAAAGGTAACAAAGCAGTCAAGGTAAAATAGTGAAAGTAAACACGGAGGCAGTAATGGCTAAACTAATATGAAAACACTTTTACCAGCAACAATGAATTTTATCCGAATAAAAATTCAAAACAGTTAAAAGAACAAAAAGGTTAAAAGATGAAAACACAGTAGGAAGGGACATTTTCCAGAAATTTCCTGTTTAAGTCATAGTTTTTCAGAAACTATTGTGGCCAATACAAGATGAATTTTGAAGAAATGGAGGAGGTTTATTTTACTAAGATTCCAATCTACAAAAACCTATCTCATGTTTTACATAGGTATTAAATAATGAGAGATACATGCACATATTCACAGCCTATTGTTTACATTGTGCAAAATTCGGTTTTACACATAGTTTTGCAGAGCCTATTATCAACAATTGGAGCGAAATTTTAGGAAACTGAGATAGGTTTATCTCAAAAAAATATTTAGCTACAATAACCTCTTTCACTGTTTACATATCTATCTTGGATTGAGATATACAAAGGTATAACTGGACCCCAATTTTGCAGAATTTCTAGAGCAAAATGTACAAAGGAAGGAGATAGTTAGTGACTTGCAAGCATCATCATCAACTAAGAGTTGATATCAAATTCAAATTTCTCTTCTTTTGTAACCATAAATCCATAAAAAAAGTTCCAAATAGATTCATTAGTTTTGAGTTTCCTTTTATTAAGTTTTATTTATGTGAAACCATTTGAGATATTTGTAAACCAATCTTGATATTTTTTTCAAGATATTCTAGTTTAGAATTTGTATAAATACTTCATCATTTGAAGTATTGAGTGTGGATAATTGCTGAATATTTCTATAGCTGTAGCATTCTAAACCTAAGGGTTTTTTGTATCGAGCTCAAGTCAGAAGACTGGATTTCAAGGAATAAAGAATCATATTACTGGATTCATGTGTTGGGCCACTGAAGTGAAGTATTTTCTACTGTTATCTGTCTATTTTATTATGTTTTCCATCCATTCATAAATGTGTTCTAAATTTTAATGTGAAATAAGGAATTGTTGTATCAAAATTTGTTAAAAGCACTCTGTTATTGACTAGTTTTCATTTTAATGTTTTCTGCTGCATACCCAGACTATGGAACCCTTAATTGTTCCCTAATTTCGATTGACCCCTACCACTTATCTCCTTATCTAGATTAAAGAATCCTTCATTTCTCTTTATCCTGATTAAAACGATTTCACCATCAACCTTTGAAAGATCCTAAGTGACTCTACTATCTTGCCCTTTAAAACTTTTACTTTAGACCTTGATCCTGATCTTTCTGCTTGACACATTGACTTCATCTGCCCAATGGATTTCAAATCCTCAGCTATCCATCTCATTAAGTGATTTTCCCACCAAACTAAATCAAAACCCAAAAACCAATTTGTACTTATTAACTAGCCTAATATCTATTTCAAATAAAGCTAAATCATATAGAGAGAGCCCTCTTTGAGTTTAGGAGGGCTAGATCCTAAACTCCAAAGTAGGTTTGTGGTTACCTCGGTGAATTATTTCTCCTAATCCCTTCGAGCAACTTTCTTCTGAATCTTATGATGATCATTTTCCAATTAAGAAGCCTCAAATAATCAAGACTGATCTTACAATCCCCGTGCATATTCCTATACTTTGTAAAGTTCCTGATAGATATAAGCCCCTCATTTTACCTCCTATACTCCATGATTTCCCTAATAACTATTACAAATTTCTTTCCAGGTTTGATGGAGAAAATAATAACATCACTGCCCAAAAACATATTCAAGATTTTGAGAATTATCTAGACCTATTTGATATTGATGAAGATTATGTTAAAATCAGACTTTTTGCTCTTTCTTTGCAAAATAGAATAAAGAGTTGGTTCAAAAATATACCTAATGCATGCATCCCAAATTTCTAGCAGTTTGTCAAAAAAATTCTTGACAGATGGATAATTAAAGTTAATCTTTTTGTGACCATACAAGAATATAATAAATTAAAAATACATCCAAATGAAACAATACAACAATTTTCTGATAGATTTAATCAAGTTTAATATTCAATGCCAGAAAGTATAAGACCTCCTCAAGATTTAGCTCTCTTGCATTATCCAACTGCCTTTGATCCAAAAATATAATTTCAGTTAAGAGAAAGAGATTCAGAAACACTTATACAGATGAAAAATATTTGCAATTGATGTAGAAGTTAATTTGCAAATAAGAAAGGAGAAGTTGAAAGTAGAGGGAGAGAAGAACAACATTGCAGAGGTAAAACTCAGCCTTTTGGTAAGAAAACTAGATGAAATCATACAGAAGATCACTATGAAAGATGAATTTTTTGTTCAAATTCACCATGAAGGAATAGAATAGGTTGATATCCATGAACAAATTCCTGCTAATTCCAATTATCGTAGATCAGAAAATGGTTTTACAAATCAATATGTGGAAGAGGAATCTACCGTTTTAATGTGTATGTTTGATGACATTCCTTCATTTGATGATTTGCCTAAATATGATCATTATGATGATAGTTATGTTCTCCAAAATCAAGCTAACTTTACAAAGCAATCAGAAGCTAGTTTGGAGGATGAAAAAATGCATTTTCAGCAGATGGAATACGGAGATCAGCTAATGAAAATTATCTATGAGAGTGAGGAAGAAAAAGCACAAAATTTAGAAATAAGTGAAGGTTCTTTACCTCTTTGTTTTGCTTCATTTCATTTTATTAGAGCCAACTTTCATACAATCAACCTTCAACAGTCTTTGGATATTATGATTAACAACCAAGAAGACAATGAAACTCGTAATCAAGATTTTTCAGTTTCACAAGTACAATTATAAAATTTTATTGAAACATCTAATATAATGACACAAGAAAGTTCTGTACCACGATGTTTTGAATCATTTCAGATTTTAAAGGAAATGTGGTATATCATCTTTAAAGAAAAGAATGAGAAACTTATTGAAGTTTATGAAGTCCCATGGAATTCTATATGCCATAGGTTGCAACAATTTTCCCAAGTTTTTCATGATCAAATAGCAGATATGTTGGATATTGAATGCATTCAAAGCTTGCCTCCATTAACTAACTATGAGTTTCAGAATCAAGATGATAAAGGTTTTAGCAGTCAAACATTACAATCAGTAGATATATCAACACAAAACTTATCTGAAAGATTGCAGGGAAATAAAGATGAAGATAACATTTCAGTTTCATAGTATGGAGGACATCTAGAACAGATGTACAGTTGTTTAGATCAGTTAAACATTAGTGTATATATCTTGGAAGATCCTTTTGAAAAGTTTCTAGAGTCAACAAAGGAAATCAAGTATTTCCTAATTCTCTCATTTGTTGACAAGTTTCTAATAGGTTGTAGAATTACAGTTTTGATAATCAACAAGAAAATGCGGCAAAATTTATCAAAGTACATAATGCTTGAATGGTTGCATTGGTTGTTTCATTTTACCTAACCATCAGTTGGACAGCTAAATATAGTAAGTAGGTAGGATTTCAGCTTATTTCAATTTTTCAGTTTTCAACTAGTTTTGAAATAATTCATAAATATTTGAAGCCAAGGAAAATGCCCTAAGATATTGATGATTTAATAGTTTGGTTTGAAGGTTGCAGCACCTTTAGTCTTAGATCAGATTTTAGTTTGCAGAAAAGGGTGTAAATTTCAGTTCAAGAGTTTTAGTCACAGAGATTTTATAACAAAGAAAATGCATGTTTGGGATTGGCTCAATGGATTAGGCTACTAGTCGATGGTGTTCTTGACATCTCATAAGGAAATGCCATCCCCATGTGAAGCCGATGTTAGGGTCCTATAAATACAGGATTCATAATTTTGATTTGACTCTGTTAAAATCTTAAATTTTTTACATAAATTTTCTTTCTGCAAATGTATTCCCTAATTAAAAAATGAAAAGAGGGTATGTCCTAAAAGAACAATCAAAGGACAAAAAAAAAAAAAGATCAAAAGAATATTAAATATGAACCCCATAAAAAATAGATCATGAAAGTGTTGCAAGTTTAAATGCCACTACTTTAGTTTACTTTTTGCTGCAAAAATAATGGTTATCTGCAGTTTGTTCAAAATACCATAATCCATGAGGGTCAAACAGCTTAAAATTAACCTCTCATGCTTTAAATTTCATGTTGTTAGATAGAGAATAAAGATCTAGCCAAACAGTCTAATATTGGAAGATCACTAGTTAAATAGAGAATAATAAGGAGCTCAACAGTTTAATATGAGTCCTTGGATGAAATAAGGTTAGAATTAGATAGTTTCATGTTTTAAAAAGAAAAAAAAATAAGGGTTTGCAAGCTCAAATGCACCCATGTAAATGAAGAAAAAATGTTAAGGTAGATGATGGGTAGGCAAAAGCAGTTTCACAAAGCATGGATAAATATCATTTGGTATATTATTAATTTCCCTCTCCACAATGTGTTCCAGTACTAAATCATTCAGTCATAAATACTCAGAGCATGTCTCTGAGTTTTGGTGGAACTGAACCCACGTCTTAATGACTGATTGGCACCAACGTATTGGATTCCACCTCATTGAAACCCTTCCCCTTCATAAAAAACCCTTTTCCCTTAAAATCACTCATTTTACCCTACTAAAATATTTTTTCGTAAGTTAAAAAAATTTTTACTTAAGAAACGTAAAAACTCCTTAACTAATTCCCCTTTATTCCAAAATACCCAAAAAACCCAAAAATAGTTTTATCCTAAGTATAAATGCTAAAATGATTATGTATCGGGAATCACAATGAAGAAATCTACCCCCGACATCATATTTTACACTATGTTTAGTGTATTTCATTCTCACATATTCATTTCATATTAACACTAGCCTAATGTATTAATTCCACTATATACCCTCATCCCTTATTAATTAAATCCTTTATGTTAATTCCCAAAACATATATTTAATTATAAACTAAAGTTCTATTCCGCACATGTGATAAATATTGGTCCCACTATCCCCACCAGCTATAAAATCACATATAACCACAGCTCATTTGTTAATAATGCATTAACCCTCCGCAAATCATAACCCGACTATGTATTAAACCTTATATTTAATACATTTTCAAACTCCCACCACATTAAGAGATCCTGGGCCCCACGCCCATTTTACCACGTAACTTCATCAATAAACCGTGACCGTTCGCATCCGCCCAACAGATCCGACAGCCCAAAACTCATATCGCAATTTCAATAGTGCAAGCAATAATCAATTTTAGATTTGCGATATGAATGATTTTTCCCCACTCTCTCTCCTCCACGCGTCCATTTCCCATTCAATCGCATTGCCAAATGAAATACAACTTACCACCTTTGCCTATTGCAAAAAACATCAGTGGTTTTTCCCTCCTACATGCCAAACCTTCCATCCATGTGATAAATATTATGCATTAATGAATTTTAATGTTAAATAAAAACTAATAAAAACACCTGCCTGCACTGATTTTCCCCCTGTTTGTTAGAATTTCGCACAAAAAGAGTCATTTTCAGCCTGAGAAAATGTTGTCGACTCCAATTTAAGCCTAAATTGAACATAACCAACCTATTTCGACTGTTATAAACATTGAGGGAGACCTACGAGTACTATAAGGACCAGCAAAGCCTCAGAAAGCTTTCCGCTAACCTAGAAACCCCGTTGTAGTTCAAACCATTTTTTACAGTCTTGTCCTATCATCAAAGCTATAATCCCTCCTTGTAGACCTAGATTTGATTAATGAAATGTTTTTTTTTGCAGGTTACTGGCAGAAGAAGAATTTGGATAAACAGTAATACTAGTTAGAACTATTTACTCCTAAAAAACTTAAAAGGAAATGAATTTTAATGATGTTCCTTAACAAAATATTCCAGGAAACAAAACAGAAAGAATTCATTTACGCGGAGAGAGATAAATTTTCACAGTGAATGGTAAAAGTGAAATAAGAATCCACAGTGACAGTGAAAACAGAACAGTCAAAAAGCATCAGAGTTAAAGTGTATCAGATAAAAGGTAACATAGAAGTTAAGGTAAAACAATGAAAGTAAACACGGAGGAAGTAATGATTAAACTAAGATGAAAAAATGTTTACCAGCAACAATGAAGTTTATCCGAAGTAAAATTCAAAACAGTTAAAAGAACAAAAAGGTTAAAATATGAAAACAGAGCAGGAAGGGACATTTTCTAGAAATTTCATGTTTAAGTCATAGTTTTGCAAAAACTATTGTGGCCAATAAAAGATGAATTTTGAAAAACTGGAGGAGGTTTATGTTCCTAAGAGGCCAATCTACAAAAACCTATCTCACTTGCTACATAGGTAGTAAATAATGAGAGATATATGCACATCTTCACAACCTATTGTTTAGATTGTGCAAAATCCGGTTTTACACATATTTTTTTAGAGCCTATTGTGAACAATTGGAGCGGAATTTTAGGAAAATGAGAGAGTTTTATCTCAAAAACATATTTATCTACAATAAACTCTTTCACTCTTTACATATCTATCTCGTATTGAGATATAAAAGGGTATCGTTGGACCCCAATTTTGGAGAATTTTTGGAGCAAAATGCACAAAGGAAGGAGATAGTTAGTGACTTGGAAGCCTCATCATCATCTAAGAGTTGATATCTAATTCGAATTTCTCTTCTTTTGTCACCATAAATCCATAAAGATAGTGCCAAATATATTCATTAGTTTTGAGTCTCCTTTTATAAAGTTCTATTTATGTGAAACCGTTTGAGATATTTGTAAACCAATCTTGATATTTTTTCAAGATATTCTAGTTTAGAATTTGTATAAATACTTCATCATTTGAAGTATTGAGTGTGGATAATTGCTGAAGATTTATATATCTGTAGCATTCTGAACCTAAGGGTTTTTTGTATCAAGCTCAAGTCAGAAGACTGGATTTCAAGGAATAAAGCATCATATTACTCGATTCATGTGTTGGGTCACTGAAGTGAAGTATTTTCTACTATTATCTATCTAATTTCTTATGTTTTCCATCCATTCATAAATGTGTTCTAAATTTTAATGTGAAATCAGGAATTTTTATATCAGAATTTGTTAAAAGCACTCTGTTATTGACTGGTTTTCATTTTAATGTTTTCAGCCGATATCTAGACTAGGGAACCCTGAATTTATCCCTAATTTTGATTGACCCCTGCCTCTTCTCTCCTTATCTGGATTAAAGAATCCTTTATTGCTCTTTATCCCAATTAAAAACATTTCACCATCAACCTTTGAAATATCCTAAGTGACTCTCTTATCTTGCACTTTAAAAAATTGACTTTAGACCTTGATCCTAGTCTTTCTGCTTGACACATTGACTCCATCTTCCCAATGGATTTCAGATCCTCAGCTATCCATCTCATTAAGTGATTTTCCCACCAAACCAAATCAAAACCAAAAAACCAATTTGTACTTATTAACTAGCCTAATATCTATTTCAAATAAAGCTAAATCATACAGAGAGAGCCCTCTTTGAGTTTAGGAGGGCTAGATCCTAAACTCCAAAGTAGGTTTGTGGTTACCTCGATGAATTATTTCTTTATCCTTGAGAAATTACTGAGAGATAACAACAAGATTGTAACATATAAAATAACCAATGTAGGTTTACTATCAAGATTTATGGGAACATAAATGCATGTGCTTATATGCAATAGTCCATGGCCACATTCTTGCTCCATTGTATGATTTGATTCGTTCCAAATAGAAATAATATCATTTGAGGAATCCATGTAGGTTATAAGCATGATAGGAGATTGGTATGTGAATGAATATTACATTTACCTTAGGATATATGGGGCAACTAAAGGTCCCCATATATTACCTAGATTTTCTCTAAATAGGCTAGTGATCAAAGAGATAACCTCACAAACCAACCTCCATGATTTCAATGTTTTTGAAATAGAGGATCAAAATAAATTATGTCCAACTTATCCCATGCATATAAGACTATAAGGATTAAATAATTATACCTTTGCAAGAATGAAGGTTGAAGACATTTTAGATTAAAAGTTTGTGCATGAAAAGTTTAATAAAATACATGATCCAATTAATCTAGAATTCTTTCATGCAACTTAGGTGACCATCACTTGTCCATACACTAATGATGAGTTGGAGGAATAAATATATAGAATACAAATAGATTATGCAAAGTGTAAGCTATAATATGACAACAAGATCAAGAAAAAACATTGAAGTATAAACAGAAGGAAGAGATGAAGAGGAAGGATAATGAGGAGCTAGCCAAGAAACAAAAGGATAAATTTAAAGCTTGAATTGAAGCAGAGAAAAAGGTAGAGGTAGAATCAGCGGAAAATAAGCTATTATAAGAGAAGCCTAATATTAAATAAGAAACCACATATAAAATTGAAGTTGAAAATAAAGCAATAATTGAATATAAAAAGTTTGCTTAGAGAAGTTGAAGCCAACGTCAAAGTAGAAGATGAGGTAGAACATAAAAAAAATGGTTGTTGAGGAAGAGGAGGCAAAAAGGATAGCAATACAAGGATAAGAAAGAACAAAGAGAGTTGAGATATATATATTAAGATTGAAGGGAGAATGATTGAGGTAGAAAAGATAAAGAAAGAAGAAGAATAAAAACAAGATACTGAGGAAATAGAAAATGTTCACTTATTGTATGTGCATACTCCAAAGAGATTTTTATGATGTCTTCAATTAGACTAATTACAAGAGGAAATATGTCACTTCCTTTGCTAATTCAGATATGGTTTCTTTCAACATGAATAAAAAGTAGATATTAAGGTAAGTAAGAACTCTTAGTCACTATAAAAACTACTATTTTAAATTCCAAAGAAATAAACTTGCTCGAGTAGCTTTTTTTCACATCAATATCTTCAAAGTTAGATATATAGTTAAAGTTGTGGAATAATATAGTGCAAGAGTGGCACTCATGCATAAGTGGATTATCGGAGGGTAGCCTAAGACGATATCACAAACATTATTGAATATGCTTTTGAAATTTAGGATGAGTTAAACCTAGTACAAAGATATTTCCACAAATGAGTTGAATACTTCCTAGAACAATGCCATTATGAACTTTCGATTTACAATTAAATACACGAGTATAAAATACAATAAAGAAGAGTGAAGATTCAATTTTACCCGATAAAAATGTGGTAATATGATCCTAATGACACTACTCTAGAAATTCCTCATATAAATTAAGTGAAATTGCCTAAATGATTGAATGATTATTTATAAAGGGCATAGGGGAACTTTCATGTGGAGTTTGGGGCCGTGAGAAACTATATAATCTTCTATTCTTTGGTTTGAGTGATAATTTATATTCTCGGAAGGAGGCTAAGATGGATTTAGAAGACAAAATTTATTAAGGGAGACATGGAATTCAATCCATCCCCATGTCAAAATAACTCATGGAAGATTATATATAGACTCTTAGGTAGAGAAAACACTTTAATAATATCATTTCAACCTAAGTTGGAGAAATATATAGAGAACTTGGAGCAAAACATAAAAATTTAAAGTTTCTCTAGAAAAATTTAACTTTCCATAAGCTATTAATATTCAAAATACCTTCAAAGCTTTTAAAGATTATATGGAGAAATATGTAAAAGTAAAGGGACAAACTTTTAAGGTTAAGTAGAGAATGTGAAATATTGCAAGTATTGGGAATTGAAATAAATTAATGTCTTCCATCTTCTTTTGTTATATCTTATGTTTGTCTATTTATGTCAATATGTATGTCTATTTTGGAATATGGCTTCCAAAATTATAATTTAATATCAATAATTATTAAGTAGATAGTAAGCATTTAACAAGTAGATGGTAGGAATTTAACCTCCATAAAATATTTTTAGTACTACACACAAATCAAAGGATAAAATTTATTTCCAAAGTAGTTGTGCATTCTTTTCCCTTTTAATTAAATTCATTAATTAAAAAATATGTCATATAAACAAGTGTCATATGAAATGAGTAATGTTTTTTAGGCTAAATGTGGTATTGATGGACCATGGTATTAGCACATGGTATTGTAACAAAGCCTATTTACACATTAAGAATCTCCATGATAAAGTGGGGTGAATCTCTATGGTGAAGAACCTTGTTACATCTTTTTTTCAAATTGTATATATGTTTAACTTATATATTATTATTTTTTATCATTAATAACAATAGTAATAATAATTATTGTAAAGAAAGTTATAATTTAGTTAATTCTTATGATTTTTTTAATTTTAACAACTTGAAATGTAAGATGAAGTGTTTTGATGCTTATTAGATGTATGATGTAATTTCCCTATTAAAATATTAAAGTATTTTTTTAATTAAAATATAATAATTTGTTACCATGTGATTGGCTTAAAATTTTGGGTGGCCCATGTCACTCATGAAATTTGGTCACCCTGAAAATTCACCAATTTTCATGGGGATCATGGTTGGAATTCTGTAATCAAAATCAAAGAAGTTAATAATTCAAACCAACTTTTTTTTAATTAACTCTTTGCATAAATACAAAGATCAGATTAAGTGAATATGGTTGTGTTGAGTTAACATATCTTTACATATTAAATAATCAAATAAAGAAAATATTATTTAAATCAAATTAGTGGATATTAATTTTGATTAAAATTAAATTAGAGAACGATATACTAAAAAAAATTGTAATTACATAATGACTATATAAGATATGAAATTGTATAGTAATAAAAGTTAAGAATAATGAAGGATTATATTTAATGTAAATAATTAATTGTAAATATCAACATACATGAAGTAAAACACTCTAACAATTTAAAAAAAAATGTAATTATAAGTGGCATTTTATAATCAAAATAAAACAAATCAATAATTCAAACTCATTTGTATTAATTAACTTTTTATATTAACTAATTGTAAATACCAACATAATATAACTTTAATATAGTTGTGTTATTACCAACATAATATAACTTTAATATAGTTGTGTTATTAGATCCTAAAAGTTGGTAATGATATATAAATTTAAAAAAAATTAATAAAATTACCAAAAAAAAAAGAAATGATTAAATAATATTTGTGAAAAACGATCATATTATTGATAATAAGAAATGGGAAAAAATAATTATTTTGATAAAGATAATGAAATAAAAAAGAGAAAGCTAATTATAAAAGTTAGTAAACAGTGGTTAACGTAATTGTTTCTCTGGTTTTTTTTTACGTTCGTTAGTATCCTTCCACAATGCATGGATATCTTCCCTGTTGTTCGTTAGTATCTTTCCACAATGCAGGGATATCTTCTCTGTTATTCACATTTCAGTGTAAATATTTTTCAAATAAAAATTTATACAAATATTTACCTTATATCTTTATTTTTCAGTATTGTTTTTTACTATCTCTACATTTTTTATTTCATCTAGGGGCACTATACAGCTCAGTATGAGGGTAGATCTCAAGCTTAAATATGCAAACATTTAACATGTCATGTTTCACATTTAACATTTTTAGTGGGCCCTATTTAAAAATATACATAGATATATATTATTATTATTATTATTATTATTATTATTATTATTATTATTATGTAGTATAAATGCAATATAAATTTAAAATATAAAGAGGTTTACGAACACTCAAAAAAAAGGTTTGGTAAATACATAAAAATATAAAAAAATCTAGAGGTATGGTAAATAAATAAAACCTCTTTTTATACTTACTCCAAAGGTATGATAAATAGATAAATAAAAATATAAATAAACTAGAGGTATGGTAAATAAATAAAACTTCTTCTTATATTTACTCTATAAACCTTTTATATTTAGGAAAATTTTATGGGACAAATTATTATTAATACCATGGACCAAATACCATATTTATAAAAGATGGTAAATAAATAAATATAAAAGAGGTATAAAGAGATATGTTAAATAAATAAAAATATATCAAATAGGATTAGAAATCAACATCTAATTATATACCAATCTTGTGGGCCAAATACCATGGTAAATAAAAGAGACATGATTGAGTCGAGAGGCTCATGCCTAGTATGAGGAGATGTGTAAGTTTTTCCGTACCATTACTCTTAGATTTGTACTTAAGATAGATATATGCTGATAAATAAATATAACTAGCAATTGCACCACATGTTGCAAAAGAAATACCGTAAGGCAATAACATAGGAAATAGTATCTTAGAAGAAATAAGATGTTGTAGAGAAGGAGCTAGGATGAAAGGAAAATTTTGCTTCAATGGAAGCAGGTAGTGGAGGTTCAAAGATATTGATTGTAAGAGTTATCAACCAAAAAAAATTGTTATAGATATTGAAATAGGCAAGTGGGGGTGAAACATATATGTAAACCAACACAATTGAGAGCCTAAATGAATGTGGAGGTACAAAATAGAGAGGATGAAGGAGATGTATAGGTACAAAACAGAGAAGTTGAAAGAGATGTGGATGTACCTGTAAATGATGAGGAAATGAGAGATGTAGAGGAACTTATCAATGAGAATATTGACCACACAAATGAAGTAACCATTTTAATATTTTAATTTTTTTTCAATGTACATGTCAAGTTCAAATCAAAAATTTATATATATATATATATATATATATATATATATATATATATATATATATATGTAGGGACAACATCTTACCTACAACAAGATCCTACCACAAGTAGAAAAACATGGACATTAATTGGAAGTTGCAAGAAATTGTCTTTGATGATAATTTTCTAGATAATATAGAATCAACTAAAATTGAAGAAATGAGGACACTAATTCATGAATGAAAATTTCAAGGTAAAGTAAATTGGTTGATCAAAAATCTTTTTCAAGGTATATCTATCATAGCACAAGCTTAATTCTTAAATATATTTTTAAATCAAAAATATCTAAGAGCCTTACAAATCATGAGGCCTATGTTGAAGTAAAGTTAAAGACCTTTTCTTATCATGCCAACATGAATGCCTCACGAATAAAGAAATAGATCATGATTTCCTACTTCAAAAATAAAAGGTTGTTTTGGTGTGGATCCTCCATATTTAATCTTGATCACTTCCTATTGAGTCACCTATGTATTTTTCCTTCATGATCTTTGAAAATTTTCAAAATATCACACTGTTCTTTACCACTAATCTCCCTGGTATGTGCCATGTTTGTGTTTTCTGTTCTTTGTGCATATAGTAAAAAATGTATGGAGAGGTGGCTTTCATCACTTCAATACCAGTAAAAATAATGCTATTGAGAAAATAACTCCAACACCGAGAGAGATTCCATAGCATTTATGGAGTTGGTGAACATGTCTTTTTCTCTGGTGTTGGCTACTCTGCATAGCTTTCTTGATCTTGTGTAGAAGAAATGAATTTGTATTTAGCTTATATTACATTAACCACCATGAAATTTCGAACATTCATGGCATGCTTTCCATCACATTTGTAGAGAAAATTATAATAGAGTATCACACTTTTCTTATCATAGTTAAATGCTCCTATATGCAACAACGAAGGATTCATCACTTAAGAGCAGTAAAAACAAGTTTATTGAGAAAACAACTCCAACACATTTGTAGAGGAAATTATAACACAGTATCACACTTTTCTTATCAGAGCTAAATTATCCTATATGCAACAACAATGGATTTCATCACTTAAGAGCGATAAAAACGAGTTTATTGAGAAAACAATTGCAACACATTTGTAGAGAATATTATAACACATTATCACTATTTTCTTTTAAGAACTAAATGCTCCTATATAAAACAACGATGGCTTTCATCAGTTCAAGAGCAGTAAAAACACTTTTATTAAGAAAACAACTCTAGCACTGAGAGATATTTCAAAGCAACTGTTGAATTGGTGCTCCTATATGCAACAACGATAATTTTATTGAGAAAACAATTGCAACACATTTGTAGATAATATTATAACACATTATCACTATTTTATTTTCAGATTTAAATGCTCCTATATAAAACAACGATGGCTTTCATCAGTTCAAGAGCAATAAAAACAATTTTATTGAGAAAACAACTCTACCATGTAGAACTCGGAAACAAGATTTAGAAAGAAATACTAATTTATAACTGAATGAAACTGAAAGATAAATACACATAAGTAAACACACAAAATTTACATGGTAAAATCTTGACAGGGTATCAAGGAAACCTCCACGGGGCAAGGGATTGGAAACTCTATTAATCAAATTATTCTTCGTACATACAAGCCTCTCGGGCCATCCAATTTATCTTGAGCCTATTTTGTTATTCTAACTTCATTTCGTTACTCAACCAATTAACGGTCAATAAGTAATTTGCCCAAAATTACATTATTTACAATTTTTTTGTAATATTTTTAACAAACTCCACCTTGACAATAATTTTCCTAATCCCTTTCCCATGCCCATTCATCATCTTTTCTGCAAGCCGAGAGAAGAGAGACACCATCGCAGCTTCTCTACTATAACTAGCTTCGTGAATATATCTGCATGATTTTCCTGTGTGCGGAACTTCTTGAGAACTACTTTGCTTCCTTCGATTACATGTCTCACAAAGTGATACCTTACATCGATGTGCTTGGTCTTGCTGTGATAGGCTGGATTTGTAGCCAAATGAATAGCGCTCTGACTGTCACAAAACACATTCACTTTCTCCTGCGTCCTTCCAATCTCATCAAACAGACCTTTTAACCAGATTGCCTCTTTACAGGCATCTAAAGCATCTATATACACTACTTCAGTAGTGGACAAAGCAACTGTCTCTTGAAGCTTTGACATCCAGCTAATTACTCCACCAGCAAGAGTAAAAACATAACCTGTAGTAGACCTCATTTTGTCCAAATCACCTGCATAATCAGCATCCACATATCTGCATACTGAACCTTCATGACCATCAAAGCTGATGCAATGGTCACTTGTGCCTCTCAAATATCGAAGCACCCATTTCACTGCTCTCCAATGTTCTTCTCCTGGATTTGCCATGAGCTTGCTGACAACTCCAACTGCATGTGAAATGTTAGGTCTTGTAGATACCATTGCATACATTAAGTTTCCTACCACATTTGCATATGGTACACGAGACATATACTTCTTTTCTTCATTATTTCTAGGACTTAAATCCGAAGAAAGCTTAAAATGGGAAGCTAATGGAACATTAACAGGTTTCACATTGTTCATACCGAACTTTTCAAGTACTTTCTCCACAGACTTCTGTTGTGATAACCAAAGCTTACCATTCTTCTTGTCTCTATGTATCTCCATGCCTAAGATATGTTTTGCTGCTCCAAGATCCTTCATATCAAACGTCCTAGAGAGTTGAGCCTTTAACCTATTGATTTATTCCATGCTTTAGCTTGCAATAAGAATATCATCAACATACAACACCAAGATAATGAATATTCCATAGAAACTTTTGAAGTATACACAATGATCATACTCACTTCTGATAAAATTTTGGCTCACCATGAAGGAATCAAACTTCTTGTACCATTGCCTAGGCGACTGCCTCATGCCATACAATGATTTCCTGAGCTTGCAAACTAATCTTCTATTGTGACCTTGTACAAAACCTTATGGATGATCCATATATATCTCTTCATCCAAATCACCATGAAGAAAGGTTGTTTTAACATATAACTGTTCTAACTCAAGGTCAAGTAAAGCAGTTAGTGCTAACACAGTACGAAGAGAAACAAGTTTAACTACTGGTGAAAAAATCTCATGAAAATCAATACCTTCAACCTGAGAATACCCCTTTGCAACCAGTCTCACCTTATACCTCTCGATACTTCCATCAACTTTCCTTTTTAACTTGAAGACCCATTTGCACCCAACAACACTTCTCCCTTCAGGAAGTTCTACAAGATCCCAGGTATTGTTCTTGGCTAAGGAGTCCATTTCTTTTTTTATAGCCTTTTTCCATATCTTGCTATCTGCATCATCTACTGCTTCCTGATAACAAGAAGGTTCCCCATCTTCAGTAATCAAAGAAAAAGATGAAGCAGAATCTTCATACCTTTTAGGTGTTTTTATTTCCCTTGTAGACCTTCGTAGAGTGAATGGTTGTTGAATTGGTTCTGGAATTTCTCCATTTTCCTTTTCTTCTTCACCCTTTTCATCAGAAATCTCTCCTTCCTTTTTACTTTCTAGAAAAGGTTTAGTCACCAATTGAATCTGCTGATTTCGCGATACTTGCTCCTATTCAACTTTTTCAACATCTGATTTTAGAAGAGAAGATTAATCAAATGTTACATCTCTACTAATGACTATCTTCCATGAAGAAGGATCCCACAACCTATATCCCTTCACTACATAATCATATCCAACAAAGACACAACATTTCAATTTTGGATCTAACTTTGAACGATGATTTCTAGGAATAAGAGGATAGGCATCACAACCAAAAATCTTCAAAAGTGAATAATCACAATACTGACCCAACCAAACTTCTTCAGGAATTTTACAGTTTATTGCAACTGAAGGTGATCTGTTAACTAAATAACAAGCAGTGGATAATGCTTCTGCCCACAACTCCTTTTGCAGGTTATCATTACTGATCATGCTTCTAGCTCTTTCCATAAGAGTCTGATTCATCCGTTCAACAACGCCATTTTTATGAGGGGTATAAACAACAGTTTTATGTCTAACAATCCCTTCATCCTTACAAAATTGTTCAAATTCTAAAGAATTAAATTCACCGTGATTGCCAGTTCTTAAACATTTAATTGATTTTCCTGTTTTCTTTTCCACCATTGTTTTAAATTGTTTAAAAACATTAAATACATCAGCTTTCTTTTTCAACATATAGACCCAAACTTTTCGAGATAAATCATCAATAAATGTTAAGAAATATAATGCACCTCCATAAGACACATTAGGAGATGGTTCCCATAGATCAGAATGAATGTAGTCTAAAATTCTTTTACTATTATGATTTCCAGCCTTGAACCTTCGTTTACACTATTTTCCAAACATGCAATATTTACAAAAAAACAACTTCAAGGATTTCAAATCAGGAAGCAACTTGCGGTTCATCAGTACCTGAAGACCTTTCTTGCTCATGTGACCCAACCGGTGATGCCATAGACGAGAACCTTCTTCTGATTTTTCTGATACGATCGTTGCTTCACTAACTTGAGTGCTTCCTTTGAGGCTGTACAGATTTCCGACCTTTTTAGCCTTCATCACAACCACGGCTCCTTTTGAGACTTTTAGCACTCTATTCTGACCTGTAAATTTATACCCGTTTGAATCCAAAACTCTCAAGGAAATCAAGTTTTTCTTTAGTTCAGGTACATGCCTAACATCAAATAATTTTTTAACTATATCATCATACATTTTAATTTTTACATTACCAATCCCAACAGTCTGACAAGATGCATTATTTCCCATGAATACAGAACTACCATTTATAGTTTCATATGAAGTAAACCAACTTCGGTGCAGACTCATATGATAAGAAGCACCAGAGTCTAATAGCCAATTTTCAGCATCTTGAGAGACATTACAAACAGGGAGTTCTTTAGCAATTAAAACCTCATCAACCATACCTGAATCAACCTTATTTTCTTCCTTGTTATGGTTTTCCGACTCCTTCCGTTTCCAACAATATTTATTGAGGTGCCCAAGTTTATTGCAATACCAACACTTGGATTTACACTTCTTGATGCCCTTTGAATTCGATCTAGAAGAACCCCTTGCCTTCTCCCCTCTTTCCTTTGACTGACCTCTGGCTACCATGGCTTCTGGTGCAGAAGTCTCAATACTAGATTTCCTTCGTACCTCTTCAGATAAGAGAGCACCCACAACAGATTCAAATTTTAATGAATCAGAAGTGCTCAAACTGATTGAGGTTACGAAGTGATCCCGTGACTCGGGCAGAGAGAACAACAAGGTTATTGCCTTGTCTTCTTCCTACATTTTTACTTCCATATCTGACAACTGGAAAATAAGCGTAATAGAAACATTTAAATGTTCTGCAATTTTTGTACCCTCCTTCATCTAAAGACTGTACAATTTTATTTTTAAATAGATTATATTTGTCAAATATTTTTTCATATACAAGGCTTCCAATTTTCCCCATAACCCTTCAGCGGTACTCTCTCCAACAATATTGAAGAGAACTTCATCTGCCAAACATAACCGAATGGTACTGAGAGCTCGGGCATCCAAGTCCTCCCAGTCCAAATTTGTCATGCTTGTTAGTTTTTTATTTATCCTGTCTAATGCTTTGTGCAACCCTTGCTGCACCAGCAAATCCCTAACCTTCAGTTTCCACAATGAAAATTTCTTTTTCCCGGTGAATTTATCCACCTCGAACTTTGCATTTGTCATTTTAGCCATTTCTTCCTCCTAGTTTTCCCTTCTTTCTTTAATTTCCAACTAGGGTATAATAAAAAAAACTTTTCCCCTCTTCTGCTAGGGTTTCAAGGGCTTCTACAAATTAAACACTTTTCCCCTTTTTCAGAAAAAAATAAAAAATAAAATAAATAAATAATAATAATAATAATAATAATT
The DNA here is from genome assembly GCA_034641835.2 of Pinus albicaulis. Classification (NCBI taxonomy): domain Eukaryota; kingdom Viridiplantae; phylum Streptophyta; class Pinopsida; order Pinales; family Pinaceae; genus Pinus; species Pinus albicaulis. The sequence goes on along the minus strand of CM076576.1, from coordinate 258,461,434 downwards.
TCTGAACTTATCAAACCCTGCTCCATGAATTTTCTCAATTCTGATTTGTTCAAAAACAAAAAAATTTCTCTATGTTCCTTCAACATGGTCTGCCTTAAATAAATTCAATTTTTTGAAAAATATAGATATAAGGTGGATTCTCTCTTGTTGACAATCTGGCGGGAAAATACTCTCCAGCTTCTTAGTGCTTTCCACAGCCTCCCAACTTCTGCTCTCTCGACAGCTTCTTCTTCTAGTGGATGTTCTCACGGTGGTTACAAACATTCAAACTTAGAGCACCGGTCTCTCCCTCTGCAATCTAACGTGTTTGAACGCCTCTTGACAGCCAACCACCAGTGTAACCAAACACAATCGACTCCTGTGCTCCGATACCAATTGTAGAACTCAGAAACAATATTTAGAAAGAAATAATAATTTATAATTCAATGAAACTGAAAGATAAACACACATAAGTAAACACACAAAATTTACATGGTAAAACCTTGGCAGGGTGTCAAAGAAACCTCCACGGGGCAAGGGATTGGAAACTCTATTAATCAAATGATTCTCCGTACATACAAGCCTCTCGGGCCATCCAATTTATCTTGAGCCTATTTCGTTATTCTAACTTCATTTCTTTACTCAACCAATTAACAGTCAATAAGTAATTTTCCCAAAATTACATTATTTACAATTTCGTTGTCATATTTTTAACATAGCACTAAGAGAGATTTGGAAGAAACTGTTGAATTGGTGCTCCTATATGCAACAATGATGGCTTTCATCCGCTCAAGAGCAGTAAAAACAAGTTTATTGAGAAAAAAACTCTAGCACCAAGAGAGATTTGGAAGTAACTGTTGAATTGGTGAAAATTCCTTGCTCTATGGTGTTGGATGTTGGGCATAGATTTCTTGATCTTCTATACAATATTGTAAATTTGCATGTAGCTTATACTACAATAACCATGAAATTGTCAACATTTATGGCACACTTTCCATCAAATTTGTAGATAAAATTACAATAGAGTATCACATTTTTCTTATCATATCTAAATGTTCCTATATGCAGCAACTACCTTGTGTCTTATAGTTTAAATTTGTGCAAGGAGGAGGAGAGGAGGAGTGTCAAGGTGCAAGCTAGAATAAGAAGAGAAAGAAGAATCTTGTTTGGGACATGAGAATTTTGTTTGGGACGATATAGATTCATTCTCTGCACATCTAGAGTAAAGCTTAATAAAACAAATATCTATATTATTTATCAGAGGAATTCTCTTTACACTCTAAAAGAGGTTTGCATATCAAGACATTTGATCCCTCCAGTTAAAATTGATCCAGGTCATCTTACTTTCCCCCTTTAAATAAATTAAATTCCACATGAATACCATGGGTCAATACCATGGGCTGTTTTTATAGTTAATTATAATTTTATTTTATTATTTTAAATTACCAAAATAGATACCAACATTTTAACTTAAAAGTCACTAAAACCTAAATTCAATCTAATTTATTAAAAAGAAAAAAAAAATTAACATTATAAAAAACATATATATAACTATTTACTTGTGGATCTAATGACAGAAAACATTTCAATCGTCTAACATTTGATCCAATGGCTCAGACATGGAAACAGGGGAAGCTAGGGGAGTTATTTTCAAAGAGGAAAATGGACATAGTGGCAGCTAGGGGAGTTATTTTCAAAGACGAACACATTTCAATCATCTAACATTTGATCCAATGGCTCAGACATGGACACAGTGGCAGCTAGGGGAGTTGTTTTCAAAGAGGAACACCTTACGGCGTAAATAAAAATAAACCATAGGTATGGTAAATAAATAAAACCTCTTTTTATATTTACTCCATAAACCTCTTTATACTTACGAACACTAAAAAAAGAGGGTTTATTTAGGTGAATCCTATGGGCCAATTTTTTTTTTTTTTGAATAAGACTAATTCTATTAAAAGCATATAGTACAAATGTAGTTACAAGCAAGAGTGACTACATAGCGGGGAAGTCGGTAATGAAAATTCAACCTCAGTTCCATATCGTAGCCAAGAGAGAAGCATGGAGGATCAAGAAGAAATACATGGGAACCATGAGAGACAAACACAATAATTTACCCAAAATGGGTAGAATCGTCAAAAAGACATTTATTTCCTTTTTTTTCGAAACTTTTACCCGGCTATCATGGGGCGAGTGGGCTTAAAGCACTTGAAGATTGTTGATGATCAAGGGAATATTCTCCTTATCTGAGTCGGACGAGGCATAATCACGAGATCGTTTCTAAGTATTTAAGGAAGCATTGGGCCCCCTAGGGTCTGCCGAGTTTGTTTCCTTCTCTTGCATTGCTAACTCCTCATCAGCTTCAATCTCCTCCTCATCTGAGCTGAAGGAATCAATGTCATCCATGGGGGGTGGATCACATGGTTTCCAGCTTTTAGATTTCTATTTTTTAAGTCCTTTCTTCTTTTGGGAAAGGAATATGGTACAGGATTTCTAAAGATGCCTTATTTAATGGAAGTGACGACATCTAAACCCAGTTTTCTCATAATCCAAGGTCTGAGTCCAAAGGAAGTCCCCCACTTTGAGGATGATTTGATCAAGTAGACCTTTTCTTAAGTAAATCTCAGCACAAATTATGCCATATGTGTATATTCCTTTATCTCCCCTAGATGGATCTGTTTCCAAAAAGCAACCCAGAGAGTTTCTAATACCTTGGAAGATAGAGGAGTGCCAAATATGAGTAGGTAAATTTGGAAGCCTGGCCCAAATGGGAAGTTTGGTGATGACTACCGCAGATGGGTTGAAGTCTAGGAACCAAGGGGTGAGGAATAGCCCTACTTTTCCCCAAAACCATGGACCACCAGTTAAGGCTTTTTGATATCCCTCATCAAAATAAAACACAACTATGAAGAAGACGTTTGAGCAGAAGAAAACCTTATTGTTATTGGTCCAAGTGGAATGAATCCATTGATATAGATGTGTTGTGCGAGGCCATAATCCATTGAATCGGAAAATAATGGTAGATTTTGCAAATATTTGATTTTGGTTTTCAAGTTTTGGGTGGGAATTTCTATCCAGGGCACATTCTCTGATTTATCCACCAAAAAAGGCTTCGGGGACTTCGTGGGTTGAGCAGTCTTCTTGAGATGTTGTGCATGGACAACATCCTTGTAAGAGAAGGCTTGAGTGGAGGAAGGTTGTCCAATTGCCCCTCCTCGCAGACGAAGGGATAAAACCACAAAGGCATCCTTTTCAATATGATAAAATGAGAGTGGAAGAGAGTTCTCAAGTTTTTTACCTCCATATAGAAGACACTGAGAGGTGTAAGGAATACCCAGCTTGAGTTCCAGAGCATGCGAGAGATCTTTTACCAGATCTGTTTAATGAACCCAAAACAACATGGTTTTGCCGGATAGAAGAAAAATTTGAATCTGAAAGGAGGGGGAAAGGAAATTAAGGGCTCCCTGTCTGCCAAATCCCAATCAAGGGGCCAAAGTGTCGAGCTTTGTAAGCTCGCTGCTACACCAGGAAACCTCTTTGCATTTTTCTTTTCCTTTGGCACAAAGGTCGTCCTGGCACCAAAGCCATGGGGTAGCACAGTGGGATGGTGAGTTAATGACCTGCAGGGGCAGGCTGAAAAAGTCACTTGTCTTCTCATTACTCCACAGCACGCTAGATTCAAACTACATCACATTGGGGATGGGATTATCTTGTGAAACCAACTCCAAAAATAGAAGGAAAGAGAGATCAATGCCTAAGAAATCAGCTACTTCGAGGGGGAAACCTCCAATACATTACATAAATGAAAAATTCTTGGATGCTACAAATGACCAAAACATCCTTCTATATATAGGAGTCCATGGGGCCACAATATAATCTTGGCCGACCTAACAATAATAATATAAGGGCACAATAATAACAATTTTGGGGTTACATAGGTACAACAATAACAATAAGGGGGTTATGCTAATAATAATAAGGGACTAAACTAGTAATATAGGGACCTAACATGCCTCTCTCCTTCAAAAAAGTGTTTTCCTCAACGCTTGAGTAGCTCTGGGTGCTTCTGTATAGAATTCTCATCCTCCCATGTAGAATCTTCAGTGGGTAAGTTCTTCCACTTGATGAGATACTATGAAATTAGTCAATTTTGTAGTTTTCGAGTTCTTGTTTCTGTGACTGCTTTAGGTTCCAAGATGATTTTTCATTCCTCATCAAGTTCTGGCAATATTGTTTGAACTAGAATATTTTCACCTATAACGTTCTTTAAGCATGAAACATGGAAAACTAGGTGCACTCGCGAAGAAGTGGGAAGCTCCAATTTGTATGCCATAGTACCAATATTTTGCAACACCTTGTAAGGACCATAGTACTTTGGCGATAATCTATTATCCTTCTTAGCTTGCTTGAGGGACATTTGTTTGTATGGTTGTAGCCATAAAAATACCTAGTCTCCTACATCAAAGCTTCTCTCGCTGTGATGTTGATCTTCCTATTGTTTCATTCGATTTTGTGCCAAATTTAGGTTATCCTTTAAGGGTTGGAGAACTTCTTGTTGATGCTCGATGTGATCTTCCACTACTTTAACCTTAGAACTTTCTCTTAAATATGATGTGATGGACAGTGGATGATATCCATAAAGTGCCATAAATGGGGTCATTTTTGCTGCAGCAAGGAAAGAAGTGTTATACCACCATTCAACGAGAGGTAACCACCTGACCCATTTTGTTTGTTTATCAAATACAAAAAAAACGAAGATATCCTTCCAAACATTTATTCATTATCTCAGTTTGACCATTGGATTGAGGATGATAAGATGAGCTATGAGCTAGTTGAGTACTTTTACACAGTATTTTGTCACCGTCCTTGCAATCCCTCGTCCCACACATTGGAGGACTATTCCCGTGACCTGTGAGTAGTAACATGTCCTGAAAACATCTTCATAACATCCTCCTGCCTAAGGATAACCATTCTCCTGAAGAAAATTTCCTCTGGAAAACCCTAAAAACAGGTGTTTTAGCCTTGGCGCGACTAGTCAGTTCATCCCTCGCGCCAATGGGGGAAATCCAAACTATAGGGCACGCCAATTGGCATGTTGTCCCTATGTCTCACTCTTGCCAAGCCCATTAAGGAATGTTTTTTAAAAATAAATGGCGGGATTTTGGTTCTAACAAACTCCAGAGTGAATCATTAGAAGAATTTGAGTGGTTTGGCTCCGGATCTCCATGTATAGGAAGTGGTTTTCCACCTCTCATGGAACCTTCCTATGAGATAGGGCCTATCACGTGATTATAGGGATCCCAACTTCCCTTCCTCCATCTATAAGAGCTTGCCCTCTCCATTAGCAAGCTAGTTGAACTTGTAGGAGGAAAACTATAGCTGGGCAACCTTTGAAAGCAGAGCTGAGAAGAACCCCGTGAGAAAGAGCTTTGTCCAAATTCCTGACAGGCTTCATTGAGACACGCTCCGCTGCAAGCCCCGCCGAAGGAAGATCATAGCGTCAGAGCATTTGGTTGTAATCTCCCTTTTTGTCATCATTAATATAAGCGACTCGGATCTTGGTTCCATTCATGTGTTTACTCTTTTATGAAATGAAATGAATTATATCCTCTCTGACTGATATATAGTTACGTGCTTTAAGTATTACGTTTTATGTCATCATTTCTCTGCATGTGTATAGGTGTCCAGACGAAGTAAACTGAAGGACTATGATCTGTCAAGCAAGGGACGAAGAGCACCACTTCTTCTTCAACAACAATAGCGTGGGATTTGAGGTAGGTCACTTATCGCGATCTTTGTCTTTCTTGTAACTAGGAATCAACGTCATTGAATGATTTGATTGTTGCTAGATCCGATCTGGGCTAGTGGGATTGCCTTTGTCCACAGCTGGACCCACGCCACGCTATGCGTTTCATCTACCCTCTTTCGGCTTTTGAAATTTCCGCATGAGGGCAAGATTATTACTGTCGATCAGTTGTCTTTCTTCACCTCATCCTCCAAGAATAATGTACCATACATGGATCAAATCCCTAATCCCCCTGACAGTGTAGGACCTAGTCTTTTCAAGGACCTCGTTCTCATGGGTATTTTTCCCATTCCACCACCAAACACTATTCAAGTAAATATGGTATCTAGGTCGGATGACCCATGGATCATCCCTTCTCCTGGATAGGTTGCCCCTCTTGGAGAATCGATGCCTCTTACCCCAATTGAAATCAATTATTGTGAGATTGTTGCTGCATCATATTCTCCTCCTGTTGGTAATGCTCCTTTGAGTTTGGCTCTCGACGTTTATTCCTAATCCCCTTGGCTCGGCGATGCAGATTCGCCCGATCCTTTGAGAGAATTTTTTTCGTCTGACGAAGCTATCATGGAGACGATGTCTCTCGAAGATCTGCCATGGAGTGATGGACATCATCGTTCCTTGTTCATGCCTGGACTGGGGGCAATGTCTAATTGGCTCGAGCATTTTTCATCTTAGGTTCCCTCTCTGCCTCTCCAAACGCCGATATTGACTCATGAAGTATTTTCGAAAGGAAATCTTAGTAATATCACTCAAACGATGCCTATCAACATCTCTGTCAAACTAGGGGTCGTCGAGAACATCCATGTGGGAGTCACTTGTTCTCCCGATGAGATTCAAGTATAAACTAGCCTTTTCTACGAATTCCGACATGTTTTCGCATGGTCTTATGAAGAGATTTCTAGGATCAATCCAAGTATCATTGTGCACGAAATTCCCAACTACCCTAGTGTGAAACCTGTGCGCCAGTGTCTACGCCCAGTGCATCCTCGAAAATCCGTTGCTATAAAGGTTGAATTTGAGAAACTTCTTAAAGTAGGCTTCATATATCTGATCCCTCTGACAGAGTGGGTTTCCAATATTGTCCCTGTGGATAAGAAGCAGGGCACAATTCGAGTCTGTGTTGACTATAGAGATATCAATCGGGCTTGCCCTAAGGACAACTACCCCACCCCTTTATAGATCAGATCATTGATGATTGTGCGAGGAGTGAGATCTATTCCCTTATGGACGGCTTTTCGGGTTATAATCAAATTAATATTTTACCATCCGATCAACATAAGACCACCTTCATCTATCCGTGGGGCACATTCGCCTATAAGAAGCTCCCGTTCAGCGTGAAAAATGTTGGAGCCACCTTCCAGCGTGTCGTCCTACGTCTTTCACGACATACGTAACATTGTTCAGTCGTATCTGGATGACCTGCTAGCTCATTCAGCTCTGCGCGAAGACCATCCCGAACATCTCCGCCAGATTTTTCTCCGTTGCAGATGTTACAACATCAGGCTTAATCCTCACAAGTGCATCTTTTGCGTTGACTCTAGTTGTCTTTTGGGATTCGTTGTCTCTAAAGACGGAATTATCCTTGACCCTCTCAAGGTCGAGGCTGTTTTTAATCTCCCCTGCCCCTCCTAGTTGCATCAACTTTAGATTCTTCAGGGGAAAGCGAATTTCTTATGTCGCTTTGTCCCGAACTATGCAGAGGTGGCCAAAGGGTTTATGCGACTTCTAAAGCAGGACGTTCCCTTCCATTGGGACGAGATTGCTCAGCATTATTTCAACAATCTTAAGAAATTGCTTGTCAACGCTCCATCAATACATCCTCCCAACTATCATCATGACTTTACCCTCTATTTGGCTGCCGCATTCAGCACAATTGCCATGGTTCTGGTACAGGATGACGATGACAGAAATGAACACATGGTTTATTATCTGTCTCGGAATCTCCTCGACACTGAAACGCGTTATGCCCATGTCGAGAAGTTGGCGCTAGCCGCAGTCTAGGCTGTTCAGCGGTTTCGCCATTACATCCTATTACGCAAGGTAACCGTGATTTCTAACTGCAACCCCATGACTTACATTTTGTCTCGACAATCGCTGGGGGGCAAGTACTCGAAATGGATTGTGATCCTTCAAGAGTTCGATTTGGAGTTCACCACTACCAAATCAAAGAAGTCGCTGGTTTTTGCTGATATTATTTGCTCTCTCCCTATCGACTCTATTCCATATCAACCCGAGGATCATATCCCGAACGAAACTCTCTTTCTAATCAGCACTCTCGATCCATGGTAAAGTGATATCATCGTGTACCTTTCGACATCTACCTTCTGGTCCGAGTTGAAGAAGGATGCTCAACATCACGTTCGGCATCAATCACAATCATATCGCATTGTCGGAGATACCTTATATCGTGTCGGATTCGATTTTGTGCTCCATCGATGTTTGAACTTAGAGGAGGCTGAGAAAGTTCTAAATGACTGTCACAGTGGCACCCGTGGTAGTCACATGTCCGGTTATGCTACCGCCCAGAAGATTCTGCGGGCTATTTCTGGCCGTCTATATTTAAGGACTGTATTGTTGCAGTACGGAAGTTTCATGCGTGCCAGATCTTCCAACGCAAGATGCATGCGCTGCCCCTCCCTTTACATCCTATCATTACCGTAGGCCCTTTTGCCAAATGGGGCATTGATTTTATGACATGTAACCCTCACTCGGCCGGGGGGCATGCTTATATCATCGTTTCCATAGAATACTTCACCAAGTGGGCCGAAGCGATGCCTACATTAGCTGCCGATGGTAAGACAGCTACTCAATTCATTTTCATCCATGTGATCATGCGTTTTGAGGTTCCTCAAGCCATCGTCACCGATCATGGCACTCATTTTCGGGACTACATGATGGCAGAGCTAACTTCGAAGTTGGGCTTGCATCATGACAGCTCGACGCCATACTACCCTTAGGCAAATGGCCAAGTTGAATCCGTGAACAAGGTGCTTGTCATGATGCTTCAATGAACAATTGGTATACACAAATCCAACTAGCATCTCCAATTGTTCTCATCTCTCTGGGCCTACCGAACGTTAGTGAAGAGCACGACCGGATTCGCACCTTTCCAGTTGGTGTATGGTTTGGAAGCTACTCTTCTGGTTGAATGTGAGATCCCTTCACTGAAGTTGGCTATGGAATTACTGCCCGACACTTCCCTGGAGGAAGAACGTCTCCTGTATCTTGAAATATTCGACAAAACTCACCGCTTGGCTGCTTTGGTTATCGAGGCACGGAAAGAGCAGGTTAAAGCTCATTTCGATCAAATGATTTCTCCGTGCTCTTTTATCGAAGGGGACCTTGTCTTTTTGTATGATCAAGCACATGACAAGCCTGGGGCAGGAAAATTCCATCCTATGTGGCTTGGGCCCTATATCGTTAAATGTGTATTGAAAAATGGGGCCTGTGAGCTGATCGATTATGAAGGTCTTCCTTTGGCGCAGCCCAGAAATGGGTTGTACCTAAAGAAGTATTACGCTTGAATCATTCTTGTGTAGTTTATGTACATAGATGATTTCTTCATTTTTGTGCATGTGTGGTGTGGTGTGCTTTGTAAGCATTTTTCTATTGATTGGATCTTCCTGATTGTGCAAATGTCTATTACTCCTTATGTCGGTTTCACGGATGGTGCCTCCCACAGTACCAGGAACCTGTCTTCGACAGCTTGGGTAATTTACAATCCTGCAGGTGAGTTGATTAATCTACAAGGTGTTTGTCTAGGACCTACCACAAATAATGTCACAGAGTATAGTGCCATTTTGGAATTATTAAACGAGGTTGTTAACCTCGGTATTCGCGCGTTACTTGTACATCTAGATTCACAACTTGTGGTTTTACAGCTCAATGGTCATTATTCAGTTAGAAACCCATGCATTTTCAGACTGTATCTACGTATTTGTTTACTTGAGAGAAATTTTGATTACATCACATATCAGCATATACCAAGATGAATGAATACCCTTACAGATGCAGTAGCCAACATGGTATTAGATAGAAATTTAAGCAACTTCTAAAAACATCATCATATGTGAAAATATCCATGCAGAAATATATATATATATATATATATATATATATATATGTCGAGTGTTTGCAGCATGTGCATCACATAAAATCCAAAAAATATACGTTTCTGTTTTAATTACATCCAGAGACAACATGTCTCTCAAAAATATGCCTATGAAAAGCCAAGGAAACTAATCAACAGGGTGCTCATGGTAGCATGTTACTGCCCACACCAATCGCCTCAGTAAGTGATGAAGGCGACTAGGCACTCCTACGGTGTGCCTCTGATAAGCCATAGGGAAATCAGCTAGGTGAGCATAATCAGGAATCCCACGAGCGATTCCCTCTAAGTTCTGAACCAACTCGTTCCCCTCGCCCCCCTCACCTTGAGGGACATAGGCGAGAGGGGTCCTCCGTGCAATCGGTGACATCTCAGCGGGCCTCTTTGGGCCAACATTTGCGTACATATAGGGTTAGATGTTAGAAAATACATGTATGACAAAAAATCATAAAATCAAAAATATTCTTACCCAGCTCCTCATCTCAGTCCTCTCCTTCCAAGAGTGGAAGGTCTGGGTCTCCTGTGAAATCAGTACCGGCATAGGGCTAGCCCTCTATGACGATCAACTGTCGCCGGAGCCATCCAAAGAACTCGGGCCGCCATGACATCTGTTGGCCACCCCCTACCCTAGGCATTAATGCTGCCCATCGAGCCATCCGTGGCTCTCTCAAAATTGCATCTGGGACTATTTCCCCCTGGCCCTGGAAGATAGGTAGTTTTTCTAGGATGAACGATACCAAGATTGACCCATACCCAAACTGCTTCAGTTTTTCCTTTTTACGTTTAGTCAATTGTCATTTGATATTCATGGTTACGGCTGTAGCCCAATCAAATACTGTTGGGTTCATACATTCTGGTGCCAAGAGAAGCTGTGTTTTGGTAGCCTTGTGCAGTGCCTGCGACCCTGCGTCCTGCATAATAGTATGTAGCACCACTCTGAGTGCTAGATCGGGAACAGTGTGAATGTCAACTTTTCCACTACCTGATCCTGTTTGTGCCCTTCAGCACACTCTTTCCATAACCATCGACATCTTCTCGCTAGAAGGCCTGGTACCTGTCATAATCGGAACTGGACCTCTGCAAGACAGTCAAGTGATGAAGTAGACATCGGACACTTCGAGTTCAAGAATTTGATCTCGAAGCTTAAACTTCTCTTCATTCTAATCCTAGATACTTATCAAATATTGTAACAATTCAGGCTGAGCCCTAAGACATGGTGTTAAGATGAATTTATTTAATCCGCAATTCCGAAGAGCGTTCATGCATTGCTCATCTTCCATTGCCAATTCGTCTTCTTCATTGTGCTCCCTTTCTTTCCATTCAATCACCATTGTGGCTTTATACCTGCATCAAATTGGTCATAAGCACATCATAAGATCCCTCGGGCATTCAAAAATTCAATTTATTGGTTCAATTTTTGTGAAATTTGAGCAGAATATGAGGTTGCGCAGTTGGTGCGACCCATTTGCAAAAAGAAATCGATTGGCGCGGGTTTGTGCCTCATACCCGTGCCAACCCTGGAAGCCCTAAATTCTCAAATCCTCCCCTCAGGGATGTCAAATCACAATGTAAAGCTATCAAATATTTCTTAAAACATAGCTAATGGAAGCGTCTCTTACCTGGAAAAGACCAGATTCAGAATGATGCACTGGATCATCCACAATCGTCACCACAAGATCGCAGGGAAATAACTCACTATCGCTCTGCACAAGAGGTAAAAATTAAAAAGTAAATATGTTTTTACTATTTGGTCATATTTATAACTTTTAGAAATCAAATTTAGGTTTTGAAGCCTTTTTTTATAATATTTCACTATGTTTTGTCGAAAAATGGGTTTTACACTTGCTTTTTGTGCAGCAACAAGTTTTCGCATGACTAGGATGACGACACAAGTTGTATTTTATACTTTTTCAGACTCGGTAAAGACACGAAAAATTCACTACTGGAGTCACCTTTCAACTCTTTTCTAACTCTCTAAAATTGAAAAGATCGTCGAGTCGCTTGTCATTTTGAGCTCATTAAATTGGCTGCGAAACGATATCTACCCAGTATACGTTTACCCCTTTTTCGGGTTGGGATATATTATTTACGAAAAAGGAATACCCTAGCCTATCGCGACTAGGAGGTTCTCTTAGATATGGTTTTCTATATTTTCGGATTTGTGAGACTATCTACAAAAAGGGACTTTTGGAGTTTTCTTTTCTGTTGTCTTTTCAGACTCTCTAAACATGAAAATACATTGAGTTCTTCCTTTGTGAGACTCGTTAAAACCTGATGACATCGGACTCTGTCGTAATGACGTTACTCGAGTTCCTCCTTCCTAGGGCTCGTTAAATGTACTAGGATGATTTTTTCTGAAGGAAAAACTTATATCACAAGCATATGCTATCCCCTTCAAGCTTGTTTTCAAAAATAATTGGGGTACTCGCCAAAAATGGTGGGGGAAAATGGAACCAATATTATAGCTGTGTCGGCAGTATGTCGCTCTTGAACATGGCACTTGTTTGCATTTGTGTCGGGTTGGCGACATCTCATCTCGTTATCTGCTTGCCTCCATGGGTTTGGGTAATCTCTTTCGACCACTCATCTGCTCTTTTCCACATCACCATGACCTCAGATCCTTTGATGTCAAATACTACCAAATCCAATGTCGTTCCGCCAATATGTTCAAAAGAAGTTGGCCTCTGCATTTTCAATCTCCCTCTGACTCTCAATTGGTCCTAATTCACAAACATTATGTCCCTCTGTCTCGTGTTGATGATGTGGGAAACTTTATGGCCCACCTTCGATCAAGGTCAATTCCTGTCAACTTCAGCTCATTATCCAGGAAGTTGGTCTAGAGACTCCCTTCAGGTACCTTGGAGCCTACATGCCTCAATGGCAGGTTCTTCGCATTCGATGCAAGGTTTTCATTATTGACCTTCGATCAGATGATTCTGCGGGTGTTCGATGCCAGCTCACTATTCACCTTTCGTGGATTTTACCTCATGTACCTTGAGGGCCATCATCATTAATGGTGGTTTCTCTGGCATCTGTTAATGGCTTTCATTATTGGCTGGTAATCAGACGATGTTCTTGCATGTTCAACTTCAGCTCACATATTCACATGCTTGAACTTGTACTCTGTTCGGGTCGAGATGGAGCGCAAGACCCTGGATTTTGTCTGACATACATCTAGGTTGTGGATTATTTGTGGATTATTATCATGTATTACATGACTCATTTGATTGGATGGCTGTGACCATACCTAAGTCTACTTGTTGATCCTTATTTACTGGATGGCTGCGTCCATACCTTGGATCCCGGTTTTTGTACACTCTTTTATGGATGGCTGCGCCCATACCATATATCATGTATTTGACATATCAGTTGTATTTGTCTTCGCAGGTTTTCTGATGAAAGTGTTTTCAGTTGGGCGCATTCTCATAAAGCATTTCACCCCTCCCTCTCTCTCAGACCTCATTCTTTAGGGGGCATCTGTTACACAGTATTTTGTCACCATCCCTGCAATCCCTCGTCCCGCACATTAGAGGACTATTCCCTTGACCTATGAGTAGTAACATGTCCTGAAAACACCTTCATAACATCATCCTACCTAAGGATAACCATTCTCCTAAAGAACATTTCCTCTGGAAAACCCTAAAAACAAGTGTTTTAGCCTTGGCGCGACTAGTCAGTTCATCCTTCGCGCCAATGGGGGAAATCCACACTAGAGGGTGCACCAATTGGTGCATTTTCCCCGTGTCTCACTAATTCCAAGCCCATTAAGGAATTTTTTTTAAATATAAATGGCGGAAGTTTGGTTCTAACAAACTCTAGAGTGAATCATCAGAATAATTTGAGTGGTTTGGCTCCGGATCTCCATGTATAGGAAGTGGTTTTCCACCTCTCATGGAACCTTACTATGATATAGGGCCTATCCCATGATTATAGGGATCCCAACTTCCCTTCCTCCATCTATAAAAGCTTTCCTTCCCCATTAGCAAGCTAGCTGAACTTGTAGGAGGAAAACTATAGCCGGGCAACCTTTGAAAGCAGAGCCAAGAAGAACACTGTGAGAGAGAGCTTTGTCCAAATTCCCGACAGGCTTCATTGAGACATGCTCCACTGCATGTCATAGCTTCAGAGCATTTGGTTGTAATCTCCCTTTTTTTCATCATTAATATAAGCAACTTTGATCTTGGTTCCATTCATGTGTTTACTCTTTTATGAAATGCAATGAATTATATCCTCTCTTACTGATATATAGTTACGTGCTTTAAGTATTACTTTGTATGTCATCATTTCTCTGCATGTGTACATGTTTCTAGACGAAGCAAACTGAAGGACTATGATCTGTCGGGCAAGGGACGAAGAGCACCGCTTCTTCTTCGACAACAACAGCGTGGGATTTAAGGTAGGTCACTTATCGTGATCTTTGTCTTTCTTGTAACTAGGAACTAACGTCATTGCGTGATTTGATTGTTACTAGACCTGATCTGGGCTAGTGGGATCACCTCTATCCGCAGAGGGGATTTACCGCCTCAACAGTACCCAAACAAGAAAATAACTCTGTCCAAAAATTTCCAGTAAAAATGGGATCTCTGTCACTCACAATAATCTTTGGGTTTCCATGTAGCTTTTTAATTGTGTCCATAAATGTAATAACAATTATACTTGCTTTAAATGGATGAGATAATGCACAAAAGTGTGCATACTTGGTACATCTATCAACTACCACCATGATGACACTATTTCCTTCGGACTTGGGTACACTTGTGATAAAATCCATTGAAATCTCCTCTCAGTGATGACTTGGAATGGACAAAGTTTGTAGAAGACCCGGGGTCTTAATTGTCTCAACTTTATTTTTCTGGAAAACCAAACATTCTGCTCCAAACTTTTGAATATCAGATTTAAGGCCATCCCCAAAAAAAATCTTTCTTCACCCTGTGGTAAGTTTTCAAAAATCCCGAGTGACCTCCTAAAGGAGAAGTGTGCAATTCCAAAAGAATATTTTGTTTTAGTTGGGAACTCTTAGAAATATATAAGCAATCTTTGTACCATAAGGAATCATTTTTCCAACTAAATGTATAAGATGTACTAGGATCTTGCTACAAATTTTGAGTGAGTGTCCACACTTCTTCGTGCTTCTCCTATTCATCCCTTGCTTCAATTATCCAATCCGGTTGGATAATAGAAATGGCACAAAGCAATGCTTGATCTAGATTTATGCAGGAATGCAACAGAATACACATATAACCATAGATACAGAGATGCAACAGAAATAATGCTTCATTTTCTTAATAAAACAAATGACTGAAATAAACAGCTAGGGCGCTAGTAGGCGTATCTCTGAGAAGAGATATGGCGGCTTCAGGCCTCTGAACTATGTTACAATGATACATAATGGAAATGAGCGAGCGAGGGCATTGGTAGAGTATCTTTGAGAAGAAATGTGTCGGCTACAGGCCTACCCATTGTGTTACAGAACTGAAAAGAGGGGAACAAGCGAGCTAGGGCACTGGTAGCGCTTATCTCTGAGAAGATATGTGTCAGATCCCAACCCTCTGAACTGTGTTAAAATTAGGCTTGAAGGCCTATTTATTGTTGAGAAACAATGTAAAACCCGAAACATCCAAAAACCTAACCCTAGGAGATGAAGCGCAAAAACTATGGGTCTCGTTTGGGTAAATTGGTGTTTCAACTTCTCAGGGACGTAACTTTGGCATCCAATCTCTGTTTGATGCGCTCAATAGCTCATTATAAATATCTATCCAAGGAATAAAACTTTTGAGTGAGAAACTCCTCGATTTCCCAAAAAAACATCGTTTAGGGCCTCAAAACGGCTCTGGAAGTTCAGGACCCAAAAAAATGCTATAAATAGTAGGTTGTGTTGAAACTTACAAACTAAAATAACTAATGGTGGGGGTTCAAATGGACTCGGTGGGTGGCCACCAATATCCACCTGGATCATTAAGTCCCCAAAACGGCTCCGGGAGTGCAGGACTTGAAAACCTGCTAAAAATAGTAAGTTGTGTTGAAGCTAGAAAACTGAAAGAATTGATGCTGCGGGTCCAAATGGAATAGGTGGGTGGCCACTGATATCCACCTAGATCATTCCTCCCTCCTTAGGAAGCAATGGTCTCCATTGCGTTAAGTTCCTCCATGGGGGGGGAAGGGGGGAATTCTATTGAACTTGGTGTTGGATTTGTCCAGGATGTCGCGGACCTGTTGGCAGACATGATGGATGTAGATGTGCCGCCAGTGGGAAACCGTTGAAGGATCTGGGAAAAGTTATCCAATATTGCGTTCCTTTGTTTCTTGAGGGCTTCCTTGGGCAAGGTTTTGATAGGATCTCCTGCTCCCTCGTCTTTCTTTTCTTCCACCATGGGGGGTCGTCGGGGTTGCGAGGTTGAACTTCTTATACCCTGGCCATGTTGGGGACATGAAAATAAAAATAGAGAAAGAGCAGACTGCTCTGATACCACTGATCCAGATTTTATGCAGGAATGCAACAGAATACACATATAACCATAGATACAGAGATGCAACAAAAATAATGCTTCATTTTATTAATAAAACAAATGACTGAAATGAACATCTAGGGCGTTGGTACGCGTATCTCTGAGAAGAGATGTGGCGGCTACAGGCCTCTAAACTATGTTACAATGAAACATAATGGAAATTAGTGAGCGAGGGCACTGGTATCATATCTCTGAGAAGAGATGTGATGGCTACAGGCCTACCCTGTGTGTTACAGAACTGAAATGATGGGAACAAGCGAGCTAGGGAATTGGTAGCGCTTATCTCTGAGAAGAGATGTGTCGGCTCCCAACACCCTGAACTGTGTTACAATGAGGCTCAAAGGAATATTTATTGTTGAGAAATAATGTAAAACCCAAAACATCCAAAAACCTAACCCTAGGAGATGAAGCGCCAAAACTGTGGGTCCCGTTTGGGTAAATTAGTGTTTCAACTTTCGAGGGACGTAACTTTGGCATCCAATCTCCGTTTGACACGCTCAATAGCTCATTAGAAATATCTATCTGAGGAATACAACTTTTGAGTAAGAAACATTGGTCTATGACCCATGTTGCTTCGTGTTTTCCCAAAAAACGTCGTTTAGGGCCCAAAAATGGCTCCGGAAGTTCAGGACCCGAAAAACTGCTATAGATAGTAAGTTGTGTTGAAACTTACAAACTAAAATAACTGATGGTAGGGGTTCAAATGGACTCGGTGGGTGGCCACCAATATCCACTTGGATAATTAAGTCCCCAAAATGGCTTCGGGAGTGTAGGACCTGAAAACCTGCTAAAAATAGTAAGTTGTGCTTAAGCTAAAAAACTGAAAGAATTGATGTTGCAGGTCCAAATGGAATAGGTGGGATGTCACCGATATCCACCTGGATCAATGCTTCCACCTCTTCATTTTTTCTTGAGAGTGCATCTGCAACAACATTTAGCTTCCCTTTTTTGTAAATTATTTCAAAGTCATAACCCAACATCTTTATGACCCATTTTTGTTGTTCTTCTAAAGATATTCTTTATTCCAAAAAGTTTTTAAGACTATCATGATCAATTTTTACCTTGAAATGTCTTCCCATTACGTAAGGTCGCCATTTCTTTAGTGCATGTAGTATTGCTAACATTTCCTTCTCATAAATAGCTTTCTGTAAATACTTGCCTTTGATTGGATGACTTTCAAAAGCCATAGGTCTTCCTTCTTGCATTAAAATAGCACCAATTCCATTTCTTGAGGCATCACATTCCACAATAAAGGTTTTTGTGAAACCTAGCGTAGCTAAGACCAGTGTTAGGCACATTGCCTCTTTAAGATGTTCAAAGGCCTTAGTTGCTTCAGGAGTCCATAAAAATGCATCTTTCTTTAATAATGTTGTTAGAGGTGCTGTTATTCTCCCATAATTCTTAACAAACTTGCAATAATACCCTGTCAACCCGAGAAATCCTCGCAACTTCTTTATGGTTGTGGGGACTTTCCATTCCTTAATGGCTTTAATTTTGTTAGGGTATACCTTAACACCCTCGTGAGATACAATATGACCTAGATATTCCACCTCGTGTACTCCAAAGAAACATTTGGATGCTTTTTCATATAATTGTTTCTCCTGCAATAGTTTGAGGACCCTGTCAACATGTTGAACATGATCCTTCCAAGACCTGCTATAGATTAGTATATCATCAAAAAATACTAGCACAAATGTTCTAAGGAAGGGTTTGAAAATGGAATTCATCAACCCTTGAAATGTAGAAGGTGCATTGGTAAGGCCAAAAGGCATGACAAAAAATTCATAATGACCCTTATGAATTTGAAATGTTGTTTTCGAAATATCTTCAGTCTTCATTCTAATTTGATGATATCCTAAATGAAGATCCAACTTGGTAAAAAAAATTGCTCCATGTAATTCATCCAATAATTCATCAATCTCAGGAATGGGGAATTTATCTTTAATAGTGAGCTTATTGAGCTCCCTATAATCCGGACACATGCGTCATGATCCATCCTTCTTTTGTACCAATACTACTGGAGTAGAGAACAAACTTTGGCTAGTTTCAATAATACCAGCCTCTAACATTTATGCAATCATACGTTCAATTTCTCTCTCTTGGACATAAGGATATCTATAAGGCCTGATGTTTGGAGGAACAATTATTGGAATCAAATGAATAGCATGATCATGATCACGAATAGGTGGGAGTCCTTTGGGAGTTTCAAACACCTTGGAATGATTGTCCAAGACTTTTTGGAGATCTGCAGAAATAGATGATTTTGATGTTGGAACTTCTAATGAGCATAATTGTGCAATTACGCTTCGTTATTCTTTCTTTAGAAGCTTTGTAATGACATTAGAGCTTATTATCTTTCTCGGCTTCCCTGCAATACCCCATAATTCGACTTCCTTTCCTTCTGAAAAAAATTTCTTGAAAATTTCTTGAAAATTAAAAGCTACCGTCCCCAAAGATTGTAACCATCGTACCCCAAGACAATGTGCACTCCCATTGAAATGGAAAGAATTGGACTATTCAATACATATTCCCCCATGGTTAGCTTCGATATTATGGCATTTTCCGGTATAAATTTACATTGACCATTTGCAACCATCACTTGACATTTCTCCGGTGTTGGGTATAGGAAGCAATTCATCTCCCTCGGCTACCTTACAATGAATAAATGCAGTACTAACTGAACAACAACACTATTCTTGATATGTCCTTCTATATTGATAGTTTGAGGAGTGGTAATTCATGCCAATGCATTACAGGATATGGTCAGACTCATTTCTTCTTTCTCTAGCATTGGTTTCTGGTGTATGTCCTCTTCTTTTTAAGTTTCTTGTCCATTTTCTTCCTCCTCTTCACAATCTATGTAAAATAATTTATTCTCAGTACAAGTTTATGACCTTTGGTATATTTTCTATCACAACTGTAGCAAATCCCTTTTTCTTTTTTTTCTTCGAATTGTTGTGGTGTCAACCTTGTAGGTTATGGAAATCTAGGAGTAGCAACACTTCCATCTTTATAGATGTGAGTAGTAGGCTTCCTTGTCACCATAATTTTACATTCAATTTTTCTTGGCAACCTAAATGCCTTCTCCAATGAATCAGGTTCCCAAACACAAACTTCATGTTGGATGTTATCCTTTAAAGCCCCTATGAAAACATCAATCCTATGTTCCTCTAGAATATCAGTTACCCTTATATTCAATTTTTGGAAGTCCTCAATATGCTCCACCACAAAACCCTTTTGTTTGAGATTTATCAATTGGCTAAAGAAGGTGTTGCTCTTTGTATCCTCATAATGTGCTATCATTTCCTCCGTAAAATCGAATTCGTCCTCGTTGACAATTTTTTTACTAGAGCAAAGCCATCAATACCATACAAATGTATGTTGTTCTAAATGTAAAGTTGCAAGGTATAATTTTGTGTGTTTTTCACATTATTGAGATCAAAATATCGTCTATCCGTAGTATCCATGTTACGTGATCCTTTCCATCAAACTTCCTCATATCCATTTTTGGAATATGGTGGTTCTTCCATCCAACATTAGAGTTTATGAAATCACGATTAACATCTATTTTTTTCTCACCGTGAGTTTCTTCTACTATCTTTTCACCATTAGGAATCATTTCTTGTATCAACTTTGTCAAACCTTCCATGTATTATTTTAGATCATTCTTCATGTTTTCCATGTTGTCTTTCATTTTTTCTTCCATTTCCTCCATCTTAGCTTCCACACCATCCATCTTAGCTTCCACGCCTTTATTCAAACCATCCATATTCTTCTTTGAACCGTCCATCTTCGCTTCCATGCCTTTATTCAAAACTTCCATTTCATTTTTTGTTGCTCTTTGCGAGAGTGAAATTTGGTGCACTTTCTCTTGTAATTTGATAGATCATGTTGCCATTATTCATCTTCATGAGTCATAGTAGAGTATTTTGAGGGCTTAAAGGGTGTTGAATTCTTTTTAGGAGGAATTTTAGAGCCCAATACTAAATTATATGTTGAATAGGCCTTTGGAATCACTTCAAACTGATTTTTTACACAAGACTTATGCAATTCGGGGAAAAAAATTACACACCTTTTTCTTTCTTTTGAGGAGCTCGATATTGAAACTGAATTATCTCTGTGATTTCAGATATTAAATATCTAAAAATTTTCCTTGAGGTAGCCCTCTAAATCCTCTTTCGAATGCCATAGGTCTGACCTGATTTGAATTATTCAAGGCAAAGTTATGTCCAATCTCCCACAATGACCTAATTATGGATTGGTTCAGTAGAGTGAACTTGTAAGACTTTCCATGTGTCACTGTTTCCTCCTTCGACTCTGAAATTTATAGATAGGAAACTAAATTTCGTGTACTTGTGGGCACTCTTTACAAAACTCCAATCCGATGCTCAGCGAGAGAGTTATGAATATTTTCCCACAATCACCTCTTTGAGATTAAATTCGGGAGCCTGAAAAAGCCTTAACTTCCATAGATCCTACCTCCCAAAATAATGTGAATCAACCTCTAAAATTTTTCCACAACCTTCCTCGGGATTTCACTTTCCTAATTTTGTAAATTTGAACTTCTAAAACCTCGTGGAAAAAACGTTATAGCGGAAATTTTGCGATGATCTCTGCTTTGCGAAATCGGGGAGCCGCAAAGAGGATGTTAATCTCCACCGCATCATATGACTTCCAATATCGTGAACCAAGCCTCGAAATTTTGCGACGATGTTCCCTGATTTTGGCTTCACGCTCTAAAATTCCCGCCTTTGAACTCCGTTAGTGTCGTATCTTCATCCTCCGTCGTAGATCAACTTTTGTTGCATTTCATTTTAGGTGTCACACCTGCCCGCCTACCGCATTCCATTAGGAGCATGGATCATCTGACGTTAGGGGCTTGTCACTTATGTCCCTCATGTCTTAACCTGCTGGCCTATTTCTATTCATTAAAATCATTTACAGTCATTTTTGGCCTCATAGTTGGAAAAGAGTCATTTTAGGGTTTTTAGTCTCATTAGGTCTAGGGTTTCATTAATCCGGTCTTCAGAATGCCTAATAATGGTCAGCAGGCACATGAGGAAGTTCGAAATAAGGTTTCAGTGCTAAAATTTCATCATCATAATGCTTAATAATGATTTTTCTTCAAAACTCTGTTTTGAAGAAAAATAGTCTATTTCATCTTTATGTAATAAATGCAATGTGATTTTTAAGTTTTTCAGTTGTAATAACAACTCCACTGGAAACCCTGGTCGCCTTTGCCAAAAATCCATGCCTTCCATTCCCTGCAAGACAGACAAAAAGCTCATCATTCAGTTCAAAAGCAAAAATGAAGCAAAACAGAGTTTTAAAGTGAAATGTCAAATTTGTAACATTACAAAGTGGGTTTTACAAAATGAAAAATAAAAATCTTTGGTATATATATGATTTTCATGTTTCAAGAATCCATTTGAATGCCAAGAGACAGCAGTGAGCAAAGAAGAAGTCGTGAGGAGCGAAACAAGTTGTTTGAGGGCAGACTGTGTTGATTTTCCGAGCGTGACGCATTGGGCAGGTGTCTCGACGCATCGGGCGAGCGCGACGCATTGGGTCGGCTCCTTGTGTACAAAGTTGCTCCTACGCGGCACATTGGCAGAGTGCGGCACACTGGGTTTGGCGTGCGACGCACATGGCAGAAAGCAACTTCATTGCTATTTCTTCCAAATCATCAAATTTGCCCGGTCTCTCTTGGTCCAAGTAAGTCCATGCAATCACTCCATTGCTCATGACATGTGTTTGGTGTTGTGTGTGAAGATTTGAATACAAAAAATCAAACCCTATTAGATTGTTTGAGGATTGTCTCCTTTAGGGTTTTGAAATTGCTTTTGTGCCAAACATTCTCATTTCTCCGCCTTGTTTTTTCCCCTCCTCACTGTCTATCTTCTCACAACAACCCCTTTCCCTATCCCCTTGTATCCCTAAACCATTCATTACTTATCCCATTCCCACTACCCACATCCCAATTGTGAAATTTCCCCAAACCACAAAGCTATCCCAAGAAATTAAGTGGCTGTCCCTAAACCTTTCAACTCACATATTTCAAGTGGAAAACTTCAATTTTCACTTGGTTATAGTCCATCATTCCCACTACCCTTTTCCTCCATAGTCCCACATATTTGGCAACAAAATAAAAAACACCAAAATTATCATTTTCATCCAAGATAACATAGACCTTGCATAGACCTCAGACATCATGGAGACAGATACCGATACATCGTATGACCGAGACAATGATTCCACCACTGAATTACATGCACATAGAAGGCCTCATAAGAGTGGCAGACATGTGAGAGAGGAGCCCACCTCATTGGTTGAATTGCAGGCTTGTCCACTTGCCATGGCATGTTTTCAACAACAATATTGTTATCAATTTTGTGAAATGGTTGCTAGGGTCCATCATCATCAGGAGCTGGCTCGTTTGTCTGTGTTGCATTTACATGATCGTTAGGTCACCCTTGCTGGTGTGACATTCACTTTAACACCAGAAACTATCTCTCAAGCAACCAGAATCCCAAATGTTGGAGAACAATGGAACAAAAGACAACAGGTTGACAGGGTACATTATGAGCCATATATCAGGCCTAGCTTTGTGAAACAACTCAGCAAAGTTTTCCCTTTCCGGTTCCTAAAGGATTCCTATGCTCCTCTAATGAAACTTATTATCAGATATTTCAGTTGTGAGGGCCGATTTTCACGTCTCTATGCCTATCATATCAGGTTATTGATGCATTTTACCAGGGTGAGGATGATGAACCTCCCTTATTTCATGTGCCAGAATATTGAGAGGATGACCACTCTCGTGCAAAGGAAAAATCTTGAGCAACAGTACAGCAGTATCTATCACTTTGCACTCATCAAGATTGTGGTTATGCATCAGCTCGGCTTGCAGGGTATTTCATGGGAGGATTTCATTTCCAATGATTTCTTCACAGCTCCTCAGGTTCCTTCGGAGATTGTTCATGAGGCAGGTGAACCTTCATATCAGCATGAGGGTCAGGAGACAGAGACTACTAGTGTGCCGATGTATGTCAATTATCAGAGAGGCACTAGAGGATTATTTGCAACAGCCAGGCGAGTATTATATCCACCCGGGGTGGAAGGGGTCTTGCTTTCGTCATCAGCAGTGCAGGTACAAGTACAGGACAGGGGTAAGAGGCCCATTCAGGATGAGGTTCCTTCAGGAGGCCAAGATACAGGTTTCATACTCATTGATGAGGATTTGAGCTCACCTAGCTCAAAGTTGAGAGAGACTATTAAGGAGCAGAAGGCGGAGATACACACTTTGTCTGTCAAATTGCAAAGAGCCCAATGGATTATCAATTACCTTGAGCAGCAAAACAAACAGTTGGAATATTAGCGAACTATCATGGAGTTGCAAAATATCCGTGAGAACCGGCAAGCTGCCCAAAGAAGCCAAACCGAGATGACATCCATTGAGCGAGAGATTGAGGCTGATCGAGAGACTTGGCTTGAGAGGGTCAATATTCATTTGGAGAAGTTGTTGGAGAAGGCAAAAAAGGAAAAGAACATGTTGAGGCACATGAAGAATCATTATTGGGCAAGAAATCATGTTTGCAAGGCACGAATCAAGATCTTGAAGGCAAAGTTAAAGAGGGCATTAAAGCGTCGCAAAAGGCATGATAGACTCCAAATTTTGGCCGAAGCTTCCTTGGCCCAGCATAGCGCATGATGGTGGACATTCAGCCCAAATTTCAAGAAATTTGGGACACATTTTGTCAATTTTGAATTTTTTGGCCTTAACACAGATTTTCCTGCCCGACGCGTCGCGCCACTTGGCGCGCGCTTATTATTGGGAGCTCCTCTTGGGGAAAAAATTGTATTTCTAGATTTTTCATCAAAATTTATGCATTCCTACCCATTACCTAGATATTTTGACAAGTTTTGGGTTGCCGGAATGGTAAGAAACACCCTAAAATGACCTTTCTGCCCCTTTTTGGACACACAGGAAGCAGTGTTGGGAAAACTCATTTTTGGAGAGTCAAATGGCCACCAAATTTAAAAATTCCACTTGGTTTGGAAAGTAGACAGATAGATATTTCCAACAAGATATCTTGTGCTCAATTTGGACACCAGGAAGGCCCTAAAAATCGGCTCCAAAGTGGCGCGACGCATAGAGATTTCAGGCGCGACGCATTGGGGATTTTGGCTCAGTTTTGACTCAATAACTCTGTTTTTTGCCTAGTTTTGGCCAGTTTTACTTTTTTATATCCAAATATAAATATCTTGATGTAATTTGATGTAATTTCATGAATTTTGATGCAATTTTGACAAATTTTAACTCATGTAAGTAGATTCATTCATCAAAAGTTGAATTGTAACTGAATGAATCAGTTTCCTATCTTATAGAGGCAAGCTGTTCCACTGTCTATTTTCTAGTTCTTAGTTTAGATAGTGTTGAAACAGCTCCTAAAATAGTGAGATCACTCCTAGAGGCATGGGGATGAGTTATGCTTGTCTATATCTTGTAGTTTCTTAGTCATTTTCAGGGTTGGACACTTGGGATTGCTTAGAGCTTCATTGTACATTTCATCTCTGCATTTTGGCAAAGGAATAGACCAGGGTTTGCAACACTCTTTGGGATCCATGTGGCTCTATGTTTTGATGGTGTGTTTCTCTCTGTGATTGTAAGTTTACTGATGTTTCATGTGTATCATCTTCCTTCTCATTTCTTCTTAAGTTAAACAAACAAGTTATAAAGGTGGAATTCATTAGATTTGCAGTGATCTACCTTGAGTTTTGTTTAATTTTTCATGTTTTCAACTGTCTGAAGAGGATTCCTAAAAGCCTCTTGCCCTCTTCAACTCCTCACCGGTCTGAGCTATCCATTTCATTCAATTCGAAGCATCAAAACAATTGCCTTTCTTGCCCCATTCAGCTCTCTGCAAAACTGATCATTTCCCAGACCCAAAATCTGCCCTTCCCTTTGATCCAACAAACACCTTCAAAATCAAATCCAACTCTTTTACATATATACCCAGCCTAAAATCAGTTTTTTTTTCAAGTCATATCAAGCCTCACTGATCATTTTTTGCTGAGATTGACCCAGAGAGAGCCCTGTCCCGATTTGGTAGGGCTAGTTACCAGATTAAGCGTGGTTTGATGTTACCCTAGACTCTGCCTTTTTTAGCCTGAGGTATATTTAGGCAATAACATAGTGGTGACCATACTGGGGAACAAAAAATGGTTTTCTTGTTAGTGTTATTCGTTTTATAAGCTACAGACGGAGCCTGAAGTTATGCCAGGTAGCCTTCGAAACGCTCTTGCTTTGCATTAGCGAAAGTAGATAAACGCTGCTTCAGTCAATCTCCGATCTAGTTTGTAAACGTAACATCTGACTTGTAAATTTCCCCAATATATCAGATCATTCTAAACCTTTGGATGATGAGTTTAGAATTTGATAGGATGAACAAGTTGGTTTTGTCCATTTGATTTTTGAGAATAATTCAACACACTGGCTTCTAGATGACATACCAGAGCAAATCCGGATCCCGATCCACCTCCTGTGTATGAAAATACCAATCTTATTTCAAGAATCATTCGTCGAGAAAGTCCTGTGATTCTTGTGTTCAAATCTCATTCATGTCCTGCTGTTTTTGAGTATCTTGAAGATCTTGAGTTTGATGAACAATTTGAGTTGTCGTTGTTCGAGACTAAGTCTGAAAGTGCAATTGATTCTACTGTCCTAAATCCAGAGTTTGTCAAAGATATTGAAATTGAAAAGGCTAATAGATCCATTGACAGTTACATTTTGAATATTCATAATTCCATTGTGGCAACAAACATTCCTGAATTCATAGAGTCTGCATCTGCAACTCTTGGGTCATCAACAATTACATCTGCTTCACAAATTCCTACCGAGCCTCCTTTCATTCCTACCATTCCCGTGCAACCTTATATCTCTAATCAACAATCTGCAGTAGTATCACCTCCATCCACACCACATACACCTCGTACATCAACTGCTCCGACTCCTCCTATATCCCCAAGACCAGTTGTAAATCCACCCAGAGCAATGATTGCCCGATTTGCACCCCTTGTGTTGCCTCAAAACTTGGATGACATGCCTACTGATTATCAAAGCAAAATTCCATTGTTTGATGGCACTCATCAAAGTGTTACTACAAAGCAACATGTGGATAGGATGGCAGATTTCTTTGACCTTCATGAGATTGATGCAGAAAATGTGACAATGAGATTGTTTGTACAAACCTTTGGAGGTGAAGTGAGAAAGTGGTTCAGAGCTTTTTCGGCTAGAAGTATTGCTACATTGCCTAATCTTCAGAGACAATTCTTGGATCGATGGGAAGTGAAGAAAGACCCTCTTTCAATCCTTTCCGAATATGAAAATATCAAGTGAAATGTTGGTGAGTCTGTTCAAGATTATTGTATTAGATTCAATATTGTTTACAATGCAATTCCTGCTGATATAAAGCCACCTAGGGGGTCAGCTTTGATTAAGTTTCCAGATGGTTTCGATCCTGACATGGCTTATCAATTGAGGGAAAGAGATCCAGGCACTTTAGAGGATATGTAGAAAATTGCAGTCAGCGTTGAAGCTAATTTGAATGCTAGGAGAGCTAGAATGAAAGCTGAAAAGAAAGTAGCAATAAAGGAAGAGGTTTCCTCATCAGATCAAGTGCTTCGTAAGATGGAAAATATGTTTGAGAGATTAACACTTGACAAGCCTGAGCCGCAGATCAGAAATCCTAACTTCCTTGGCCAGTAGCAACCGCAATTCAGAATCAAGCAAAGAGAACAACGAGCACAAGAACCAACAGTACAACAGCAGGTGAAGACACCTTTACAGCAAAATTTTGTTCATGGTCCGGAATCAGATGATGAAGAGAATGTAATAGGAGAAGAGAATCATTTCTTTACACCTGATGATATGCCAATTTTTATCACTGAAGATGAGGAGTATTCCGAAAGCTCAGCTGTACAAAAAGATGAGGATTACATATTGGCAAATGAGATAGCTCTTGAAGAAGAGTCTGATGAGTATCAGAGGGGATACATGAATGCCTTGACTGCCCAGCAGCGATAATATTCACTCAGAAACAGAGATGTGCCCATTAATCCAATTCAAAAGAGAAAGGAAGTTTCAGCACCAAAGAATGATTCACCCGTTGTGCAGAAGAAGGGAAAAGAGACAGCTGATCCCACTACTAGAAAATCACCATCAGCAAATGAAATATCCAATCAGCCAAATGTATCAAAGGAGAAAACTGAAAAGAAAGATGTTACAGCTAAAGAGGTAGAGAAAACTTCAGTTTTTAACTTAGAAAATGAAATTTATAAGTTAAAAGTATCCATTCATTTGACTGAATTGATGAAGAATAGCAGCTATAAGGGTCAGGTGTCTAAGATTTTGAATTTAGATCCATTGTCTGATATGGTAAATGTGGAAGATGATCAACCTGAGTTGATTTTTGGTCCAACATTGGATGGTGAGTCTCCAGATAGTGATGTGCCTCCTTTTTATATCAGCCTTAGATTGCATGATTATGTATTACACAATGCTATGTTTGATTCCGGAGCCTCTCGTAATCTCATGCCTAGGGAAATCATGGAGAAATTGGGATTGGATATCACTAGAAAGTATCATGACCTGTATTCTTTCGATTCTAGTAGAGTAAGATGCATTGGGCTTATCAAAGAGTTGGTGGTCAGTTTGGATCAGATTCCAACTAAAAATGTTTTGATGGATGTGGTTGTGGCGGATATTCCTCCTAGATTTGGCATGCTTCTTTCCAGATCTTGGGGAGCGAAACTTAAAGGGACATTGCAGCTTGATTTCTCCTATGCTACTATTCCTGTGTTCGGTCAGATGAGGAAATTATATTGGGAGCAAAAGATGAAGTCTATGATTACCAGCAAGGAGAAACCGGTAAATCATCCAATCAATTATGTACATACTAATTTAGAATCATTTGTTTTGTATTCATATAGTTTCAATGATGTAAATAGCCAATTAGTTGAAGTAGAAGACATTCCCGAAATCACTGAGAATTTCAGAGAGGTCTTAAAGAAAGAGAGACAAAAACTTGAAAGTGCAGCTGAGCAATCAACCTTTCGACAGCAGCAAAATGTTGATGGACAGCAAGCAGAAATAACAGAGCAAATAGAATTTCAGCATTTGGAAGAGGATGAAGATGGTTTGTGAACCATGGATTTTGATGGTGCGGTAGGAAATGACGGTGCTGGAATTAGAATTTGGGTACACAGCAAAGTATATCAGTTTATTATCTTCTTTTGCTGATGTATTTTCTTGGGATTATTCTGATTTGAAGACATATGATACCAACATAATTCAGCACACCATTCCGATCAAGCCAAATCAAAAGCCCTTTCGGCAGAAGTTGAGAAGAATAAATCCAAAGTTGCTGCCCTCAATAGAGAAGGAAGTAAATCGGTTGTACAAGGCTGGTATCATCGTTCCCATAAGATTTTTAGATTGGATTTCTAATTTGGTGCCCGTGCGCAAGAAAACATGTGAGATTCACTTATGCATTGATTTTAGGAATCTAAATAAGGTTTCTTTGAAAGATAATTATCCATTGCCCAAAATGGATCACATAATTCAGCGAGTAGTTGGAGCATCTCGTATGTCGCTACTCGATGGTTATTCCGGTTATAACCAAATTCTGGTCCATGAGGATGATAGAGACAAAACAGCGTTCACCACTCCGTGGGGAACTTTCCATTATGCTAAAATGCCTTTCGGTTTGAAGAATGCTGGTGCGACCTTTCAGCGACCGATGGATATGGCATTTGCAAATGAGAAAGATGTCTTTTTGGTTGTTTATCTTGATTTGACAATATTTTCTAATTCAGATGAAGAGCACCTTTACCATTTGAAGATTGTTTTTCAGCGGTGTAGAAAATATGGTGTGTCTCTCAATCCGAAGAAGAGTTTGTTTTCCATGGATGAGGGAAAGATTCTTGGACATATTATCTCAAAGGATGGCATCTGCATTGATCCAGCTCGAGTAGAAGCTATTCAGAAAATTGATCTTCCCCGAAACAAAAAGGAGATCCAATCATTCAATGGTAAGATGAATTTCTTATGTCACTTTGTACCCAATCTTGCAGAACATTTAAGGGAAATCACAAACATGCTCAAGAAATATAGTGTAGTGAAGTGGACTGAGGAGGCAGTAAAGTCTTTCAATTTAGTGAAATTGGCTCTTTCTTCAGCTCTGGCTTTGATCAGCCCGGACTATACTCAGGGTTTTATTTTGTTTTCATTTGCCTCAGATCATACTATGGCAGCAATATTGATGCATAAAAGAGATCGGCATGAAAAACCAATTGCTTTTTTCAGTCGAACCATAAGAGATGCAACCTTAAAGTATAACATTATTGAAAAGCAAGCTCTTGGCTTAGTGAAAGAGTTGAAAGACTTTCGAGTATATATTCTGCATTCTCACATTCTTTCTTATGTTCCTAATGCTGCTGTTAAAGATGTCTTAGTGCAAACAGATCCAGAAGGGAGACGAGGCAAATGGATTGCTGCCTTGTTGGAGTATGATGTGGAGATAAAGCCTACAAAGCTTATCAAGGGACAAGGGTTGGCTAAGCTAATGGCTGAGTCAAATTTGCATGCCTTGTACATTAATCTCATTGCTGCTATGTTCGAGGAAAATGAAGAAAGTTCGCTAATTCAGGTATCAGAAATCTTTGTTATTTCTCCTTGGTATTCAGATATTGTATATGTGCTCCAAAATTTGTCACCACCGCTAGGCATGGCTAAAAAAAAAAGTAGGACTCTGAAATTGAAAGCTGCCAAGTTTTGTATCATGAATAATGCAATCTATTGGAAAGATCCCGGTGGTGTTTTGCTAAATTGTTTGGTTGAAGAAGAAGCAAAGCAGGTTATGGAGGATTTTCATAAGGGAGATTACGAAGGTCACCTTTTCTGGAAAACAATGACCAACAAAATTTTGAGAGCAGGATATTATTGGCTGACTCTCTTTGTTGATGTGTACAAAACTGTTAAAAGCTGTTATGAATGTCAGATTTTTGAAGGGAGGAAAAAATTGCAGCCTTTGCTGCTCAAGCCCATTGAAGTAAGTGCTCCTTTTCAGCAGTGGGGTTTGGATTTCATTGGCGAAATCCATCCTACTTCTTCAGCTTAGCATAAGTGGATCCTTACAGCGACGAACTGTTTTACTAAATGGATTGAAGCAATTTCCACTAGGCAGGCCACAAATTCGGTAATAATTTCATTTCTTGAGAACAATATTTTGTCTCATTTTGGCTGTCCAAATAAGTTGATTACTGATAATGCAACATCTTTCAATTCTAATAGGATGATTAATTTTTGTAATAAGTATCAAATCAATTTGGGGCACTCAACCGCTTATCATCCACAAGGTAACGGATTGGCCGAATCCTCAAATAAATCTTTGGTCAACATTATTAAAAAGCTGCTGGAAATAAACAAGAAAGGTTGGCATAAGAAATTGGTTAATGCACTTTGGGCAGACAGAGTAAGTCAAAAGAAATCTATAGGCATGTCTCCTTTTGAGCTCGTGTATGGTGTTGACACAATATTCCAGACCTCTCTCGCAGTTCCAGTGGTTAAACTTCTGCAGGAAGCTGGCAACGAAGATGATCATATGCAACGGAGAATAAATCAAATGATCCATTTGCAGTAGACTAGAGAGGAGGTTTTTCAAAACACTTTCAAGCTGCAAGAGAGAATCAAGAAGATATATGATCGAAAGGCAAAGGTGGAGAAGTTTCAATTAGAAGAAGTGGTGTTGAAATGGGATGCAAGAAACGAAGATAAGGGTAAGCATGGCAAGTTCGAGAATATTTGGAAAGGACCCTTCAGAATTGCTGCATATCGAGGCCAAAATGCTTTCCTTTTGAAAGAAATGAATGGAGAAGATTGTCCAGGAGGGCTGGTCAATGGTCGGCTGCTCAAGCGGTATCATTTTTGAAATATTTTCTGCTGTCACATTTATCATTGTACATACCGGTTCGTTTAAGTTTCATTGCAAGTGTGTGCTGTCATCATTCTTTCAGTTTGGGGCTCGAGGTGAAGGCTATAAAACTGAAGGTTGATTTCAGCTTTGGTTTGATTTATTGAGTCAGGTCTTTCAGTCATTTTGGTTTCAAAATTGAGTCGGTTTGAGTCAATTTTTCAGTCATGAAAATAATTCAAGAGTCTTGTTTTGGTTTGTCGAAGTTATTGACTCCATAGCCCAATGGACGAAGGCACTGCCTACTCTCCAAGAGATCTATAGTTCTTGGCACCTCCAAGGAGCTACCATCCCCATTGAGCCAATGTTAGAGTCGGTATGTTCATCCCTCAGTTAGAGATCAAATTTCTCTTGTTGCATTGCATTATTAGGTGTCTCATTCAGTCAGTTCCATTCCATTAGGAGCATGGATCATCTGACGGTAGGGGCTTGTCACTTATGTCCCTCATGTCTTATACCTGCTGGCCTATTTATGTTCATTAAAATCATTTACAGTCATTTTTGGCCTCATAGTTGGCAAAGAGTCATTTTAGGGTTTTTAGTCTCATTAGGTCTAGGGTTTCGTTAATCCGGTCTTCAGAATGCTTAATAATGGTCAGCAGGCACATGAGGAAGTTCGAAATAAGGTTTTAGTGCTAAAATTTCATCATCATAACGCTTAATAATGATTTTTCTTCAAAACTCTGTTTTGAAGAAAAATAGTCTATTTCATCTTTATGTAATAAATGCAATGTGATTTTCAAGTTTTTCAGTTGTAATAACAACTCCACTGGCAACCCTGGTCGCCTTTGCCAAAACTCCATGCCTTCCATTCCCTGCAAGATAGACAGAAAGCTCATCATTCAGTTCAAAAGCAAAAATGAAGCAAAACAGAGTTTTAAAGTGAAATGTCAAATTTGTAACATTACAAAGTGGGTTTTACAAAATGAAAAATCAAAATCTTTGGTATATATATGATTTTCATGTTTCAAGAATCCATTTGAATGCCAAGAGACAGCAGTGAGCAAAGAAGAAATCATGAGGAGCGAAACAAGTTGTTTGAGGGCAGACTGTGTTGAGTTTCCAAGCGCGACGCATTGGGCAGGTGTCGCGACGCATTGGGTCAGCTCCTTGTGTACAAAGTTTCTCCTACGCGGCGCATTGGCAGAGCGCGGCTCACTGGGTTTAGTGCGCGACGCACATGGCAGAAAGCAACTTCATTGCTATTTCTTCCAACTCATCAAATTTGCCCAGTCTCTCTTGGTCCAAGTAAGTCCATGCAATCACTCCATTGCTCATGACATGTGTTTGGTGTTGTGTGTGAAGATTTGAATACAAAAAATCAAACCCTATTAGCTTGTTTGAGGATTGTCTCCTTTAGGGTTTTGAAATTGCTTTTGTGCCAAATATTCTCATTTCTCCACCTTTTTTTTTCCCCTCCTCACTGTCTATCTTCTCACAACAACCCCTTTCCCTATCCCCTTGTATCCATAAACCATTCATTACTTATCCCATTCCCACTACCCACATCCCAATTATGAAATTTCCCCAAACCCCAAAGCTATCCCAAGAAATTAAGTGGCTGTCCCTAAAACTTTCAACTCACAGATTTCAAGTGGAAAACTTCAATTTTCACTTGGTTATAGTCCATCATTCCCACTACCCTTTTCCTCCATAGTCCCACATATTTGGCAACAAAATAAAAAACACCAAAATTCTCATTTTCATCCAAGAGAACATAGACCTTGGACATCATGGAGACAGATACCGATACATCGTATGACCGAGACAGTGATTCCACCACTGAATTACATGCACATAGAAGGCCTCATAAGAGTGGAAGACATGTGATAGAGGAGCCCACCTCATTGGCTGAATTGCAGGCTTGTCCACTTGCCATGGCATGTTTTCAATAGTAGTCTTGTTATCAATTTTGTGAAATGGTTGCTAGGGTCCATCATCATCAGGAGCTGGCCCGTTTGTTTGTGTTGCATTTACATGATGGTCAGGTCACCCTTGCCGGTGTGACATTCACTTTAACACCGGAAACTATCTCTCAAGCAACCGGAATACCAAATGTTGGAGAACAATGGAACAAAAGACAGTAGGTTGACAGGGTACATTATGAGCCATATATCAGGCCTCGCTTTGTGAAACAACTCAGCAGAGTTTTCCCTTTCCGGTTCCTAAAGGATTCCTATGCTCCTCTGATGAAACTTATTATCAGATATTTCAGTTGTGAGGGCCGATTTTCACGTCTCTATGCCTATCATATCAGGTTATTGATGCATTTTACCAGGGTGAGGATGATGAACCTCACCTATTTCATCTGTCGGAATATTGAGAGGATGACCACTCTCGTGCAAAGGAAAACTCCTGAGCAGCATTACAACAATATCTATCACTTTGCACTCATCAAGATTGTGGTTATGCATCAGCTCGACTTGCAGGGTATTTCATGGGAGGATTTCATTTCCAATGATTTCTTCACAGCTCCTCAGGTTCCTTCGGAGGTTGTTCATGAGGCAGGTGAACCTTCATATCAGCATGAGGGTCAGGAGACAGAGACTACTAGTGTGCCGATGTATGTCGCTTATCAGAGAGGCACTAGAGGATTATTTGCAGCAGCCAGGCGAGTATTATCTCCACCCGGGGTGGAAGGGGTCTCGCTTTCGTCATTAGCAGCATAGGTACAGGTACAAGACAGGGGTAAGAGGCCCATGCAAGATGAGGTGCCTTCAGGAGGCCAAGATACAGGTTTCATACTCATTGATGAGGATTTGAGCTCACCTAGCTCAAAGTTTAGAGAGACTATTAAGGAGCAGAAGGCGGAGATAGACACTTTGTCCGTCAAATTGCAAAAAGCCCAATGGATTATCAATTACCTTGAGAAACGAAAAAAACAGTTGGAATATCAGCAAACTATCATGGAGTTGCAAAATATCCGTGAGAACCGGCAAGCTGCCCAAAGAAGCCAAACCGAGATGACATCCATTGAGCGAGAGATTGAGGCTGATCGAGAGAATTGGCTTGAGAGGGTCAATATTCATTTGGAGAAGCTATTGGAGAAGGCCAAAAAGGAAAATAACATGTTGAGGCACATGAAGAATCATTATTGGGCAAGAAATCATGTTTGCAAGGCACGGATCAAGATCCTGAAGGCAAAGTTAAAGAGGGCATTAAAGCGTCGCAAAAGGCATGATAGACTCCAAATTTTGGCCGAAGCTTCCTTGGCCCAGCATAGCGCATGATGGTGGACATGACACATTTTGTCAATTTTGAATTTTTTGGCCTTAACACAGATTTTCCTTCCCGACGCGTCGCGCCACTTGGCGCGCGCTTATGATTGGGAGCTCCTTTTGGGGAAAAATTTGTATTTCTAGATTTTTCATCAAAAATTATGCATGCCTACCCATTACCTAGATATTTTGACAAGTTTTGGGTTGCCGGAATGGTCAAAAACACCCTAAAATGACCTTTCTGCCCCTTTTTGGACACACAGGAAGCAGTGTTGGGAAAACTCATTTTTGGAGGGGAAAATGGCCACAAAATTTAGAAATTCCACTTGGGTTGGAAAGTAGACAGGAAGATATTTCCAATGAGCTATCCTACGCTCAATTTGGACATCGGGAAGGCCATCAAAATTGGCTCCAAAGTGGCGCGACACATAGAGATTTCAGGCGCAACGCATTGGGGATTTTGGCTCAGTTTTGACTCAGTAACTCTGCTTTTCGCCTAGTTTTGGCGAGTTTGAGTTTTTTATCTCCAAATGTAAAGCTCTTGATGTAATTTTATGTAATTTCATGAATTTTGATGCAATTTTGACAAATTTTAACTCATGTAAGTAGATTCATTCATCAAAGGGTGAATTGTAACTGAATGAATCAGTTTCCTATCTTATAGAGGCAAGCTGTTCCACTGCCTATTTTCCAGTTCTTAGTTTAGATCTTGTTGAAAAAACTCCTAAACTAGTGAGCTTGATGCCTAGAGGCATGGGGATGAGTTATTCTTGTCTATATCTTGTAGTTTCTCAGTGATTTTCAGGGTTGGACACTTGGGATTTCTTAGAGCTTCATTGTACATTTCATCTCTGCATTTTGGCAAAGGAATAGACCAGGGTTTGCAGCACTCTTTGGGATCCATGTGGCTCTATGTTTTGATGGTGTGTTTCTCTCTGTGATTGTAAGTTTACTGATGTTTCATGTGTATCATCTTCCTTCTCATTTCTTCTTAAGTTAAACAAACAAGTTATAAAGGTGGAATTCATTAGATTTGCAGTGCTCTACCTTGAGTTTTGTTTAATTTTTCATGTTTTCAACTGTCTGAAGAGGATTCCTGAAAGCCTCTTTCCCTCTTCAACTCCTCACCGGTCTGAGCTATCCATTTCATTCAATTCGAAGCATCAAAACAATTTCCTTTCTTGCCCCATTCAACTCTCTGCAAAACTGATCATTTCCCAGACCCAAAATCTGCCCTTCCCTTTGATCCAACAAACACAGTCAAAATCAAATCCAACTCTTTTTCATATATACCTAGCCTAAAATCAGTTTTTTGTTCAAGTCATCTCAAGCCTCACTGATCATTTTTTGCTGAGATTGACCCGGAGAGAGCCCTCTCCCGATCTGGTAGGGCTAGCTACCAGATTAAGCGTGGTTTGATGTTACCCTAGACTCTGCCTTTTTCAGCCTGAGGTAGATTTAGGCAATAACAGTTTGTATTTGACTGTCATGTTTATCTTTAAAATCACTTTCTGCATGGGTAACTTGTGAATCAATGCCTCCATAATTATAAAGAATGAAGGAGTCAAGGTTAGTATGAACATAGTACGGAGGATAGTTGTGTGGTTTTTCTTGACTACTCACCATGTAATTCATTAAGGTTTCCATATACAATCTTCTTGGTTGACCAAACACCGGTATTGTAGCATAAGTCATATCCATTTGAAGGGTCCCTTGTAACTTTTCTCCCCATGAGCGTGATAAAAACATGCCATACTTAGGAGGGATGTCAGCTACTACTTTATCCATCACTAGATTCTTTGCTGGTATCTAAGCTAAAGTGACACAAAGATCTTTGATAAGACCTACAAATCTTACTTTGCTAGAATCAAATGAGTACAAATATTTTTAAGGTCTAGTAATTTCAAGGCCAAGCTTCTCCATAACTGCCTTTGGCAAAAGATTATGTGATGCACTTGAATCCAACATGACATTATGGAGATTTTTGTCATGAAAATTAAGACTGACATAAAATAGAGGGACACTTCCTTCTTGGGGTTTACCATCAACTTCTGGCCCAAACAAATGTTCAGGTTGATCATCATTTAAATTAACAGTATCAGTAATTTCCCTATGTTTATTACCTTTAGGACCTGAGACCTATACACATTATTGTTTATCAATTCAGTGAGAGGAATAAAAATTTTCAATTTAGCAAGTTCATTCTCAATGCGGAATGGTGTTTGAACTTTGAGCAGATTTGAAAAATCAGTTCTTTCAGCCACTACCTTTTGGGTAAATTCAGTTTGTTTACTTGTACTAGGAATATTAGTTTGGTCATTTTTTTCAAGGGCATCAACCGTTGTCCTAGTGATGTTTTCTGTGTTCTTCTTTTCTGAATTATTCATTGTTTTCTTTGAATTTTCTGTTGTTTTGTTGAGATCATATCTAGAGACTTTTTTGGCAGTATTTTCTTAATGATTTTTGTTGGAATTATCAAAGTTTTTCTTTCTTCTAAGGTTATATTGCCCGTGAACCTCCATGATAGCATTCTCAAATCCTTGTTTATAATCATCATTTTCTTTAGATTCCAACTCTGTCTAAGTTAATGAAAATAATTCGTGTTCTTCTTGAGTGAGAAAAACATAGTCATATTCATTAATTCCCATCAAATTTATATGATTTTATTCTACTTCTTCAACAACTCCTTCATCTTCATCAACATAATTTTATTGAAATGGAGGTCTAATCTACTGATCAGGACCTCTTTGTTCTCTCTATCTTATCTGAGGAGGATTTCTTCTAGGATTTTGATTTCTATTTTGAGGAGCTGATTGATTTTCCGTAGGAATAGTTCTCTCATTTAGATTGATCCTCTACATCATTCTCTCCATAGTTCTAACCAATGATTCAATTTTAGCATCAGATGTGGAAGTTGAAGGTTCTTCTCTTATAGTAACTCTTCTTTCAGTTCTCATTCTAGCTCTTTTTGCTAACAAGTTGGCTTCAAAGCTTAATACATCTCCCTGCATTTCCTCTAATGTGGTTGAGTTTCTTTCCCTTATGTTGATAAGACATTTCTGGTTCAAAAACACATGGGAATTTAACTAAGGCTAAACCTTGAGGTGGTTTTATATGAGCAAGTATTGCATTATATAAACTATTGAATCTAGTGCAATAGTCTTGAACACTTTCAGTTGGGGCCCTTCTAATGTTTTCATATTTAGATAAGATTTGAAGAGGGTTATTTTTAACTTCCCACCTATTTAGGAATGTTTGATGAAATGTAGGGATGTCATTGTTACTATTTGTAGGTAAATCTTTGAACCATTTTCTAACTTCTCCACTGAGACTTTGAGCAAACATCCTTAACTTAACACTTTCTTAATCTACCTCTTTTAGGTAAAAACAATCATTCATTTTTTCAACATGTTTTTGGGCAGTTACCGGACCAATTCCATCATATAATGTAATCTTAGATTGGTAATCCTCTGGAATAGGTACCAATGGTGTTGGCAACACCACTGGGGCATATCTGGCTACCATGATTGGTGGAGGTGGTGGAGGAAGGTGGAAAATGGATGGAGTATCATGGATGATGGGAGAGGATGTAAGTATGGAGGTTTGAGTGATATTATGAGGAAGGATAAAAGAAGTGGCGGGGATTGTGGAAGCAATAGGACTAGCTGACTTAATATGTGCAGTCTGAGAGGTAACAAAAGAAGCTGCTATAGCCAATGCAATTATTTCTACAAATTATTGAAGGTAAGCATCATCAACGGTTGAAGTAAACTCTGTTACCAAATCTTGGAGAGTATCAAAATCCTGGAGAAGTTTAATATTAGATTGGATTTGTGAGTAAGCTTCTCTCACTGGACTTTGTTGCAAAATAGATGGATCAAATACTGTCTGGTCCGTCTAATTCTCAGATTTAGTCCTGAATAAACCTTGTTCAAAGTGTAAATCAAATTGAATGTCCTGTAAGGTGACAAAGTTTTCAGGGAGGTAAATTTTTATGTGGAGAAACCTGGTACTTGTTTGACTTTCGGTTCTAGGAGTTTTTCTTGAAATATTCTCAGGATTGTCTACTATAGGAGGAGGATTTGAATCAGGATGAGATCTAGTGGAAATACTTTTAGGAGCCAAAATTGAGATCAGAAGCATAGAAAAAAGTGATTATTTTCAAAAACTAAAAGAAACAAATCTTAGAAAATACTTCTATGATACAATGCATTTAACCGGGGTTTCTGAATTCGAATGAAAAGAAAAATTTTCCATTTATTTCCTCAGTATGGTCACCACCATGTTATCATTCTATAATTTTATGATTGGCAGGAATAATCATAAAAGGAAAACATGAAAACCACTTTGGAGTCTAAGATCTAGCCCTCCTAGACTTAGAGAGGGATCTCTCTTTTAGATTTAGCTTTGTTTTTATGATTTCTAATATTAGGCTAGTTATAATGATTGCGGTGGTTGATTTTTTAATTGAGTGTTTGGTTGGATTAGGAGATCTGCTTAAAATAATTCCATTGGGCTATGGAGTTATAACAGGATGGATTGTTGCATCAAATTTTCAAGAGCATTTACAAGGCAAGCTAACTATACTTTCTCGATCTTTAAAACATAGTGAATTATGAGATGAAAGAAAGAATGATTTCAGTAATGGTTAAAAAGAAATTAAGTATTTCTGAACTAGACTTCAGAGAAAAAACATTTATATTGTAAACAAAACCATAATTAAGGTGCTCTAACAACAAATATCATTCTTCATATTTATATTTTACAATTAGAATTAAATGATGCACTGAAAGAAATAACAATGGAAAACATTAAACACAGCAAAGAAAAGAAATCACCAAATAAATATAGCTCAAGAATCTTGCAAAATGGTCTTTTATTATTGATGCTCCAGCTCCAAAATACAGTGCTCCAAAATAAAAGTTTTACAATATAGGGTCCAACCCCTGATACTAAAAAGAAATGGAGTATTTAACTAACTCCTACAATGATTGTCATGTCTACATGGGAAATCTGTTTATAATAATTGAAAATTGACTAGTGTGACCACGAAGTGGACACGATAGACTAACTGTGACATATGGCCCTATTCTCCATAAGACTGTTGCTGCTTTCTTTAATCTGTTGTTGTGCTGGAGGATTCAAATGATATAATTTTGATATGTTGAACTGATACGCTGACCTGCATAATTGATTAATTCACTGAGTTGGCTGACTTGCTAATGTGCTGGTTGCCACCCTTCTTGGTAATCACACAATTTCTCCCATTGTTGTGCATTCGGGATCTTGATCTTGATCAACTTCCTGTATATCTCATCTGTTTCTATAAATTTCATAAAAGTTGGCCTTAACAAAAAAATATGCTTGATTTCATGCTTTATGAATAAATCATTATCCATAGCTTCAAGAAAGCTCTTCCTGTCATTGAACCTTTAATCCCTGCAAACTTAGTTGTGTCTTTGGAAATCTCTTTCAACTTCTTTACATAATCCTTCCTGGGCATAAGCTTGTCATTTATCACAAATAGTGATGGTAATCCTCTTTTGGTCAGTGGCTCGATTCTGTTAAAGAATCTACTGACACCCACTTCTAAATTGTAGCACTTTTCTTCTAATTGTGTGACCAAAATCTTATTATTAAATACCTTCTTGACTTTAGAATGGTTGTTGTTCTATCCTCCACTCCAATTGCCTCTAATTCAAACTTGTTCTTGGAATTCAAGAATCTGATAATGTTATTTGTTGTCTCAGGCATCCCTGTAAGCTCCCTGGTTGCTTTCTCTATGGCTTGATTTACCTGTTCAGTTACCTCTTTCTGTTCAAATATTATTTGAATAGAAGGCCATATTTCATTCATGGACTCTATTATGTTGTTCCAAATAATGTCTTTTGCTTGGCAAATGGTCTGACCAATAGAAGCTTCACTTTCTCTGCATTTATCAGTTTTTCAATATGTTTTTGAGCTCTTTATATTTCAATTTCATGTGCATTATTAGACCTTTTCTTCAAATCCTTCACGGTGTTGATTCCTATTTCCAGCTTTTTGATTTCTTCTTCCAGCTTTTTGGTTTCTTCTGTTTGTATGGTCATGTTCTCCATGGCTTTGGCCAACCATTCTGCACCACCTGATGTGCCTGTTGTTGTTGGTGTAGCTATAGGAATGACTGCAATAGGAACAAAATTGAATGGGATGATAGCTAATTCTGCATGTTTTTTCCTTTTCTTTAACCATTTTTTTCCATCTCTGTATCCATTTACTTGAGCTGCGTTGACTGCTCCATTATTAGTTACACCATCTCTTCTTTTTGTGCTTCATTCTCCTGAATGTATTTTGTTAAAGGGTCTTCAGTAGCTGACTTTTTGAGTTGTTTTCTAAGGGTTTCTATGTAAGTATTCTTCTTTTTCATGATCTCTTCCACTGTATCTACATTTGTTGGGTCATACCCAATCTTTACCACTAAGTATTCCAGTGATTTGATTCTAGTATCTTTGGCTAGAGAAGAAATATTCTCCATTTTAATTTGAGATTGAATGTTAGCTAGTGATACCTGCATCTTAGATAGACTCATTGTAGTGCTTGTTAGTGTGGAGGAGATCATCTCTCCAGTCCACTTGTGTATCTCCATCTGGTCTATTGGATGGATGTCCTTGACATTGAATTTAAAAGCTATATGTTTGAAGTCTGCAGGTGATTTAGGCTAAGAAATTTGGGCTTCAAGGAAAGCCGTTCTCATCTTTCCTTTCTATGAGTCAAAGGCTGATAAAACCCTGCTTTGTGAACTGCTAGTCTGCTTATAAAGCTGGTTGTAGGTGTTGGTTTTCAATATCTCATTCTTCCATTTAATTTCCCTGAATGTGTCATAGATGTTTTCCTCCTTTTCCCCAATAGTAGAAGTAGATGTAGGTGTTTGTATATTCTGCTGCTGAAAATGGAATTGTGGCTGAAGATGTATAAAATATGGTTTGACCACCTGCTAGAGAAGAACTAGGAGAATCCCTAATGGTTATAATTGTTTGTTGCTTTGTTTCATTATTCTGATCTATGTCCATATGGATTCTAGCTCTTTTTCTGTACTTCATTTTGAATTATCTGATAGATGTACCAGTTTCCATAGCAGACTGATCATCTCTGGGCCTCTTTCCCGTTTTCTCTTTCTCTGGTTATTTTCCTCTGTCTTCCTTGTCTTTTGCTTTTGTTGTGGAGTAGGGGTTTGTATGCTTGAGGTTGAAATCACCTATTCTTTAGCCTCCTACAATGTATTGGCCACCCACTCTGCTTGGTTCATAAACTGCTCAATTTTAGGCATGTGGGTGTGAATATATGGAGTTGATTTATTCTCCACCCTTTTCTTGGAGATGATGACCAATGGGTCATAAGACCAAGTGAAGTTGTGATTAAACTTCATTTTCCTCAGCATTCTATCAGTCTCCTCTCCTACTGCTCTGTTATTGCAGATGAAAGGGCCAATTTGGGACTTGATCCTAAATTGGGACTTCTTTTGGAAGATACAAAGTGAACCTCATCTACTTTTATCATTTTCCTGATGTACTCTAGGGAAAAGATCTTCATGGGAAGGAAATTTGGTAGTTTGTAAGGGGCTAACTCACACACCATAAATTCTAATCTCTGTGTAGTTCTTGTACAAGTACTAGTCTCCAGTTCTTACTTGATCTGACAACTGCATGATCTTCTTAATATCTTCATTAATCCTTGGTTCCACTGTACTGCTGAGAATAACCATTGCTGGATGCACAAATGCATCAACAAATCTCTTGCAGGTGTAGTCCTTCTGATCCTTCATTAGCATGGTTGTCCAAAAGATTACTGATTGAGGTTGGGAGTCCTCATTAACTTTCCTCATTGTGAACTTGAATCTACTGGCCCGAAAATAGACAAACATGTAAACTAAAACTAAAGTGTACTTAAACATTTCCTCTGTGTGGAATTTAACAAATTGGTTGTGGAAAGCATCATATAAGAATTGAACTAAGTTAAACATGATGGAAGGCTTGGAATCTAATGAAAGAATGGAGAGGAAACCTATCATTTCTTCATCTATCCACTGTTCTGAATGATACCCTAACAAGTATGAAAGGACAGTGAAAATGCATTGGGTCATATCAGGGAAAGAAAATGAGGGATATGGAGGATTATTTTTTGGCAATGGAGTGTCTGTAGCCATGAATAACTCCAGTGTTTTGGCTCTGCTAGAAAAATCCAGTTTTTGGTACATATCTATGAGAGCTTCATAGGAAAATGGTATTGTTTCTTCAATAGTAGGAGCCTGCATCATTTGTAGTATTGACTGGGAACTGATAGTAAAGAGGACTTCTCCTGTGGGGGCTAATACAACTCTCTGATTAATATCATAACATGCATGAGATTTCCTAACAAAATCAGGGCAACTGTGGATCTTTGGGTATATGAAATAGGGTAATTTAGTCTCCCACAACCCTATATCATCAAATTCGTCGATCATCTTGTCCTCTAGCCAAAAGTAGACATCAAATAAGTCAGCCAGAGCCACATGATCCAGGTCCACTTGAGGGTAAACCATCAGGTTAAATGGTTGTTTTTCCTTCTTTGGAGGCATTGTTGCACTTGAAAAATGAAATGACTGTGTTTTTATTGCAGCTGCACAGAAGAATGGGATTGGAAGAATATGGGAAATAAAGAAAGGGAGCTTGTGCCATTCTGAATGGGAAATGTCGAGAAGAAATTGCAGAAGGGGAAATTTGCTCCTTCTGTAGAGATTTTTTTTTTTTTTTTTTTTGGTTATGTGCCTTATTTTGCTCTGAAAACCTTGATTGTGATCACTTGTAACAATAGAGTGTAGAAGAAATTGTAAACCTTGAAACAGGTGCGAGAAATTGGTTTTATAGGGTGATAGAGTTAC
This sequence comes from Pinus albicaulis, assembly GCA_034641835.2. Classification (NCBI taxonomy): domain Eukaryota; kingdom Viridiplantae; phylum Streptophyta; class Pinopsida; order Pinales; family Pinaceae; genus Pinus; species Pinus albicaulis. The sequence continues at coordinate 258,417,892 of CM076576.1, read as the reverse complement.
CATTGACATGGCACGGGCCCGTTGGGTAACGACCTAAGCCATTATATGTTTAACAGGCTTCAGGCGGGAGTGTTGTTGGAGGTGACAGGGGTAGTTGTCGTGGCGCAATGGTAATGGCGAGGATGCAACGGTCAGAGGCGCGGTGGTTTTGTGGCGGTGGAAAATAGTCTTACGCAGGGGGTCATGACCAGTAAGTGGATTGGAGTGGGGGGGTGCGAAATAAATAGCACCTGACACATAGTATGTGGGGCGGTTTGGGAAAGCCGTCAATTTCAGAACCCCGACCCACCCCCCCGCCCCCTTCCCCCCACCAGTGTTGACGTTCAAAGGATGAGGGGGGGCGAAAGCAATCGTGAGTCGTCAGATGAGATGGAGGGAGCGGAGATGAGGTGGAAAGCGATGGGGGATTAAACGATGATGATTTGAGGGGATGGTGGGGTTGGGTAAGTAAATTAATAGCGGGGGTATAGTTCGAATATTTAATATAAGCATTAATCCCGAAAGTTAGGCTACAACACCTTTGTTTTTTTTTATTTTTTCCTTTTTTAACCATGAAATACATGAAGTCCTTAGGATGAACTTTGGAATAAAGTTCATGATTCCTCCATATTTATTTTTCTTCTTTCACTTCTTCCTACCCTTTCACTAATCTAACATTGTTTTGTTCTTTTGCAGGGTGCACTTAGAATTGCAGACCCAAATCACTTTTTTCTTTAAAACTCTAACCTACATCTATCCTTATTTCTTCCATTGATGCAGTTTAAAATGTTGAGTTAATTTTATTTCTACCTAACTAATGATCTGTCAAGTTTAAACAATTTGGAAAATCCTTCTTTTCTAACCTATCAACAGAAATTTAAAATTGTACAATCTTGCTTAAACTGTATGATTGAACAAACTAATCTAATCAGTAGTGGCATTTTTATTTGCATCACTTTCAATATTATTATTTTTTGGGGTTTTTCTTTCTTTTTCTTTTTCTATTTTTTCAATATACCCTCTTTTCCTTTATTTTTCATATTTTTTTGGAAATCATTTGAATATTGAAAATCACACTCAATATGAAATTGCGACTTATGAAATATTCAATCACCTTGAGATCCTATAATTTATAGGACCCTAACATCTTCCTTCAAGCCTTCCATTTTTTCTTCCTCACCATTCTTCAAACCATCCATCATAGCTTCCATGCCTTTCTTCAAACCATCCATATTGGCTTCCATGCCATTCTTCAAACCATCCATCTTAGCTTCCACACCTTTCTTCAAAACTTCCATTTCTTTTTTTGTTGCACTTTACGAGAGCAAAATTTGGTGCACTTGCTCTTGTAATTTTGATATATCATGTTGCACTTCTTCATCTTCATGAGTCATAATAGAGTATTCTGAGGGCTTAATGGGTGTTGAATTCCTTTTAGGGGAAATTTTAGAACCCAATACTGATATCTATGCTTCAATATTCCCTTGGAATCACTTCAAATTGATTTTTCAAACAAGACTTATGCAATTTGAAAAAGTAAAAAATACACACCTTTTTCTTGCTTTAGAGGAGCTCGACATTGAAACTAAATTATCTATATAATTTTGGATCTTCAATATCCAAAATTCGGTCCTCTAGTAGCCCTCTGAATCTTCTTTCGAATGCCATAGGCTTGACCAGATTTGGATTCTTTAAGGCAAAGTTATGCCCAATCTCCCACAATGACTTAGTTATGGACTGGTTTAGTACAGGGAACTTGTACACCGTACCACGTGTCATTGTTTCCTCCTTCAGATCTGAAATTGAGACACAAGAAACAACAGTTCGTGTACTTTCAACCACTTTTTACAAAATTCAAATCCGATGCTCAGAGAGAGTTATGATGATTTTCCCAAGATCACCTCTTTTAGATGAAATTCAGGACCCCAAAAAAACCCCTTCCATAGATCATATCTCTGAAAATATTGCGAACCAAGATTTGAAATTTTTACATGAATTTCCTTAGGATTTCTTCTTCGTGTGGTAAAAATTTCAGCTTCTGAACCTTCGTAGAAATTTTTTTATAGCACAAATTCCATGATGACCCATTTGGAGCAGCAAAACCCTAGAATCCAAAGCTCTGATACCAAATGTTATGAAACCAGCTCAAAAAATAGAAGAAAAGAGAGATCAACACCCTAGAAATAAACCACTTCGAGGGGGAAACCTCCTTTACATTACATAAATGAAAAATTCTCGGATGATACAAATGATAGAACCTCCTTCTATATATAAGAGTCCATGGGGTCACAATATGATCCTAGTCGACTAACAATAATAATGTAAGGGCATGATAATCACAATATGGGGGTTACAAGGGTACAAAAATAACAATAAGGGGGTGACACTAACAACAATAAGGGACTATACTAGTAATATAGGGACCTAACAGATGTTACATGAGAGTGTTTGTTGGTTTCTCATAAAGAAACCATACTAGTAGGACAAGAAGATGACCTTGAGGTTGTGGAAACCTCGCTTGACCAAATTATGAGGCAAAATGAAAGAGTTCCCAAAGAATATTATCTTTTTTGACTAGCTATTGACATGTAAAATTACAAAATTGAGCCTACAAGACTTCATTTTCTTGAGACAAAGAGAGTGTGCCCAAGGCTATAATTAGCTTGATAAAGCATGCGCTGATAAACAGGAGGAGCAGGAGTCATGCAAGACGAAAAAAGAGATAACCCTTAACCTTAGGCCACAAGTGACACAAACATCCCAATTGCGAATAGAGTGGCGGCCAAGAGCAACCACGACCATGACCTCGAACATGGCGATGGTGATGAAGTGCATGACCCCGAGCGCTATAGCTAGGAGTGCCATGACTACCAATGTGACCACATCCATGAGCACCCCTTCCATGAGTACCCTAACCACAAACACCTAAATACTAAGCTCTGCAATGATTATGTCCATGATTATTGCCTCTTTTGTTGCAATATCCTTCCCTACGCAATTGAGAGCTAAGAACGAAGGAGTCTCTAATGGCAGAGTTGCTCTGATGAGATGTTGGAAGGCCAATGATGCAAGGGAGCTAGAATTCTTGAGCATCCTAAGAAATTATTGCTCTTAAATTATTGAGATTCCTGTTGAATGTTTGGTCACTAACAAGCTTCCTTTGCGAGGTCCATTTCTCACAAAGAACATAAACCTTAACACTATTTTGACTGCCATTTATTGCATCCAAAGAATAGAGTGAAGATAGGAGAGCTTGGGCATGAGATGGACCCGAAGGTTGAGGTTGACAAACCATCCTAATCCCCACAGTGCCCATGAAAACAAAAAATTGTGTTGAATGTGTCATAGGAGATGCATTGAGATATAGATCCATTGTCCTGGCCAAAGCCAAAGAATTCCAAGGGAAGGGAAGAAAAATGTAAAGATAACTTCCACAAAGACCGTTAACATGAAAATTGAGAGAAAACATATCCTGCGGAGGAGAGGGATCGATTGTATAGGTAGAGGGTAACCTTGGATGAGCTAAATAAGGAAGCTTCCAATCTCTGTGATGATTTCCAACTTGCAACTCAAGGTGCCTAGCCATGTCATAATTGTTTGTCATCATATCCTTGTAATCCAAAGTCGGGCGAGCATACCTGCTCATTTAGTTCTTTAAGGCTCTCGATGTCCGAGGAGTTTTTTTTTCATGGTGGTTCACGAATCCATGTGCCCGCACACATGAACCCAATTACATCCACGGTTTGCAAAAAATCGATAGAACCTCTCGAGGGGATCTATCATCAGCCATACATGCGAGGCCTAACCCTGTGGGCGTCAAGGAGATTCGATCCTGTGACCTCCCAATAGGCAAAGTACTTAACAACGAGGACTCAAACGATTGATCTAACCCTTGGGGCTCGATGTCTGAGGAGTTAACTTATAGTACCCTTGCATTGGAAAGAGCAATCGATCAGGCAGGTGGCTAGAATTAGTAGTCGTTTGAATCATGAGCATGACGTTTGGCCTGTACTCACTTTTTTCGCGGGGTTGTTATTAATATATTATTAAACACACATTAAAATTACTTAACCCTAAATATTGAAATATTTTATTTATGAGCAAGATTGAATTTTGTTTATTATTAGTAATTTTTTTAAAATGACACATATTAATTATATATTAAAAAAGGAAAAAAATAAGCATTTCCCTCTTATTACTTTTATTAAGAGGTAACTAAATATTTTTTCTAAATTTTAATTAGTTTTCTATTTAAGCATTAAATATTTTATTACAGTGAACAATAAAAACATCTTTTTATACCCTTTATATCTATAGATATGATTTTCATATTAAAATACATTAGTTATCATAAATATTCAAATGATTTATAATAGTTTATCCATTTCCTACTCGAATACATTAGTTAACCTATATATTCAAATAATTTATAATATATATATATATATATATATATATATATATATATATATATATATATATATATATATAATTCTTGTATTAAAATATTTTTAAAAAGTATAAGAATTATACATCTTGAAAATATTAAAAAAAAGTATTTTAATTCTTTTCTTATACTTTTAATTACATTATCTATGTGTAATTACATTATCTCTATGTAAAGTTGATATAAAATTATGATAATTCAAAGTTAATATAAAATTTATGATACTTTATATGAAAATAGATATATTATATTTATGATTTAAAGAGTGAATAAAATATTTTTACAACATTTATTTTATTCAGATTTTTTATTTTTATTTATTTATTTATTATTATTATTATTTTTATTTTTTTAAATAAAATAAAAAATATAAATGAATTCAAAATTAAATAAAAAAAAATTATGCATCTATCTCATAGAAAGATATGTGAAAATAAACCAATGTTAATAAATGTAATAAGACCATTGAAATAGTTCCTTGTGTGATTCGGTAATTTGATTGAAGGACTATGAGGAGGAAAATGGCTATGTTTCTCTGCAGTTGCGAGCGCACGACATCGACGTTAGGGTTTGGGTGATGTTTTCTCTGCGGTAACTTAACAGGAGATGCAACGACATTTTTACATTGCTATGATCCAATGGTTATTCTTTCATCCTATCACCATCACCCCGAGACCTACGCCCTCGCTCCCTATCCCTTCCCCTCCCCGACCGTTATGGAAGAAGATCTCGTCGATTACTCCTTTGACCATTTGGACTCATCAACTATCCGGAATACGCCTCATCTCCATTACCTATCCTCACCAGTAGACTTCGTGCCACCTAACCTCCATGTTTCCACATCACCCGCCACCATGGAGGGATTTTGACTCAAATACTTGCTTAGGGTTTTTACAGACCTCCATTAACCCCTCATCTCTCGGTGACCTTCGTAACGTTGGACCCTCGGATCAACCATCTTTCACCATTCCCTCTCCCTCTGAGATCCAAAATTGGACTCTGGCCCAGACCCCCGCGACGTTTCCCAGATTTGACAACAAAATTTCATATCCGCTCCTCACTGCCACTTTTTCCGGCGATGCCTATCCCTCGAACCTTAGGGTCCCTAATTCATCTGATCCAGACTTTCACCCTAATACACGACGAACTTCTAGTTATTTTGACTGTGTTCATCTGATTAACCCATCCTCGGACGACTCGTGCTCATTGAACTCTTCGGACCCCCTTCCCCATGATCCAGTAAACCCTCTAGAAGTGCATCCCAAACCTCTGGGGAAAAATACAAAGTGCACGGAGGTCAGAGAAAGGGAAAGGAAGCTGATATTCGCGAAAGGCATCTCTATGGGGAAGGTCGCGAACACCACAAATATTGTTCTGGTTGGTAGGGTCAGAGGCATATCTTACTCGACTACGAAAATGGGTTCTTGATATTTGGGGAAATTAGCTAGACCATTTAGTGACTGTGATCACTATCTCTCGGGGTTGGTTTAATCTAATCTTCAAACTCGCAGACCACGAAAATTGGGCAATAACAAAATATTGGCACATTGAATTTGCGCTGGTGCATTTGAAGAGATGGTCACCACTTTTTGACCTTGAAAAGGAAAATATTGGTGTAGGGCCCATTTGGATCTGATTACCCAATCTACCCCTCCACTTCTAGTCTGAGTAAGTCCTATGCATTATTGGTAATGATTTGGGCACATACCTTGAGCATGATCGATCCTATCTGGAAATTGGAAATATGACGATTGCCCACATCCTCCTTCACATGGATACCAGGGAAGGTCTAGTTGAAAGTATGGAACTCCTCTATCAGGGCCACTCAAAGCTTCAGATTTTGGACTATGAAGGCACCCCCTTCCGGCATAGGCGATAGCATCAGGTAGGGCATCTATATAAGGAATGTCCTATGTTGAGCAAAGATCACAAGGATTCGATTGACATTGTGGCGTCCAAAGGCACCCAAATGACTGATACGGGAAGCATAGCACCTTCATCGTTTCCTCAACATAATGATCACTCAAGGAAAAAGAAAACTGGGGAGCTCTACTCGACTGCTATAATTCATTATGAATGGGTCACAAGATCATCCACTAGATCAGCAATAGCAGGGGTGGAGCCAAAATCGGGTACAAATCTCTCATCTCCCCTTTTATATACATCGATCTCTTCCAAACCATGTGCATCTATTTCTGTCATGGATGGCCCCTGTACAACTTGTATGATGCCTCCCATTACGTGTTACATTTCCCATCCCCCACCTGGCATCCCTAGTCCTATCATCACCACTCTCCCTAGTTCACACCCAGATACCACCGAAGATACATCATCTGATTCCACCTCACACCGATACTATCTTAGATCTAGAGATTCATCCTACAAGATCCAGACCTTTGGGTTTGGCATTGGCGAAGTATCCCCCCCCAAGATCTCTTGAACCACCAGAGGCAAACATTCTTACATATCCAAAGCTATTAAACAAGCAGGTTGTTGGGCTACTAAATTTTAATTATTATTACCATTTCTTGACACATATTTCATCCATTTCTATAAGTCGTTATCACATTATTTATCATATAATTATATTTCACAATTATTTATGCTCTTGTGGATAAGTAATATTTATTCTCCTTTATTTTTGATAAATTGATAATTATGATGCATGATTTTTTCAATCATAGAAAATTTTAGGGGCGAATTTTAGCCCAAGGGCGAAATTTAAGGGGTTTTATATTTTAGAAGGGCGAATTTTTTATATTACATCCATTTTCTATAGTTAGCCAAATAATTATTTAAAAAATAGTTAAATATTATATTTTAGCCATAAAAAATAAGGCGGAAAAAACCCTATTCGCCTGGTTTAGAGGTTGGATTAGATTTCATTCGCCCAGATTTCGTGGTTTGGAGATTTGATTAGGTTTCATTCACCTGATTTCCTAGTTTGGAGGTTGAATTTGATTACAATTGCCCTGATTTCTTGTTTACCGGTAATATTTGGTTGCAATCACCCCCTTTACCATTCCAAGAAATCAAGGCCCGAGTCGGTGCTATGCTAAGTGCTCGCTGTAAGACCAGAGAAAGATAGACCAAGGAAAAGATTGGGTTTGTATGTAAACAGGCCGAGGTATGTACGTTTTGCTTTGTTTCATTGAAATTGTTATGAAAATGTGATGTAGGGGCATTAGACACTAGCCAACAATGTAGGAGGTTTGTCCACATGTTGTGGCTAGGAGGGTTCGAAATCCTTGAATTGTAACAGCTAGGTGTCAATACCTCAGCTGACTGTTTTTATTTAGATTAGTTAGGATTGGTAGAAGTCGAATAGTTGGATTCGATCCATCTGTCAGTTCAGTTAATTGAATAAGTTGTAATTAGACCTTTGATTTCTTCAACGGTCCTCTGAGAGGAACCGAAGAGTCATATATTGATGTATATAAGTTGTATTCCTCGGATGCATTGAGGGGAGGAAGGAGAAAGAGAGAGATTTTCTGAAATAGAATCTGTGTGTTCACAATTGCTTCCAGTTAAATAATTTATGTATGCATTGGCCTTAGAGTTGTTTCGAATCCTTGATTGTGAAGAGATTGTTTAATTGTGAGGTGATTGAACTCTTTGCACATATAATTACTGGGTTGAACTATTGCATAGATTCTGCATATCTCTGTCTATCATTTCCCTCAATTTGTTCGAACAGACTCTGTTGAATAAATCCCCACTCATAAAAGAAGTCTGCGAAAACCCATGGTCATTTAAATCTGTTTAATGGTAATAGAAATCCCGCTTAATAAAGGAAATTACGTTTGTTCGTTAATTTCCTAACCGGGGTCAGAACCTGAGTTAACAAACGGAGAGTATGCGAAGGATCGCGCAACCCCGGATGAACCTTGGTTAGTCACTGTTCAAAAACCACGAGTGGATTTACAAAGGCGGATTGCCCATATCGCACCGCTTTTGGTGAGTAAGCGGTATTTTCCAGTTGGGGAGCGATTCCATAGATCTGTCGACACGTGGCGAGGTAGACCCATGGAAAACCACCATTGTTGCGCGCCATCGTGCATTAAAGTTCGTATCAGGACGCCGAGCGATATGCTTACATGCCGTTGATTTGGGAAGGGGCCATCGAACGGTGATCGCTTGCTATAGATGCGCGGAGGATAACGAGGTACAGTCTTAGTGTTGGATTGACCATCGATATATAGGTGGGGCCCGGAGCCACGGTTTATTATAAGCCATTTGTTTAAAAGGCGTGGAGTATTAATATAAAATCTCGAAGGATTAAACCTTGATTATAAAGTTGGATATACAATTTAACATACAAAAGCTGGGAATGGAATTATTTGTCAATTTCTTTGAAATTGATAAATAAACTGAAAAAAAAGAAGATTAAAGAGCCACGTGGGGTAAACCAAAGGGAAATGCTGACAGAGTCACGACTACGGTTGATCATCTCTCCTTAGAAGGGTACGAATTCAGTTTTGTTGCTGTCATTTGTGGTATTAGAGCCATTGTTTTAAGGTTGTTTTGGCAGAAAGCTGACATGGCAATCCGAGTTGGCAGAGGTGCTGGCAGAAGGAGACCTGTTGCCAACGTAGAGGTGTTGGAGATTTTGCAGAGGTTCGAAGCCAGAGTGGATGCCGTGGAGTGAAGACAGACCAAAGATCCTGAAGACATCAGTGAACCTGAAACAGAAGAAGTGGAAGAAAATGTTGGGATTCCTCCTGACATGAGATTCCTTAGAACTGTTCTGGGGTTTGCAGTTAAGCCCAGAATTGAAGTGTCAAGTTATGCAGGGGGACTGAATCCAGAGGAACTGGTGGAATGGATAAACGAAATGAATAAGTGCTTCGATTATGAAGAAATAAGAGAGGATAAAAAGGTTAAGTTTGCAGTAACAAAGCTGAAAGGACTTGCTGCACTTTGGTGGGATGGAGTGCAGGCAGAAAGAAGGAGAGTTGGCAAGCAACCTATCAAGATCTGGACCAGAATGATGGCTAAATTAAAAGGTAAATTCTTGCCTAGTGATTACCAGCTGACGTTGTATAGGCAAATGCAGAACCTAAGACAGAGGTTACTGACAGTAAAGGAATACACAGAGGAATTCTACAGAGTGAGCATAAGAGCTGGGTAATTTCAAGACACACCAAAGAAGACTGCCAGATATGTGAATGGTCTCAAGCTGGAGATCCAAGATGAGATTGGTCTTCTGTCTCCTAAGACAGTGGAAGAGGCCTACCAGATGGCCTTGAAATCAGAGGAGAAACTCCTGAGGAAACGATGCGCGAGAAAGAGAGGTAATTTCGTGGAAAGGGAAGTCGGGGTGGTAGAGAAAGCCTACTACACCGAGAATGGAGCTAACGGTAGCTCACCTCGGGAATGCATCTACGGAAGGGGATGATGATGCGAGGGCGAAGGGTTCTTATAGAGAAAAAGGAAGAGGAGCGGAGACGGGCGAGAGGTAGAGAGGTGAGGTGCTATAGATGTCGGCAAGTGGGACATAAGCACTATAAGTGTCCAGAGAATGTGGGTGCTGGTCCAAGAAATGTTGTTGTTGCCCAGGCTGGAGAAGAGGCAGAAATTGAAGAATAAATTCTTCCAGAGAGGGGAGAGTCCTTGGTGGTAAATAAGGTCCTGTTGAAGCAAGCTAAAGAGGTCACTGAGCCTGCACAAAGGAAGACTTTGTTTAGGAGCATATGCAAAGTCCAAGGGAAATGCTGCCAGCTAGTCATTGATAGTGGCAGCACAGACAATCTGGTTTCCACTGAGGTGATAGAGAAGTTGAAGTTGAAGACAAGGGAGCATCCCACTCCCTACAGGGTGTCCTGGCTGCATAAAGGGCACCAGCTGGTTGTAAAAGAGCAGTGTGAGATAGAGCTGCAAATGGGAAAATATAAAGATAAGGTCCTGTGTGATGTAATTCCCATGGATGTGTGTCATATACTGCTGGGTAGACCTTGGCAGTTTGACAGAGCAGCAGTGCATGATGGCAAGAAGAACACTTACAAGTTCTTCAAAGATGGGGTACACCATACATTGATACCCATGGAAGAAGGAGAGCCATCCAACAGAGTGATTGATCCAAAGACCTTGTTGCTGAGCGGGAAGGAATATCTGCAGCAGATAGAAGAAGAAGAGGTAATTTTTGCTTTAGTTTGCAAACCTAAGGTAGTTCTTACTTCTACAAAGATTTATGATTTGCCAATAGAAATCCAAGAGATGTTAGACAATTATTGTGACATTGTTGTGGATGACTTACCTAGAGCTGCCACCTGTGAGAAAGATCAGTCATCAGATAGATTTTATCCCTGGTTTAAATCTGCCAAATAAGGCAACCTACAGAATGAATCCCAAGGAAAATGAGGAAATCAGGAGACAAGTACAGGAATTGGTGGACAAGGGGTTGATTAGAGAAAGTTTGAGTCCATGTGCAGTACCAGCAGTATTGAGCCCAAAGAAAGATGGAGGCTGGAGGATGTGTACTGATTCCAGAGCAATCAATAAGATCACAATCAGGTACAAATTCCCTTTGCCCAGAGTTGAGGATTTGATGGACTGTTTGAGTGGTGCTAGATATTTTTCAAAGATATATTTAAAAAGTGGATACCATCAGATTAGAATAAGAGAGGGTGATGAGTGGAAAATTGCCTTTAAAACGAATGAAGGATTGTACGAGTGGATGGTCATGCCTTTTGGGTTGTCAAATGCACCTAGTACTTTTATGAGACTTATGAATGAAGTATTGAAAGAATTCATTGGTAAATTTGTGATAGTGTATCTGGATGATATATTAGTTTTCAGCAGAACTAAAGAAGAACATTTAAGGCATCTTAATCATGTCTTGAAGAAGCTGCAGCAAGGGAAACTGCTGATAAATTTGAAGAAATGCTCATTCATGAAGGAGGAGTTGGTGTATTTGGGTTTTGTTGTTTCTGCAGAAGGATTGGAGATGGACCCAGAAAAGGTTAAGGAAATTGTGGAGTGGCCTTCACCCAGGAATGTTTTTGAGGTAAGGAGTTTCCATGGACTTGCTAGTTTTTACAGAAAGTTTATAAGAAAATTCAGTAGGATTAATGCACCCATAATTGAGATAATAAAGAAGAATATACAACCATTTAAGTGGATTGCCGAAGCAAAAAGAAACTTTCAAGTTTTGAAGCAAAAGATAACGGAGAAGCCTGTTTTGATCCTGCCTGATTTTACTAAACCGTTTCAAGTAAAGTGTGATGCTAGTGGGGAGGCCATTGGAGCTGTGCTGAGTCAGGATGATAGCCCTGTAGCATATTTCAGTGAAAATCTGAATGAAAATAGAAGGAAGTATTCCTCTTATGAGAAGGAATTCTATGCAATCGTTCAGGCACTCAATAAGTGGAGACATTATTTGATGTCCAGGGAATTTGTATTGTATTCTGACAATCATGCTTTGCAGTATATTGTACAGCAGCCCAAGCTGAAACATAAGCATGCCAAATGGGTTGAGTATCTCCAAGGTTTTAATTTTGTTTTGAAACATATAAGCGGCCAAGCCAATAAAGTAGCTGATGCTTTGAGTAGGAGGCACATGCTTGTTCAAGAAACAAATTTTGAAGTTGTAGGATTTGATTTTCTCAAAGAATTGTATAAAACAGATCCAAATTTTAAAGAAGCATTTGAGGCATGTAGTAACCCTGTTTTAACAGATAGAAGGCAGTGGCTGGATTATTTCCTGCAGGAGGACTTGTTATTCAGAAGAAGCCAACTGTGTGTACCAAAATGTTCCATAAGAGAAAATTTGATCAAAGAGAAGCATAGTGGTGGAATTGCTGGACACTTTGGTACTGATAAGACTTATGAGCAGCTGAGTCACTTTTATTACTGGCCCAAGATGAGAGTAGAAGTGGACAAGTTTGTAAAGAATTGCAAAATCTGTCAATATGCCAAAGGAAGGAGCCAGAATGCAGGATTGTACACTCCCTTGCCTATTCCAGACAAGCCTTGGGACATGGTGAGTATGGATTTTGTTCTAGGATTGCCCAAGACTCGGAGAGGGAATGATGCAGTCTTTTTTGTAGTGGACAAATTCTCCAAAATGGCACATTTTATTCCATGCTATAAAACTAGTGATGCCACCCATGTTGCTAACTTGTTTTTCAAAGAAGTTGTTAGATTGTATGGGTTGCCCAAGAGTATTGTTTCAGACAGAGACACCAGATTTGTGGGTCACTTTTGGAGGACACTGTGGAAGAAAATTGGTACCAAACTGAGTTTCAGCTCAACTTATCAGCTCAGCTTATCAATACCTCAGCTGACTGTTTTTATTTAGATTAGTTAGGATTGGTAGAAGTCGAATAGTTGGATTCGATCCATCTGTCAGTTCAGTTAATTGAATAAGTTGTAATTAGACCTTTGATTTCTTCAACGGTCCTCTAAGAGGAACCGAAGAGTCATATATTGATGTATATAAGTTGTATTCCTCAGATGCATTGAGGGGAGGAAGGAGAAAGAGAGAGATTTTCTGAAATAGAATCTGTGTGTTCACAATTGCTTCCAGTTAAATAATTTATGTACGCATTGGCCTTAGAGTTGTTTCGAATCCTTGATTGTGAAGAGATTGTTTAATTGTGAAGTGATTGAACTCTGTGCACATATAATTACTGGGTTGAACTATTGTATAGATTCTGCATATCTTTGTCTATCATTTCCCTCAATTTGTTCGAACAGACTCTGTTGAATAAATCCCCACTCATAAAAGAAGTCTGCGAAAACCCGTGGTCATTTAACTCTGTTTAATGGTAATAGAAATCCCGCTTAATAAAGGAAATTACGTTTGTTCGTTAATTTCCTAACCGGGGTCAGAACCTGAGTTAACAAATGGAGAGTATGCGAAGGATCGCGCAACCCCAGATGAACCTTGGTTAGTCACTGTTCAAAAACCACGAGTGGATTTACAAAGGCGGATTGCCCATATTGCATCGCTTTTGGTGAGTAAGCGGTATTTTCCGGTTGGGGAGCGATTCCATAAATATGTCGACACGTGGCGAGGTAGACCCACAGAAAACCACCGTTGCTGCGCGCCATCATGCGTTAAAGTTCGTATCAGGACGCCGAGCGATATGCGTACATGCCGTTGATTTGGGAAGGGGCCATCAGACGATGATTGCTTGCTATAGATGCGCGGAGGATAATGAGGTACAGTCTTAGTGTTGGATTGACCATCGATATATAGGTGGGGCCCGGAGCCACGGTTTATTATAAGCCATTTGTTTAAAAGGCGTGGAGTATTAATATAAAATCTCGAAGGATTAAACCTTGATTATAAAGTTGGATATACAATTTAACATACAAAAGCTGGGAATGGAATTATTTGTCAATTTATTTGAAATTGATAAATAAACTAAAAAAGAAGAAGATTAAAGAGCCACGTGGGGTAAACCAAAGGGAAATGCTGACAGAGTCACGACTACGGTTGATCATCTCTCCTTAGAAGGGTCCAAATTAAGTTTTGTTGCTGTGAAAATGCAACCTTTGGATACATAGCAGGGCCAAGTTAATAGTGCTTATGTCTTTTTGGGTTGACAACTTACAATTTTTTCTCTTGAATATCATCCGGGCTTTGTGATCATGGACATAAATTTTTGGAGAAACTTGCAAGTTTTATTTTGGTTGGCCCTTTTTTTCCCTTTCTAGAATCTCATGGATTTTGTGATCACTGGAAAAAATTTCATATTGCGAAGCAAAATTATGCCATGAACCTGGATTTCCTCACCAATATTCTGCACCAATCAACACGGTAGGTTTGTGAAATTGCAGTGCAGTTAAACTAGAAACCCTAAGCATGGTATTCCTTGAGAAAAGAGAGGAGAAATGGTTTATTCTCCAAATGGAATTTATGACAAAGTGTCATATTTTCAAGCCATTACTTGTTTCGATGATCGAGGATTAAGTATGCAGATCCTGGAAGCTCATCATTGAGAATTGGATTTGGTCATTTTTGCAATTACAGATGACAGAAATTCCTCATCTGCTAACTTGGCATTTGGGTCTGCAAATAATCCTTCGGTTGTGAATTTTACCTCAGGCTCATGGGAAGGAATCGAGGGATCTAATGTGGGTGACAATCAAGTGGTGGCCCATCCTGGTACTCCTAGAATTGCGTGGAGGATTGTGACTTTGCCATTTTCTATTTTCAAAGGTAGCTTTGGTCTTCTTTTTGGTGCTATTGGTTTGGGAATGTGAGTGGAAGAAGGGGTTATTTTTCATTCTCTCAATTCGATCAGATGGGGATTGGGAGAATTGTTCCCAGGCCAAGGTGAAGAGAGTGCCCCTCTTACTTCTATGTCTGTCGGGCAACAAAAGATCTGGATTTTATTAATCTATTTGAGAGGGAATATGGTAATTTCCATCTTGCATTCCAGACAGTTGGTTTTATGGAGGCTTTGAAGACCTCTAGTGAAGAGTTCAAGTTATTGTTCATTTACTCGCATTCTTCAGAACATACGAACATGCCAGAACATGAACATGTCGAAATTCTGTCAAGATACTCTATGCTCTGATGTGGTCGTGGAATATATCAACCAAAGTTTTGTTTCATGTTGAGGTAATGTCAGGGCCAATGACGGTTTTAAGATGAGTAAGAGTCTAAAAGCATCGAATTTTCCTTTTTGTGTTGTTGTCATGCCTGAGACCAACCAACGGACTTCCCTTCTACAATAGGTTATTTCGTTTTTGTGTTGTTGTCATGTCTGTGACTAATCAACATATTGCCCTTCTACAATAGGTTCTTTCTAACTCTTTCATACACTATTTTTTTTGTTTTCTAGTTCTCCTAAAAGAGTTTTTAAATAGATGAGAGGAATCCTTTCACGTTTTGAAAGAAAAAGTTTTTACTGGTTTATTTAGCAAGTGATTGTCTCCTTCAAACTTCCTATGTATTTTAGGTCCCAATCTCATGTATCTCAGTGAAGTGTGGAGCTGACATGCATCACAAAGTTTTAATTTATGCTTGTAGGTTAGCAAAAGAGCCACATTTTCATCATTCAAACCGAAGTTGTTCTTGTTCATTTTTTCTACATATATGTTAATTTTGTTTTTAATGGAGTTTGTTCAGATGGGGAGACTAGCTATTCCTTGATTCAAGAGCTAGTAGTTTTCTCTGCCTCTTTATATTTTCCATACTTTCCCTATTTTCAGAACATATTATATGTTCCCTAGAAGAACCTTTTTTCTGAGAAAGCGTGACAAATTTCTGGATTTTTTGTGAGAGTATAATGCAAAGAAAATATATGAGACCTTATTTCTCCCAAACCTAGCGCCCATGTATAATTCATGGATGAAATTTAGTTGGATATAAGGTGGTGAGTTTTTTTTGTTTAATTATTTGAAATTTTGTGGCCTAACTTTTCTATAGTATTCAAGATAACCAAATCCCAAATTACAACTAAGAAAATATGTAGAACTGTACTAGGTAAACCTTAAATTGCATATCCATACAAACTGGTCAATAAAGAACACAACATAAACACAATTTTTCAATGGAATTTCGTATATTTATATACTACATGACACTGTACAAGCAATAGTCGATGCTTTCATCTGTCTTTATGCCTCGATTTGGTGAAATGATGAGCTATTGTATTTATGCAATTTACTTTAAGGAAATTCTGTGCAGATTTATCAATTGATTATGATCCATGTGATATTAACTATATGTCTTTCACTAATCATGTCATCATTAGACATCCATACTAGTTACAAGGATTCAATCCTAATGGTAGAACTTTATCAGTATGTTCAACCATCATGAAACCACAGATTTATGAGACCATATATATTATCTATTGAAATTTTTATAGACTACATTAAAAGGGATTCAATGAAGAAGATATCCAAAATCAACGTTACATTTGGGTCTTTTTTATTTTTTATTTTTAACTTGTGAAAACTTGATTACTAATATATACTTTCATATTTCTTGATTAATTGGGTAATTGGGGTAGGCGAATATTGTGGGTTAAAATGCATATTGTAAGCTTAGTTTTCAATGACAAAGGGGATACAAAGGTTGGCTTGTAGTTCAGGTGAAATATTGCAAGACGGGGTTGTGGTGTAGGTAGTAGCTACAAGGATAGGTTGCGGTAAATATGCTTGCACATAGATATATAATTTTGTTTGTTGGAAACATTGATGCTTATAGATTTTGATTGTGTTTAAATTATATTTATTGAGATAAGGTTAGTATGGTTTCTTTAAGGTCCAACATTTTGGTTCCATTGTTGTGAAGATAGAACATTTATGTTGCTATCTGGATAATGATTGAAAGCAGTCTGAATTGCAAATGGAGGGACTATCTTGTTGGAAAAAGTAAATAAAATAACTTGGGAATACAAATGGTGAATACCATGGAAAATCAAAAACCACCTACTGTTCATGAATGTAACAAGGTTTGGTCTTCATAAATTGTACTTGAGTCAATACTTATTATACTTGTCAATATTTTTTTTAGATATCTACCACCGACACTAGTTACATTCTTCAACACCAATAACCTAGCCAAGAAGGCCTACAATAAACTTATACTTAAGGACAAAAGACAGTGACAAGAAGCAAACACTTGGCCAAGACCATAGTCCAAAAAGAGCTGTGGCATAGTACAAGAACAAACAAGTCCTTACACAACAACTCCACACATACCTACTAGACGGATGAAACCTAATTAACAACGGTCCTCTTGTTATTTTATTTGCAAGAATATGATGAGACTTTGTCTGCAAATTGTTATATTGTCAACTTTGAATGTTTATGAATGCTTACTTGCAGGAAGTATATATATGTTCATATCCCACTATTATTTTTAATTTGTAGGTAAATTGAGACTTCAATAATTGAACATGAATACTCACATATGTGTAATTAATGATGTATGCAAGTACAATAATCACAACAAAATTTGAAGTCAATGATTTGCTTAATGCATTTGATCCTACCAAGATGTTGAACATGAAATCAATGATTGGCTTAGTGCATCTAATTCTACAACGAAGTTGTTCAACTCAACATAGGCCAACACTTCTTGAAGATATGAGTTCTGTTGTTTCCTTCTCTTAAGGCTTCACTGAAACCCTTATAATGTTGGCATTTTCCTTCAAAACTCCCTAACAGAGATTGCAAATTTTTCCAAGCCAAGGATCTGATAATGGCTACAATGCCTGAATCAAGTTACTGTCCTTAAGCTATTAGTTTAACCTTTAAATTCAGAGATACACATTTAGAAAGGAGGCCAAATTAATAGTCTTCCATCAAGAGAGTCACTATCAACACCCTAATTTCAATGATTCACTGTATAGTAAGGTTTCATACCCATAATTTAATTCAACCTTGACATTCATATATATATATATATATATATATATATAACTTACGGTTGTTCACAAATATTACTTAGCACTATAAATATTGTTTATAAATCAGTGATCGCAATAGATCCAATGCAACACATAAATGGAATAGAGTTAAATATCTTAGTGTCTTTGAAAAGAAGGCATAAACACTACACTACAAATTCAGATTTTAAACGCCTAATATATATTGATTTTAACACTTTGGATAGGGTCACGTGTATCATACCTGAACTTCGCTTCTTTTATAGGCATTCTTGATGATTATTTCACAGACTTGTAGACTTCACTGCCTTCAAATGTGCACAAAAGGCAAGGACTATAGGCTGCAAGAGATAAAAGATTGATGGTTTATTTATGAACCAATGAGAAGCCTCGTTGTCCTTAGTTGTCCTATCCTTATGAGTTTGAGTATTTCAGAGCTAACATAAGATGGATTTTACTGATATTTTAGTGAAAAATGATGGAAAGTATGATTGGGTTTGTATGTAAACTGATCAATTTGGTAGTTTTTGGAATCATTATTGAATGCACTATAAATAAAAAATAAAAATCTCAACACCAATAAATGAAACTATAATTTTTGTCTCAATTTTGCAAAATCAGTTGGATGCACAACTGTTAATATTAGAACCTAAGATCTAGTTAGAGAAAGGCATTTTCTTAGTTAAATATTTTTGCATCAGAATGATATATCCCCTTTGTAATCAAATAAAAATAGTAGTTGTGGGATCTTAAGTGATTTCACTACCCATTAATTCAACACCCATTAAGCCTTTAGAAGGCTCTACTATGAATCATAAAGATGAAGAATGGCAACATGACATATCAAAATTACAAGAGCAAGTGCAAAAAATTTCACTCTCGCAAAGAGAAACAAAAAATGACATGGAAGTTTTGAAGAAAGGCGTGGAAACTAAGATGGATGGTTTGAAGAAAGGTGTGGAATCTAAGATGGATGGTTTGAAGAATGGCATGGAATCTAAGATAGATGGCATGGAAGCTGGCATGGAATCTAAGATGGATGACATCGAAGCTAAGATCGATGAGAAAATGGAAAACATGAAGAATGATCTAAAAGCGGACATGGAAGGTTTGACAAAGTTGATACAAGAAATGTTTCCTAATGGTGAAAAGATAGTAGAGGAAACTCATGATGAGAACAAAATAAATGTTAATCATGATTTCATAAACTCTAATGTTGGAGGAAAGAACCACCATATTCCAAAAATGGATATGAGGAAGTTTGATGGAAAGGATCCTGTAACATGGATACTACAGATGGAGCAATATTTTGATCTCAATAATGTGCAAAACACACAAAAGGTACGCATTGCAACTTTAAATTTAGAAAAAAAACATTTGTATGGTATCGATGGCTTTGCTCCTGTAAAAAAATTGTCACTTCGTCAATTTTTACAGAGGAAATGATAGCACATTATGAGGATACAACGAGCAACACTTTCTTTAGCCAATTGATAAATCTCAAAAAAAGGTGTTTAGTGGGGGAGCACATTGAGGACTTCCAAAAATTGAATATAAGAGTAACTGATATTCCAGAGAAACACAAGATTGATCTCCTCATAGATACTTTAAAGGATAACATCCAACATGAAGTTCACGTTTTGGAACCTGATTCATTGGAGAAGGCATTCATGTTGGCAAGAAAAATTGAAAGCAAAATTATGGCGACAAGGAAGCCTACCACTCACTTCTATAAATATGGAAGTGTTGCTACTCCTAGATTTCCACAACCTACAAGGTTGACACCACAACAATTTGAAGAAAAAAGAGCAAAAGGGCTTTGCTACAGTTGTGATAGCAAATACAATAAAGGTCATAAGTGTGCTGAGAAGAAATTATTTTACATAGATTGTGAAGAGGAAGAAGAAAATGAACAATAATCTTCAAAAGAAGAGGATATACACTAGGAACCAGCCCTAGAAGAGGAATAAATGAGTCCGACCATATTGTGTAATGCATTGGCAGGAATTACCACTCCTCAAACTCTCAAGATAGAAGGACATATCAAGAAGAAAAAGGTAATAGTGTTGATTGATTCAGGTAGCACCCATAATTTTATTCATTGTAAGGTAGACAAGGAATTGAATTGTTTCCTGTACCTAGCACCAGAATGTCAAGTGATGGTTGCAAATGGAGGAACTATAAATTGCTCTGGAAAATGCCATAATATCAAGCTAACCATGGGGGAATATGTATTGACTAGTCCAATGCTTGCCATTCCTATGGGAGGTGCCGATGTTGTACTAGGAGTACAATGGTTACAATCTTTGGGGACGGTAGCTTTTAATTTTCAAGAACTTTTCTTGAATTTTTTTTCAGAAGGAAAGGAAGTCGAATTACGGGGTATTGCAAGGAAGCCGGGAAAGATAATAAGCTCTAATGTCATGACAAAGCTTCTAAAGAAAGAACAACGAGGCGTAATTGCACAATTATGCTCACTAGAAGTTCCAACATCAAATCATCTATTTCTGCAGATCTCCAACAAGTCTTGGACAATCATTCCAAGGTGTTTGAAACTCCCAAAGGACTCCCACCTATTCGTGATCATGATCATGCTATTCATTTGATTCCAGGAAGTGTTCCTCCAAACATCAGGCCTTATAGATATCCTTACTTCCAAAAGAGCGAAATTGAACGTATGATTGCAGAAATGTTAAAGGTGGGTATAATTCAACCTAGTCAAAGTTCTTTCTCTACTCCTGTAGTATTGGTACACAAGAAGGATGGATCATGGCGAATGTGTCCGGATTATAGGGAGCTCAATAAGCTCACCATTAAAGACAAATTTCCCATTCCTGTGATTGATGAATTATTGGATGAATTACATGGAGCAATTTATTTTACCAAGTTGGATCTTCGTTCAGGATATCATCAAATTAGAATGAAGATCGAAGATATTCCAAAAAAAACATTTCGAACTCATGAGGGTCATTATGAATTTTTGGTCATGCCTTTTGGCCTTACCAATGCACCTTCTACATTTCAAGGGTTGATGAATTATATTTTCAAACCCTTCCTTAGAAAATTTGTGCTAGTATTTTTCGATGATATACTAATCTACAGCAGGTCTTGGAAGGATCATGTTGAACATGTTGATAGGGTGCTCAAACTATTGCAGGAGAAACAATTATATGCAAAAACATCCAAATGTTTCTTTGGAGTAAAAGAGGTGGAATATCTGGGTCATATTGTATCTCACGAGGGTGTTAAGGTAGACCCTAACAAAATTAAAGCCATTAAGGAATGGAAATTACCCACAACCATAAAGCAATTTCAAGGATTTCTCGGGTTAACAAGGTATTATCGCAAGTTTGTTAAGAATTATAGGAGAATAACAACACCTCTAACAACATTATTGAAGAAAGATGCATTTTCATGGACTCCTGAAGCAACTAAGGCCTTTGGACATCTTAAAGAGGCAATGTGCCTAGCACCGGTCTTAGCTACACCAGACTTCACAGAAACCTTTATTGTGGAATGTGATGCCTCAGGAAATGGAATTGGTGCTGTTTTAATGCAAGAAGGAAGACCCATTTCTTTTGAAAGCCTTCCAATCAAAGGAAAGTATTTACAGAAACCTATTTATGAGAAGGAAATGTTAGCAATACTACATGCACTAAAAAAATGGCGAACTTACCTAATGGGAAGACACTTCAAGGTAAAAACTGATCATGATAGTCTTAAACACTTTTTGGAACAAAGACTATCTTTAGAAGAGCAGCAAAAATGGGTCACAAAGATGTTGGGTTATGACTTTGAAATAATCTACAAAAGAGGGAAACTAAATGTTGTTGCAGATGCACTCTCAAGAAAGAATGAAGAGGTGGAAACATTGCTTTGTGCCATTTCTATTATCCAACTAGATTGGATAACTGAAGCAAGAGATGAATGGAAGAAGGACGAAGAAGTGCGGACACTCATTCAAAAGTTGTAGCAAGATCCTAGTACATCTGATACTTTTAGTTGGAAAAATGATTCCTTATGGTACAAAGATCGCTTATATCTTTGTAAGAATTCCCAACTAAAAGAAAATATTCGTTTGGAATTGCAAACTTCTCCTTTAGGAGGACACTCAGGATTTTTAAAAACTTGCCACAGGGTGAAGAAATAATTTTTTGGGGATGGCCTTAAATCTAATATTCAAAATTTTGTGGCAGATTTTTTGGTTTGACAGTAGAATAAAGTTGAGACAATTAAGACCCCGGGTCCTCTACAAACTTTATCCATTCCAAGTCAATGTTGGGAGGAGATTTCAATGGATTTTATCATAGGTTTACCTAAGTTCGAAGGAAAGAGTGTCATCATGGTGGTAGTTGATAGACTTACCAAGTATGCACACTTTTGTGCATTATCTCATCCATTTAAAGCAAGTACAGTTGCTACTACATTTATGGACAGAATTCAAAAGCTACATGGAAGCCCAAGGGTTGTTGTGAGCGACAGAGATCCCATTTTTACTGGAAATTTTTGAACGGAGTTATTTTCTTGTTTGGGTACTCAATTAGCTCATGGCTCATCTTATCATCCTCAATCTGATGGTCAAACTGAGATAGTAAATATATGTTTGGAAGGATATCTTCGTTGTTTTGTATCTAATAAACAAACACAATGGGTCAAGTGGTTACCTCTCGCTGAATGGTGGTATAACACTTCCTTCCATACTGCAGCGAAAATGACCCCATTTATGGCACTTTATGGATATCATCCACCATCCATCACATCATCTTTAAGGGAAAATTCGAAGGTTCAAGCAGTGGAAGATCACATCGAGCATCAGCAAGAAGTTCTCCAACTCTTAAAGGATAACCTGAATTTGGAACAAAATCGAATGAAACAACAGGCAGATCAACATCGCAGCGAGAGAAGTTTTGATGTAGGAGATTGGGTATTTTTACGGCTACAACCATACAAACAAATGTCCCTCAAGCAAGCTAAGAAGGATAATAAATTATCGCCAAAGTACTATGGTCCTTACAAGGTGTTGCAAAATATCGGTACTATGGCATACAAATTGGAGCTTCCTGCTTCTTCACGAGTGCATCCAATTTTCCATGTTTCATGCTTAAAGAAGGTTATAGGTGAAAATCTTCCAGTTCAAACAATATTTCCAGAACTTGATGAGGAAGGATAAATCATATTGGAACCTGAAGCGGTCACGGAAACAAGAACTCGACAGCTACGGAATCGATCAATTTCAGAGTATCTCATCAAGTGGAAGAACTTACCCACTGAAGATTCTACATGGGAGGATGAGAATTTTATACAGAAGCACCCAGAGCTACTCAAGCATTGAGGATAACACTTTTTTGAAGGAGAGGGGCATGTTAGGTCCCTATATTACTAGTATAGTCCCTTATTGTTGTTAGTGTAACCCCCTTATTGTTATTATTGTACCCCTGTAACCCCCATATTATTATTATTGTGCCATTAAAATATTATTGTTAGGTCAACTAGGATTACATTGTGGCCCCATGGACTCCTATATATAGAAAGGAGGTTTTTTAATTTGTATCATCCAAGAATTGTTCATTCATGTAATGTATTGGAGTTTTCCCCCTCAAAGTGGCTTATTTCTAAGGCGTTGATATCCACTTTTTTTCTATTTTTGGAGCTAGTTTCACAACACCCGTCCGCAAAATTTTTATATAAACTCATTTTTGCAAAGTGCGCCCATGCTAGACTAGACCAGAGCGTGCACTCTGATCGAGGAAATTTTCAAGTGGAACCATGAGAAAGCTCATAAAACAGGGAGTGGAACCATGAGCCTTGAAATTTTCCTGGGGAGGTAATTTTTCTCCATGTCGGAATATAGTCAAGTTTACAGTCATTTTTCACGGTTTTTTGCAGGGAACACAATGACGAGGTCGGATTCGCCTTTTGAGTTACAAATTTACAGTCCACCCATGGAGCAACATCTTGGAGGAATCTATGGGGAATCTAAAAGATTCCTTTTGTCCCCATATTTTCATTTCATCATAATTGGGCAAATGGACAATCGATTTTGCACTATTTGACACACGAATCTGATGGCACATTCAAGTTTTTTGTCTGAGATTGATATTTTTTGGTCACTTTTTGAAGTGAAGTTTCAGGTGTCAAATTTCACAGAGTGAGCAGTCAATTTCACACCTTTCGGCGCCATGATTGTGATGGTGATTTCAGATCCAGCAGCGCAACAACCCCTTCTTCATTCTTCTTTAGCGTGAGTTATATGATGAGTTGATTTCATGTACTTCTTTGTACCTGAGATGCATAGTGTTGTATAGATCCCTGTTGATGTATGAGTCATGGCATCTTGTCTTGTTTTGTTATTGATGTACTTTTTTTTCATGGATTTGGATTATGTTTGATATCCCTTGATGCCATGTTGGCAGGATACTCAGTATCACACGTATGTCATTGAGATACCTTGTTTTCCATATTGGCGGGATACTGATAGGAGTCCTTTTTTTATGCATGAGAGTTCCGCAATGGAACATCTCGTAGAGAGGTCTAGCCACTCCTGCGTGAGGGAATTTTCCTTGTATGTCAGAGAAAACACATCCATGTACATCTTCTTCTTACAAAACTTAATGCAGCGGCCTACACCATCTTAACACTGAGGCCCGAAGATGTAGTCCCTCCTGGAAAAACTCCGTTATCAAATGACGTGTTCTTATGATTGTTGATCTTGACATGTTACGTTCCTCTTCTTTACAGCATACAGTTGTTCATTTATGTTCATTAACGCTTTAATTAATGAAATTCCAAAATTAGCAAGCAAAAGGTCTTGGTTAAGGGTAAGCGGAATTTAATCAGGATCAAGTGGTATCAGTGCAGGTCTTCTTGTTGATTTGGATTACAGGCGTGAACATTGTATGTTTGATGAGTTGAGCCATGGAGAATGTCAAGGACATGTACGAGACCATGCTCAGGGTTTTCGAGAAAGTGGACATGCTATACGAGTCTTATGAAAAGCAATTCATAGAGAACGCTGAATTGAAGACACTGCTACAGGAAGAAAAGGAGGGAAAACAACAGTTGTAGATTTAGTTGCAAGCCATGACAAAGGCGTGGGAAGGATTGAACCACAAAAACGAAATTCTTCGAGTAGATCATGTTGCATTGAAGGCATTCCTATAGGAAGAGAAGGAGGAGAAGTAGCAGTTGTAGCTTCAGCTAGAGGCTGTGATAGAAGCATTGGAGTAAGTGAAGCATAACGAAGGCTTAGAGAAGCCTTTTTCACCTGTTTCACAATCGATAGCTAAGGTAAACAATGTTGATTTCTCTTCAATTTCTTCACAAGATATCATTTCAGTTGGAAGTGTGGAGATACCCATTTTAGGAACCGACATGAGACTCCTCACCAAGATGGGGCACAAAGGAGGAGGACTTGGCGTTTGTGGCCAAGGCATAACCCAACCATTGGAGGTTGTGCAGAGACCTCATTATGCATGTTTGGGGTACACTGGAGAAGAATGCTTGAAGGACATCAAGGGAAAACAAATATTGATGAACTATACAGGGAAGAGTAATGATGGGGACACTTCGCCATCATCCCATGGCAGCGCATGTTGTAGTGAAAGAGCTGAGGTGATCTCCCATCACCATGATCGCACCAAAGACCACAATAGAAGGTATAATAAGTCTCATTATTCCAGAGTGCAGTTTGATTATAATAATGTTGATAACCAGGGTTGTAAATCATGGCCTCACAAAGCGTGTCATTTTTTTGTTTTACATAACCATGTGTTGTCTAAGTGTTGGAAAAGGATGGCAACAGAAAGGAGGATGAGGCATGGAAAGCATTCTCCACAGCAGGGAAAGAAATTGGTTAAGCAGGTTTGGATGAGAAATACCTTTTGCACCCATTGCGACCGAAGTGACCACCAAAGAGCCACATGCTGGAGACTCCATCCAGAGCAGCGCCTTAAAGACAAAGTTCCCGTGCATATACTAGTCGAACGAGCTAATGGACAAGCAAGTCCGCCATAGGGAAATGATCCACTTACCTTGATAAGTAAGAGATGTTTCTTCTAGATTGTTTTTTCTAGATATGTTAGCTTGTCATTGCCATGTTTGTAAATCATTTGTCACATTTTTTTGTGAAAGTGATGATGTGTTTTCCATTACTTTTTTAAGCGATACTGATATTTTTTGGCCTTGTTTTATAAGTCATGTGTAGCATTTCTTTCATGTAAAAGTGATTATGTGCTTGCCATCACTTCGAAATGCGATGATGATGTTGTTGGCCTTTTGTTATGAGTCATGTGATGCATTTATTTCATGTAAAAGTGATGAGGTTTTTTCCATCACTTCGAAATGCGACGATGATGTTGGTCTTGTAATGATAGTTGGGGGTGATTTTCATCTCGATGTAAGCTTGAACACCGAGTACATGTTATAAACTCGTGGAAAGTATGGGAGATGTTTTAGGTCATAGTTGGTCAATTTGAGCAGGTATTTATAGGATATTGTACTATAGGTTTTTAGGGGATGTAGGTGTCAGTTCATCACTTATGGCTCCGAAGGGCGCAAATGAAGGAGAAGGAAGTGTGACTTTTCAGGACACTTGTGGTGCAGACATAGTACACAGTAGTGTGGATTATTTTGATGCTTTTGGAGGACCAAGAGTTCCTCAGTGGGGAGGATTGATCCAGGTGGCTCTAGAGATACACAAAGGAAAAAGACGATTGAGGAAATCTCAAAAATCAAAGTGCTTGGATTGCTCTCGAACTAGGTTCAGGTTCAATATCTCGTCTTCCTAATCGCAATGGTGCGAACGGTTTGTCAAACCGAACTCGTATGCAAAAGTTAGGAGCATTCAAAGTTCTGGGTTGACTTGGATGACTTGGCAGGTTAAGGGAGACGCAATTTGGACTAAATCTAGCCACTAAATTCTGACAAGCTCAAGCCAAATTCCAGTGTGATTTTGTGGGACCATTAGTTTCACTCCTTCAGTCCATTTTTGAAAATTTCAAAACTACCAATTTATTATTATAAGGAAAAAAAAAAAAAAGTTTGGTTGCACGCCACCACCCTCCCAAATCAACGGCATAAAAAAGTTAAATTATTATAAGTTTGATGAGTCGTGACCCCCTCCGGACCCCCGCCACCCAAACTGCACAAAAAATGTGGTCCAACGGGTCGTCACCCCCATGGACCACTCCACATATATGAATATATGTTATAACACCACCACTCCATTTATGTAACACAATGGACTAGCAGGTATCGAGCCCGCACTAGCCACGTGGGTTGGCCTTCCTCCATGCGGCGGTCCCATCAACCTTCCACTATATGTATATGTGTTGGCAGAAGTGGTTAGGGGAAGGCTGCCCAATGCAGGTATGCCCCCTTGTCAAACAGATAAGCGATGGTTTAATATTGAAACAACTCATAACAAAATCACGCCCATTTTAAAATGGTAACATGTAGATTTGGGGAAGTGGGATTTGATCCCCCGACCTCCCCTAACCAATTGTTAATTAATACCAACTACACCAACCGTGACATCGGGTTATCCATCTGCAAAAAAATTATATAAATGCATTTTTTGAAAGTGAGACCAAGCGAGACTAGAGCAGAGCACACATGCGGATCGAGGAAATTTGCAGGTGGAACCATGAGCAAGCTCAGAAAATAGGGAGCGAAACCATGATCCTTGAAATTTTCTCGGGGAGGTAATTTTTCTCCGTGTCAGAATATAGTCAAGTTTAAAATAATTTTTCATAGTTTTTCGTAGGGAACGCAATGGCGAGGTTGGATTCACGTTTTGAGTTGTAGATTTCCAGTCCACCCATGGAGAAGCATCTTGGAGGAATCTAGGGGGAATCTAAAAGATCAATTTTACTCCCAGATTTTCATTTCATCAGAATTCAACAAATGGACAGTTGATTTTTCACTATTCGACGCCATGAATCTGATGGCGCATTCATATTTTTCATTTGAAATTGATATTTTTTGGTCACTTTTTGAAGTGAAGTTGTAGGTGTCAGCTTTCAGCGAGTGAGCAGTTGATTTCACACCTTTTGGCGCCACGATTGTGATGGTGATTTCAGATCTAGCAGCATAGCAGCCCATTCTTCAGTCATCTTCAGCGTGAGGTATATGATGAGTTGATTTCATGCACTTATTTGTCCCTGAGATGCATATTGTTGTACAGATCCCTATTGATGTATGAGTCATGGGATCTTGTCTTGTTTTGTTATTGATGTACTTTATGTCATGGATTTGTATTATGTTTGAGATCCCTTGATGCCATGTTGGCGGGGTACTCAGTATCACACTTATGTCATTGAGATCCCTTGTTTTCCATATTGGCGGGATACTCATAGTCATTATCTGTGAGATATTGTCATACTAATAGGAGTCATTTTTTTATGCATGAGAGTTCCACAGTGGAACATCTCGTAGATAGGTCTAGCCACTCCTGTGTGAGGGAATTTTCCTTGTATGTTAGATAAAACACATCCATGTACATCTTCTTCTTACAACACTTAATGCAGCAACCTACACCATCTTGACACTAAGGCCCAGAGATGTAGTCCCTCCTGAATGAACTCCATTATCAAACGACGTGTTCTTATGATTTTTGATCTTGACATGTTACGCTTCTCTTCTTTATAGCATACAATTGTTCATTTATGTTCATTAATGCTTTAATTAATGCAATTCTAAAAATCAGCTGAAGTAAAAGGCCTTGGTTAAGGGTAAGCAAAATTTACCCAGGATCAACAAATCATCAAGAAAAAAAATTCCCGGTTTTGAAAATGATCTTACTACATTTTTTGCAGTGGTCAAAGAGATGGCGGTAGGTGGTGCTACCTCTAGTATTATGTACAACTTGTTTCCCAAAGTAACAATAACAACGTGAGGCCTACAGTCATACACAACTTGTATCTTCCACAAGTATGGTTGGCCTAATAATACATCACAAACATCAAGAGGAGTAATATCACATAATACCTCATTCATGAAGGGCTTGATTTTTTTGGGAAGGCAAAATTATTGGTTGAGGCAGAGATCCTATCCTTGGTGAAGCCATCCGATGGTATACGGTTGTGTGTGTGTTGTGGTCGGAAGGCCCAACCACTTCATGACCTCTGTATAAATGAGGTTCTTTTGGCTCCCATTGTCGACAATGAACTGCAGTTGGGAACCATTCACCCACATCTGGTAATGGAAGAGGCTCTCCCCCTCCTCTAGATCTTCGAGTTCCTCCTTTTGTATCTTGGTGGTGGCAACAATATCGTAGGGATTTGCATCGATAATATACTTCCCTTTTTCATTCCCCTTGTCAGGTTCTGACTTATAGTCGGAACATGCATATGATTTGGAAGCCTTCAACTCGTCCACTAGTGATTTCTTGGCCCAACACTCACTTGTGTTGTGAGTGGAGCTCTTATGGAAATCACACCACTTTCCTGTGTCCTTCTTTGGCTTTGTAGTGTTGTTATTCTCTTACAGATTTGGCGGATTGTCCTAGGCCGCTCCGCCATGGCTTTATCCTTTGTTTTGTAGTTTGGGGGCACATTTACCTTGCTTCTCATTCATATATCTAAATTGTTGCTTCTTTTGTTTGAATTAATGTTCAATCTTGGAAACATGCCTGTATTATGTACCAAGCAAGGAGATGTCAAGGAAATCCATTTCCTCATGAATGTATCTATGCAGACAACTGTGATACTTCAGCACCAAATGTTTCTCTGAATATTTGATACCCAAGTTTTTGCGTAGGGTATGGAACAAATTCGTCAACTCATGCACATCTTGATCCCTTTTTTGCCGCAACGTTGTCCATTATATGTACTTGTCCTCATAGCTCCCCACAGGATAATATTATTATTTTATGGAATCTAAAAAATAATTCCAAATGGGTGCGAACGAGAACAAAGAGGTTTCCATATCGTCCTTTTTCTCATAGTAGGTTTCCCACCAGTCTTTGACATGGGGGGTGGCTTTGAGGTGTGAAAAAGTAATATTTTCCTGATTGGAAAAGTCATGAACCAAAAAATATCCTTCTAATAGATTCAAACATCTATCTATGGTGTCTACATCTATTTGGCCCTCAAATATGGGAATGTCAAAGTTTACTTGTACCTTAAAAGTAGTGGTGCCTCTAGAGCGGCTGTTAGATAAAGGTGCGTCACTGGTGGGTAGCCTTTGAAGGATCTGTGCAAAGTTATTTTGACACAATCTCCTACTTCCTCGTCTTTATTTTCTTCAACCATGGGATTTTGTTGGGTTTTATGAGGCTAATCTTACAAAGGTTCATCTAGATCGAGCCCTAACTCCTTATACCTCGATCTTGTTGGGGACATGCAAAGAAAGATCGAGAAAGAGAATAACTCTTTGATACCACTGATCCAGAATTATGTAGGAACACAATATAATACATAAATAAGCATCAACATAGAGATGTAGTAGGAATAACACTTCATTTCATTAATATCAAATACTAAAAAATGCTTACAGATGAAATGGAAAATAAACTAGCTCGGGTGATGGTAGATTATCTTTGAGAAGAGATATGGTGGCTACATGCCTATGAACTATATTAAAATGAGGCTCAAAGGCCTATTTATTATTGAAAAACAATGGAAAACACTAAACATCCAAAAACTTGACCCTAGGAGATGAAGCGACAAAACTATGGGCCCCATTTGGGTAAATTAGTACATCAACTTCCCAGGGACGTAATTTTGGCATACGATATTTGTTTGATGCACAAAACACCTCTTTAGAAATATCTATCTTGTTAGTCTCCTGTATTCATAGTATCACTAGGTGACTATGGATTTTCTACAATCTGTTGAAAATAACATTTTTTGACTATCAACTATTTTCAAAAATCTCACTGCCATCATTATCTTCATTTAACCTATTTCACTATCTTTCATTTTGCCTTCCTCACCACTGTCATACTCTGAAAAAATTTTGTTTGGATTTAAAACCCCTCATATTCACTTCTTCCCCTTCTCAAAAATCCCCATTTTTGCCCTTTCCCCTACCTAAAGTCCTACTTACATTACTTAAAACCCCTCTTTACCCTTCCCTTTTCACTCATTCCCCTTCTTCCCTCGAAACAATGTAAAAATCCATTTTTTACATTGTTTTAAAAGTAAAAATATCATTATTCGAGACCCATTCTTTTTAAATTAAACCCCATTATATTAAAAAGACCCGACCCTTTGTATTTATAAGCCCGACTCCCCCTTATGTTTGTAAACCCTCTCTAAACCCTTTGTTCTTCGCTTTTTATAAAATACCCGAGCTCCTTTCTTATTAGGTCCCCACATTTATAATAAACCCCGCTGCTTTGTTATATACCCTGGCCCCCATAATGTATTAAGCCCTCCATACCATATTACTCCCGGTCCCCACCTTTTTAGACTTACCCTCCATTCCATTTAACCCTGACCATCATTGATCTTCATCCTCCCGATCCAATGGCCCACACACCATGTCGCACATCCAACTGGGAGGGGGTTAAAACTCCCAAAACTTGCGATATTGGCATTATTACCGTCCATACCTCCTACCATGCAACATCTCCTCAACGGTATCGCACAACCTCCGCCGAAACCATTTATCGCCCATACTCCGTGCGAAAACTGCTCAAAGCACCCTCCTGCCATAAGCCTAAAACTGCCTACCCTTTCGAATGATTCAAATCCTATGGCTCTATGATAAGCCCTCATCCGCCATTAACGCCTCTAAAAATGCTCCAAAAGCCCAAAAAGCCCAAGCAAACGCAGAAAAACCCGCAGCGCAGGTTTTAATTAATTAATGGTTTTTTATTGTGCAGGTGACTTATGAAAAAATGCATAAATACATCCCGAGGTCCGAAAAACGTTTAAACAAACTCCCTGGGTGACGATCCAGCAAGTTTTTTTCATAAAAAGGACCAGGAATGTCGGATTAAAGCATAAACATCAATGGATCATGACCTTGATGGTCATTCAAACAATCCAAAGCACTGAAATATGCTTCAATGAGTAGAAATACAGGCAAATGAAGGACACAGTCGAAGAACACAGTCAAGAAACCGTGACAGTGAAGGTTAAAAGGATTAAAATATTAAATCAAAGGTTAAAGATTAATTAGAGGATAACGGTGAAAGAAAGATTAGAAGAAAAGGATTAAATACAAAGCTCAGTTAAAGAATATTTAAAGACAGATCAGAGACATAAATTAGATTAAAGGAATTAAACAAAGAAAGCAGAGTTAAGGAGAAAACAACAAGACAGATAGCAAGAGACAAATCCAAGTTTTAAAGACTAAACAAAACTTAAGGACAAATCACCAAAGAAAGGAATATTTGAATGACAAAGGCCAAATCAGAAATTACTTCTTCCAAATCCCATTTGACCACCTACATCCTCATAAAGCCAACCACAGTTATTGAAACAGTCAGAGGTATTTCCCAGCTACTCAACAATTATTGTAAAAATTAAATGAAAAGCCTTAAAAGTCAAAAATATCTCAAAAGTTAGCTCAACAGTTAAGTTAGAAGTTATTATTGCAGTGAGTCAGTTACAGATATTTTGCCTTGGGCCTTGCATGGTCTCAAAGGTCAAGATAACATTTACTCTGTAATAACTACAAACTGAAACCCTAGCTTAGGACCACCTCCTCATTTATTGTTGGTTGGTTGGTGGATTGGTGATTGCTGAGCTAGTTGATGAGCTGCTAAGCTGGATTTGATCAGACTCTGAGTTGCAGAGATTTGTTGCACTGGAGTATTATAACTATTTTGGAAATCAGTAATACAAGCACGTTCACAAGATTCTTGATATATTTTTATGGTGATGTTATCCTTCTTTGTCAATGTTTCCCTTCTGTTTTCCATATTGTACATCATTTCTCTGATTAATATATGTTGTCTTGGCACCTTAATTCTGTCCACTTTATTTCATCTTAATGTTTTCTTCCGCAAGGTCTGATTAAAGAATTCTTAATTTCTCTTTAGTTCCACCTAGCTTGTCCCCTTGAAATTTACTCAGTAGAGTCCATCCAAAGAAGTATATGGTATGTCTTGTCCTTTGGTTTTTCTTGAAATTTCATTTTCAAAAATTTCTTTGAAGTTTACTTAGTAGAGTCCAGCCAAAGAAGTCTATGGTTTTCCCTGTTCTTTGGTTTTGCTTAAACTGTTGCTTTAAAGACCCTCTTTGAAGTTTGATTAAATAATTCTTAATTGCTCTTTAGTTTCACTGAATGTTATCTTAAATTTTTTCTTTGTCTGAAAGTAATTTTAGGATTTTTGGATTGTTGTCTTAAGGTTTGCTTACTAGAGTCTGGCCAAAGAAGTCTATGGTTTTCCCTGTCCTTTGGTTCTTCTTAAACAGTTAACTAAAAGGCTTTTCTTGTTGAAGTAGAGTTATAGGATTCTTAATTTCCCCTTAGTTTTACTATTTTCACAACTTACTATCATTTCATATTTCATCTAATCTAAGAGATCCACTTGATATAGTTAGTTTTCCCTATGAAAACCCTTGTAGAGTTGATGAAAAATTAAATCCTTTTATGACTCCATAGCCCAATGGATTAATGCTGCCCATAGTCTATCTATTCAGCTGAAACACTCAATCAATTAGTCAATTAAATCAATCATTCAACGAATCAAACAAAACAATCAGTCCTAGAACTTCATAAATAACCTAAAATCAGAAAACATAAGCATAAAGATAAATCATTTACAAACACAAACATAGAGAGAGCCCTCTCTGAGACAAGGAAGGCTAGGTCCTTGGATTCCAAAGTGGTTTGATGTGGTTCCCTGCAGAGTTGTTCTTGCCAATCTTGCAAATCATGGGGAACAAACATAATGGCGACCATATTCGGGACTCTGAGTAATAAAACAACTTAAATATTTATTCAAGAACTCAGAAAACCCCTCTCAAATCTAGATGAATCAAGTGTTGGACAATAATGGTTCGTGATTGTTGATGGTGGACAATAGTTAGCCTCAAAAACAATTAAAAAATCCTCCACATGGTGACTCCACTGGTTTTCAGTAGGCCTGTTGACTCTGCTAGTTTTATATAGACTCCACTGGGAGATTATTGAGAAATCTTGATAACATTTAACCTCAAAGGAAACCAATCAAGAATACTTTGTGGATTACGTATTTTCTTTCATAGATTGGTTTGTTTTTCAAACTGTTGTACAAAATTTCAACCTCTCTAAAACTTTGGGTACAAATTTTGGCTTGTAGAATAATCTGTACCTGATCTCATCCAGACCCAAATCCTCCTACAATAGTTGACAATCCAAAGGAAATCCTAAGGAAATCTCCTAGGTCTAAAAATCCAATTGTTATCAGACCAGTCCACAAAGCAATTTCCCTACCTGAAAACCTTAAAGAATTGAAAAATATCCTCTCTGACTCACCCCTAGAACAAAGATTTTCTAGGATTAGATATCAGAGTTGGATAACCTAGATAGTTTTAGACCCATCCACCTTTCAACAGAACCTTATTGTACTAACTTCAACCCCCGTTCATACACCCACTATTCACCTTCCTCCATTTAACCCTCCTCCTCCTTTTGTAAACCCTCCTTTGTTTCCCGAGCTACTAGCCATGGCAACATGGTATGCCCCATTAGTCCTACCATTGCCCTTAGTTGTTCTACCACAGGACTATTAGTCCAAGATTCCCTTGTATGATGCAAGTAGTCCTATAACTGCTCAACTACATGTGGATAGAATGAATGACTATTTTGACAGAAAAGAAATAGATGATGAGACCGTTAAACTAAGATTGTTTGCTCAAAGCTTAAGGGGAGAAGCAAGAAAATGGTTGAAAGGCTTAACCCCTAATAGTATACATGACCTCCCTACTTTTCATCAACTATTCTTAAACAAATGGGAAGTTAAGAAAAATCCTCTCCAAATCTTATCAGAGTATGAAAACATTAAGAGAAATGTTGGAGAAGGTGTCCAAGAGTACTGCACTAGGTTCAATAGTGTATATAATGCCCTCCATACCCACATGAAACCTCTACAAGGTCTAGACTTAATGAAATTTCTAGATGGTTTCAATCCAGAGATGGCTTACCAACTAAGATAAAGAGACCCTCTTACATTAGAAGACATGCAGAGGGGTGTAGTAAGTGTAGAGGCAAATCTGATTGCCAAAAGGGATAGAATGAGAAATGAAAAAAGAGTCGCATATAAGGAAGAGGCTTCAGCCTCTACATCTGATTCTAAGATTGATAACCTTGTTAGAACTATGGAAAGGATGATGGAGAGAATAAACATAAATGAGAGAGCATACCCCAGAGAAAACCAAACAGCTCCTCAAAATAGAAACCAGAACCAAAACTAAAACTTTAGAAGAAATCCCCCTCAAATAAGACAAAGAGAACAAAGGGAACTTGATTAGCAAATCAGACCTCCCTTTCAAGAAAACTATGCTGATGAGGATGAGGGGGTAATTTAAGAACCAGAACATAGTCAAATCAATCTAATGGGAGTAAATCATGAGGATACTATTTTCCTCACTGAAGAGGAACAAGGTATGTTTTCCCCATTTCAACTTGAAGAAGAAAGCCTAGAATATGAAGATTATAAACAAGGATTCAGGAATTCTTTCATGGAAGTACATAGGCAGTATGACCTCAGAAGCAAGAAAAACCAAGATACTCCCAAGAGAAAGAACCCAAAAATTTCTGCTAGGAAGATCCTTGAAAGTATTCCTAAAAAGATAGTAGAAAATCCAAACATAGTGGCTGAAAATTCTGAGAAAAATAAAGAAAAAAATAGCCAACATAGTGGTAACTAAAGCAACACTAGTACACCAGCTAGTAGCCCTAACAAAACTGTTTTGACTGAGTTCCCCAATAAAAATCAACAAGCTGAAATTGCTGTGAAAACAGTGTCTCATAAAACTGATTTTAACCTTTCAAAAACATAAATACCCTTCAATATAGAGAATGAAATTGCCAAGATCAAAATCTCTATACCTCTTACTGAATTATTTGCTCAATATGTATATAGATCCCAAGTTTTGAAAGCTTTAAACATAGGAGAAAATGTTGATTCTGTAAATTTAAATGATGACAAACCTAAATTTTTGTTTGGACCAGAAGTAGAAGGTAAATTTCAAGAGGGAGGTGTTCCTCCATTTTATTTCAGCTTGAACATCCATGATAAAATCCTTCACAATGCCATGTTAGATTCAGGAGCTTCCCATAACCTCATGCCAAAGGTAGTAATGGAAAGACTAGGCCTTGAGATAATTAGACCATACAAAGATTTATAATCTTTCGACTCTAGTAGAGTTAAATGTTTAGGGCTAATCAAATATCTTTGTGTTAATCTAGCACAAATACCAGCCAAGAGCCTAGTGAGGGATATATTAGTGGCTGATATTCCTCCTAAATATGGCATGCTCCTTTCACGCTCATGGGGAGCTAAACTTCAAGGCACCCTCCAAATGGACATGAACTATACTACCATACCTGTCTTTAGTTAACCAAGAATATTGTATATGGAAACTCATATGAAATACATGGTTAGCAGTCAAGACAAGCCCAATAATTCCCCTCTCTATTCTGTCCACACAGACCTTGATTCATTTATCCTCTATAATGATGAAAACATTAAGGAACAAGTGGAAATAAATGAAAAATATGTGGAAAAGGAAGAGGAAGAGGAAGAACAGTCAGACCTAACAAAAAATAACCAAAATAATGGAGATCATAAAGAGAATCATAATGGAAAACATAGTGGCAGCCACAATAACCAACATAATGATAAATCTGAAATTGAACCTCTTTGGAGTATGAGCTTTGATGGTTCTTGTGGTAAAACTGGTTCAGGAGCAGGTGTTTGGGTACACAACACAGAGAACAACCATGCAGAGGGCCATTCATATAGGCTGAACTTTCAATGCACCAATAACATAGCAGAATATGAGGCACTTCTTCTAGGGCTACAATTACTCAAAAAATTATGAGCCAAAAGGATATTTGTTCCCAGGGATTTTGAGCTAGTCATTAGGCAGATTAAGGGAGAATATTCAACTAAACATCCTAGATTAAGAGCATATAGGAATGATGCCCTTGACCTCTTAAAAACTTTCAAATAATATGATCTTGCCTTTGTCCCAAGAAATCAAGATATTCTTGCCAACGGTCTAGCCTTTGCAGCTAGTACTTGTCAAAAACCTTATCATAACAAGAAATACACAGTACAAGTCAAATATAGACCAGATGTCCCTAATAACATAAAATATTGGCAAGTATTTGAAGGGGATAAACAGATTGAAGATTTCATGCAGCCCAGAAATGAGTTTGAAATGTCAAATTTAGACTCAGATCATGAAGAAGACTGCTCCGCTGAGGAACAAACATATAAAACAGAACCTCCTGATGATGCTGATATAAATATGTTAGAAAAAGAACACCCACATGAGGTAGAGTTGTGCACAGATTCAGAAAAATAAGGCATTGAAGTGTTATAAATCAAAGACAATACCCTGCCCAAAAGGACTAGTCCCTCTAGAGGAACTGTTTGATTTTAATGACGTTGCTAAAAATCCAAAGATAGAATCAAGTGAAGCAAATATAGAAGAATGCAATATAGGTAGTGAACAAGAACCCAAATGATAAAACTGTCAAAAACACTGCCACCTCTTATAAAACATAAATATATTGAGTTGTTCAAAGAATTTACTGATGTTTTTTCTTGGAGCTACGAAGATTTAAAGTCATATGATACTGATATAATTCAGCACAAGATCCCTCTCAAAGAAAACCAGAATCCCTTTAAACAGAAATTGCGCAGAATAAACCCTGTGCAACTATCACTAGTTGAGAAAGAAATAAGTAAATGTATGATGCTGGAATAATAGTTCCTCTGAGATATTCAAAAAGGGTTTCAAATCTTGTATCAGTGAGGAAGAAAACAGGAGAAATTAGGTTATGCATAGACTTCAGAAATTTAAACAAAGCCTCCCTAAAGGACAACTACCCTTTACAAAAAATGGATCATATACTGCAAAGGGTAGTGGGATCCAAAAGAATATCTCAACTTGATGGCTTTTCAGGGTACAATCAGGCGCTGGTACATCCAGATGATCAACACAAGACAACTTTCACCACACCCTGGGGCACTTCATGTATGTTAAAATGCCTTTTGGGTTAATTATTAACCTGATGTTGATCATGTCGCTTCTTGTACTTGGCATTATAATTCTCTAGGATGTTGTGAACATGTTGATGTATGCGTTGGATGTGCTCAATGAAGTTGTTCACCTTGTCGGCTTCGAACTGGACATGAGTCGAATCTTCTTGATTAGTTGCAAGGTATGGCCACATCAATGGGACATAGTGGTAGAATCCCAAGCCCGCCTGAAAGGGGTTGTGGCCAGTTGAGCTGTGGAGAGCTCAGTTATAGTTATGCTAGACATAAGGGAGGCTTTCATCCCATGTGTGTGGATGCTTCAAGTTGTACATGCGCAAAATGTGTACAATCATCCTGTTGACGACCTTTGTTTGGCGATCAGTTTGGGGATGGAAAGTTGTGGACTTAGTGAGCTTGGTGTCCAGCATCGACCAGAGACTTGACCAAAATGTACTGAGGAACCTTCTATCCTAATATTAGATAATGGACTATGGGATCCCAAAGTGTACCCACACTCATTCAAAAAAGACTTTAGCAATGGTTTATGTTATGATATTCTTCTTGTAGGCCGCCGTAATGGCTATTTTATAGAATCTGTCGACGACCATAAAAACACAGTCAGTGCCATGCTTGGTAGAAGGAAGGCCCGACATGTAATACATGGAGTTAGATTCCCAAGGTCGACTAGGGGTAGGCATTGAAGTATATAGGCCTTGCTTCTTAATGGTCAGTTTGGAAATGGTGTAGGTAGTGTAGGATTTGATGTAGTACCCAACATCATGTCGAATGTTTGACCAATAGAAATACTTTTGCAATATTTCCATTTCTTTCTCGAACTCGAAATATTCAGTGACCCGGTTGTAGTGCGCTTCCCAAATCATCTTAGCATGCTCGTTTAGAGGAGCACAAAGGTGTTCCAGGTGGCATAACAGTGCATCTTGGAGGTGAAATTTTGGAAATTACTTACCCTCCAAGAGTGTCTGGTATGTGTTATCGAATTATGGATCACTTTGGTAGAGATGTGTCCAACCCGAAGTCTCGTGCTCGCAAGAGTCGAGCACAATGTTCAGCGTCATGATCGGCAATCGGTTGAGGAAATATGCAACGTTATTGGTGTTGTCCTTATTATACTTGATGTTCAAATGGAATTGTTGCAGGTATGTGGACCATTTTTTATGGTAATCATTCTCCAAATTCCCTTGTGTCTGTATGAACTACAGGGGTCAGTGATCTGTGTGGATGATCATTTCCTTCTCCCAAGTTTCATGCTTCCGTTGTCGGCAGGCCTCTAGAATGGCATAGATTTCTTTGTCATAGGTGGGATATTTTCAAACTGTGTCTAAAAATGTCTCACTGTTATATGCCACTGGATGCCCTTGCTGAGTAAGTTCTTCCCCAATAGCATATTCAGAGGCATCTATCTCGATCTCAAATGGTTTCTGCAAGTCTGGTAATTTGAGAACTGGTGTAGAGCAGAGGCAATGCTTCAATTCTACGAACACCCTCTATTGAGATACATACCAAAATAATTTTTCTTTCACTCCTCCCTTCATGACTTGAATCAAAGGCCAATTGATATGGGAGAACCCCAACACGAACCTACGGTAGAAATTGGCAACACCCAAAAAGTTGCGAAGCTCTGTTAGAGTGGTTGGGGCTAGCCAATCCCGAATGACCTAGATCTTGTTTGGGTCCACATGCACCCCCATCTCATCAATAATGTATCCAAGATATTGAACCTGGATCATGATAAAAATGCATATCTCCAAATTGGCACACAACTTGTGCTGCTGCAGTGTTTGGAGGACCTGTCGAATGTGGTGGAAGTGCTCTTCCCAACTTTGGCTGAATATTAGGATTTCATCTAAATACACCACCACAAATGATTCGGTGAATGGTCGCAATATGTCTTCCAGCCTCATGAAAGTTGTGGGAGAATTCGTCAACCCGAAAGGCATGACCAACCATTCAAAAAGGCCCTCCTTGGCTTTGAAAGCAGTCTTCCACACATCAGAGGGATCGATTGGTACCTGGTGATACATGGACTTCAAGTCAATCTTGTTGAAATACTTTTCACGCTTGAGTTGGTCTAGAAGGTCATAAATCGACGGGATTGGATACCTGTTCTGAACAGTGATCTTGTTCAACGCTTGATAGTAAATACATAGTCTCCAAGTCGCATCCTTTCACACCAACACAATCACTCTCCCACAGGGTGACGAAATCGGCTGGATGTGACCTTTCTACAGTAACTCCTAAATATGCCTCTTGATTTCATCGTTCTCTAGAACAGAGCGTTGATATATCGGTCCATTGGGTAGCGACATGCATGGGTTCAGATCAATGGAGTTTTTGACTTGACAATGCAGAGGTACCCATGCTAGTGAGGTGAAGTTGTGCCCGTACTCCTCCACGACCTTTTCCATCTATTTTTGTCATGCATAGGAACCATATCTAGAGGTTGTGGCTACAATATTCTTCTTTCCTAGATCATCAAGAAAACAAATTTCCCGATTTTGGAAATGATATTACTACATTGTTTTGCAGTGATCAAAGAGATGATGGTAGGCGGTCCTACCTCCTGTATCCTGTAAAACATATTTCCCAAAGTAACAATAACATCACGATGCCTAGACTCATACACATCATGTCACTTCCACAAGTATGGTTGGCCTAATAATACATTACAAACCTGAAGATGAGACTCTATCACATAATACCTCATCCGTGAATGGCTTGATGTTGTAGGGAAGGTAACACTATTGGCTGACGCAAAGATCCCGTCCTTGGTGAAGTCATCCAGTGGTGTATTATTGGGGGTTTTTTGTGGTTGGTAGGCCCAACCACTTCACAACCTATACTAAAATGAGGTTCTTTTGGCTCCTGTTGTCGATAATTAACTACGACGAGGAACCCTTCACCCACATATGGGAATGGAAGAGGCACTCCCCCTCCTCTAGATCTTTGAGTTCCTCCTTCTGGATCTTGGTGGTGGAAAAAGTAGCGTTGGATCTACTTCCATTTTTCATCCCCTTGTCAAGTTCTGACTCAGATTCAGAACATGCTTCTGATTCGAAAGCCTTCAAATCGACCACCAGTGACTGCTTGGCCCGACACTCACTTGCGTTGTGAATTGAGCTCTTAGGGAACTCACACCATTTTCTCGTATCCTTCTTTGGCCTTGAGGTGTTTTTCTTCACTTGTGGATTTGGTGAGTTGTCCTAGGCCATACCTCCTTAGGTTTGTCCTTTGTTCACTGGTTTGGGGGCACCTTTCCCTTGCTTTTGATTCGAAAATCCAAAGTCTCGCTTCTTTTGTTTGAATTTTTGCTCAATTTTGGTAGCATACTTGTATGTTGCACTAAGCGAGGAGATGTTGAGGAACTCTATTTAATCCTGAATGTATCTGTGCCAAAAAATGTGGTACTTCAACACCAAATGTTTCTTTGAATATTTGATACCCAACTTTGTGCACAGGGTGTGGAACAAATTCGTCAGCTCATGCACATCTTGATCCCTTTGCTGCCGCATCGTAGTTCATTATATGTACTTGACCTCATAGCTCCCCATGGGATCATATTTTTCCTTGATGGCATCTCAAAAATAATTCCAAGTGGGTGTGGTTGAGAACAGGGAGGTTTCCCTCTCATCCTTTTTCTCACAATAGGTTTCCCACCAATCCTTGACATGGGGGGCAACTTTGAGGAGTGAAAAAGTAATATTTTCTCGATTGGAAAAGTCATGAACCGAGAAATATCCTTCTAATAGATAGAACCATCTATCTACGAAGTTTTCATCTATTTGGCCCTAAAATATGGGAATGTCAAAATTTACTTGTACCTTAAAAGGAGTGGCACCTCCTTAGTGGCTGCTGGATGAAGCTGCACCGCAAGTGGGTAGTCATTGAAGTATCTGGGAAAAGTTATCCATCATCCCATTACTTTATTTATAGAGGGCCTCCTCGAGCAATATTTTGATAGGATCTCCTACTCCCTCATCTTTCTTTTCTTCTGCCATGGGAGGTCATTGGGGTTTGCGAGGCTGATCTTGCAAAGGTCCAACTAGATCGAGCCCTAACTCCTTATACCCTGACCTCGTTGGGGATATAAAAAGAAAGATTGAGAAAGAGCATACCACTTTGATACCACTGATCCATACTTATGCAAGAACGTAATAAAATATCGAAATAAACATCAATGCAGAGATGTAGTACGAATAACACTTCATTTCATTAATATCAAATGCTGAAAAATGCTTATAGATAGAATGGAAAATAAACTAGCTCGGATGATGGTAGCTTATCTACGAGAATATATGTGGCAGCTACATGCCTCTTAAATTTTTTACAATGAGG
The DNA here is from genome assembly GCA_034641835.2 of Pinus albicaulis. Lineage (NCBI taxonomy): Eukaryota > Viridiplantae > Streptophyta > Pinopsida > Pinales > Pinaceae > Pinus > Pinus albicaulis. The sequence goes on along the minus strand of CM076576.1, from coordinate 258,375,606 downwards.
CTCGAAGGCCTATTTATTATTTATAAACAATGGAAAACCCTAAACATCCAAAAACCTAACCCTAGGAGATGAAGAAACAAAACTATGGGCCCCATTTGGGTAAATTGGTACATCAACTTCCCGAGGATGTAAATTTAGCATATGATCTATGTTTGATGCGCAAAATACCTTGTTAGAAATATCTATCAAAGGACTACAACTTTCAAGTAACCAACATCAATTAAAGACCCATGTGTTGGGTGCTAGAAGGTGTCTTTAAAAACTCCTAATTGCCTCACATTAATTATCAACCAGGGTAAGTCCTTTTATTTCAAGTGTGTACATAGTATGTGAAAGCTTGTTCATACAAGGAGTAATGCTAAAGCCAATCGTTGAATATATATGAAATCATAAATCTAAAGCTTTAAAGAAAGTAATTCATCTATGCATTATAATCCAAAACTGTGATTCATTCTTTAATTCAAATAATTCAATCAACCGAGAGCACTGAAATATTAACTGAGCTCTTTCAGCGGGATCTAAAATATCAAATGCAAGGAAAGTAATGGAAATAATAGTTTATGCTTTAAGTAATCAAAACCAATTCTGTTAACAAACAACTGATAAATTGGAAATACACACGCAGAGGAACAAATACATAAATCTAATACCATCAAAAGAAATTCACTGTAAAGCAGAAAAGAATAATATACTTGCAGTAAATGGAAAGGTATAACACAAAGAAGAGCAACGAAATTCACCAGAGACTGGGCCCTTAGCCGCCAGTGAACACTGCTTAATTACTCCAGAACAATCAAATGAACAGCGATGCAACTATGTATTAATCATCGGAATCATTACAATACAAGTCTGTCTTTCAGAACTATGTTCTGTTCATTATCAAAGGATACATAAATGAAAGATACATAACATAATACATGATACAGTCGGATTTATATTCTCCGCTTTCTCCTATATCATTATATCATTCCCCCGTCTTCGTATTCTTCTCATTCTTTTATAACTAAGGAAAAGGAAAATGTGATCCCTCAAGATCAGGGGATCTTGAGGGATTCGCAACGGATTACTATTTCGAACAGTTGGTCGTTCTTCTCTGATTCATTTTCTAATTTGGTCGTGCCTTCTTTTCCCTCGATTAGATCTTGCTGTTCCTTTTTGGGAATAGCTATTGTTTTATTTGCTATTTTCATCATAAAAGCAATGGGAATTAGTTTAGATGGTTAAACCATATCAATACTATTTCATTCATTTTTTATCAAAATCCATTCATGATATTATTATATTGTAGCACAAAAATGGATGAAGAAGAGGAAAAAGGACAGTATTTGAGAGTAAATAAATACCTATTGTAAGGCTCAACATACTCCCTTGCTTACCTTTTTTCATGTCCTCATGAAAAATAAATAGTTATGATGCAAACAAGTTAAAGAGTAGGCTGGAGAAGGTCTATCTGTAAGAGGCCTGAGATCATGATGTCATGCCAAGTGTGAAAAGGCTACCACTTCTTGTCCTTCTGGTAACTCATAGTCAAGATGATATCCTTCAGGAGGATACCAAATAACAGGGCATCTATAGCGACATCCCACCCAATAAGGTCCTCATCTTAAGATAAAGTTTCTGTATGGGATTAATCGTCTTGCAACAACTTTGAAATTACCATAATTAAATGGTTCTATATCTTTAACACTGTTGCTTGAAACCATCCATCTCATTTTGGATGCAACTAGGGATATTTCTTGAATGGAGAGAAAATATGTTGTCCCTTCTAGCACAAGTTCCTTATGTATGGGCCCTAAACTCTTAGTCACACCCTCTTATGTCATCAGTGCTTTATGCTTAGCAAACACTTGCAGAGGGTGAGTAGGTTCACTTCTTACCCAAAGATCTAGGCTGTGTTCCTGTTTTTGGAACAAATTATAAGCCTTCAACCACTTGAGTTGGTTGACTGCAAAAGAAATAAAATCCTGGAATTGAACATCTCCAATAAAAGGGCTAGGATTCACATCCAATTCTTTATCTGATATAAAATTATGTAAAGAAAATTCACAAAGAAGCCTTTGGACCTTTACTCCATGCATCTTACATCAATTTATAAAATCTTCCATCGTATTTAGCTCAATTGGCTTGCCAGCTCTAACAGCTTTGATTTTTAACAGTAAATATCATTCTAATAAAAACAAGGCATAGTTCGTAGCAGAAGATCGACAAGCCAAGATATCTAAATACAATGAACAATTGGTGTCCAATTGATTCCTAACTTTGTTCAGCTTAGTTTTCATTCTATTCATTTTTTCTTCTTCCTTTATAGCCTTATCAAAAGCCTCATTCTCTGCTAAAGCTAATCCTCTCAATTGTTTTTGTAATTCTTGGTATTTTTGCAGGGAGACTATCTGTTGTTGATGCTGTTCTAGAGCAAGTTGGGCTTGCGTTAATTCTTCCTGAAGCTTTAAAACAATAGGGTCCTGCTTTAACGATGAATCCTCATATTTCTTCTATGTTTGGGTGCCAATACTATGAAAGAGTACCTTTTCAGTTTGTATTTTCTTATTGTGGGAGGACCAAACCTCCATTTGAACAGCTACATTCACCACATTCTCATGCAAATCAATCTGGGTGGAAATTTCTCTAGTGGAAACGAGTTCTGATTGAATCCCCACTGATTTATTTTCGCATTTTAGTGTTTGTGTTGTTACAAAAGTCACCTCAGGAGCGGTGCTCTGTGTTTTCTATTTTTTTAATTTTCGTCGTAACCTTTCAACTGTGTTTTGAAGGTTCCAATACTGTTTTCATAACTTCTTAAGTTTTTCTCTGGCTCCTAGGTTCTTTCAAGGAGTGTCTGTACCCTTAACAGGTTTATCAACTATTTCTAAGGCTGCTTGTTGGCCCTCAAGGCTGTGTTCTAAAGGAACTGTATTACCTGACTGATTGTTAGATTCATGACCAATGTTTATATCTACAGACTTCTGTGGGTCCTCCTGGCTTAACAAAATTGTATCACCAGACTAGTTAACAGATTCCTATACAATTTCTGTGTCTGCAGCCTCTTGTGATGGAGGAGTTTCTGTTAGGTCCCTATATTACTAGTATAGTTCCTTATTGTTGTTAGTGTAACCCCCTTATTGTTATTATTGTACCCTTGTAACCCCCATATTGTTATTATTGTGCCCTTAAATTATTATTGTTAGGTCGGCTAGGATTACATTGTGGCCCCACTATGATTACATTATGGCCCCATGGACTCCTATATATATAGAAAGGAGGTTTTGTAAATTGTATCATCCAAGAATTGTTCATTCATGTAATGTATTGAAGGTTTCCCCCTCAAAGTGGCTTATTTATAAGGCGTTGATATCTCTTTTCTTCTATTTTTGGAGCTGGTTACACAACATTTGGTATCAGAGCTTTGGATTCTAGGGTTTTGCTGCTCTAAACAGGTCATCGTGGAATTTTCTCTATAACTTTTTTTCTACGAAGGTTCAGAATCTCAAATTTTTAGGGTGCGAACTCGAAATCCTGAGGAAACTCGTCAAAAAATTTCAGATCTTGGTTCACAATATTTTCGGAGATATGATCTGTGGAAGGTAGTGATTTTTCAGGCTCCCGAATTTCATCTCAAAGAGGTGATCGTGGGAAAATATTCATAACTCTCTCTCTGAGCATCGGATTGGAGTGCCGTAAAATTTTTTTGCAAGTGCACAGACTGTAGTTTCGTGGCTATCAATTTCAGAGCCGAAGGAAAATACAGTGACACGTGGAAAGTCGTACAATCTCGCTCTACTGAACCAGTCCATAATTAGGTCATTGTGGGAGATTGGACACAACTTTTTCTTGGAGAATCCAAATCAGGTCAGACCTATGGCATTCAAAAGATAATTCAAAGGGCTACGTCGGTACCAAAATTCAAATATTTAAGTGCTGTAATCATAGAGATAATCCAATTTCAATATCGAGCTCTTCAAAAGCAAGAAAAAGGTGTGTATTTTTTTTTTTTTTCCGAATTGCATAAGTCCTTTTTGAAGAATCAATTTGAATTGATTCCAAGGGCATATTGTAGAATAGATATCAGTATTGGGTTCTAAAATATTCCCCGTAAAAATAATTTTACACCCATTAAGCCTTCAGAAGGCTCTAATATGACTCTTGAAGATGAAGAATTGCAACATGATCTATCAAAATTACAAGAGCAAGTGCACCAAATTTCACTCTCGCAAAGAGCAACAAAAAATGAAGTGGAAGTTTTGAAGAAAGGCGTGGAAGCTAAGATGGATGGCATGGAAGCTGGCATGGAAGCTAAGATGGATGATATGAAAGACAACATAATACATGATACAGTTGGATTTACATTCTCCGATTTCTCCTATATCATCATATCGTTCCCTCGTCTTCGTATTCTTCTCATTCTTTTATAACTAAGGAAAAGGAAAATGTGATCCCTCAAGATCAGAGGATCTTGAGGGATTCACAACAGATTACTATTCTGAACAGTTGGTCATTCTTCTTTGATTCGTTTCCTGATTTGGTCGCGCCTTATTTTCCCTCGATTAGATCCTGCTATTCCTTTTTGGGAATAGATATTTTTTTATCTGCTATTTTCATCATAAAAGAAATGGGAATTAGTTTAGACAGTTAAACCATATCAAGACTATTTCATTCATTTTTTTTATCAAAATCCATTCATGATATTATTATATTGTAGCACGAAAATGGATAAAGAAGAGGAAAAAGGACAATATTTAGGGACTCAAGACAACTTCCAAAAAACTGCCAAAACTAGTAAATTGTGCTACAATTAAGGAAACTGAAAAACTGAAATAAATAATGGTGGGGGTCCAAGTAGAATAGGCAGGTGGCCACAAATATCCACTTGGATCATTCCTCCCCCCTGTTAATAGTAGAAAATTGTATAGGAAAAGGACATCAATAATGTCAAGCATAAGGTACAGATGAAGATTTTCAGAGAAGAAATACATAAGAGCAGACTAAAATTTAATTTGGTCTTAAGGTTCAGAAAGAAATTAAATGACAACATACCTACATCAAAGGAAGTTTGCACACAACATGGCTATTCCTTCGATAGCCACACAATCCTGAAGATGGCAAAATGTCACCTTCTAGGACCACTTGGCATGCTTGGTTAAGATGATTCTCTACACAAAAATTTCAAGGACAACCGCATTTGAGCCACCTTAAGGAGCAAATGCAACCCAAAAAGGAATCCCTCCTTCACTCTTGTGTCACTATCCATCTTGGGCCAAGAGAAGAGGAAGGAATTTAAAAAATGTCTATATAAGCCAGCCTTTGGAAGAAAAATTGGAGACACTTTGTTATGCTGGCCAAATTGCTTCATAGAAAACAAAATTGCATAGTCCAGCTAAAGAGGCATTGGAAGGACTCATATGTTGGCCAACCAACATCTCAGTCCAAGAGAGAGAGGTTCACCACTTGATCTTGATCTACCATCCTTTGAGAGAGGGAAGAGACGCTTGCAGGAACTCAAGGGAAGGAGACCTCCTTGTTTTGGGTATTTCAGCTCCATAGCTCAAAGGACTCTCTTCAAGTGTTTCGCATTGTATCTTTTTTACCACCAACACCTAATAAAGGGAGAACTCTCCACTTGTGTTATTATGTTTTTTTCTCCATCGAGCTTTTGTATTTTTTACTTGTGTTTTGATTTGTTCTTAGTGTTTTATGCTTAGTTTTCCCTCAAAATTAGTTTACATTGTGTCGAATTTGTTCCACTAACAGTAGGAAATAATTTTTCTCTGTGACGTTGTGTAGGAGGCATCCATCTTGATAAAGAAGTTTATTTTGTACTCCCTTGTGCCAAATACACTACCATAGGAATGGAAACTCCATTGGATTCTTTCTTTTTGATTTAATGGTTATTGATGAAGGTCCTTCTTTCTGCTCAATTTGCTACAAACCACCCTTACATCCTCTCCGCAGCTCCAATCACAAACAGTGAAAAGTTTTACATAGAAGAGGAATCAATTTTTCTTCATTCTGCATGATAACACTCTTTGTGCTCTCACAGATGCACGCTCCACACTCGTGGGAAGATAACCCGCGCGGCAGACCAACAAGCAAAAAAATTTCTATTTTTCCCATTTTTAAGGTGACTAGAAACCCCTAATGAATTTCCATCACTTAGTATTTGTATTTCACTACTATTAGGACACCCAGGTGTTATGTGTAACCTCAAATTAGCTTAGCAACTAGGTAGTTTTAATTTTAGTATTTTATTTTTCAAATTACACATAATTTAAATAGGGGACAAGTAAGTGGCCTTAAATCCACGTATGTTTTCCAAAAAAATTATTTGATGATAAAATATACAAAACACATAGCTTAATTAGTAAAGAGTAAGTGGCCCATATATCCACATATCTTTTTCTAGTTCAAGTTTGTCAAATTTTTGCATTAGGTGTTACACCATTTTTTGGTCATCTAACCTATTATCATTAGATGGACCCAAGTACACCATGTAAGACCAATTTTACCCTAAGTAAAATTGCCTTCACTATGTTAAATAACTTAATAAACCACATTTATTAGGTTGTTTATGGTCTAAACAGGAAACCCCAAAAGGAAATATTAAACAAACCTATATTTGTTTGATTTTTCCTCATGGAATAATTAATTAAACCATAATTTAATTATTATTCCTAGTCATGTTTAACCCAAAACAAAGAAATTAATTAGATAAACCTTTATTTATCTTATTATTTTCTAGGAATAATTATTTAATCTTATTTAGATAATATTCCTTGTTAAATATGACCAAATCACCCACAAATAATTAAATAAATCATTATTTATTTAATTATCTTTCAACCACTTCCTTAAATAATTAAATAAATCATTATTTATTTGATTATCTTCTAATCGCTTCCTTAAAAAGATAAATAAATCATTTATTTATTTATTTTTGATAAATCAAGGGATTTGACCCAAGTCAAATACCTTTTCCCTCCAACAAATATAATAAAATATTCCATAAAAAGTGGATCTAGATCTGGTTAACCCATGCACCAAGATCTAGAATGACCCAATATTTTGTGATAAATAGGAGGGTTTTTCCTACCATTCTTCACCTTTTGTTGCCTATTAGATCACTCTGGATCTATACACTTGGTCACCTTTTTCTACCATTTGCTGTGTGAGCTCCCTTTGAGTTCCATTCTTTGTGTGGGTTTTCTACACCAACAAGAGAGAGAAATCTTAGATCTGAAGTGCTGAGGACTTCCAAGAACCCATCCCACTGAGGAGAATTGGATACGCCTTCTTGTTTTCCTCCCGGGTGCCCAATTAATACAAAAATTCTTTCAAAAATTGTTCTTGTCTTGTCTATTGGTATATGGAGCAAACCCTTGTTTTTACTGCTTAATGTCTTTTCATGCATAGATCTGGTTTTTGCAGCTCTTTTCTTGTTCAACTAACCGCAGATCTGAAGATATTGGCAGCCAATTTTGTTGTTAGGGCTATTAGTTATGCGTAGCTAAAGTGGTCCTTTTTCGTACACTTCGACAAAGGATTCATACTAACAAATGGCGACTCCACACGGGTTTTAAATTACGACCGCTGTCGTTTTTCATATTCTTGCATATCCAGCTACTTCAGACCCTAGGGTTTCTTTTCAGCTGTTTATTTTTCCTATTTTTATGTTGTTTTTCTCACATAAAACCCTAAAACATTAAAATTTCTAACTTCCGTGTGTTTTCGGCCCTATTGCTTAGTGTGACACAGTCATATTTGAGACGACAACTTAGAGAATGCGCATGAGACAATAGGTATGTCGCACTTTTTGGCCCATAACACCGACACGGACCTCCGGTCGCACTTTACCTTGCCCTGCGACACCTGCCCAGAAACGGAGTTAGAACACACGACACCGCCACTTAATTTTCAGTGATTTTTCTGCAATTTTTCTGGGTTTTGTTGAAGCTTCTGTCAGGGTTTTCCAGCCTCCGTCTCAGCCCGCTTTGACCTAGTTATGATCTGTTTTTACTCATCTAAGTGGGAACCTAGCCCCCTAGGGCTTCAGTACCCTCCACTTTTGTGGAAGAGTTTTAGCTATTTCAGCCGTCTGTTTTTCAGAGTTTCAGCCTTCCCTTCTCCAGATCTGCTACCTCCTTGTCAGATCCCTTTAAATCAGCCTTTCTTCCTTTCAAATCACCTCTTGTCGTTTTGTTTGGACCTCTCTGTAGGAACTCCTCCCAGTCCTTGCCGCTTTTTGCTGATTTCCTCCCTTTTTTCCAGCCACCTTGCCTCTGTCTCTTGGCTGTGATCTGCACCTCTTTTCAACAGCTTTATCCTTTAGATCCCTGTCCCTTTTGACCTTAGATCTATCGGCCTCTTTTCCGTGTGTTTTGCCTAGATTTTTCCCCTTTTTTCGATTAGTTTTGAGAGACCCACCTTCTTGGGTTAGATAGATGCACAAGTAGCTGTTAATTTTCTGTTATTTCAGCATTATATACTATTCTCTGCAGATTTATTTTCAGTTACGCAGCACACGTTTTTCTTGCTCTCAAAACGGAAAGGGTTTAAAAATTAAAATTAACGCACGCCACACACGGACCCTAAGTGAAGAAGCGCCTGGTTAACACTGCCTGGCAAAGACTCTAAAATCAATTGTCACTGCGCCTTTTCTGCCCTTGACCTCACTTGATTCTGTCCCTATTTGCCCTTGTCGGTTTCCTTCTTCCCGTCATCATTGCGCCCCCAAGGCGCCTTTCCCGGAGACTTCTTGGCCTTCACCCTCAGTTCCCGGTTGATCAACCTGCTCCGTCCCACCGTCGTCGAGCCAGTCCTCCTCCGAGTCCGCACTCCGACTCCTCTTCTGATTCATTGGGTTCTCCCTCTCCTCCTGGTTCTCCCCCTGTCACCTTCACTATGTCTGGTCTAGGGCCTAATGCTAGCGGTAATCCCGGCCCTAATGCCGGAACCACTACTAGCAGAACTGCCACAGGAACTACCTCGGCTGCGCCCTTGCTCCCCTTCTTGGCAGGCCTCAACCTCCCCGATTTGGACTGGTTGATAAACGACCCTATACACCATGACGCTAGTTGGGCTGCTATGCCGACAAAGCTCCCTTCCGACATCCCAAATTTTGAAGGCCGTGCTGGAGAAGATCCTTCAAATCATGTTCGATCTTTCCACATGTGGTGTTCATCTACCTCCATTACCGATGACTCTGTTCGTCTTCGATTGTTCCAACGCACGCTTACAGGCGAAGCTTCTAAGTGGTATGTTGATCAGCCCACTTCCTCCCATACCACCTTTGCAACTCTTGCCCGGGCTTTTTATCTTACTTCCAGCTTCCCCTTCGTTATGACACTGGTATCGAACTTTTGACTTCTTTCCGTCAATCATCTGCGACCCGCCTATTCGATCATGTCCAGGAATGGCGGAGAAGAAAGAGCCTATGTCAATCTCCTACCTTCGAAGACCGTGTCTACATGGACTGGTTCCTTAGATCTCTCTTGTCCCCTATCGGGAAAGATGTCGCATCACATTTTCCTCAAACCGAAGAAGATGCCCTCCAAATGGCGTTAAAGTATGACATGATCTACGCTCAGACAGGTTATGATCATACTGTCCTACCTGATCTCCCCAGACCCAGTGATGCCCATACACTGGGGGCACCTCATGCCGCCGACAGTATCGTTGGATCTATCTCTCATCCATCCGCTCAACCTCTCATGAGCTATGGTTTTCCTGGGGGAGGGGGCACCACTTCCTGCACTTCTCCCCCTCCCGGTAGCACGCATCTAGGATACGACATGCCTCATCCTTTTGCCCAACCTCCTGCTTACCTCAATGTTGCCCAACCTAACCATTACCCTTATCCGTAGCCTGGTGCGCCAGCTCCTCCAACATATGTTCTCTCGCCTCCTTCTCAACCCCTGCAACAGTAGTCACCGCCCCCTCAAGAGCAGGTGGATGCACAGCAGGGATTCATGGCTACCCAACCACCTGGAGGACAGGTGGCCCCTCAACCTTCCCCTTCTGGTTCCTCCAATTACCAGATCCTCATGATGAACTCTGATCCACCTCTAACCGTCGACCTTAACCTTCAAACTTGGTCCCATCAGTACCCCAAGCCTCCCGCTCCATTTGTCCCCGAGTCACCTTTTGCAGGTTCTACAGAGCCTCTTTCGACAACCAATGGTCCCTTACATATCCCTCAACCCAAAGTTGAGGTTCATACCAAGATTCCTAAAGGACCATTACGCCGAAATGCTGCTTTTGGTCGAGATGCTCATTCGTATAGCATAGTAGATGATTTGGCGCAATCTCCCGCTGCCATTTCCACATTGGAACTCCTCCAATCATGCCCTTCCCAAAAGAAGGCTCTGCTATCTGCCATGGGAGCTGTAGATCTTGCCGATGACCAAATGATTGTTTTCGATGCCCATCAATCAGAACATCCTCCTCTTCCTGCTTCCGTAGCCTTCCAAATCCCAGTCAAAATCCAGAACGCTAACGTTTCTCGGTGTATAATTGATGAGGGGGCATCCACCTGTGTGATGTCTGCTTCGGTTTGGAAGAAACTTGGATCTCCTGAATTAGTCCCTTCCACGATCACCCTTAGAGCGTGGGATGGCCACGCCTCCCAGCCCATTGGCCTCTTCCGTAATTGTCCTATCACCCTTGCCGGTAAGACTGTTTGCGTTGACGTCGAAGTCATCGATGCCCCACTAGACTACAACATTCTATTGGGGCGAAGCTACACCTATGCTATGTCTGCTGTCCCATCCGCGGTTTTCCGCAAGATGTCTTTCCCTCATAATGGAAAGATTGTCACCATTGACCAGTTGACATATCATGAGCCAACATCTCAGACCTCACCTGAGACGCCCATCTCTTCTGTAGCCAACAAGCAAACCATCGATTCCTTGACCAGTGTCTCTCCTGGCGTCTACAAAGACTCCTCTTTGCTCGAAACCTTCCCTGGTCTTCCTCCTCCTCCTATCTCTGACCCCAGCTCATCGAATGTTTGCATGATGCAATCGTCTCGGGCTGCTCTCAAGCAACCTGCTTCGGCTAGTCAGCAACCTTGCCCTCCACAACCCGCTCCTAGCCAGATTCCCGTCTAGTACCATGATCCTCCAGCCGCAACCCCGCTTGGTCAACCCAAACCTTATATTGCTTTGACCCCAGTTCAACCGGTCCCCATGACTTCTCCCACTGCAACAGTGCCTCAGTCACCTCAACAGGAACCACCTCCTGTTGTGACCGCTTCGGGTAAGAAGGGCAAAGCTCGCAAGGGGGCATCAAAGGACAAGGCTGCCCCGACAAACCCTGCCCCTCCTCGACCTCCAAAGCATACCATCCAGTGTGCTTTGTGTGATGTTGTCGGCCACGCCACCCATACCTGTCCTGGAGTGCTTCATCTCAAGCCCATGGTTAATGTCACGTTCCCTGAGTCCACGGTCCCGGAAGCCTCTGTTCCTTCCGCGACCACGCTCAAGAACCCAAAGACTATTCACACCAACCGCCCCTATGCTTTGTGTGATCTCCATGTCCATTACACCCATCTTTGTCCCCACCTCGAGGATTTCCGCCCCTCTCTAGCCGCGGTCCACCATTTCGAGGCCAAGCGCAA